>CM062820.1:1007644280-1008844280 GCA_031772625.1 Pinus tabuliformis | reverse complement strand
TAGCTTTCATCCATAAGTTAAAAGCTTCTTCTAAGAGCTCATAGAAGTTGGCTTAAGCTCCTAGCGGACTTGTGCCAGCTAATCAAGTGACAGCCGCGGCAAGAGCTAGTACTTGTGCATATAGCACCATCGCTTCCAAGTTTTTTACGAACTACCGAGTTGATAAAAGTAAAGAAGGGAGTCCCAGGAGTTGCAGCATTATTGCTGCAATAATGGGGCCCATCATATTTTTGGCACCGTTGCCGGGGAAGCGTCAGAGTATTGGTGATTGCTGCTTTTCTTCTATTTTCTACTACAACTTTCTGCTAAGTAGCTTATTTCAGCAAGTGTAAAGTAGATTGTTTCATTTCCATTCTGCAATTTCATTTTCACAAAAGTAGATTAGCATTTCCTGCTTTCATAGATTATCATTTCAATTCCGCAATTTTAATTCTGCAAGTGTAGCCTAACATTTCATTCTTGTAATTTCATTCTAGCAAAATAGATTAGTCCGTTCCTACTTTCATTTCAATTCTGAATTTTCATTTCAGCAAGATAGTTAGTTGCAGTTCAATCTATTTTAGTTTTGTAGGTACAAGTAGAAAAAAAAACAAAAATCAACCAAAAATATTTCCTTTCATGCCTTGTAGGAGTAGAGATGAGTCAGAAAAATGTTTGCACAACACCCCCACTGCTTCACAGAGCCAACCTTCTCTTCTTCGATGGCTGTGATTAAGAAAGACCCCTAGGGGGACAACAAGACATATTTGAAGAACCTCTAGGGGAGAAGAAGAAGAAAAAATTCCTCTGGAGAAAAAGGCTGGAAACATAAATGTTGGGAGTGGTACCTTTTCTTCCAACCCAATCCCTAGAGGTGAATATGAAAATCTGATGGAAGATGTCGAGAGTGAGATGAGGCAGTTTCTTGCCATGCAAATGGATACCTTGCGGATCCAAAAGAAGCAAGAGAAAGCTGAGAGGGCTTTGGCCATCTTTTGTCCCAGGTGCACTAGAAAGCATCCTAGGAAAAAATGTCCATTGCACTCCATAGAAGTGTGTTTTGTCTGTGAAGAAGACCATCCCATGAATTAGTGCCCTTCCTTGCTTGGACTTAAAGCTGCATATCAGAGGGCCAAAGGAGTCACTGAATCACTCTATCATATGAACCAAAGGAGGCCAAATGGACCCATACCTTACCAGCAGGGAATGCAAGGGACATCCCAAACCTATTACGACCCCTATCAAACCACTTCCATGCCTTCTTGGGGTCCCCCTGCTCATCCTTCCTGGTCCACACCCACTCCTTGGTCATATCCTCCTCAATATCTTGCTCAACTAGCTACTCATCCATTTCACCCCTATGCTCAACCACAGCCTGAGTGGAATGCACCTCATCAGGGGTGGAGGTCCCAGTACAACTCTCCTCCCGCTCCTTTTCCTCCACCACCTGCTCAACCACAACCATCGCCTCCTGCTCCACCAAGGAAACCCCAAATGCTTGCCCAACCACAACCCCATCTACATCCATCTCAAATATACACCCCCACTCAACTACCCATACCACCATTTCAAAAGCCACACATTGGAGTAGCTCAACCCATTTGCAAATCTGAGACACAACATGTCCAAATGACTCCTCTTGAGCTCAAAGACATTCATCGTAGCTCAGGAAGAGTATTGCAAAAAAGGGATTATATTGAAAGCATTGAAGGACCACATCCTGCAAAAGAAGATTCAAAAGAAAATATCAAAGAACCATGGGTTGCACTTGATGAAGAGAAGGCATCAAAATCAGAGATTGAGAGAGTTCCCTCATGGTTACCATCAAATCTTCCATGTATTCAAGAGAAAGATCAGCAAAAAGAGGAAGATGAGAAGTTCATGGTAGAAGGTGACATGAAACATGATCCAGATCAGCAAAAGGACCAAGGATATCCGAGCTATATTGAGATATGGTTCCAGACGGTCACTAAGTTGCAGCAATACTCTCTTCCTCAGCTATGTTTGATCCCTTCAAAGTCAAATCATTTGGTCTCTGAAATCTGGATCCCTGTCAAAGCATGCATTTCAAGCCTCCACATCATTTTGTCTCTAATCTCGATGTGCACATGGCTCCATTGGAAGTATTCTTATACTTGAAAATGATTTTGTTTTTCAAGTAGGGTAGGGTAGGAAAAAAGAAAAAAGAAAAAAAATGAAAATAAGAGGAAAATAAAAATCCAAGGTGAAAACCTCCCCGGAGGCGCCTTAGATTGGCTCATTGATTGAGAACTTCCATGAGGTAGTCAGTGGGTTGGAAAGAAGAGAATAAAAAGAGAATAAGATCCTTGGGTGAAAACCTCCCTTGGAGGCGCCCAGGGTAGGCAATTAGGGTGAAAACCTCCATGAGGTGCCCTAGTTGTTTTCAAAAAAAAAAGAGAAAAAGAAAAAGAAAAATAAACCTAATTTCCATTGAATAATTGCAGGTTGCAGCAAGGACATTGCAGGTTAGGAGGATCGCTCAAAACAAAGACAAAGGAAGTTTTGTGCCTTCTACAAGAAGTTTTGTGTCTTCTACATGAAGCCTACAAACAAGCCAAAATTGATCTTCTAAGAGGACCCAAAGGCTGGGAATATGTCCATGAGGCCTACACACATCCATGTTTCCATCCCTCACCCTTCTCCATTAATTTTTTTTCCATCTCATTGTGCTTCTTTCCTAAAAACTGTGTTCTACAGGAAGTTCCTGTAGAAATTACAGGAAGCTAGAAATGGATTTCAAAAAGGGACTTTGGTGAACATGATAGCTTCCTAAAGGGTTCATAAGTCCTCCTACAATCCTCAAACCTCTCCTCCATCATTTCCATGCCTGCATCACAGCCCAAGCTCATTTTTGCTTACCATGCAAAAAATTGCAGAATGCTTGGAAGGAAAAATACATAGTGCTGAAATTTGTTTTTTCCCTAACTTGAAAACAATGCATCCATTTGCAAAAATGTTACATGGAGAGTTGTATAGGGATGATGGCCACATGCCCGAGCAATTTCAGCTATTTCCAGTGCACGGTTTCCGAGAAATAAGCCTCCATCACCTTCAACCATTTTTGCATTTTCTCCATATCCATGCATCCATTTCAAAACCTATTTCATGGGGAGATTCATATAGGTGATAGTAACCTACCCAAGCAGTTTCAGCTGATTCCGATGCCCGGTTTCTGAGAAATTGACCCCTGTAATATTCAACCATTTTCAGTTTTTCTTGATATCCGTGCATCCATTGACCACAACTTTGCTATAGGAGGTGAATAATGATGATAGAAACATGCTCAGAAAGTTTCAGATCAATCCGATCTAGCGTTTGGGAGCTATGGAGAAAACAAGTCGCTGTCCTACAAAAATCCAACATCAACAACATGAGGGTGCAAATCTGAACGTGGAAACATATTCTTGCAGCTTAGATCCAGCCAGAGGATACTTGCACAAGGAAAATAGCTACGTATTAGCAACCAAACCAGCATGCATCCACAAAAACAAATGCATGAAGCAGAAGGAAAGGCCATAACACATCACATAACCCACATTCGACTTCCAGGTACGTGACTAAAGTCGTTCCTCTGTTGCATGAATGTAATTTGAGAACTGCATGAACAATGAGATGGTTGTGATTAAAAGAATCGATGGCCAGCTATCTGGCCACCCTCATCCAGTTCAAACAATGCTCGGTGGGTGTAATCGACACGTGTGCTCAGCCATCTCAGGAAGAAATCTTAAAACAAGTAGTGGTGACCGTTTAAACTCCAGCGTGATTGATGGACGTGATTACAGGGAGAGAACAAATAGTCCGACGAACGTGATGGACGTGATTAGTGGTGGTTGTTTAAATGGTCTGCATGGGGCCAACGTGCACTTGGCCATCTCACCCTCCATCAACGAAAGTCTCCATAAACAGCCAATCGAACTCGCACCTCCATTGTTTCCATTTTATCATCGTCCCTATAGCTGCAACAAGATCCATACCAGCTCCATAGCAGCGAACCAATATTTCTCAGCCATTTTTTTTTAAAAACCCTCCTGCTTATTGGCATTCTACAAGAAGCACAATTTCGTTCTACAGGAAACAAGAGCCTTCTATAGGAAAGGCAGAACAACTATGGAGCAAGAAAACCTAGGATTTTCGTTGAATTTGGAGCTCCATACGAGGTAGGCTCGAAAAAACTCCTCTATGCATGATATGTTTGTCCAAGGTGGTGAATTAAACATGGCATCAGATTGGAAAATCAGTGAAAAATCTGCCTATGTATTGGGAGTAAAATGTGTGCCTGTGTATTGCACTGAGTGTCCCAATTTTTCTGCATCAAAATTCTTCTCCACGTTTCCTGTTTCTAAAATTATCTTATAAGGAAGGCATATGTAGCTATGAGAGCTAGCCTGTGGATGAAAATTTTAAAATTTGCATATCTGAATGTGTCCTGAGAAGAAAACTTGGTCTCTGTCCTCTATCTGTAGAAGCAAAACTCTTCCTTTCATAACCAGATAGCTGAGAGCTGAGTCACAACAGTCTTGAAACTAGGGAATTGTTGCTCATTGATATTAAACAGCCGAGGAATTCCTCCTTGAGTCCATGGGGAAACCATAAACAAAATTCCCTTTTCTAACCAAATTATAAAAAAAAGGAGCACTCTCACCATGCCAGCGGGATTCATAATAAAGGAACCCTCGGACTCCAGCAAATTGCATAAGAATCCTGAGGTGGTGAACCTTTTCACACGAGCCAATTGGATGCCATTCTTTCAAAAAAATCCAGGGTCACGACGAGGAGATTGTTGCAAAATTTTTAATGTCCTTGAGATCTCAATCTAAGACACAGGCCACAGTCAATTTTAGGGGTTTGGACCTAAAGCTTACCCCTGAGCTCATTCGTCGAGTTATTTGTCTTAGGCTGAAAAGACAAGGTTCTGGGTCCACATCAAACCACGCTCAGCCTCCTAGCTAGCCATACGAGGACAGGAGAGGGCTCTCTCCGGGTCGATCTCGGCAAAAGACAAGCGATGGGGCTTGAGATGACTGAAATAAAAGCTAATTTTAGGCTAGGTATAAAGTACAAGGGTTTATTTTGAGTTTTTGGGGGTTTTGTGTTGGAAACAGGGAAAGGCAAATTGGGCTTGGGGATGAGGCACAGTTTCTGCAGAGTTCTGATTGGGGCAAGGAAGGCAATCGTGTTAATGCTTTAAATTGAGTAAAATGGATAGAACAGACTGGTGAGGAGCTAAGGGGAGCAAGAGAGTCTCAAGAATTCTCCTTAAATAGATGAAAACATGGAAATTTAAACAAATTCAAAGGTAGAGCATATCAGTTAATGGATTCTACCTTAATTACTCATTTGTTCAAATTCAAAAGAAGAGACAGGAAAATGATACACATAACACTAATGAACTTACAATTACTTAGAGAAGAACACTATCAAAACATAAAGCCACATGGATCCCAAACAGTGCTGCAAAACCCTGGTATTTCCTTAGCCAAAAATGCAGAGATAGAATGTACAATGATATGCCAAAGAAATCCCAAGTGTGAAACCCTGAGAATGACTTAGAAATTACATAATATATACAAGCTAAACCTATTCCCTTGCCTCTAGGGGTCGAGCTCATAATTCTAGGAGTTGTTTGAACCAATTCTAAACAAGGAACTGAAAACTAGGTAGTCAAACAATTTACCCCTATATGCTAGGAAACTGATTCATTCACTCACATTTCACCTTTTGGTGAATGGATCTTCTAGAACAAGTAAATAAGTTCCAAAATTAAATCATGTTTATCCAATTACATCAAGATAGATAAAAAATTACATCAGAAAGAAAAACTAGTCAAACTAGCCGAATTTCTGAGCTGGAAGGTGAAAAATTGAGCAAAAATCGTCTATGCGCCGCGCCAAATCCTCTATGCATCACGCCACTTTGAGGCTGATTTTGAGGCACTTCCTGAAGTCCAGATTGAGCCCAAGATATCTCATTGGAAATCCCTACATGTATACTTTCCAACCCAAGTGGAATTTCTAAATTTGGATGTCATTTTCCCCTCAAAAAATTCAATCTCCCAAGACTACTTCCTATGTGTCAAAATAGGGGCAGAGAGGCCATTTTGTGAGTGTTTTTGACCTCCCGAGGACTCAAAACTTACCCAAACTTCTTGGCCATGCACCAGAAGTCATGATTTGTCATGCCAAATCTAGAAATGCAAAGTTTTTTCAATTTGGAGCCCTCTAGCAAAAGGGAGCGCCACGTGGCGTGACACATAGGGAGGAAAACCCTGTGTTACAAATTTCTGTGCATAACACCTTTTTGCAGAAGACTTTTTGAGGCCTTCCTAGTGTCCAAATTGGGTGCAGGATAGATTTTTAGAAAGGTATTTGAGTATAATTTCCAACCCAACTTGAATTTTTCAGTTTAAAGCTCATTTACCCTGTCAAAAGTAAAATCTCCCAAGACTAGTAAAAATGTGCCAAATGAGGCTGCCTCAGGGCAAAGTGCTGTTGCAGTCAACTTTTGAAGGGCTTCCTCAACTCCAAATTGAGCTCATGATAGCTCATTAGAAATATATTTGCGTCTAGTTATCATTTGACTCATCAAAAAAGTCATTTGCCCAACCAGGATAGGAGAAAACGTGATTTTCCCAAGGTCACTTCAGAGGTGCATCAATTCTCCCGAGGCAACTGTATTTTGAGATTTCTCGAAAACCATGATAGATGTGTAAAAACTGAAAGAGGATTTTCTTCTTGGGTCATTGAAGGACAAAAAAATCTCTCACTTTTTCCCAATTCATCCTTTCTAGCTCAGAAACACAAATTGAAGAAAAACCATCCCTTTTGTGTGATGAATGGCTTGCTCCTTGGAATGACTTCTCGACAAATAATGGAGATCTCATGTTCGATGATATGAAATGACCTCATACCTTCTGATATATGTTACTCCTCCTCTACTTATATATCTCTGATCCCATAGCTAACCCTAGCTCAGTGGGAGAGGAAATTAGGGTTTGCGGATTTATGGTTAATATTTGGGAAAATGGGAACTTGGGATAGGGGATTAGTTGATTTAAGGGGGTAATGGAACTTAAGGAATAAGGGAATCAATAAAAAGGGATAAGGGAGTAAACTTGGTAGCAAAATAGTCATCAAAACCCTAGGCAGCAAGTTTCTCGGAGGCACTTTAAAAGCTAGGGTTTGATTGTTTTACACAAGCACCATGAAACATACACCATCAAACCATCGTCAAAATTTTGTGGAAAATAGCTTTGAAGACTCAACCTACTTGTATCAAGACTGATTGATGCAATTTTGGAGTAGATTTGGGCGGATTTGGTAAATTTCAGGCTTCTTGGCTATATGTGCCGCGCACTCAGCCCAATGCGCCGCGCCCCCCCAGTGCACCGCACTTGTGTTATTTTACACTGGGTTCTGAGGCCCAGTGCGCCACGCCTGGTGAGTATGCTGCGCCTCCTACCCAGTGCGCCGCGCCAGTCAAGTTTCACCCAAACTCACCTAAACTTGTCACTCACTTACCAAAATCATTTTTTCTTGCTTCTCTTTGCTCTTGGAATATGAATGAACCTCGAACACTTGGACATATGTTTTATACATGAAGCCTTTAAATTCATTTTGCCAAAACCCACTTTCATAACATTGCAGACTTTGGCACTTTCATAATGTTGCAGACTTTGGCACTTTCAGTTCAACCTCTGTTTTTTCACCTTTTGGCTTTGTTTGATGAACTGAATGAACTGAACTTTGCTTGTTTTTTGCAGGGGTAGGAGCTTCTTAGGCTAAGGAAAGAAACCAGGTGCAGGTGAAGGAATGTAGCATGAAGAGAACAAAATATACATGATTTTGTACAAAAAAGGCTAAATACTCTATTTTTTCCTCAAAACAGAGTTTTGAGGAAAAACAAATTTTCAAATACTTATTAACAAAATTTATTGGCGATAGAACCTCCTCATGGTCTGTTGGTGATTATTGGACACTCTGAAGCATTTATTGACAAAACCCTAATGAAACCCTAGACTGACTTGGCACTAAAACCCTAAAGACAACTTTTTGCAAATTTTTAATGAAAAGAACACTGTATGTGCCTTTTTAATGAACAAACATGAACCAGTAGGTAAATGACATGAGGGACATGAGGAAAACCACTCTCGTCAGATAATCCATGCGCCTAATGCAGATGACTGGGTGGGACTCCTAATATGAAATGCATGCAACAAAGAGATTTTGATCTCTGACGGAGGGCTGAACAGACCGACTTTAACATTGGCTCCAATGGGGATGGTAGCTCCTTGGAGGTGCCAAGAACTACAGATCTTTGGGTGAGCAGACAGTGCCTTCGTCCATTGGGATATGTAGTCGATGACTTGACAAAACCACACGAGATTGGTTAAATCATTTATTGACTGAAAATTGGACTCAAAACTAAAATTGAAAACCATAATAAAACCAAACATGACTAAAACATAACTAACAAACCTACTCTAAGTGTTCTTTTCACCACTCGATCAAGTGAAATGGAACAGCCAATGTAACCATGTAAGCATCCTGGCTGCTATTTGAATTCTCCGCAAGTGCTCGCTTAGGAACAATAAGAGAAAACTACTGAACGGAAACTCCCATGGAAAGTCGGAATCAAGTTGACTGCTGATAAACTTGCAAAGCATGAATTGACTGGATGACTTTAAGAATACTGAAAAAGGATCTTCATAAACATCGCTATGGATTTCCATTAACACATTACCGCTTTGGTCCAAGTAATCTACATAGCTAGATATTAAAATTTTCCTCACATCGGCACTGTCTTTTTCTGATGGTTGCAACAAGCTGTTAAAAGGATCCTGAATTTCATGAATAACCAAGCTCTGTTGTTGATTCCAAACAGAACAAAAGTCTCCTTTATCAATCTCCTCATATGACTACAAACCTTGATCTGAGCTTTGTAATGAAAACTCTGTTAAAAAAGACAATGAAGGCGATCTTTGAATCAGATTATTATCAACATTCTCTTCTGTCACATGGTTAGTAGATGGGGAAGCACTTTTACAGCAAACATCATCCAATGCACGGGCAATAGGATCATAAAAAATTTGAGAAGACTGCTGCGATGTATCCATTGAAACTGTATGACATCCTTCTTGTTGTTCATGTTTTTCTTTAGAAATATTACGAAGATTCTGCCTTATAAACTAAAATGCTTCGAAACAAAAGGGTACAGAATCCTCTTGCATCATTAAATCATGTATTTCGGCTGCCACACCTTCATCTTCAACATTAAAACTAAGAGATTGTTGATTTTCTATAGGCTGCTCATTCAAAGATTTACTATACAATTTACCCTTCAAAAACTGAAATGATTCAAAACAAAATCGTAGGGAGTCATCCTGTACCATTAGATCACATGTGCCAGCTTCCATGTTTTCATGTGAAACTTGACAATCAATGGAATTCGGGGACTGCAAAGTTGAATATGAGAAGTCTGGAACAAGGTTTTCATTGCCCTCAAGATGGTCCAGATCAAGACTTGTCGATAGTTGATTTCTGATTGCATGAATGTTGTCTCTGATGAACTGAAATGAAGCAAAACAAAAAGGCAAAGATCCTTCACTTACTTCAAAATTTGTTGCACTTTCCTCGTCACTGTCATAGCTAATATGCATCAGGTGATCACTATATTCGAGCTGCTGAAAATGGACTTCTTCCTCCCACAAGCTAGCTGCTAATTTGTCTGCAAGATTAGCTTCTGTTTGGAGAACATAATAATCATCATCATACTGATCAAACTGAGGCAAATCGTCAGTATAAAACACATCATCAAGCATACATGTCATATCAACAGATCTCTCTTCTCCAAGATGATCTATAAGACAATCATTATGACAACTGGGATAAGAAACAAAATGTTTTGGATCAGCCACTTTTCCTTATTCAATTAGCGAGCCATGGGCTTGAAAATCATAATAATTCCTTGTGGTGATCTTTTGCATCATCTCTTCCACTGCACTTACCAAAATGTCAAGATTTACCTCTAGAGATGTCGATTCCTCTAGATCTATGTTTTTCATTTCTTCTTCCTTCAACCTTGACTTTCAGATCAGCAAGTGAGCCTCTACATTTACTGCACTGTTCAGCATCTCTTCAAGTGTTGCAAGGTTCCTTTCTCTTAGCTGAAACTCCATTTCTGGACCAAAGGCACCTGGATAGTGCAAGAGAGTGGATTTAGGAGGAGGCCTTATATCGACTGGCATTGAATAATAAACTTGATTAAATCTGGCTGAAAATGGTTGTACTGTCTCCCCTGACAATCTTTTCAGCTAGTTATACTCTTCTATAATCAAGAAAAGGTTATGTCCGATCACCCATCTGTCGAGGAAAACTTTGACGAACTTCTGGAAATCTAAGATGCTTGCATCAGGCAGGGTTTTGAACCAACTCTTTACTTTTCTTTGCAAAGAAAGAGAAAAAAGCCTAATACTAACATCTTCGTTATCAACCTCAAAAAGGTCTAGAAAAGTCTCAACATTCTGCACATGTTGCTCAACGTTGACATTCTTACTTTCACCATCAAACCTCGGCAAGTATAGATCATAGTTTTTGGGGAAAGCATGAAGAACAGAAGGTAAAACAAGAGGTTTATACCTATCTGGGATTATAAAAGGTGTAGGAGTATATACAAGAGTGACGGGATCAGGTTTGTTTTCTTTAGGCTCATCACGTTGAAGAAAGTCATTAAGGAGGCCAGGATCAAAGGGAAACTCAGTATTCACACTTTTTGAATAGATCGAGTGAAGATTTTGATCACCTTTATCATACAACAAATTCTGAAAAACTTTCAGGATAGCTTCAAGAACATCAAAGACGTAATTTACAAGAAATCAGACGAGATCTTGAATACCATTCCACTTTGGATACTCGAACTTTGTGTAAGATCCTTCCATTTTCTCAGAGAAGAGTTAGTCCTCCAGTGGAGTGTTTACAGGGGTCACCAGGTGAATGATTTCAGCCTTCTTATGTCTGATCGCTGTCCACCATCAACCATCAGACCTGAACTTGATACATATATTGGGGTGATTGTTTAGATCAGATGTTCAGCTTATAAACTAGACCAGAGATTGACTGAAGCAGCTTTTATCTACTTCCGCTAATGCAAAGAAAAAGCGTTTTGAAGGCTACCTGGCTAACTTCAGGTTCCGTTTGTAGTCTACAAAGCCAAACAATGAAAATAAAATTTCTTCCCCAGTATGGTCGCCACTATGTTAGAGCCTAGATTTGTCTCAGGCTGAAAAGACAAGGTTCTAGGTCCACATCAAACCATGCTCAGCCTCGTAGCTAGCCCTACGAGGACAGGAGAGGGCTCTCTTCGGGTCGATCTCAGCAAAAGACAAGCGATGGGGCTTGATATGACTGAAATAAAAGCTAATTTTAGGCTAGGTATAAAGTACAAGGGTTTGTTTTGAGTTTTTGTGTTGGAAACAGGGAAAGGCAAATTGGGCTTGGGGATGAGGCATAGTTTATGCAGAGTTCTGATTGGGGCAAGGAAGGAAATCATTTTAATGCTTTAAATTGGGTGAAATGGATAGACCAGACTAGTGAGGAGCTAAGGAGAGCAAGAGAGTCTCAAGAATTCTCTTTAAACAGATGAAAACATGGAAATTTAAACAAATTCAAAGGTAGAGCATAGCAGTTAATGGATTCTACCTTAATTACTCATTTGTTCAAATTCAGAAGAAGAGATATAAAAATGATACACATAACACTAATGAACTTACAATTACTTAGATAATAACACCATCAAAATATAGAGCCACAGGGATCCCAAACAGTGCTGCAAAACCCTGGTCTTTCCTTAGCCAAAAATGCAGAGATAGAATGTACAATGATATGCCAAAGCAATCCTAAGTGTCCAACCCTGAGAATGACTTAGAAATTACATAATATAGACAAGCCAAAACTATTCCCTTGCCTCTAGGGGTCGATCTCACCATTCTAGGAGTTGTTTGAACCAATTCTAAGCAAGGAACTGAAAACTAGGTAGTCAAACAACTTACCCCTATATGCTAGGAAACTGATTCATTCAATCACATTTCACCCTTTGGTGAATGAATCTTATAGAACAAGTAAATAAGTGCCAAAATTACATCATGTTTATCCAATTACATCAAGATAGATAAAAACTTACATTAGAAAGAAAAACTAGTCAAACTGGCCGAATTTCTGAGCTGGAAGGTGAAAAATTGAGCAAAAATCATCTATGTGCCGCGCCAAATCCTCTATGCATCGTGCCACTTTGAGGCTGAGTTTGAGGCACTTCCTGAAGTCCAAATTAAGCCCAAGATAGCTCATTGGAAAGCCCTGCTTGTCTTATTTCCAACTAAAGTATAATTTTTAAATTTGGATGTCATTTTCCCCTCAAAAACGTCAATCTCCCAAGACTTCTTCTTGTGTGTCAAAATAAGGGTAGAGAGGTCATTTTGTGAGTGTTTTTGACCTCCTGAGGACTCAAAACTTGCCAAAAATTCTTGGACATGCACGAGAAGTCATGATTTTTCATGAAAAATATAGAAATGCAAATTATTTTCAATTTGGAGCCCTCTAGAAAAAGCAAGTGCCACGTGGCGTGGCGCATAGGGAGGAAAACCCTGTGTTAGAAATTTCTGTGCTTAGCACCTTTTTGTAGAAGACTTTTGGAGGCCTTCTCGGTGTCAAAATTGGGAACATGTTAGCTTTTTGGAAGTGTCTTTGAGTCTACTTTATAAATCAACTTGAATTTTTCAATTTGGAGTTCATTTACCTTGTCAAAAGTCAAATCTCCCAAGACTAGTAAAAATGTGCCAAATGAGGCTGCCTCAGGGCAGAGTGCTGTTGCAATCAACTTTTGAAGGGCTTCCTCAACTCCAAATTGAGCTCATGATAGCTCATTAGAAATATATTTTCGTATAGTTATCATTTGACTCATCAAGTAAGTCATTTGGCCAACTAAGATATGAGAAAACGTGATTTTCCCAAGGTCACTTCTGAGGTGCATCAATTCTCCCGAGGCCATTGTATTTTGACATTTATCGAAAACCATGATAGATGTGTAAGAACTGAAAGAGGATTTCCTTCTTGGGTCATTTTAGGACAAAAACCTCTCTCACGTTTTCCCAATTCATCCTTTCCAGCTCAGAAACACAATTTGAAGAAAAACCATCCCTTTTGTGTGATGAATGGCTTGCTCCTTGGAATGACTTCTTGACAAATAATGGAGATTTGATGTTCGATGATATGAAATAACCTCATACCTTCTGGTATCTGTTACTCCTCTTCTACTCAGATATCTTTGATCCCATAGCCAACCCTAGCTCAGTGGGAGAGGAAATTAGGGTTTGGGGATTTATGGTTAAGATTTGGGAAAAATGGGAACTTGGGATAGGGGATTAGTAGATTTAAGGGGGTAATGGAACTTGAGGAATAAGGGAATCAACAAAAAGGGATAAGGGAGTAAACTTGGTGGAAAAATAGTCATAAAAACCCTAGGCACCAAGTTTCTCGGAGGTACTTTAAAAGCTAGGGTTTGATTGTTTTACACAACTACCATGAAACATACACCATCAAACCATCATCAAACTTTTATCGAAAATAGATTTGAAGACTCAATCTACTTGTATCAAGACCAATTGATGCAAATTTGGAGAAGATTTGGGCAGATTTGGTAAATTTCAGGCTTCCTGGCTGTATGTGTCACGCACTCAGCCCAATGCTTCGCGCCTCCCCAATGTGCTGCACCTGTGTTATTTTACACTGGGTTCTGAGGCCCACTGCGCCGCGTCTCCTGCCCAGTGCACCGCACCGGTTAAGTTTCACCCAAACTCACCCAAAATTGTCTCTCACTTACCAAAATCATTTTTTCTTGCTTCTCTTTGCTCTTGGCATATGAATGAACCTCAAACACTTGGACATATGTTTTATACATGAAGCCTTTAAATTCATTTTGCCAAAACCCACTTTCATAACGTTGCAGACTTTGGCACTTTCATTTCAACCTTTGTTTTGTCACCTTTTGGCTTTGTTTGATGAACTGAATGAATTGAAATTTGCTTGTTTTTTGCAGGTGTAGGAGCTTCTTAGGCTAAGGAAAGAAACCAGGGTGCAGGTGAAGGAATGTAGCATGAAGAGAACAAAATATACATGATTTTGTACACAAAAGGTTAAATACTCTATTTTTTCCTCAAAACAAAGTTTTGAGGAAAAACAAATGTTCGGATATTTATTAACAAAATTTATTGGCGATAGAACCTCCTGATGGCCTGCTAGTGATTATCGGACACTCTTAAGCATTTATTGACAAAATCCTAATGAAACCTTAGACCGACTTGGCACTAAAACCCTAAAGACAACTTTTTGCAAATTTTTAATGAAAAGAAGACTGTATATGCCTTTTTAATGAACAGACATGAACTAGCAGGTAAATGACATGAGGGACATGAGGAAAAGCACTCTCGTAAGATAATCCATGTGCCTAACAGAATGCAGATGACTGGGCAGGACTCCTAATATGAAATTCATGCAACAAAGAGATTTTGATCTCTGACGGAGGGCTGAATAGACTGACTCTAATAGAGAAAAGAAGAGAGGACATTGGACCAAGCTGCCAAGAAAGCATTCTTCCTGCCTGAGGAACATTCTGTAGAGGACAAAAATGGAGTGAGGAGAGCCAGCTTGCCTCCTCTCTGGGGGGAAGTCAGTTTCCAAATCATGAAGTACATTACCTGTGAAGGAAGATTCAGCATTATCTATGGTTATCATTTCAGGTTGTTGTGTGAACTTAGACATGGAATTGATTTACCTCCAAAAATGAAACTAAGCATTCCCTATTTTCTTCTTTAGTCACTGGTTGAATGTGGGACAAAAATGAATGAAGGGATTCCAGACCAGATGGCCCATCATGGGCTAATCAAATTATTAGCAAAAGATTCCCTGCATACCTACACTATCCCCATATCATGGGAAATCTTCCGAAACATGTCTAGGGATGACAATATCAGAGTTTTGGCCAAAGATATCACCCCATCTAGCAGTGAGGAAGAAGAACACATTGAAAAAGGTGAGAAAACTGATGGTGAAAAACCGCAAGACATCCAGGCAGAGTAAGAACAGAGAGGAAAAGGAGAAATGGGCCTGGTTGTTGAGCCTAAAATAGAGGTGCAAACAACAAAAAAAACACCAAGGGAAAATAGGATGTAGAGTAGGACAGAGAAGGTCGAAAAAGCCAAAATGAAGGCTGCCATAGCCAAATAAGACACACAGAAATAAAAGGAGGAGTCTCCTTCAAAGATAACCATCACCTATGAACGAGGAAGCCAAAAACCTTCATAGAGAGAGAGAATTAAGATGATGGAATCAAATATAGTTCTACAGGAAGCTGAGAATTCTCTACAGGAAACTCAAAAGGGAAGACATAACATAGATTTTTGAAGAGCAACAACTACAGGAAGGTTCCCTCGTAGGTTAGGAAATAGTAGAGGAACAACAGCCAAGGGAAGATACACAGCTTGATGTTGAAATGAGGATACAACAGAAGAAAGAGGGACCTCCATCAGGCAAGGAAGCATCTGCTGGACAGCAAGAAGAGGACAAGCTGCAGGCTGAGGTTGAGGCGCTAACAAAACAACTACAGAAGAAGAGGAGCACAAGCAGTGGAAGGACATGGACAAGAAGGAAGAATTTTATGGCACACATGAGTAGACTACATCAGAATCTTGGGATGATAAGGAGGTCACCAGGGCCATCAAAGATGAAGAGATAGATTAGTTTCTCAGAGGATGAACAACACTTTCAGTAGGGGGGTGATGATGAGCCCCAAAAATGAGTAATTATATGGGCTCATTCAACCTCCTAATTTAACTTAATCCACCATTACCATTAGTTTATTGCATGTTTTTGATTATATTTATGCTAATAGAGTGAATTCGGTTAGTCATTATGCCAACAAGTCTAGTGTGTGCTTTATGCAGATTTTTAGTCAATTTTGAGACAAAATCAAAGGTTTAAATGAGCACTTGGCAGCCAAATTCGTGGAGAGGATTTGTAGGAAGGTGTCTGCTTCATTTATGAGCCCTTACCTCGAATTCTCCACCAGCATCTCGGAGTTCAAGGGCCACCACATTGATTATCACAAGGGCAGCTGAGCAAGGGCTAGTAAAGTTGCTGTTAACTGCAAGTTTTGGCAGTCGAGTCCCTAAAGTTTAGGAAGATTGTTGGGGTCCTCAATTTGTATAAATAAGGAGGCTTAGGGCCTCATTTCAGTTATCCAGTTTGTAGTTCGATTTTATGAGGATTTAGTCAGATGTTAGCTAGATTTTAGTCATTAGGTTAGCCTGCATTTCAACACATTTTCAAGCTTTTTCTTGTGGACAGTTTTTGGGATGTAACTATTATTTCTTGCTCAATAAAGATGAATCCAGCTTTACACCAGCTCTAATCTTCCTTAGGAGGCTGTAGCTCTTGGGGTTGGGCCCAACTCAAGTGCCCAATACCTCCTTTTTGTACTTTGATGTGTCTTTGCTGCATTCTTAGAATAAAATCCGTTATTTAGGTTAAAATCTTGTTTTGTTATTTAGGTTGATTTTGATGATTGCAATAGCTTTTCATGTTCAGGTTGATTTGATAGGTTGGTAGCAGAAAAGATCTTCGAAAAAGGTCATCAAGCAACCCTTGATCTCACCTCTCCCTCCTCGGGACCATGAGCTGAGACCAAGGTGTCCTTGCTGCCATAAAAACACTGTTCTTGCTTCTTCATGCAATTTCTAGTGTTAGATTCTTAGTTGCAAAAGTTAGTACCAGTTGTGATTACATGCTTAGATCCATTCTTTCTTGATTCCCATAGTTGTTTTACATGATTTGTTGCCAATAAACTTCTGTTCATCATGCTTATGGTTTCTAGGTCAAATTAGGTTAAGGTAGCTAGATATTTGGTTTTCCTAGTCTTCATTTGATCAGTTTGGAAAATAACGTTCAAAGCACCTGAGATACCTCCTTACCTACCCTTCCTCCATCAATGCAACCTGTTTCATCCTCTAACTCAGATTCTTGCCTCTCATTTGCCACGTTTCTCACTTTTCTCTAGTTCCTACATTCTTGCACAACATTGCTTCTCTTATCTTCGAACCAATATGATTGCCTTAACCACTCCTCATCCTCATTCCCCAAGTCCTCTAGACCTCCTCACACCCTTATCTCACCTCCATACCCACTTCTTCACCTTTTTTTCCACCATCAGCCCTTCAAAATTCCCTTTCGGAACATCCTATAGAAACATCCTGTAGAAGCTACAGTACATCCTGTAGAACCCCTGCAGACTTCCTGTAGAAGCTCACGAAAACAGTTTCTTGAGATCTGATCACTATGAAACTCTCTGGAAGGGTGCTAGGGACCCCTTAGGCCCTCTTTCACCTTCCCAACCTCCTGCAAGCATTTCCTTTCGCAAATCAACCTCTGCACAGAAAAAATAGTTAAAGCACATGCATAATAATTCTGACAACTTACTCAAAAATACAAAAAGATGTTTTTTCTAGATTTTATTGTATAAGTAGCTTAGTCACATGCATTTTACCTTCCTAGAAGTCAATGGCATCCATTTCCACTACTTTCATCACTTTTCTTGCACTAGTAGGGTTAGTCAGTAAAACTAGGGTTTGCATTTCATTTCAGCTTTCCACTTCTTTTTGCAAGTAGATTAGCCTCTGTTGAGTTAGCTTTCATCCATCAGTTAAAAGCTTCTTCTAAGAGCTCATAGAAGCTGGCTTAAGCTCCTAGTAGACTTGTGCCAACTGATCAAGTGACCGTTGTGGCAAGAGCTAGTACTTGTGCATATAACACCATCACTTCCAAGTTTGTTATGAACTACCGGGTTGATAAAAGTAAAGAAGGGAGTCCCAGGAGTTGCAGCATTATTGCTGCAATACTGTGGCCCACCAGATATCACACAATGTGTATAAGCATATTATGGTGGTTTCATGAGGTCATATTTGTGTAAATGAGTTGTTCTAACCATGCAAACATCCATCACACTCATTTCTGAAGTTTGAAGCACTGCCACACAAGTGTCATCACGGTTGTGGAAAAGTGTATCTTTAGTGTTGCACTCATCACAATTTGTCGTAAAGTTTTCACATTGAGGGAAATGCATTATTCATTTGTTTTGGTTTATCTATGTTGTTCTGTCATCAAGTTTTCTAAGTGTGTGATCACAATCAAAGTCTTATCACTATTCACATCAGTCTCACCGATCCCGCACTTAGCCAATTTATAAAAAGCTTCCCAACCAAGAAACCTAGATTCACTTGATCTCCTTGAACTACACATTATGCAGTATTAGTCCTCTAGATGTGACCTTGCCTCTTGACACTACGAATGTGCATTTACTGCCTTACAGGACTGCTGCATTGTGTAATTCCAGTGCTCAAGCCCTAACCTTGGCTCCTAGAATTGTGCAATCCATCTTCCTAGCCTGGCCTCAACTATGCATTTCACAATATATAGCCTCAAGTTCATCCCTTGAGACCCTAAGCTATGAGATTTCACAATGCCCCAAAATCCTCTATTTCCTAGAACTGCGCAATGTCCTAATCTAGTGCCCATCCGCTTGACTTGTCACATTGACCTCTAGAATTGTGCAATTTTATTCCTCAACCCAACCTGGTTTGTGCATTGTGCAGTCTCAAGGCTTAAGGTTCACCCTTGACTACTTGAACTGCGTAGTCACTGAGCCACTCTCCCGTCTTATTACCAGGTTTTAACTCAATTAATAGATCAATATGAACTATCTTAGACTAGGGGTTTTTCAGACTAATGTCATCTCATCATGAGTGAATTGTAGATGGAGGTACCTTATCACGACAGGGTGAGATGATGAAGAAGGAGATGAAAAAGGGAAACAAGCTGAATGAAATCTTTGTAGCTGAGTGTTGTAGGGAAAAGTATCCGATTCGGATGACCCTATCCCACTCTAAGGGTGATAGTACCTCAGCAACAACTGTAAAGAAAACTACTTAAGGTTTACTTCTTTACGAAAGCAAGAGAGAATGAGGAAATGCACTAACCGTTGCCTTGCGCTTAATGTCGAATCCAAACTCTTCTCTATGGCTGCTTGCTCCCAGCTCCTTGCTCTATTGCTGGCCCAGCTACAATGAGATCCTGCAAAATAGCAAAGAAGGAAACTACAAGCAACATGCAATCATAACTGATTCAGGGATTAGTGTAAATCAAATATACAATCATCACAATATATCATTGAAACAAGAGCATATAGAAGAACCTCAATAGCTTTTATTAATGAAGAAGTAAAGGTTCTGAGAGTGTTACAACCATTGAAGGTCCTAATCCAGCAACACCTCCCAGCAGAAAGAATTTCTCCTCTTCACCTCCTTCAAGCAATCACCCAATAGCTCTATAGCGAAACCAACAGCATATAATTACTTTGCACAAAATTCCAGCCCCCTGAGCTCATAGGAGAGAGCTCAATATATAAATGAATTGAGAAAGGATGAGTCAGCTTGCAACTGATGTGGAGCTGCCTTGTGTCCTCTCTCTCTTCAGTTCTTCAATCCACTTGGAGAACTTTGCTTCCACTTGGAGAAACAGAGCCTCTGACTCATCACAAGGCGAAATCCCTGATCCAAGTGTCATTTTTGGAGCAATGACTCAGTGTGCCACTTGTCCAATCTCGCTCAACGCAGGTGGCCTTTGTTCTACCTGCTTTGCAATGCAGGTACACCATGGAGGAGTTGTGTTTCAGCGCAGAAGCCTAGTGGAGCACCTGCTTTGATTTCAGGATTGCTTGTTTTTGAGTGTTTCCAGGTGGAGAACTGATCTGAGAGCTGTTGGTTTGCTGACCTTGTTCCTCTAGGGGTAGGAACATCATGTTTAGGGAACTTTGGATCCCTTGGATTATTGACAATTCATACCTGTTGCTGTAAGGAACAAAATTGTCTATAACAGATGCCCCCTAAAGTATGAGGTCGTTTGTCGGGTGAAATGCTTTATTAGGAGGATCCGAAGTTCATTCAATCTGCTGAGAAGTGTCCTGTAATAAGATACAATACAATACATTATTCTTTCATACTTTTTCATGATCTAGCTGAGGCGGGCATTCCCATGCTCAGCTTTATAAATACATTTTGGTACATAGAACAGACGATCGTCTGATGGTAGACTGATAATTCTCTGCTGAAATTATCATCCTTTGAGAAGGATGATCATCTGCTGTAATGATGTACATATCAAATGTCTTTATATCCTGAATATATATCGCAGCCCAGATGGATGAAACTAGATCCGGGGTCTTCAATCTCTTCCGATCTTCACTCGATGTACAAGTCGATCCATGTGAGAATTTCTTGAAGTCGAACATGGAAAGACATCGCTTGATTACCGGTCAATGATGTAAACCGTTAACAAGCGCGAGAGGAATCACCGATAACGATGATGACCCTCAAGGTACGGCAGTACAATTCACATGATGGGAATAAAGGACTTGGCGTCGACCACCATGCAAAATCTTCTGGTCGAAGGTCATTGATGTATACCTGTTGCCGGAAGTGAGAAACTTGCCATTGAGGCATGCAAGCTTCAAAGTACTGAAGGGGGTGTTCCTAGATCAACTCCTTGGATAGTGAGCTGATGTCAACAAGGAGCGATCCGTCAAAGGAGGGCCTTAATGAATCCCACATCAGTGACACGGAACGGAGCTAGTGATTGTGATGAGGTGAAAACAAACTGTGATGTATGATTCAGGGTGGCGATCATGAAATGGATGAAGGACAATGTATGGCAGTGGATGGGACACGGTTGACTCTTTGCAGAACAACATCTCTTGAACATATAACGACACTGATGTGATGGATTGGTAGCATTACCCCAAATGTGGATGGTGTGGCGAGGACCATGGTTATGAGACCGGTGAATGAAACAACCCAACCCGATGTGATACGGAGGACAAAGTGTCATGTTCAAGAGCGACTTGCTACCATTAAAGCTGTGAGGTTCTCCCAATTTTTTCCCCAGTCATTGCTGACCAGTACCTCTTTATTTTTGTCAAGCTTGAGGAGGATAACATATGCTTGTTCTATAACCTGCCCTTCGGGCAAGCCCATCGCTATGTTTTAACGAGCCTAGCGATAGGGAAACTCGTTCTCGTCTAAAGACAAGTTTGTCGGTATTTAATAAATTTAACGAGTCTAACGACAAGGATAACTCGGTCCTTTTCATTTTTAGAGAGTCTGAAAAGGTACATAAAGTCGACTCCAAAATTCCTTTTTCGTCATCTAATCCCTTAAGTCCGAAAAAGTATAAAACAATACAGAAGGGATGAATTTTCGATCTCTTTAACGAGCCGAACAAAACAAGCGCTCGATCTTTTTGTGCAATAATCCCTCAGGTCCAAAAAGATTAAAATCTAGAGGAGGGATAGCTTTCCGGTCGCTTTAACGAGCTGGAAGGCCAAAACTCGGCAAACTTTTCATATTTTACGAGTCAGTGAAAAGAGCTCAAAGAAGACTCGTCTTTTGAGGAACGAGTGATGAACAGGGACAGCAGCAGATTCCAGGTACAGGTTGGAATTTTCCAATCACGGCAGTGTCACAAGGATGGCTAAGTGAAATCACTCTTCGCAGCTGTTCCTCAAAATGGGTAAACAAACATATGGAGATGAACGAATGGCCAAATGAACGGATGGAGGTGATGGCATATAAACACGACCAAGGGCTTTAATATGGCAGTCAAAGGTTACATTTCTCAAGGTTATTTACCGGTTCATTTTTTTTTTTGGATGAGCTTGAACTGTAGGGAAAGATTGCTCACAATTTATGTTTATTTTTTAACGAGCATGAACTCTGTACAAAAACTGCTCGATTATGGATGCCCCCAGCATAATAATGCAGATGAGGCATATGCCCCCTAAACTTTAAGGGGCAGTTCATTTTTTAACGAGCTTGAATGTGTTCAAACCTTGCTCAATTATACCAGTCTTAATACAAGGAACGCCTCAGGTGAGGTATTCTTATTTAAGGAGCTATACCTCATTAGCTACTCCAATTTGGCAAGTTTTAACTTTTGCCCCACATCCTTTCTTTATGCAAGCTGGAAACGGCTAATCCTACGAGTTTAACGGGTTAGACCTACAGGTTTAAAGGGAGGACCTAAAAATTTAAAAAAATAAATAGTCGTCCCGTGCTTGCACTCCAAAAGGTTCGCATGCCCCCAGGTATAAAGTATAATTTCAAGGTTCTTCCTCTTACTTATTATCCGAAAAATGGTTTTGTTTGCTGCCGCAAACTAAACTCTTTTTCCGGCGATGTCTATCATTAGGTTGCTAAGGATGGTGACTACTTGTTGCAGCAATTTCATCTCTTTCTTTGGAGACTGCCCCTACTTATCCTTCAAAACATATGTTTTAATGGGTGAGGCTTGACTTCAAAGATGGTGGCTACTTGCCGTCACAAATGGATCTCCTCCCTTAGGAGAGCCTACTTTTTTAGACAAAGGGAGCGAACTTTGTATCACTCACATAACTTTGACAAAAGAACTTTATCCTAGAACAACCCTCTTTTGACGGGGTACGGACTAGTCCATTCTTCTGCGGAAATTAACTTTATACCCAAGGTTTCCTCTGCCCAAGGCAGGCCAGGGTGCATGCCCCCTGGGTCCCAGTTCTTTCTTTCTGAATCACTCGCATTCATCGGGAAGTAGAACCGGGGGTGGAGGCATTCCTTGAGTGAATAGACCGTTAAGGGATGGTATTTGACTATTTGCGATGCGTGATCCTGGAAATGAAAGTTGGTCTACGAGTTTGACCATTCTTCCTTCGTGCGGAAAACACATAACTCTAAAGAGTGAGGACACTATCGCCTCCATGCAATATATATAGTCTCGTCCAAGGAGTAAGTTATAAACTAAGGGTCCCTGGACGACCATGATGTTCATATGAACTGTCTTCCCTTTCAATGTAACTGGAACATTGGGGAGAATCCCTAACGGGTGACTGGTTCCTTTATCAAAACCTGATAGATTTCTCATCTCAGGTAAAAGCACTGGGAAACCCAGTGCTTTCCAAGCAATAGAGGAAAGGATACTCACAGATGCCCCTTCATAAATGATAGTTCCAGCCATTACCATTCTGTAGATTTGGACGATGATTCTGAATGGGATACTGGCTGGTAACCGGGGTCTACCTAGTTGATTCCAATCAAAGGATACAACTAGGTTGCTTGGCGGTGGGACCGAATATACGGCCGGATACGACCTTGATGATGTTCCTTCCTGCGATAAAGGAATGGGCGCATTGCCCTAATGCTCATCAGAGTCTGTGTTGATGAAAAGAATATGGACGGTGTCATCCTTATTCTCTTCAGTGAGGGTGTCATTTGAAGATGAATCTTCAACGACGGTGTCATTTGAGGATGAAACCTCTGAAGGAAGAACCGGGTCAACTGCCGTTTCGACCTTTAGACTTTCGTCTGGTCTGGATTCAGTAGGTTCATTCTCGATGACCGACACTTCAGCTGACCATTTGAGCGGGTCAGCTGGATTTTCAACTATCGAGGGATTAGGCGCGAGTTTTTGGTATCCAGGAGGAAGTCGTAACGGTGAAACCGGACGATCTTCCAAAACTCTCTTTGCCTCATCTAAGAATGGACAACGGTGGATGGCGTGGTCGCCGTCACACAACATACAGGGTGATCTTGGTCTCCCTCTTCGTCCTTCACTCTTGCTAGTTGACGGAATGCAATCAACATGTCTATCAGAGGTTGATGCTACCGGATTGTGCAACCTTGGGGACCAGTCCCTTAGTATCCGGGGAATACAAGGACAATCACGATGGAAATGGGTCCCTTAGGAAATGACACATGGTGATTTAGGCCCGGTCGGTGCAGTGTGTGGATTTTTGTCAGTTGTCTTTTGCTTTCCCCCAGTCGCCTTCGCCATAGGCCCCTTCTGCTTCTTTTCTCTCTTCTTCTTTTCCTTCTTCTCCATGGGAGGCTGACCTTTGCCGGCTCTCCCTTGTGAAGATGAAGGATCAGAGGAAGAATTGTAAGAAGTGGAAGGCTGGTGGGTAGTTCTAAACTGGTCTGACTGTTGATTCGACTGCTCAGGATTAGTGGCGATCTGAACTACATTAGTTGAAAAGAGCCATACAGGTAGGCCAATTGTCAATCCTGGAAGTGACAATGTGGTCATATGAGGCGCACCAACATCTCCCCAAGAGGAGAAGGGATTGGGACTCCCGCCAAGGTTACTTCCTTGGCTGGTGGGCTCCATACTTTTCAACTGAAAGATCAACGTGGGAATAATAGGTGATTATGTTCCGATTAAAATAAATTTTATTAACGACGCTTTAGACACAACTTTGCTTTTTCATGTTTTAAGAGTCGAGAAAAAGCTAAAGATGACTCTAGTCGCCTTCGATGTTTTAATGAGCCCGAAGTGACAAATGCTCGGATGGACTTTTTCAGTTATAGAGTTTGAAAAAGGCCAAAAGAAACTTCTCTGGAGTTCTAGGCAGGGTGTGCCAAACCTTTCGCGAAACCACAGAATACGTTTTACGGTACGGGTGGTCGATCTTCGTGAATGCTGTGTTCACTGCATCGCGATCAGTAGGGCGGCCGACACGGCTTCCTATGGATAAAGGCTTTTTTCCTATAGGGGTCTCCCAATATATACGCGACGGTACGTGGGAGCACAAGTCCGTATTAGTGCCACCGACTCTCAGGAGGAATCACCCACCTTCGTAGAGATCGACAGTCACTATGTTTAACGACGCCGGAACACGTCTCTACCTAGGCCTCTATATGTTTGCGTTATGTTACAAAGCGTTGTTATGTAAATTGAATTTATTTTAATGTTGATCTTGCTTAGCAGTTTGCCTTTAAGGATCACCACGAGATGTATGTAACAAATTCCTGAATGCAGTCTAAGATGAGAAGCAATCTTTTCAATCTTTCAACTTTGAAAATCTTAACTACTGAGGAGAAGAAAGGAAAATCTTTTCACACAGATCATAGAGCACACACTAATGCAATTTTTTCCTAAATCATCATGCAAACTTTTTCAAATGCAAAATGCACAATGCATGTATTTTCTTTTCCCTTTCTTAATGTTGATTGGTTACAAAAAGAAAGTTGTTATATAACTTTGATTTCGATTTAAAGTGAAAGTAAACAAGCTTGTCCAAAATCAAAAGACACCTTAAGATTTACTTGTTTAATCACTGGAAATACATGAAATCAAACCATAATGACGAAAGTAAAATGACTAATCCGCTATGGACAACAAACAAGCTAACTCTTTAGACCAGCAAAATGCCTAACACAGGTTCAGATCTAAGAGGCCAAAGCAAGATTAGTTTACTTTTCGTTATGGGAAATTGTAAATGAAATAAGAAATAAAAAAGAACAAGTATAATTTTGTTATATAACAGAGGCGGAATGATGGCAAGTAATGTTGGTTTCAGAACAGGTACAAGACTGGTAACCGACAGCCAAATCTACGGTGAAAACAGGCAAGAGAAAGGGAGGAAACCCCAACAGCACTAGGCAAAATTGGGCCAACGCAGGTGTTGCACAGCCAGTCTGGCTCTCAGCGCAGGTAGCCCCTTCGGGACCTGCGTTGCAAAGCAGGTAGCCTGTGTACTACCTGCTTTGGAAAACGAAAGTTGCGTTTTCTCAGTTTCCGGGTCACAATTTTCTCAAAAATGCACAGTTTTTGCTCAAATCAGAAGCAATCAGTCAAGCACACTCAAAGGGATGACAAGGAAGGTGAAAAGATATCACTAAGAGCTTACAAGGATCCTTGTAGATCAGCTCTTCAAATCATGAACATGCTCAGAAATGAGCTAAAGTAGCTGCCCTCTACTTCGCTTTTTGATATAGTCAAAAGCTTTTCGATTCGGTACTCTTTTGTTCAGGAAATGAATAGCAAAATACTACAAACACAATCAAATAGATATGATCCCCAGTGGAGTCGCCAGTTTGTTGTAGGGAAAAGTATCCGATTCGGATGACCCTATCCCACTCTAAGGGTAATAGTACCTCAGCAACAACTGTAAAGAAAACTGCTTAAGGTTTACTTCTTTACGAAAGCAAGAGAGGATGAGGAAATGCACTAACCGTTTCCTTGCGCTTAATGTCGAATCCAAACTCTTCTCTATGGCTGCTTGCTCCCAGCTCCTTGCTCTATTGCTGGCCCAGCTACAATGAGATCCTGCAAAATAGCAAAGAAGGAAACTACAAGCAACATGCAATCATAACTGATTCAGGGATTAGTGTAAATCAAATATACAATCATCACAATATATCATTGAAACAAGAGCATATAAAAGAACCTCAATAGCTTTTATTAATGAAGAAGTAAAGGTTCTGAGAGTGTTACAACCATTGAAGGTCCTAATCCAGCAACACCTCCTAGCAGAAAGAATTTCTCCTCTTCACCTCCTTCAAGCAATCACCCAATAGCTCTATAGTGAAACCAACAGCATATAATTACTTTGCACAAAATTCCAGCCCCCTGAGCTCATAGGAGAGAGCTCAATATATAGATGAATTGAGAAAGGATGAGTCAGCTTGCAACTGATGTGGAGCTGCCTTGTGTCCTCTCTCTCTTCAGTTGATCTTCAGTTCTTGAGTCCACTTGGAGAACTTTGCTTCCACTTGGAGAAACAGAGCCTCTGACTCATCACAAGGCGAAATCCCTGATCCAAGTGTCATTTTTGGAGCAATGACTCAGTGTGCCACTTGTCCAATCTCGCTCAACGTAGGTGGCCTTTGTTCTACCTGCTTTGCAACGCAGGTACACCATGGAGGAGTTGTGTTTCAGCGCAGAAGCCTAGTGGAGCACCTGCTTTGATTTCAGGATTGCTTGTTTTTGAGTGTTTCCAGGTGGAGAACTGATCTGAGAGCTGTTGGTTTGCTGACCTTGTTCCTCTAGGGGTAGGAACATCATGTTTAGGGAACTTTGGATCCCTTTGATTATTGACAATTCATACCTGTTGCTGTAAGGCACAAAATTGTCTATAACACTGAGTATGGAAGCTGATCAATCGAGAGAAAGAAAAGGGACACTAGTTTGTGATCACAACTCAAGACTTGATATCATTGAATATTCCTTATCACCAAGCCATGCAGAGGTGGAAGGAAAACCATTCTCAAGAGGACATTAATGAAACACAAGTGAAACTATAAAAACATTTAATTATTTTTTGCTTATTTCTCAAGTCATTCACTTGTAGAGCATTTTTGAGGGAAAAAGGATGTCTTTAAGTAGTGAATAACCATGATAATTACTTGTACCAGTGGTGCAAATTTGTACAAGAAATGTTTAAATATCAAATAAAAAAAGATTGATGTGAGATTTCCAATGATATTTTACAATTCCAAAATGGAGGCAGTATGAGGAATTTATGATTAAAACCCTATGAAGGAAAAATAGGGTATGCAATTAGTCCAAAAGGGTGTAACTCAACAACCAAACTTTATATTGGGGCACCAAAGTAGCTAGTGAAAATCTACGGGATTGTAGAATCAAGCCATGAAGCTAGATTTGAAAATTTGAATACATTATTGTTGAGAAAATTGGAAATAGTGTGTTGTGATAGAACATGGAAAATTGAGTTGAATGGGCCAAAAATTTCAAAGACCATAAATTTCAGTTTGAGACTTGGATTTGGAAAAGTAGATAGTCAATAAAAATCTACTGGAAAAGAGAATATGTTTATCAACCTAGAATTTTGATTTGAGATAGGAAAATTTCCAAAACTTTTAAAACAAGGCTACAAGTGGCCTATAAGGTAGGAAAAACATGAGGACTAGGAGTATGGGGAATGCTTAGGGGTCTTGCAACCATGTAAAATATGTCAAAGTCATGAAAATTAGCATGGTTGATGTTGGTATAGAGTTGAATAATATTGTAAGGGATAAGCTAAAGGATTGAGACATGGAGGAAACCATGGGGGCCTAAAAATGAAAGTGATCAACTACAAAGCTGATAATGAGGGGTTGATAAGGGAACATCGAAAAATTAATACTCCAATTTTATAGAACCTAAATAAATTATAGATGAATATGGACGAGAGATATGATTCTAGGTAGGAAGAGGAACATGACTCATGAGTTAGAGGAAATGATGTTGGAGATTCAAGGCACTCTATGAGTGCTATTGGGAAGCATCATCATGCATAAAGGAATTCAACTAAGAGAGATTATGTTTCTTTAGAATTAGAAAGTAGTTTGAGCATATTAGTTTGACTTGAATAGTTTGCAAGGAGAGCTTAGGAAAATTAACCTCCCACATTTAATGGTGAGCATAATAGGGGAGCAGAGGCTAAAGAGTGGTTATTAGAAATTAAAAATTACTTTAAGCTACATGATTACTCATCCAAATTAGAGGCACAAATTTTCATCTAGCACTTGAAGGGGAAAGAAAATTTATGGTGGAAACAACTCAAAGAAGTAAATCATTTGGATGAAAATAAGATCTTGGGGAGGAAATTTAAGAAGTGCTTCCAAAGGAAATACGTATCTGAGCAATATTATAAGAGGAAAATTTATGAGTTTTTTGAAATCAAGTTGGGGAACATGGAAATGGAAGAATATGGCCAGAAATTCATTGAATCGTTGAGGTATATAATTTTATCAGGGATGAAAAGCTAAAGATATAGATATATGTGAGTGGGTTACCACCATTATATTTGTGAAAATATTAAATTTGATGAATTAAGGACTTTGGGTGAAGCTATGAGGAAGGTAGAGTATCTATATAAGTGGAGAAAAAATAAAGCAACTTTCCAAAGGACTTGGGATGACAAGAAAAGAAGCAAGAAGGAGAAAAGGAAGAAGGGGTTAAAAACTCTCATTTTTTATGAACAATTGCTAGGAAAATCAACAAACTCAGTGAAGCTATAGTGAAACAAAGGGGGTTGATTCCTTTTGTAAGAGGGCAAGGTTTCATCCCTTTAGGTGTTGGGGCTATGGAGGAGAAAACTTGTATAAGGGTTTCCTTAACAAACAAGGAAGAATGGGGACTATACATCACATCCACGGAACTGATATAATAGAGAGCATGGGTAGAAGCATGCCCAAAATATTTGCAACATTGGAAAATGGGTAGGTCGAAAATCATACACACATGATAAAAGTGGGGGGTAAGTTAAATAATTAGACCATTTCCATTATGTTGTCGCTGCTACAACACCCTCAAAACTTTTGGCCTACGCTCAATTTTGGAGCTTTCCTTGGTATTTTATATTGTCATTGCAAAAATTGAAACTCATTCCATGCATTTTCTTGAGGTGGTTCAGTCCCTTTTGTAGGATTGGAAAAAAATTGTCTTTTTGCATGTTAGCTATTGCATGTAGGTTTTAACCCTGTATAGAAATTACCTGCATACGAATTCTTAAACAAAGAAAATAAAAAATGCGAGAGCATAACCCATAAAACACATATGCACAGAGATTTTTCCTTGGATCCCAAAATCGGGACTACCAGCTTGATTTTTCAATATGTTCCTTTCAATGTTACAATACATATTTATACATGCCGAAGCATCCAATACCATGGACCGAAAACCATCGCGTCCAAAAAACATGTGTGAAAATCATGCACAAAACCATAGGTGGGTCCTCCCAACCTAACATATGGTCCAAAACCAAAATTTTTCGGGGCGCTGCCCCGGACCCCATAAAGTGGGGTTACGGGTGCCCTTCAAACCCCCTATTAACTACGTGGAAAGAATATAACACAACCCAAAAATCTCCCACTTGTTGTTTTCTTTCCACAGGGGGCCACAGGAGAGCTTAGTCATTTTTCAGCCCTGAGATTCCCATTGCTTCTCTACACCAAGAGAACTTCTCAGAGCTCACAGATTTTGTCAATGCATCTGCAGTATTCTTCAAAGTGTCCACCTTTACCAGCAACACCTTTCTGTCTTCTATCATATCCCTCACAAAGTGATATTGAACATCAATGTGCTTTGTCTTTGAATGATAAGCAGGGTTCTTTGCCAAGAAAATTGCACTTTGGCTGTCACAGTCTATTCTTATAGCTCCCTGTACTAACCCCATACTTGAACACAACCTCTGCAACCAAACTGCTTCCTTGCTTGCATGAGTGGCTGCCATGTATTCTGCCTCTGTAGTTGATAGTGCCACTATAGATTGTTTCTTACTCATCCAACTAACTGCACCTCCAAATAGGTTAAACACATACCCACTTGTAGATCTTCTCTGATCCAGATCTCCAGCCCAGTCTGCATCAACAAAGCCATGAATATCCAACACTCTGTCCAATCCTAGTCTTCCTTGGTAGCACAAACCATAATCACTAGTGCCACGCAAATACCTGAAAACCCGCTTCACTGCTGTCCAGTGCTCCTTCCCAGGTTTTGACATAAACCTGCTCAATACTCCCACTGCATGTGCAATGTCTGGTCTAGTACATACCATTGCATACATCAGGCTACCCACTGCACTTGCATATGGAACACGGGACATGTCCTCTTCCTCTTCTTGTGTCTTGGGACACTGTTTAGCAGATAACCTCACACCTACAGGAATAGGAACCTTCACCAGTTTACTATCCTGCATATTAAACCTCTGCAGTATTGTCTCAACATACTTCCTCTGGTTTAACGAGAGCTTCCTCTTGGACCGATCTCTTTAATTTCCATGCCCAAAATATAGTTTGCAGCACCAAGATCTTTCATGTCAAATTTGGAGGACAATTGGGTCTTCAAATCCTGGATAATTTCTTTGTCATTTCCAACCAGCAACATATCATCCACATACAAGACCAGATAAATAAAACGGTCACCAATTAATTTAAAATACACACAATGATCTGCTTTTCTTCTGGTGAAGCCAAGTCCCCGTATAAATGTATCAAATTTCTGATACCACATCCTTGGTGACTGTTTTAACCCATACAGAGACTTCTTTAACTTGCATACCAGTTCTTTCTTACCCTTCACCGCAAAGCCTTCAGGTTGCTTCATGTAGATTTCCTTTTCCAAATCCCCGTGAAGAAATGTTGTCTTCACATCCATCTGTTCTACCTCAAAATCAAAAGCAGCAGCAACAGATAAAAGTAATCTAATAGAAGTTACCTTGACAACAGGAGAAAAAATATCACCAAAATCAATTTCCGGCACCTGGGAATAACCTTTTGCTACCAACTGAGCTTTGTATTTCTCCACCTTTCCTTCTGCATCTTCTTCTTGAACACCCATTTGCTGCCAATGGTTTTCCTTCCAGCCGGCAACTCCACCAGATCCCAAGCCTCATTTTTGTGCAAAGATGCCATTTCATCGACCATGGCCTCTTTCCAAAGTTTTCCATCCTCTGAATCCACTGCTTCCTTCACAGTTCTGGGATCATTATCAGTAACAGACAAAGAAAAATTTGAACTGAAAGCAGATGGACTATACCTTTCTGGCTACCTTCTTTCTCGAACTGATCTTCTCATAGCCGGAGTTTGTGGCTCTTCATCTTCTGATTCCTCCTCTGCTACTGAGTCTGATTCTTCCTCCTTTGGCTCAAACTCTATCTTCTCAGGTTCCTTTGGTTGGACTTCATATTGAATAACATCTTTTACCTCTCTGAACAAGACATCTTGACTGTACACAACCTTCCGTATGACTGGGTTCCAAAGCTTATAACCCTTTAAACCATCCTTATATCCAATAAAGATGCACTTTTCAGATTTACTATCCAACTTGGTTCGTTTCTCCTTTGGAACATGTACATATGCATCACGTCCAAATACCCTTAGATGTGAAAGAGAGGGTTTCTTACCAGTCCATACTTCTTGTGGAGTCTTATACTCCAACGCTGATGAAGGTGATCTGTTGATCAGGTAACATGCAGTATCCACCGCCTCTGCCCAGAATTCCTGTCCTAACCCGGCACCATTGAGCATGCTTCTTGCCCTTTCCATCAACATCTTGTTCATTCTTTCTATGACTCCATTTTGCTGAGGTGTATATGGAGTAGTCTTCTGCCGTGCTATACCACACTTCTTACAAAATTCTTCAAATTCCTTGCTGCAAAATTCTCCACCATTATCTGTCCTCAGCACCTTTATCTTATTCTCTGTCTGATTTTCAACCAGAGCCTTAAATTCTTTAAACCTGTCAAAGACTTCAGATTTCTTCTTAAGAAAATATATCCATGTATTCCTTGAGAAGTCATCTATGAACGATACATAGTACACAGGCTTACCCAGTGATGGAACCTTCACAGGTCCAAACGCATCACTGTGCACAAGCTCTAATATCTGTTTCTTCCTCTTACCACCAGAGGGGAAACTCACCCGATTCTGCTTCCCATATACACAATTTTCACAGAAATCAAAATCCAGAGAGCTATTATTCATACCTTCTACCATACCTTTACCATGAAGTATTCGAAGGCCCTTCTCTCCAATATGTCCAAGTCTTTGATGCCACAACATGGTCTTCTCTCCAAAGACCACTAGATTCTCTACTCCATTTTCAGGAACCAAAGAACTATTGCACCCATCAACAACAGTGCTACCTTGCAGCTTGTACAGAGTTCCAATACGAAATCCCCGCATTAATATCAGTGCTCCTCAAACCATCTTGCAGGTATCTTTCTCGAACACCGTTTTTACACCTGCATCATCCAACTTGCTTACATAAATCAGATTTCTGGCCAATGCAGGAATATGTAGAACACCCGGAAGTGTTCTAACCCTTCCACCTTGCAACTTCAACTTTACTTTTCCCCGACCAATGATTCTAGCCTTTCTATCATCTCCTAAGAATATATCACCACCATCGTATTTCTCATACTCGCAGAACCACTCTCTATGGGGAGTGAAGTGAAAGGATGCACCTGAGTCAATCAACCATGCCTCATGATCTACATGTGTACTTGAAGAAGCCAAGTACACATCCCCACCTTCATCTGAGGTGGTTTTCGCCTCTGCAGAAGGAGCATCATCAGATCCCTTTCCTTTATCAGGAGCTTTAGATTTACAATCCCTTCTGAAGTTCCCTTCCTTTCCGCATTTCCAGCACACCACCTTTGTAGGTTTTCTTGGAGATTTAGATCTCCCTCTAGATTTAGATCTCCCACTCGATGACTTATTTTTGTTTCTGTTCTGGGACCGTCCTCGTATAGACAAGGCATCACCATTTTGGTTGTCCATATTTTTCCGTCTCATCTCCTCCGTCAGCAAGGCTGAGACTATTTCATCAAACTGCAAAGCAGTTGCATTGCTACCTATTGCAATAACCAGACTATCCCACGAATCTGGTAGAGAACACAACAGACTGATGCACTTATCTTCATCAGAAATTTTAATATCAACAGATAATAACTGACTTACCACAGTATTAAATGCATTCAGATGCTTTGTCACTGAGTCTCCATCTTTCATCCTCAGGTTATACAGCTTTTTCCACAGGAACAGTTTATTCACCAGAGACTTAGATTGGTACAAAGTCCCTAACTTGACCCACAAATCCTTTGCCGTAGCTTCCCCTGATACATTCAGCAATACTGAATCCGAGACACACAATCGTATTGTGCTCTTTGCCTTCCAATCCAACTTCTTCCATTCTTCATCGGTCACTCCCGATGGTTTAGTACCCGGATCTACTGCGATCCACTGATCTTTATCCACCAACAGATCCTCCATCTTGAGTTTCCACAACTCAAAATTCTGACCATTGAACTTCTCAATCTCTATCTTTCCACTGCTCGCCATCTTCTTTCACCACTGAACAGGGTCTACCACAGGCCTGAGCGAAGCCCCTCAGCAACAAAGGCGTCCCCTTGAAGCCAAAACATCTCTGATACCAAATGTAGGTTTTAACCCTGTAAAGAAATTACCTGCATATGAATTCTTAAACAAAGAAAATAAACAATGCGAGAGCATAACCCATAAAACACATATGCACAGAGATTTTTCCTTGGATCCCAAAACCGGGACTACCAACTTGATTTTTCATTATGTTCCTTTCAATGTTACAATACATATTTATACATGCCGAAGCATCCAATACCATGGACCGAAAACCATTGCGTCCAAAAAACATGTGCGAAAATCATGCACAAAACCATAGGTGGGTCCGCCCAACCTAACATATGGTCCAAAACCAAAATTTCCGGACCCCATAAAGTGGGGTTACGGGTGCCCTTCAAACCCCCTATTAACTACGTGGAAAGAATATAACACAAACCAACATTGCACAATGTGTGTAAGCCTATTATGGTGGTTTGATGAGGTCATATTTGTGTAAATTAGTTTTTCTAACCATGCAAACATTTGTCACACTCATTTCCAAAGTTTGAAGCACTGTTGCACAAGTGTCATCACAGTCGTCACAAAATGTATCTTTAGTGTCTCACTTGTCGTAAAGTTGTCACACTGAGGGAAATGCATTGTTCATGTGTTCTATATTATCTATGTACTTCTTTCATCAATTTTTCTAAGTGTGTGATCACAGTTGAAGTCTTATCACTATTCACATCAGCCTCACCGATCCCGCACTTAGCCAATTTCTGAAAAGCTTCCCGAGCAAGCAACCTAGCTTCACCCGACCTCCCTAAACTACACATTGCACAATATTAGTCCTCTAGGTGTGACCTTACCTCTTGACACCGCGCAATGTGCATTTCCTGCCTTCCAGGACTGCTGCACTGTGTAGTTCCAGTGCTCAAGCCTTAGCCTTGGCTCCTAGAATTGCGTTATCCATCTTCCTAGCCTAGATTCAACTGCGCATTGCATAATATATAGCCTCAAGCTCATACCTTGAGGCCCTGAGCTATGAAATTGTACAATGGCCCAACATCCTCTATTTCCTAGAATTGCACAATGTCATGATCCAGTGCCCATCCCCTCAACTTGCCACATTGACCTCTAGAATTGTGTAGTTTTCTTCCTCAGCCCAACCTGGACTGTGTATTGCACAGTATCAAGGCTTAAGGTTCACCCTTGACTAATTGAAATGCGCAATTACGCAGTCACTGAGATGCTCTCCCAGCTTATTACCTGGTTTTAGCTCAGTATCAATATGCACTATCTTAGACTAGGGAATTTTTAGATTGATGTTGTCTTGTCATGAGCGAATTCCAGATGTAGGTACCTTATCACGACATGGCGAGATGATGAAGAAGGAGATGAAAAGGGGAAACGAGCTGAAAGACATCTTTGTAGTTGAGTATGCAAGCTGATCAACTGAGGGAAAGAAAAGGGACACTAGTTTGTGATCACAACTCAAGACTTGATATCATTGAATATTCCTTATCACCAAGCCATGCAGAGGTGGAAAGAAAATAATTCTCAAGTAGAAACTCAACACATAGCAGAAGTAGCAGCATGACATTGCCACATCATCAAGTTGTCCATGTCAGTAGTGTCATGTCATGATTTGTCACAAGCCACACTATTATGGTGGATTATGTAATTCATGTTTCGAAAATTCATTGTAAAGTGAAATTCCAAAGGACATGTATGGAATATTAAGAGTCATGTAAAGTTGAAAAGTCATACGAAGTCAAATAGTCGTGAGGGTAGATGAAGAGTCACAAGGAAGGTGAAGCATCACCTCCTCATTGTTATATATACACCCTCATTATAAGAGAAAATGACTTTTCACCTTGGATCCTCTCGCATAGCATTAGAGAGACAAAGCAGTTCTTTTGAGGAGCAAGGAGTGGCTCCAATGCTCCATTATTGGAGCTAGTGGTGTTCACTGTATACATGTGTCTTGGAAATTTTACTTAATATTAGAAGCCTTATGGATAAGACATTCTTCAAGCATGGATTATGGATATTTGTAAGACTATTCTGTGAATGTTTCTAATTTGTTTTTGCTTTTAACTATGCTAAAGTAGTTGAACTATTTCGGTTATTTTGGTACTTATCATATTGAGAATGTGCTGTAATTGTTATCACTGCTGTCACATCCTCATGGAATATTCTGCTGGATATCAGAAAAATTGATCCAGGTGGATTTTGGTGGCCACTCGCCTATTCAACTTAGATCCCCACCACTGTCTCTTTTAGTTTTTCAATTTCCTTAATTGTAGCACAATTTACTATTTTTGGCAGTTTTTCGGGTCCTGAACTTCCAGAGTCATTTTGAGGCCCTAAATGACAATTTTTTGGGGAAAATAGGGGCCAACATAGGTTTCTAATCATTCTTAATCACTCAAAAGTTGTAGTCATCAGATAGATCTTTCTAACGAGGTATTGTGCGCGTCAAACAAAGATCATATGCCAAAGTTATGACCACGGGAAGTTGATGTACCAATTTACTCAAACGAGGTCCATAGTTTTGGCGCTTCATCTCCTAGGGTTAGGTTTTTGGATGTTTATGGTTTTCCATTGTTTCTCAATAATAAATAGGCCTTAGAGCCTCACTGTAACACAATTTAGAGGCATGTAGCCGCCACATCTCTTCTCAGATATTTCCATTTTGTTTGTAAGCATATTTCAATATTTGATATTAATGAAATGAAGTGTTATTTCTACTGAATCTTTGTATTTATGGTTATATATGTAATTTGTTGCATTCCTATTTAAGTTCGAATCAGTGATATCAGAGTGATCTGCCCTTTCTTTGTTTTTATTTGCATGTCACCAACAAGGTTGGGATATAAGGAGTTAGGGTACGTGTTATCACTCAGGTTGTCCTTAAGCTCCAAAAAAGGATACGGCCGAGGTAACCACAGACCAACTTTGGACTGCAGGTTCTAGCCAACCTGCAATCAGAGAGGGCTCTCTCTTTTAGATTTAACTTTGTTTAAAATTATTTTAGGCTAGTTATTGAGTTCAGGGGGTTTTTGTTTTGTTTTTTGGTGGGAAGGAAGATGTCTCAAGTAGAGAGGCAAAACATAGTCTGGTAAGTTTCAAACCATTGGGCGTGGAGTCAAGGAGTGGGACTGCTGGTTCGTTTTCTTGGTCATAAAAGAAATAAGGAGCAAGGTAGCTGCTCATGAAACAACACTTAAAGCTTTAAAGGATGGAATGAGGGATAAGGAATGAGAGGCAATAAAGAATTTCTCACTCGGCTTAAAAGGGGGAAGGTGAATGAGCTCTGTCTAGGAGCAATTAAGAATTCCTAGACAACTGTCAAAGATGAAGGGATTAGGGGAAACATGAGCCATATGGAATTCATATTCATTACTAACCCAGATGAAAACATAAAGAAATAGTACAAAATGAGCATAGAGGGTGTTTAAACCAATTCTAGACTATTCTTTCTTTCTACTATTTTAGACGGTATACCAATGGAAAAACATAGATAGGAAAATTTATTGAGTCATGTTGCAGCACAAGAATTCCAAATTCACTTCTTCAAAACCATTAGACACAGAGCAGACAGCCTTTCCTCCAAGCCTTTCAGCAGTCTTTGATTACAGAAAACATATAAGGTTTACAATGTGAGTCTCTGCTGAAGACTATCAACCAACCAACCCTTAAAACAATACAGAGGGTGGTATATATAGGGAAGATTTATCCAAAATTTATCTATTGCAGCCGACCTAAGAGGTCTAACAGAAAACTGATTTATTCTAACCTAATCTTATCTAGAAATAAATGCCAGAAAAATATCTTTGAGCTATGCTGGGGGCAGCTGTAACAAGATGAGTTGACGTCTGTCCTGGTGGCTATGTGCTGTTCATCTCTTATAACTGTGCATTGGTCTTTGCACCCTTGCTGTTCGGCGGCATTGAATGCTTCTGACTGTGATTTGAGAGCTAGGACGGGCTTACTCTTCTTTTTTTGACTTTCTGGGGGGGTTCATCAATGTTTAGGTGTTTCGAGCCCCTAAAAAATCTTCGGCTGATACCCTTTGGCTCTCCTCCTTCCTCTGATACTCTTTGGAAATAAATTGATGCTGTTCTGGCATGCTGTGGGTCTCATTCACAAATTAATGGCCGCTGTTCGGCCTCTGTTTCTTTCAAAACTGTTTTCCGCTCCTTCCGGCAAGTTTCGCGAAGAAAAATGGGTCATTCGGTGCCTTTCGGGCTTGCTGGGGGCTGCAGAATGAAAAGATTTCCTGAAGATTCCCCATTCAGGCCCAAAAAATCTAGCGATGAGAGATTTGCACAAATCGCTCATCTAAAGCTGCCTCAGAATTGGATTCCGGGGCCCCGAAGTGCGATTTTCGCCTCTGCGCTAAAAACTGATGATGACGTCAGCATGACGTGACAGGATGATGTCAGCATGACATCATCAAGTACGGATGGTGATGTGGCATGACACGTGGTAGGGGGCCACGCAGGCAGATGACTGGACATGTGACTGGGCAGAGGGGGTGACGTAAGTGGTGACGTCACCGGGCAGGAGACGGTAAGCGGTATTGTGGCGCACCACCTTTGGGGGAGAGTGGTTTCTTGAGGGGGGTCTCTGCCACAGCCCAGGAGCTGACGCGTGGCGGGGGTATGACGGAAATACCGCCCATCTCCCGGACGCTAAGGCTCGGTGCTTCGGGGATGGGGCGGCCCGCCCACCGTTGATCTGTGGGGCGGGCGATCCAACAATTGGCGGGAGATGCGAGGTGGCAGTAGGTTAGTGGGCGGGGATATTCGCAGGAATATTCCCAAAATATAGCGCGCAGGTGGGTTATGACTTAGGGAAAAGTGGGTTATAGGTTTAATAAGTGGCGGGGTTGATGTTTTATGCGAAAAACTTTGGGTTAGAGGTGGGAAAGGGGGTTATTTGCGCGCGGAGTTTTAGCAATTTGCGCCCGAAAACTTAGTATATGGGCAAAAAGTGGGTTTTTGAGGGTTTTAGGGTGAGGAGGTTATTAATCTGGCCAGGTGTCAGATTAATCCCTTTTATGACTCAGATGGGATAAAAACAGCCCCAGATGGACTATTTTTTTCCCAGACTTTATAAAAATATGACTATATTGCCAGGGAGGGGATATTCACATAGGGGAGTTATATGTACATAGCTTTAGTAGCGGAATGGGAAAACTGATAGGGAGTTATATAATACTGTTAGTAGTTAATATGAAGGTGACTAGCAAGCGTTAAGGTCAGGGACCTTAGGCAAATTTTGGGGAAAAGAATTTGTAGAGAAATGAACTCCTTGAGTGAAGCAGATCTTCACCAAGGCAACTGATATGGAGTACGAAGAGACTAAGAGGCTCAAACAAATCTTGAACTCTTTGGGGAGTTAGTAAGTGACTTGGGAAATTAGAAGAAGGGGGAAGTTAGTGATGTCCAGCTCTGAGCTCTTCTGAATAAAACTGCCTGTACTGATCTGAAAAGATAAAACAATTTGAAACACAAAATTGATCATCAATCATCATTCTGCAACCATAGCTACCTACCCAGCCTACTTACCTAACATTTTTTTCTTTTTCTTTGGGTGCACTTAGACTTGTAGACCCAGATTTACAATTTTCTTTTGAATTCCTCCTATCTAGATCTACACTTATTTCTGCCAGGGCTCAGATTAAACATTTGGGTCCCTTTGATTCTCTACCTATCTATAAATCTGCCAAGATTAAACTGTTTGGACAGATATCATTCTCTATATTCCAAAACAGGAAATTGAAACCTAGGGAGGCTAGGATTTAGCTGTTTGGCCTTCCCTTAACTGAAGAACTTATCAAAAATGGAATACATCAGTGGCATTTGGACCAGCACACTTTCATTGTTTCTTGTGGAAATATGGAACACTGCAGCTTGCAAAGTATGAAATATTTGGCATGTAAAAATGTCAATCATGAAAGATGAATACCTGCTGCAGCAGGAAGCTAACAGTGGCTCCACTTGGGGATGGAGTTTCCTTATGAAAATTCAAGAACAGCAGGTCAGACTGCCTTGTATTCGATTGCTGCTGTATTATGCAAAATTTGCTTGGCTAGCTGCCTTATTTATCCTACCTACCTACCCTAACCAACATTTCCTTTGCTGTTAGGTGTAATGAAACAACCAATGCAGCCACTTAAGCATTATGAACATGAATGGCTTCTGCTGCTCATGCTTGCTGTTACTTGAAATGGAGATCTTGCAATCTGATGTGGCTTTGTTGATTTTTTAGAAGGTCAGGTAACTGCTGACCTTTTTTGCTGAAATTAGAAACTGTACAAAAGGGTTCTATAGCATATATACATTATTGCTGGACTGAACTAAAGAACTGTACAAAATTTTGGGATAGCTATCATGCTTTAGAATTGGGGGATTATCAACCACTTGATACCGTGCTTCGCAGCCTGCCAGCAGAGAAGAGCAGTGTTTTACCTCATCACGCAGCTTACTGTCAGACGAATTCTGCAAAACATGGGATGGTACCTGTAATTCTTTGAAAGCTGGCTCAGATGGCACCTGACAGACTTGCGCTGACTGTTCTTTTTCTTTTTCAAATATCCGGGATAGCTGAAAATCAACAGGCAGGGAATCCAATTGGATTTTTTGGTCACATGCTGCCACTTCTGAGTCTTCCTCAATCTGACATTCACTGGCACTTTGGGGCTGTAGATCTAGTGATGATGCTTTAGGAGCAGGGCCTGGATTTTCCTCTAGCTGATCAGTAACAAAATATGGTGACACTTGATTGTTAACGGCATGATAATTATTCCTAATAAACTGAAAAGACCTAAAACAAAATGGTAAAGCTCCTTCACTGAAATTAAAATTTTCTGCCTTTTCCTCCCTTTCTTCATAGCTGAAATGGGCATGTTGATCATTGTTTTCAGGCAGCTGATCCTGAACTGTGCTCTCTGCAAAAATAAGATGTGACTCTTCTGCAAGACTGATTTGGTCGTTAGGCTCACAGTCATCATCATACTGATCATATTTGGGCAGATAGTTGAAAGAAGAGAAGCTATTATATTCATACATTATGTCAGGAGACTGCTCCATCATGTATGGTGGTATGAATATGTCATCTGTTTTGTAGTTGGTTTGTTTATGAATATCATTACCTTCCTTTTGCAAAACAGATCTGTTCTGGCGCTCTAAACATTCAACTTCTATTGTGCACATGTGCTTCAATTCCTCTGCTTTCTCTAAAAATATGTTAAGTTCATCCTCTTTTTCTGCTTTCAACTTCTCCTCCCTAACTTTCAGATTAACCTCTACATCTACTGCCATGTTCTGCATCTATTTCATAGTAGAGGGGCTCCTTTCTCTCAGATGAAATTCCATTTTTGGATCAAATGTTGCTGGGTAATGTAATAGGGCCAAATCAGGGGGAGGTCTTATATTCAATGGTATGGAATGATAAACTTGATTGAATCGGTCAGAAAACTGCTGAACAGATTCATTTGAAATTCTTTTTAACTGATTGTATTCTTCTATGAGCATGAGGAAATTGACTTTGATCATCCATCTATCAAGGAAGAGTTTGAATAACTGCTAGAGATTTGAGATGCTTGCCTCGGGCAATGCTTTAAACCAAGTCCTAACTTCACTTTGCAAAGAAAGGGAAAACAACCTAACACTAACATCCTCATCCTCCACTTCAAAAATGTTTAAATAATCTTCAAAGGACTGAATATGCTTTTGAGCAGTAACTCCATTCTCTCCATCAAATCTTGGGAGATACATCAGATGATTTTTGGGCAAAGGATTAAGCACGGGAGGCAGAATGAGTGGTTTATATCTATCAGGAACTTTACGAGGTACGTGATTGTGTATAGGGACTAAATGATTGGGTTCGGTATGAACAGGGATAGGATGATTTGTTTTGAGAGTAGTGTCCTCCTTGACTATAAGGTGAGCATTAGCAGCATTTAAAGGATGCTGTTCGGGTGTGCAAGGAGGGCTTTCTTCAACATTTTCTACGGGAAAAACATAAAATTCAAATTCAAACAATATGTACGACAAAATTTTATGGAGGAGAAAGAACATGACCTCTTGGACAATAATCCAGGTCAAAAGCCTGATCTGCTCATAAATTTCTTCTGGGTTCATTTCTCCAGTGGAGTCTTTATTATGAGGATGATGTGGAGTCGCCAAGTGGATACATTAACTTTGAGTGCCTGATCTCTGTCCACCATCAAAGATCAGAGCTAGACTTGAAAAAGGTTGTGAAGGTTTGGGTCTTCCCAGTGGAGCTTTCCAACTTTCTTTGTGAAACTATCTGAGGAAGTTCCCCAGTGGAGCATTCCAACTTAATCAATAAAACTTTCTGAGGATTAGGTCCCCAGTGGAGTCGCCATTAACTGTTAGCCCCCTACTGCAGCAAATATTCATCTTTCATGATTGACATTTTTACATGCCAAATATGTCATACTTTGCAAGCTGCAGTGTTCCATATTTCCACAAGAAACAATGAAAGTGTGCTTGTCCAAATGCCACTGCTGTATTCCATTTTTGATAAGTTCTTCAGTTACGGGAAGGCCAAACAACTAAATCCTGGCCTCCCTAGGTTTCAATTTCCTGTTTTAGAATATAGAGAATGATATCTGTCCAAACAGTTTAATCTTGGCAGATTTATAGATAGGTAGAGAATCAAAGGGACCCAACTGTTTAATCTGGGCCTTGGTAGAAATAAGTGTAGATCTAGATAGGAGGAATTCAAAAGAAAATTGTAAATCAAGGTTTGCAAGTCTAAGTGCACCCAAAGAAAAAGAAAAAAATGTTAGGTAAGTAGGCTGGGTAGGTAGCTGTGGTTGTAGAATGATGACTGATGATCAATTTTGTGTTTCAAACTGTTTTATCTTTTCAGATCAGTACAGGCAGTTTTATTCAGAAGAGCTCAGAGCTGGACATCACTAACTTCCCCCTTCTTCTAATTTCCCAAGTCACTTACTAACTCTGTTGGCATTATGATTCAGGTGTTGTCCTTGATGGAAAACCCATTCAGGTGATAAATCAAGAAGGACGCAGGAAATATGTTCAGCAAGTGCGTCCCCGTAGGTATACCATACAGAACCCGCATCCAGGGACGCAGGCCAGCCGTTCAGGAGGTGCGTCCGCCTAGTGCACACATTTCAAGGCAGAGAAAAGCATGTGGGGGTTTCTTGTGTGGTATCTAGCTGACGGTTTTGTGTTTCTATGGTGTCGGCTCGTGGTTTTGTTCCATGTTTTGGGGAGAAGCTTGCCTATATAAAGCAAAGGAGTTCATTTGGATTAGGCATCATCTTGGTTGAATATCTTTTGGTGAGATCTATTCCAGATCTATGAAGGCGAATCTTCTAATGGACTGTGATCTCTATGGCGCATGATCAGATCTGTGGATCTGAGTGTTTGGGTTGGTTCTGAAGTCCTCATATCTTTTATATCTGAAGGGACGCAGGTTCAGTGAAGGGAAAGTGCGCCGGGACGCAGTACAGTAAAGGCTCAGGTGCGTCTCTGAGGCAAAGGACGCGGCGCGACTGTGTTATTGGGTGCATCTCTGAAGCAAAAGACGCGGCGCGATAGTGTTTTTGGGTGCGCCGGTCGCAGCAAAGCATAGAGGAACAGTGCGTCGGCACGCAGAACAGTGGAAGGTAGACTGCGTCCAGTCGCAGGTCACAGAAAGAAAATATGCATCCCTGTCTTAAGATGATCTGTTGACTGTATATTTCTGTTCATAAGGTGTTCTGGGTTATTTCTGTAATTACTGATCTGATATCTGTAGTGGAATGTATCTGTTGTATACTTGCTGATCTTTTGATTCTTCATGAAAAGAAGTAGGGGGTTGTAGCTCCCTTCCAGGAGAGACTGGAAAACGAGAGAGAGTTATAGCTCTCTGCAGGTTGCAGCCTGCGTGCTGGTAAAGGACTGCACCAGTACAAAATCATTGTAAAAAGAATTTCTTGAAAGAAGATAGAGACATATTGCAGCAGGTGGTTTTCTCCCGCATTGGGTTTCCACCTTACATCTTGTGTTCTTTGGTGTGACTGTCTATTTTCTTTATTCATGCTCATTATTTTATGGTACTGATATGCAAGAATAATTCAAAAGATCAAATAAGGAAGATTTGGTAAATTGCTTGATAATACTAATTCACCCCCCCTCTCAGTATTATTTCCAACAATTGGTATCAGAGCAGGTCCTTCAGAAAAAGCTTGATCGCTTGAAGGTAGATCGTTCATCATGAGCAACTACGAGAGAGAAGCATCAATCAGGCCACCAGTTTTTGATGGGACAAACTTCAATTATTGGAAGGTAAGAGTTACTGCATATCTTCAATCTCTTGGTACTGAAGTTTGGGACATTGTAGAAACAGGCTATGCTTTTCCTTCAGCTACTCCTACAGATCCAGCTGAGAAAAAGAAGTATGAAACAAATGCAAAAGCAGTCAGTACTCTATTAGGAAGTATATCCCAAACAGAATTCATGAAGGTAATGCACTTCAAATCAGCAAAAGAAATATGGGACAAAATGATCACAAGCTATGAAGGAGATGAACAGGTAAAACAAGCCAAACTTCAAACTCTCAGAATTCAATATGAGACTCTCAAGATGTATAATGATGAAAGTGTGGCTAATTATTTTCTTCGGGTAGATGAGATTGTAAATTGTATGAAAAATTTGGGTGAAGAAGTAAAGGAGTCTCTAGTAGTTCAAAAGATTCTAAGATCATTATCCCCCAAGTTTGAATCCAAAGTATCTGCAATAGAAGAAAAAGAAAATCTCTGTGTTCTTACTATGTCTCAGCTACATGGAATTCTAACTGCTTATGAAATGAGAAAGGGAGGACCATCAGACAGAAGGGAGGCTGCTTTTAAAGCATCAGGCAAAGAAGATTACTATGAAGCAAGCCATGATCCAGAAGAAGAGGAAGAAGAATCAAATTTTGTCAGAAATCTTCAAAGAGGTTCTGGAAGGTTCAGAGGTAAGCTACCTTTCAAATGCTTTGCTTGTGGAAGAGTAGGTCATTATGCTGCAAAATGCTCTTATAAGGATAAAGGAAAGGAACCGGTTAGATGGAACAAGAAACAAAGCGCAAATAAGAAAAGCTACTACACCCATGAAGATAGTGATGGCTTATCAAACAGTGATGAAGATGAACAAGGTAATAAATATAGGTTGTTAATGGCATTTGAAGATGATGATTATGAGGATGCTGTAGATGTGGATAACCTTTATGATGAAATTACTAGACTCAAGAGATGCATAGAAGAAAAGAACATGATTATTGATACTCTACAATTCCAAATTGATGAAAAGGAAAAACATCTTGAAAAATTAGAAGGTGAAATTGTTGGTCTTAGAAAAGAAATTGAGAAAACAAAAACTATTAATCTCAAGTTTGTCAAAGGATCTGAAACTTTGGATGAGATTATCAGTGTGCAGCGGTCTCCACTAAATAAGACAGGTTTGGGCTATAATGGAGAAACTTCTCAAGCATCCACTTCAAAAAGTTATCTTGATGCAGCAAGAAGAAATGAGCAAGAGCACAAGGAAGATCATCAGGTAAAGCAGGGACAAATGTCAAGCAGAAACTATCAGGGGCAATCCAGCTTAAGGGTGAACAAAAGCCACAACCAGCCACAGGTAAAATCTTCTCAATTTGGTTCAAGAATAGATGAAAATAGAAATTACAATCAGTTGGCTGGTAGATCCAATAATCGCAGAAGCTTCTTCAATGGACAATGCTTTTCTTGCCATAACTTTGGTCACAAAGCAGCTCAATGTGTTGCGTATAAAACAATCATGACTAGAGAAGCTCAAAAACAAAGAAGTATGACAGGGATTACAAAAAGGACCTATAACAACTTTTCAGCTCTTGAAAATGAAGTTGAATGTTCTATTTGCAATAATTTTGGACATAAAGACTTTGAATGCAGAAGCAGGTTTCCGGAAAGAAAGGTACAAGAGCAGAAAAAGGAACAAGCCTCAGGCGCCAAAACATGGAGAATAAAGGAACCTCAAACAGAAAGATGTGGGATAGCATTTTATGCAGAAGGACAAGAAAATCTATGGTACATTGACAGTGGATGTTCGAAGCATATGACAGGTGATAAAGAAAAACTTGAGTCTTATTCTAATTTAGAAAAGGGAAAGAAAGTCTCTTTTGGAAATGATACTCCTGCAACTATAAAAGGAAAAGGTATTGCTCCTTTAAAAGAAGATGTTAAGGCTGGAAATGTTTTGTTTGTTGATGGTTTGAAGCATAATCTACTAAGTGTCAGCCAGATGTGTGATCAAAGAACCGAGGTTATATTCAGATCAAATGGATGCCTTGTTCGTGATCTTGATACAGGTAAAACAGTTCTCAAAGGAAAGAGAACTCCAAATAATCTATACATATTTGATGAAGGACAACAACAATGCTATCTAAGCAAGAATGAAGAGCACTGGTTATGGCATCGAAGGTTGGGACATCTAAGCTTCTCACAAATAAGGAAAGCTTGCAAATATCAGGCAGTTCACGATCTTCCAGATATCAAAATTCCTGACAACACCATATGCAGATCATGTCAGTTTGGAAAACAAACTAGAACTAACTTTCCAGAGAAAGAAGGATCAACCAGCATGCCTCTTGAGCTAGTACATACAAATGTATGTGGACCATTCAGAAAAAGAACACCTAGAGGAGAGGAATACTTGATATTATTTATTGACGATTTCTCCAGGTTTGTTTGGTTAGGACTTATGAAGCACAAAGATGAAGCATTCGAAAAATTCAAAACCTTCAAAGCCTTGGCTGAAAATGAATCAGGTCACAAAATTAAGTGCCTCAGATCTGACAGAGGTGGGGAATTTACTTCAAATGAATTTTTCGATTTCTGTGATGAACATGGGATAAGGAGAGAATTCTCTACAGCTAGAACGCCTCAGCAAAATGGAGTTGTTGAAAGAATGAACAGAACAATCCAACAAATGGCTCGTGCCATGCTTGATGAATCAGGAACCCCCGCAACCTTCTGGGGTGAGGCTGCACATACTGCGGTTATTATTCTCAAAAAGACAAATGTCCGGGTGAACAGCACTCAAACCCCTCATGAGCTCTGGAGTGGTAAAACTCCTTCGGTAAAGCACTTCAAAATATTTGGGAGCAAATGCTATATCAAGAATACTAAGGAGCAGCTTGGCAAACTTGATCCTAGAGCAGATGAAGGCATTCTTCTTGGCTATTCTCCACATAGCAAAGCATACAAATGCTACAATAAAAGACTTGGCAGAATTGTTGACATCATTGATGTAGTGGTTGATGAAAAGGGATATATTCCTAGGCAAATACATCGTGAAGACATCGAAGAAGATGAGAGCTACCCTCAAAGACAAAATGATGAAGAAGAAGAACCTCAAGAAGAATCTCAAGAAGAACCTCACGAAGGAGCAGAAGAACGGACAAGAATAGAAGAAAAGACTCCATCCAGATATGTTCAGAAGAACCATCCAGAATCTCAGATCATGGGACAAAAAGAAGCAGGTATACAAACTAGAAGAACAGTTGCAGAAGCTTCAAGCTATTTGGCATTACTTTCCTCCACCGAACCACAAAATGTGAAAGAGGCATGCAAAGATGAATGTTGGGTGAAAGCAATGGATGAAGAACTTGAGCAAATCGAAAAGAACAACACTTGGGAGCTGGTTCCTAGACCAAAAGATAAGAATGTTATTGGAACAAAATGGGTCTTCAAAAATAAATTGAATGAAAATGGAGAAGTAATTAGAAACAAAGCCAGACTCGTTTGTAAAGGGTATGCGCAGCAAGAAGGAATAGACTTTGAAGAAACTTTTGCTCCTGTTGCAAGACTTGAGGCCATTCGAATGTTCCTTGCTCTCTCAAGTTTTCAGAACTTCAAAGTATTTCAAATGGATGTGAAATCAGCCTTTTTGAATGGAGACTTGGAAGAAGAAGTGTACATTGAACAGCCAGATGGGTTCATTCTTGGAAATGATCCAAATCTTGTATGCCGATTGAAAAAGGCTCTCTATGGTCTCAAACAAGCTCCAAGGGCTTGGTACTACCGGTTGGACAAATATCTTCATCAACAAGGCTTCTTAAAAGGTTCAGCAGATAGCAATCTGTATATAAAAGTTGAAAATGACAAATTGCTAATACTTGTTGTGTATGTAGATGACATTATTTTTGGCAGCAATGAAGAAGCTATGAGTCAAAGCTTTTCCTCAGTCATGCAGAAAGAATTTGAAATGTCCTTGCTAGGAGAACTGACATATTTCCTTGGTTTGCAAATCCAACAGAAGGAAGGAGGAATCTTTTTATCTCAAACCAAGTATCTCAAGCAGATTTTGAAGAAATATGGCATGGAAGATGCAAAACCAGTATGTACACCCATGGTCATAGGATGTAGTCTCAGTGCAAATGATGAATCTGCAGCAGTACATCAACCAACCTACAGATCTATGATTGGAAGTTTACTATATTTGATAGGTACCCGACCAGACATCATGCATGCAGTTGGAATAGTTGGAAGATTTCAGGCAAATCCAAAGGAGACTCATCTTCAAGCAGTGAAGAGAATTTTCAAATATCTTCAAGGGACTCAAAATTATGGCTTATGGTATCCTAGAGATACAGATCTCACTCTTCATGCTTACACAGATGCAGATTGGGCCGGAAGCGTGGATGACAGGAAAAGCACAAGTGGCGGTGCATTCTTTATGGGCTCCAGACTGGTATCTTGGTTCAGCAAGAAACAGAGTTCAATTGCCTTGTCTACAGCTGAAGCGGAATATGTTGCTGCTGCATCTTGTTGCACCCAACTTCTTTGGATGATGCAGACTTTGCAGGATTATCACATCACTTGTACACCTCCTATTCCTATCTTATGTGACAACACAAGTGCAATCAGCATCTCAAAGAATCCGGTTATGCATTCAAAAACCAAGCACATACCAATCAAGTACCATTTTCTCCGGGAACAAGTACTTGAACAGAAGGTCAAGTTGGAGTATGTTCCTTCTAAGGAACAAGTTGCTGATATTTTCACCAAACCGTTGCCCAGGGACACTTTTGAATACCTCAGGCAAAAGCTGGGGGTTGTTGATGCATCATCTTACTGTTGATCATCTTCCTATTGGTGGTATAGGCTCAGGGGGAGCACATAATGCATTGTTGGCATTATGGAGAAGGAGATCTTGGAAATAGCTGCAATATGTCTCTATCTCCTTCATGATGGATTTCTGGTTACAGATCTGGAGATGCATGAGCATAGGGGGAGCATACCCTTTGCCCTTGATGTCAAAGGGGGAGAATGAAGCTGAAGATTATGTGGTTGCCATCAAGTCCAAAGGGGGAGATTGTTGGCATTATGATTCAGGTGTTGTCCTTGATGGCAAACCCATTCAGGTGATAAATCAAGAAGGACGCAGGAAATATGTTCAGCAAGTGCGTCCCCGCAGGTATACCATACAGAACCCGCGTCCAGGGACGCAGGCCAGCCGTTCAGGAGGTGCGTCCGCCCAGTGCACACATTTCAAGGCAGAGAAAAGCACGTGGGGGTTTCTTGTGTGGTATCTAGCCGACGGTTTTGTGTTTCTATGGTGTCGGCTCGTGGTTTTGTTCCATGTTTTGGGGAGAAGCTTGCCTATATAAAGCAAAGGAGTTCATTTGGATTAGGCATCATCTTGGTTGAATATCTTTTGGTGAGATCTAGTCCAGATCTATGAAGGCGAATCTTCTAATGGACTGTGATCTCTATGGCGCATGATCAGATCTGTGGATCTGAGTGTTTGGGTTGGTTCTGAAGTCCTCATATCTTTTATATCTGAAGGGACGCAGGTTCAGTGAAGGGAAAGTGCGCCGGGACGCAGTACAGTAAAGGCTCAGGTGCGTCTCTGAGGCAAAGGACGCGGCGCGACTGTGTTATTGGGTGCGTCTCTGAAGCAAAAGACGCGGCGCGATAGTGTTTTTGGGTGCGCCGGTCACAGCAAAGCATAGAGGAACAGTGCGTCGGCACGCAGAACAGTGGAAGGTAGACTGCGTCCAGTCGCAGGTCACAGAAAGAAAATATGCGTCCCTGTCTTAAGATGATCTGTTGACTGTATATTTCTGTTCATAAGGTGTTCTGGGTTATTTCTGTAATTACTGATCTGATATCTGTAGTGGACTGTATCTGTTGTATACTTGCTGATCTTTTGATTCTTCATGAAAAGAAGTAGGGGGTTGTAGCTCCCTTCCAGGAGAGACTGGAAAACGAGAGAGAGTTATAGCTCTCTGCAGGTTGCAGCCTGCGTGCTGGTAAAGGACTGCACCAGTACAAAATCATTGTAAAAAGAATTTCTTGAAAGAAGATAGAGACATATTGCAGCAGGTGGTTTTCTCCCGCATTGGGTTTCCACCTTACATCTTGTGTTCTTTGGTGTGACTGTCTATTTTCTTTATTCATGCTCATTATTTTATGGTACTGATATGCAAGAATAATTCAAAAGATCAAATAAGGAAGATTTGGTAAATTGCTTGATAATACTGATTCACCCCCCCCTCTCAGTATTATTTCCAACAAACTCCCCAAAGAGTTCAAGATCTGCTTGAGCCTCTTAGTCTCTTCATACTCCATATCAGTTACCTTAGTGAAGATCTGCTTCACTCAAGGAGTTCATTTCTTTACAAATTCTTTTCCCCAAAATTTGCCTAAGGTCCCTAACCTTAGCGCTTGCTAGTCACCTTCATATTAACTTCTAACAGTATTATATAACTCCCTATCAGTTTTCCCATTCCGCTACTAAAGCTATGTACATATAAATCCCCTATGTGAATATCCCCTCCCTGGCAATATAGTCATATTTTTATAAAGTCTGGGATAAAAATAGTCCATCTGGGGCTGTTTTTAGCCCATCTGAGTCATAAAAGGGATTAACCTGACACTTGGCCAGATTAATAACCTCCTCACCCTAAAACCCTCAAAAACCCACTTTTTGCCCATATACTAAGTTTTCAGGCGCAAATTGCTAAAACTCCGCGCGCAAATAACCCCCTTTCCCACCTCTAACCCAAAGTTTTTCGCATAAAACATCAACCTCGCCGCTTATTAAACCTATAACCCACTTTTCCCTAAGTCATAACCCACCCGCGCGCTATATTTTGGGAATATTCCCGCGAATATCCCCGCCCACTAACCCGCCGCCACCTCGCGTCTCCCGCCAACCATTGGATCGCCCGCCCCACAGATCAACGGTGGGCGGGCCGCCCCATCCCCAAAGCGCCCGAGCCTTAGCGTCTAGGAGATGGGTGGTATTGCCGCCATACCCCCACCACGCGTCAGCTCCTAGGCTGTGGCAGAGGCCCCCCTCAAGAAACCACTCTCCCCCAAAGGTGGTGCGCCACAATACTGCTTACCGCCTCTTACCCGGTGACGTCACCGCTTACGTCACCCCCTCTGCCCAGTCACATGTCCAGTCATCTACCTACGTGCCCCCCTGCCACGTGTCATGCCACGTCACCATCCGTACTTGATGACATCATGCTGATGTCATCCCATCACGTCATGCTGACGTCATCATCAGTTTTTAGCGCAGAGGCGAAAATCGCACTTCGGGGCCCCGAAATCCAATTCTGAGGCAGTTTTTGATGAGCGATTTGCGCTAGCTCATCGCTAGATTTTTTGGGTCTGAATGGGGAATCTTCAGGGAATGTTTTCATTCTGTGGCACCCAGCAAGCCCGAAAGGTGCCAAATGACCCATTTTTCTTCGCGAAACTTGCCGGAAGGAGCGGAAAATAGTTTTGAAAGAAACAGAGGCCGAACAACGGCCATTAATTTGTGAATGAGGCCCATAGCACGCCAGAACAACATCAATTTATTGCCAAAGAGTATCAGAGGAAGGAGGAGAGCCAAAGGGTATCAGCGGAAGATTTTTTAGGGGTTCGAAACACCTGAACATTGATGAGCCCCCCCAGAAAGTGAAAAACAAGAAGAGTAAGCCCGTCTTAGCTCTCAGATCACAGTCAGAAGCATTCAATGCCTCCGAACAGCAAGGGTGCAAAGACCAATGCACAGTTATAAGAGATGAACAACACACAGCCACCAGGACAGACGTCAACTCATCTTGTTACAGCGGTCCCCAGCATAGCTCAAAGATATTTTTCTGGCATTTATTTCTAGATAAGATTAGGTTAGAATAAATTAGTTTTCTGTTAGACCTCTTAGGTCGGTTGCAATAGATAAATTTTGGATAAATCTTCCCTATATATACCACCCTCTGTATTGTTTTAAGGGTCGGTTGGTTGATAGTCTTCAGCAGAGACTCGCACTGTATACCTGATATGTTTTCTGTAATCAAAGACTGCTGAAAGGCTTGAAGGAAAGACTGTCTGCTCTGTGTTTAATGGTTTTGAAGAAGTGAATTTGGAATTCTTGTGCTGCAATATGACTCAATAAGTTTTCCTATCTCTGTTTTTCCATCGGTATACCGTCTAAAATAGTAGAAAGAAAGAATAGTCTAGAATTGGTTTAAACACAGTCTATGCTCATTTTCTGCTATTTCTTTATGTTTTCATCTGGGTTAGTAATGAATATGAATTCCATATGGCTCATGTTTCCCCTAATCCCTTGATCTTTGACAGTTGTCTAGGAATTCTTAACTGCTCCTAGACAGAGCTCATTCACCTTCCCCCTTTTAAGCCGAGTGAGAGATTCTTTATTGCCTCTCATTCCTTATCCCTCATTCCATCCTTTAAAGCTTTAAGTGTTGTTTCATGAGCAGCTACCTTGCTCCTTATTTCTCTTATGACCAAGAAAACGCACGAGCAGTCCCACTCCTTGACTCCACGCCCAATGGTTTGAAACTTACCAGACTATGTTTTGCCTCTCTACTTGAGACATCTTCCTTCCCACCAAAAACAAAAAAAAAACCCCATGAACTCAATAACTAGCCTAAAATCATTTTAAACAAAGTTAAATCTAAAAGAGAGAGCCCTCTCTGATTACAGGTTGGCTAGAACCTGCAGTCCAAAGTTGGTCTGTGGTTACCTCGGCCGTATCCTTTTTCAGAGCTTAAGGACAACCTGAGTGATAACAGTACGAACTGGTCGAACCTTTGCAAGACCAACCTCGCAAATACCAACAGCCTCCTATGGAAGAAGAGAAGAAATATGAGGAGGCAAGAGATCCTTTCAAAATATTGCTCGAAGAGGCCCTCGAGTGACAGAGGAACGCAATGATGGACAAATTTGCCCAAATCCTTTAACGATTACCCAAAGGCGACACATCTCCTTCCAGTAGCTACTCTGGAAGTGCTACACCCTTTAAGGTACAAGTTAACTTTTCCAGCCTCATATTTGAGGGTCAGATAGATGTAGACTCCATAGATAAATGGTTAACTCTACTAGAAGGATATTTTTCTATTCATGATTTTTCCATTCGGGAAAACATTACTTTTTCACTTCTCAAAGCCCCCCCCCATGTCTAGGAATGGTGGGAAACCTACTGTGAGAAGAAGGATCAAAGTACACCCTTACTATTTTCGAGCACACCAACTTGGAATTCGTTCCGGGATGTCATCAAGGAGTAGTACTACCCTATCGAGACCTATGAGGATAAATAGATAAAGTGGACCATGATGCGAGAGGGAAGGGACTGAGTTTACAAATGTTTTTCATACCCTTCAGAAGAAGTTGGGTATTAAGGATTCTAAGAAACATTTGGTACTCAAGTATCACAACTGCCTACACAGGTACATCCAGGATGAGATGGATTTCCTGGACATCTCCTCTCTCGGCACAACATACTGATACGTTGTCAAGATTGAGTAGAAGTTTAAACAAAAAAAGCGATACTTTGGGTCTGCAAATTCGAAGCAAGGGAAAGGCACCCCCAAATTGTAGAGCAAAGGGAAAAGCCAAGGCGGGGTGACCCAGGATAACCCGCCGAAGCTGAAAAGAAAGAAAAACACCACAAAGACAAAGAAGGACATGGGAAAGTGGTGTGAGGTCCATAAGAGCTCCACTCACAACACAAGTGAGTGTCAGGCCAAACAGTCACTTGTGGTCGAGATGAAGGCTTTTGAGTCAGATGCATGTTTTGAATCTGATTCAGAACTCAATAAGGGGAATGAAAAATGGAAGCAGATCATTGACACGGAGTCCAGTGCGATTGTGGCCACCACCAAGACACATAGTTGGAGCTCCTTCCTAGTCCAACTAGTGGAAATGACATATGTATAGTTATTAGTAGTAGTAATAGTAGTACTAGTGTAGAACATAGTTCTTGTACATATGACTTTTGGACATTATACTTTGATGATTCCAAAACACAAGAGAGATCTAGAGCTGGTTTTGTTTTAGTAGATCCATGATAGAGGAAACATATGATCTCCAACTGCTTGGAATTCGAGTGCACGAACAATACCATGGAATACGAAGCGCTCATCTTAGGTTTGAAAAGAGCCATCAACCTTAATGTTGCAGTTCTCAAAGCAATTTGTGACTTAGAAATTGTCATACATCAGGTACACGATACTATACACTATGTGTCACCTCTTTTGAAAAGTTATCAACAAGAGGTATGGCATTTGATTTCACATTTCCAAGCTTTTAACATATTTTTGTTCCTAAAATACAAAATGCAACTGCGGATGCATTGGAAAATGTTGTTGCTAGGTTATCACCGCTTAGGGATGGTATTTTTGTAGAAATTAATTATAAACCACCTGTCCCTGAAATATGACTAATTTGCACATTTTTAATGATGACCAACAAATTCTGCATTTTATGGCGAACATTGATGTATTTAAGGATGCAACTATCAACTAAGACAAGCACAAGAAAGTGTTGTACGATGTAGCTTGTGCAAACAAAGATAACCCCATGATGAAAGACATGGTATCATTGGAAAAGTTGTACGACTTGCAAAATCGATTTCGAGGGCTAGTCAATGCGAAAACCCATAGCTCAATGTTGTCGCATGAGAAAATAAATTTGGGAACATTAAAGGATCCAAAGTTTTTCAATCTTGGTACTTTCTTCACACCACAAGAGTGGAAAACTTTAATCTGCTTATTCAAGTAGTACCAAGATGTATTTGCGTGGACATATGATGAGCTTAAAACTTATGACATGTGAATAATCCAACATGTGATTCCAATCAAAGAAGGGACCAAGCCTTTTCAACAAAAGCTATGGAAGGTATATCCGACGCTTGAACCTTTGATTCAAAAGGAGTTGAGGAAATCGTTGGATGCTTGGATCATATATAAAGTGTGACATTCTACTTGGGTATCAAACTTGGTCTTGATTATAAACAAGTATGGGAAAATTCGCTTGTGTGTTGATTTCTGTAACTTGAACGACACTTTGGAAAGACAATTACCTTGTGTCGTCTGTGGAACAGATACAAAAAATAGTATTGGGGTCAAAGATGTTTTCTTTGTTTAATGGATATTTTGGTTATAATCAGGTTCTAGTATCATAGGTTGATAGAATAAAGGCAACATTCCACATGAAGTGGGGTACATTTGCATTTAAAATAATGTCATTTGGGTTGATCAACATCGGTGCAACATTTCAACATGCCATGGACATTAATTCCATGGAACATAATTTGAAGTGAAATTTGCACTATGAAATTCACACCATGAGGCCATGGACTCTTGCCAAAATTTGAATTTACATAACTTTTGATTCGTAGAGAGTTTTTTAGACCTCCATGTACCATTTTAAAGGTCTTTCTAAGGCCTATCCATTTCAGTACTTTGTAGGATCACATGATTCAATTCATAACACTTAAAATTCCTTAAAGCAATGGGACTCCTTGTATGATTATAATATTAATTGACATTACCCAGAACACATTACACAATTAGTATCCCATTCAACTCCAACAATCTCCCTTGGCATGATCATCTCGTCCATGCACCACGATTGACATCACTGCAATAAGGTTGGCATCAATGCCAACACAACAATTCAAACTTCCATCATAACAATATCAATAATATCTCCCTTTGGCATTAATGACAATCTCCCACAAGCACAAGTTGTGATTGATATCTCTCTCTTGTTTTGACATCAATGGTAAAGGGATACATCCATCTCTCCCCTGATGTTCATTTTCATTATAAAAAACAAAATTTTGCTCACTCTCCCCCTTGCAAGCTTATCTCTCTACTCAATGGTTTTTAGCCAACCACATCTCTTTGGTGTGGTACTTGAATGCCATCATCCAATATTAGCTGCAACCACATTGATTTGTAATCATGGCCAAAGACACCTGTAAGACAAGTATTAGTAAAAAAACCTCTTGATATTATATTTTCCTTCTACTTCTCCAAGGAGGAAAAACTTCCCTCTTTGACATTAATGTGAAGGGTTCATAATGCCTACAATAAAGAACAAATGTCCTTGTGGCTTCTTCTAGCTGTTGATATTCCGTAGAGTATTGGATATCTTTGATATGCTCTCCCTGAACATATACTATCTCTCTTAAATTTTCAACCAATTTTTGACACTCTATGGCTAATGAATTTGCTCATGAGGACCCAATGGAAAATCACTCCCACCTACCAATACATTTTTATACCAATCATAACTGCAAATGCTACAAATGCTACTAATGATATAAGCTTTTCCTCACCCTTCCACTCTCACTACTGCTTGAGTGATTGTGCTCACTCCTCCTGAGAATACTAACTATCATCTTTTCTCCCCTTGAGATCATGCCACTCCGAATAGGGACTGGTGCTAATAAAAAAATGACACCAAGTGTAACTATGATACCAGTTGTTTAATTCCTAGGAAAACTCCCATGATTTCTCCTCATAAAAGAGCTATCTATTATACAAAAGGTTGCTCCAACTAAACCAAAGGATATAAATGGACACAATGATACCAATTGATAATTAAGGAACACGTAGAGAAAAAACAATTGTTTACATGAACTCATGATTGCTAGGCATATTCAAATATACTACTTAAATGAGATTAGAGCATGTCATAAAATATTATCAAACCTTTCATTTACAGAGCATTCAACTCTTCCTGAGACAAATGGATGAGGCCTTCTACTACTAAAAGTGTAACTTCCCCTGATCCTATGCTCTTATTTTTTTGATCTCTTTACATCTTCCTTCTTTCTTTTGCTAGAGAACTAATATACTATACCTGATTTTCACTTTGGGCCCCTTATCACTGCACTCTTTTGTTGCAACCTATCTTCTTATAAGATCAAATGTTGATGTATCAACTTCTCCCCTCAGTCCACATTGTATTTATTTTATCTTTCTCCTGCAATGCTTGTCATAGAAATATAAATGAATTCAATTGTGAAACAAAAAATGGAACTAACATTACCTCAAATATTTAGATGCATCACTTTGTACATCTCTTATTATTTCCTACATATAATTTCTTTGGCTTCACTTGAAGCCATTCTCTTCCTTTTAATGAAGAGAAATTGAGGACTTACTCCTTCTGAGTATATTTTCTCATTTTTCCCTCCATATCTTTGTATTCCAAGCACTAATGGGAGATTCTCCTTCAAATTTCCTATTTAGCCTACTTATGAGTTTGTCTTAGCTACACATGGCTAAATTTCACTTCCCCCCAATTGTTTCTTCACCCAAATCTTCTTCTTTCCGTATAACTTGATTTGAAAAGAAGAATTATTTGGGTTGATGTTGCTTTTGCTTGCTTGATACCTATGCTTATTGTAGTTGATATTCTTATATGGTTCCACCATTGGAATAAGATGATCATTCCTCTTAATTCTATCATGATTTTTCTCGAGCAAATATTTAGCTCTCAACTTGTTCCTTTCACCTCTTTTCATGCTTCTTTTACATTGAGCATTGAAATCAAACTCAAATTCCTTTTTCATTTTACATCTTATATTTAATGGTCAAGTTGCTTCCTTTTGCTACAAAATCTGTGAGGGATGCCTCATCTTCCCATATTGGAAATCTACTGCCTTGTGCCAAAAAATGCGATAGTTGTGACATTAAATAGGATTTAATAGGAGGTTAAAGTAATTGTGCTTAATAATACCATTATCACCAAGTCCTCTCTTGAAGCTATCAATATACTCTTTCTTAGGCATCTTATACATTCTTGGGTTGTTGGTACCCAACATAACTTGATTTCTTGCATGCCATTGACACTACAAATTTGATTCTTGGGAGCATTTTTCCTTTTACTATCTTGTCTTTAAGGAAAAAAGGACATCTGTTGGTTCTTCACTCATTCATAGTGGTTGGTGGAATTGTTTCCTTGAACAACTCTTTGTTGCTACTCTTTTTTAAAGTTGTTATTAACTTGACTTCACTATTGTTTATTATTGTGGTATTGTTGTTGTCTAACACTACTTTTGGATTTATTTTTGGTTTCCTTCTTATTTTTTATTTTTGTAGCTTAGGAGGTACTCCAAGCCTTGGGGATCGAGGGTTTGGAGTTTGGAGCGCCACAAAAGAACTTGTGGGCATGAAACCCAAGCCTATGGGTTTTTCACCCAAGATGGTGGGTGCAAATCTGTGATGAGTTTTGGACATGTGATGTTTTGAGGTGATAGAGGATCCCAAGGGTAATCAGGACCACCAAAAATCACTCAAATCTAAGGTATATAACTTGAGATATGAATTTTATAATGTAATTGTGGGTTAATGTGGCACCTAATGGAGGTCAACTTGACGAGTTAGAGTGCCACAAGTTGTTTGTTGACGCCACATGAGTTTTGTATAAATAGAAGTGAGTGGAGAGGTCATTTTCACTCATCCATGTGTGCGTCTCTCATAGAAAATCATCCATGAGGCACCCACAACTCTAAGAAGGGAGGTCGAGGCTAGAAAGAGGATTGTTTTGGGTCTTTTAGGTGGCCGAAGTAGAGCAGAAAGGATCCTCCATAATTGGAGGTCATTCTAGGCAGATTGGTGGCATGTTTGTGGGTGTTTCTCCTAACCAAAGGCTATCATAGTTTTTGTTGTGAAGTTAAAATAAGACGTACACCTAAACACTAGTGTGTAGGTGGTCCCTAAGGTTGGAACTATTTTCCCAGGTAGGCCCTAGAGGTATTCCCTTACATAGGTGTGGCAGGAGGCCTATTCGAGGGCTAGTATAAACCCATATCGACAACTAATAGGAGGAGGGGGTGTTAAGGGCGAAGCCACAACTAAGAAGGAGGCCTGAACGTGAGGAAGGATTGTATTAGCAATGTAGTTGTAGCCATAACCAATAGTGCAAACCTACAACCATATATAACATCCCACGATATGACAAGATATGTGGTTTATTGATGGTTTCACGGTGAGCTGGTGCTAGTTGGATGTGTCCTAGATTAGGACAGTTGGTGGACATATTAAGGAGCAGATTACATCAGTAGGTTATGTGTCATGTCAAGAGGAGAAAAAGAAGGTTTCAGATTAGGTATGGTTGTCCTCTTGAGTTGATGCAATTTGTAGGTGGGTGGGTTTCCTAGGAGAATTCTGTTGGCATCCAAGAGGAGGAGTTTCCTAGATGATTGGATTCCCTAACTAGGAGAAGATGTTAAAACAAGTATTAGTCACTCGTGGACTGTTAGAGGGCAACATGAGAGTGGACCAAGTGTGGAAATGGAATGGGAATTTATGGTCTGTTGGAGGACAATGTGATAGTGTCTAAGGTTGGATCCCAGTGTGCAGCATCTTCATGGACTTAGATTGCTTCTAGAGTGGAAGAAGTTGAGCTCAAGGTTTGATCAACCAAATTAGTAGTTGAGAAGCCCTAGACTTGTGTATGGAGAAGGACTTCTATAACAGATGATGGGAAATCCTCCTAGCCTATGTTCATTGTGGGAGATGGATATCTTGTAGTGATAGGTGGCAACCCTTTGTGACCTATGTTGGTCTTGATTACAACAACACATGAAGACTATAGTGGGTTGAAGTCCCTGAGTAGCTGAGGAGTAACAATGGGAAATTGTGATTTGTTCATAAATGGATTTTTGAACAACTCAACAAGAGTCTCGATGTGTTGTGCCCTTGATGGACTAAAGCACAAATAGTGAGCAAATTGACAACTGAGGTTCAGTGGCCAGATGGACTTGGAGCTTTGATAGAGGTAGGAGTTGCAGATCGGGAGCCGAAGGACCAGGTAGGTATAGGGTATGTTCAAGGCAACTATGAGGAGCTCTACATCAACTGGACGATCATAGTATCTTGTTGAGGGCAGATTGGTTGTCGATGGATTGACGCCAAGCCCTAGTTTTGTATCTTCTATCAGTGGATGTATGAGGGACATTATCCATGGTACAGGAGCCCTAGATTATTGTATTATATGTTTATTAATATAATGAAGTTGGGTTGAAAATTGTAAAAAGTTTTCCATATTTTATGCACTAGTATATTTATTGTTGTTTATATTTCGCTTTGCAAAGTAGTATCATTGTGATTCTTTGTTTGGTAGCATCAAAGATTCTAAGATTCTATCTTAGACCCAAGATCATGGAAAAACATCACTGATTTCCTCTTAAAAGGAAATCTAGAGTCTTTACCTTCTACCTTCTTATAGTTGGATTCTTGTCCATATCCAAGCCTAGTCTTGATGAGAGGAGATCTCTGATTGCTGAGAATCTCATCCAAGATATTTGAACTCTTTTTAAGCTTATGATATTGATACATTTCTTCAACAACCTTTTCTAAGTCAGGTATCAATAAAGAAAATATATTATTCTTTTTAAGATACCCCTTTATGAATATTTAGGCCAAGGGAAAGATATGTTGCTAAGGCTTTAATATGTTTGGCTTATATTTTAATATGTATATTTTTTTTAAATACTAATAATGTAATTGAGCCAAGAGGTGCTCTACAACCCATTATTGGGGTATATCTCATGTAAAAACATAAACATAAATGTAAACACATCAACATTTAACATGTAATGTTTAACATTTAACATTTTTAATCTAATGTTGGTCCTATTTAAAAATCAATCTAATTATTATTATGTATAAACACAATATAAATTTAAAATATGAATAGGTTTACGAACACTCAAAAAAGAGGTATCATAAATAAATAAAAATATAAATAAACCATAGGTATGGTAAACAAATAAAGCCTCTTTTTGTACTTACTCCATAAACCTCTTTATATTTACAAAAACTAAAAAAAAAGTTTTATTTAGGTGCCTATGGGCCAAATACCATGGGACAAATTATTATTAATACCATGAGCCAAATACCATATTTATAAAAGAGTTATGGTAATTAAATAAATATAAAAGAGGTATAAAGAGTTATGGTAATTAAATAAAAATATATCAAATAGGATTAGAAATCAACATCTAATTATATACCAAGCCTATGGGCCAAATACCATGGACCAAATTATTATTAATACCATGCAAAAAAAACATTATTAATCCTAATATTAATATTACAAGTTCAATGTTAATACTATTATTAAATCTAATATTCATATTAATATATTATAATATTAATATTATTAAATTTAATAATTTTGGATTAATACAATATTAAATTTGTTATATTATAATATACCATTATATATATATATATATATATATTAACTCTAGATATATAAAAGAGGGATGAACAAAGACATGGAGTGATAGAGGTGGAGAAACAGGGGGAGTGACAAGGGAGAGATGGAGATAAACTGAAGGAAAGGGGGAAGGATGAATGAAGAGAGAGAGAGGACTTGAGGGAGAGGAGGAGAGAGGGAGTGATAGAGAGACAGAGTTGGAGGGGGAAAGAGGGAGGGAAGAAGAAAGACATAGATAGTGAGATGTGGAGAGAGAGAGGGAGTGACAAGGGAGAGATGGAGAGGGAGTATGTATATTTGGGGGTGAGATAATGAGACAAAGAAGGAAATATGGAGAGAAGGGGGGAGAAGGAGAGAGAGAGGCATATAGTAACAAAGTTGGAGGGTGAAGAGAGAGAGAGAGTGAGAGAGGCCGGAGAGAAAGGGAGAGAGAGGAAGGAAGAGAGAGAGGATGTGAGAGGTAGGGAAAGAGAGATGGAGACTGAGTGGGAGAGAGAGGGAGGTAAGAAGAAATACATAGAGAGAGAAAGGTGGATAGAGAGAGAGAGAGGAAGTGATAAGGAATATGGAGCGAGAGGGACAGAGGACAACAGGAGAGAAGATAGATAGAAGTGGGGGAATAAGAGAGAAGGGGAAGAGAGAGAGAGAGAGAGAGGGAGAGGAGGAGAGAGTGATAGATAGATAAATTTGGAGAAACAAAGTGTATGTTTTAAGGGTGATATAGAGAGACAAAGGGAGATAGAGATATCAATGGAAGGTGATGAGAGGGAAGAAGAGAGAGATGGAGACAGGGAGGGAGGGATAGAGAGATTGATAGATATGGAGTGAGAGAGCATGTGAGTTTGGGGGGGTGAGATAGAGAGACAAAGAAGGAGAGATGGAGGCAGATATAGATATAGATGGTGGGGGGAGAGAGGGAAGAAGATTTATTTCACTATATGCATTGATTTTAATGTAGATGGTGATTTTTTTAATCCTATTTGATTGCTTTCACTAGATGCATTGATTTTAGTGTAGATGTTGATTTTTAATGATATTTGATTACTTACACTAGATGCATTGATTTCAATGTAGATGATTTCTAATCCTATTTGATTGCTTGCACTAAATGCATTGATTTTAGTGTAGATGGTGATTTCTAATCCTATTTGATTGCTTGCACTAGATCCATTAATTTCAATGTAGATGTTTGATTTCTAATTATATTTGATTTCTTACGCTAGATGCATTGATTTCAATGTAGATAATTTCTAATCCTATTTGATTGTTTCCACTAGATGCATTGATTTGAGTGTAGATGTTGGTTTCTAATCATATTGGCTTACTTGCACTAGATGCATTGATTTGAGTGTAGATGTTGATTTCTAATCCTATTTGATTACTTGCATTAGATTAATTGATTTAAGTGTAGATGTTGTTTTCTAACCTTATTTGATTGCTTGCATTAGATGCATTGATTTAAGTGTAGATGTTGTTTTCTAATCATATTTGATTACTTGCATTAGATGCATTGATTTCCATGTAGATGTTGATTTCCAATTTGATGTAATTGGATGTATGAAAATACATTAATTTTAAAGTGATTGGATTAACATTGTACATTGATTTTAGTGTAAGCACAAAAAATTATTGACAATGTACATTAATTTTTGTGTTATAGTAATTCAACCTATTGATATTGGAGAGCAAGAGAGACAAGGTATGATGTTTACTACAACAGTTCGAGCTAAACATTTAAACGGTTTACGATTTTCACTGTCCTGTTCATATAATCGATATGAAAATATAATAAAACTAACAAGAGTGATAATAAGAATAGTACAAGAAAATAGTTTTAGATCGATCAAAATGAAGACTATTTGTAATTGAGTGCATTCTTATTATTCACATTTTCTATCATTAAATACTATTACATTGTCACTTTGCATTCAAAAATTTTATTTCATCATTTTTCATCATTAAAGTTATTAACAATATTTATTATGTTAACAAACTCAGGTAACTAAGAAAATTTAAAATTAAAATAACAAATCTCACACATATTTTCCTTAGCTACACACTGAAACTAGCCTAGATCCATCTTAACTCCTAACCTATCAAGTGTCGAGAGGGATCAAAATCTCGAGGTGCAAACCTTTCTTCGAGTTTTAAACTCAAAAAAAAGGTTTACACCTATATTTAATCCATTTGGAAGCTTGATAGATCCTGAATTAAGATTGGTTAATATTTTGTTTTTTATTATATATATATATATATATATATATATATATATAATTTATTAATAGTATCTTTTAAAAGTGAGTTATTATTTTACTTATATTTAATATATTGATTTTATATTTAAATATTAAATAATTAAATTAAAATTAAAATAAAGAATATTTAATTTATTTAATTAAATTAATATATATATTTTTTCTCATAAATTATTAAAGGAAAAAAGTATTGAGTTAGATCTCTTCATGGTAAAAAGTCTTAATTTTCAATGCATTTTATATTTGGGGTTTTGTATTAATAAACTATTTTATTATGTAGGTGAAGTTTAAAAATGGTAAGGCCAAATATGATTATAATTGCATTAATTAATTTTGAATTACATTGGTTTACATATGGAATGATTATAAATTAGTTTAGATTTATTTCAATTTTGGATCTATGATGTGTTTTCACAGATTAAATCTCTTTTTACTATAAAAAGAGTTTACACTTCAAAAGATTAATCCCTCAAAAAATTTAAGATGGATCTAAATTGGTTTCTCTTATGTGATTTCTACGCAAATATTTTGCTTAATTATAATTTAATTAATTTTTTATTTTATTTTATTTTTTTCCAGTAATTTTTATTTTTATTTTTAGATAATTTAATCGATTCAAAATGTTTTAATTAATAATTATAATTATATTTATAATTTTTTTATTTAACTAATTTCTACACCTTCATCATGTCCAATAAATCACCACCATCAAAAGGAATTGAAAGAGTGACATCACATCAAAAAGAATGAGTAACTTCACATCAAAAAATAAATGACTTCACATATCACAATCTATCCAAAACCCAATTTAATTTAATTTTAATTTTATATAATTTAGAGTAATCAATATAACCTATCATAATAAAACACTACAACATTTTTTTTAATAACAATTACATTTTAGATTAATTATTATGTTTAAAAATAAAAACATATAATATTTAATAAAATTTATTACAACCAAAACAACATTTATAATCCCAACAAAAAAAAAAATATAATCAAACTTTTTGGAATATTAATTTCAAAACTGAAAATATAACTTAATAATCATATATCTCTTTATTAATCAATTTATTATAATATAAGATATAACTTATTATTGTAAAGTTGTTATAAGTCAACCAAGCATCACTATAACGTTAACCAACTATCACTATAATTCTTTCCAATTTTATTAAGTGTTTTATTATAACTCTATGCAATATTATTAAAATGGACATCAGCGAGTGATTCAAATTTACATAAAAAGTTGGTTTATGTATGTCGTTATCAAAATTTGAGCTTCCAATTTACAAGTACCCATAGTAGACCAACCAACGCAATATTAAATTCTTTTCCCCCTTACAGGTTTCACACATTACAGGTTTCACACATTAACCCTCCATATAAGAAAAAATAAAATAAAATAAATAATATAATAATAAAGCAATATTAGATTATTTTGCCTCCTTACAAGTTTGGTGCATTAGCATTCCATATGAAAAAAATAAAAAAATAAAAAAATTAATTAATAACATAATAATAAAACAATATTAAATTATTTTACCCTTTACAAGTTTCACACATTAGCACTTTATATGAAAAAATAAAATAATAATAAAATAAGAGAATAATAATATAATGATAAAACAATATTAGATTTTTATTTATTTTTTTTTTTTTTGACCCTTACAGGTTTTACACATTAGCCAGGGAAAAAAATAAAAAATAAAAATAAAAATAAATTAATAATATAATAATAAAGCGTAAAATGTGATAATGTTAAATAAATTATAAATATATAAAGCATATTTATCATTTAAGATTAATTGTTATTAGCCAGGGAAAAAAATAAAAACAAAAATAAAATTAAGGAATTTAGACGTGGTCATTAACGGCAAATTCGTCGGAAAACACTCGTGTAAACGGCAAAGTTGACCCCCATGTCATGCGGTGATAACCAGCGTATCTGAGTGGTTGAGACTTGATAACCCGCGTACCGATTGAAAATCGCATATCTAATGGTTATAATTCGCGTATCCCTTGACAAATCGCGTATCGTGTGATTATTCGTGTATGTAGAGATAACGCGCATATCAATTGATGATAACTGGCATATTGGGTAGTTAACTTCACACATCCGCGGTGATAATCGCGTATCGAGTGATAATGTGCATATTAGCGGATGAACGGTGGTAATCATCATGTTCGGCGGTGATAATCCGCATATAGCCCGCGTGACAAAACACAAATCCAGGCGAGAAAACTTGCATATCCATGGAAATATCCAGCCCACAAACTCGTATATCCCGATGAATTTAGTCACATAACAGAGAAGAAGTTGCATATCTCGGGAGATAATCCATATGCCTCCCTGATTGAACCACATGCGGAAAGGAATGCCAGATCCGGAGGCGGAGGAGGATCCATGTTAACAATTTATATTTGTAATGAGTTATATTTAATCATGGATCTTGGCCTTTGGTTGATTCATATTTATGTTGAAATTACAGGAGGCAGAGGAGGAATTTTGTTTGATTAAAAGTTCAGAGACCGTAGAAGTATGAACGTATGGCGATGTGTCTCGCCCTGTGGGTATTTAACTTTCATGTTTTCTATTAATTTGAATTTACAGATTCTATTTATTTAATATTATTACACTTTACGCTTTATTATTATATTATTAATTTTATTTTTAAGATAGTTTTTGGCAAAATCACATAACCAATTTTTACGCGTTTCGAACCAAGGTTCATTGTCAGGACAAGTTGAAGAACTAATCCGGCTTAGCTCGATTAAATAGAGTTAGCTCGATTAAATAGAGTGTGCAGAGACTCCAACAGCTAAAATGCTAACGGCTAATTTGACCTAATAAAACTGGTCAAACAACTCAAATAGTTAATTAATATTTCTAGAAATAGTTAAAATAGGTAAATAAAGGAGTTTATTTGTTAATTTGAGGATAATATTAATATTTTACTTATAATGGTCATTATATAATATATATTCAATGATTTAATATTATTCAATTAATATTTAAATAATAATAAATTAATTTAAAATTAGATATATTAATAATATTATTTGGAATATTAAGAGAATCTATTAATATTTTAATTATAATGGTCATTATATAGTATATGATTTATTATTATTTAATTATATTACTAAAAAATTATTATTAATAATATATTTATTTAATAATAAGAAATATATAATTGAATTCCTTTGTTAGTTAAAAATAAATAGATATATTATTAATATTATTTCAATTATTACACCGAGCATTCGGCGGAATTAAGACATGGTAGGACCAAGTCCTCGGCCCTGGCTGAGCATGCTGGGAAGACTATGCATCATGTATGTATAGAGGAGGCTCAAGTCATTGCCAAAGTTGCGCAGTTTCACCATCGTAAATTCAGAGAGGCCCTGGAGATCGAGAAAAGGCCAATCAATCTTAATAGGGATGATGGCTGGAAGATTAGCAGTTGCTGGGTCCCAGCCTTATCTTCCTAGCCTCCTCATTCCCCTGTCTTTTGATCTTAGGGTTTCTATCTTCCCCTTCCTTTTATTTTCTTTTAGCCGTTTTGTCCGATTATTTTGGAGTTTTAATAAGTTAGGAATCAGTCTCGGACTTATCAGGGTATTAACCTTAACCTATTTATGATACTATTAGGCATTTATTATTATTTTTTCATAAATTTATTAATTATACCTTGATAATTATTTCTATGATTAATTGAGTTTCCCTTTAACTAATGTCTAAAACGACCCCCTTTTTTTTCCTTATGAATAATAATAATATTGACCTTATAATATAGTTGACTTTAATATTTTTTGAATAAAGAAAATTTGAATAAATATCGATGAGTTATAGAATCTTAACCTTAGGTTTTAAGGATAAATTATGATTGACCAATGATTTTAGTTATATTCTTAGGAATAATCATTCAACCCTATAAGTAATAATTTATTTACCTAAGGACTTAGTTACCTAATAATTTTGAATGAAAAATATTATTTGACCATTAAAGAAAAATTTTGATGGACCTTACCCTTAATTATGGCATTTACCTAGGATAACAAAACTCTAGGAAGAATAATGTTTTAACAATTTGATTAATTAATAAACATATATTATTATGACCATTATATTTAAATAATAAAGAACTAACTTACCAATGGACCATTAAGAAATTATTACATAATTACCTAATGTAACTAAATTATAAAAAATAGTAGTGATTTATTACATAATTCCGCCGAATGCTAGCTGATCTGTTGATTGATAGAGCGACCGGTCTCACCAATATTAATGACCATTATTAATATGATACTATAGATTCGCTTAATAATTGAAATAATATTAATAATATATCTATTTATTTTTAACTAACAAAGGAATTCAATTATATATCTTTTTATTATTAAATAAATATATTATTAATAATAATTTTTTAGTAATATAATTAAATAATAATAAATCATATACTATATAATGACCATTATAATTAAAATATTAATAGATTCTCTTAATATTCCAAATAATATTATTAATATATCTAATTTTAAATTAATTTATTATTATTTAAATATTAATTGAATAATATTAAATCATTGAATATATATTATATAATGACCATTAAAAGTAAAATATTAATATTATCCTCAAATTAACAAATAAACTCCTTTATTTACCTATTTTAAGTATTTCTAGAAATATTAATTAAATATTTGAGTTGTTTGACCAGGTTCATTAGGTCAAATTAGTCGTTAGCATTTTAGCTGTTGGAGTCTCTGCACACTCTATTTAATCGAGCTAACCTGGATTAGTTCTTCAACTTGTCCTGACGATGAACCACACGAATTCGTTCGAAACGCGTCGACAAAAGATTGGTTATGTGATTTTGCCGAAGACTATCTTAAAAATAAAATTAATAATATAATAATAAAGCGTAAAATGTAATAATGTTAAATAAATTATAAATATATAAAGCATATTTTACCATTTAAGATTAATTTGAAACAATTACTTGAAATACAGAGGATCTATCTGATAACTGAAACCATGGATTCAAATTTAATGAAAATATTGAAGAGTTTACTTGCAGCGAGACACAAAGTGCAAACCGAGGAAAACCATTTCAACTATTCATATAAATGGAATCTGTAAATTGCTCCACTACGAGATATGCGAGCACAACATCAAATGAATAGAAAACAGGAAAGTTAAATACCCACAGGGCGAGACACATCGCCATACGTTCATACTTCTGCGGTCTCTGAACTTTTAATCAAACAAAATTCCTCCTCTGCCTCCTGTAATTTTGTAATGACCCCGGTAACTTGTAAATCTGGATAATTACTGTGGTAAAAAGTGTTGAGTGGTTACTCATGGTTTTTGAATGACATTATTAATAAATAAGTTAATTATTGAATTATTTTTATGGATATGTTCTTGAAAATGCTGGCAGCCTCCTGAAGGAGGATTTCTATTTTTAGTGAATCAGTTATAAAACTAATGCAACTGTTTCTCACCCAAGGAAAAGTCATGGGAAGGAAAAGTCTCTGGGTGGTTGATGAACAAACAGAGAGAGAAATTCCAGGAGAGAAGAGAGGCAGAAAGGAGGTTAAGTCTGGTAATGACCAGATAACCTAGCACAAAGGTGAAAGAGTCTTGTTGAGGGCTGTAGGCCTGCAAGACGGCTCGGGGGGAGAGTCCAATGAAGTGGATCTCAAGGTTGGGAGGATAAGAGAAAAACTATTGTAGGTGACTTCTGCAAGTAAGGACATCGATAACGGAATAACCAGGTATGCATTCTCTGAACTAGCTAGCAATTAAAGAACAGGTACAAAAGAAGACAGACAGGTCACAGAACTTTCTTACTGTCTTTAGTTACTGTAGTATGTCAATCTGATTAATGCATACAGTTCTTGAAATGTTGTATATGTTAATATAAGACTATGGTCACCTACAGACACTGCATCAATAACTTACGGTTGCATAGTCAACATAATACGCTCAGAACAGAGTTAGTTCTTGGAGCTGTTGTAGAGGTATGGGACTGTATCAATAACAGTAAAGTAAACTAGAGAACAGAAACAAGATAAAACTTAGGAAAGGTCTAGATATGCCTGGTAGGAAACCAGGTTATATAATACAGTAACTTGCACGGAACTAGTACTTGTATATAAGCAACGACATTGTATAAACCAAGATAATGGAAGACAAATGAAACTGTGTGGAGAAACCGTGAAATAGTACTGTGGAAATATATATGAATGGCCGAGAACGAAAATGCTGCAACTACATAACATGGCCGAAAGCGAAATGTTGTTATATACATACATGGCCGAAACCCAAATGCTGTAAACACACAGAAGGGCTGAACCCATATGCCGTGTATATATATTTTCGTTATACGGCATGGCATGAAACAATATTGTAAAAACATGAAACGATATACAAGAATACTACAACATAGTAATATGTCAACATGAAAACAGAATGGCATTAACGATGTTCAGCATGCGTGTCGAGATTGCATGGACAGACCCCTAACGAGGGTTACCATAGGTTACACGCATTACCAGACCCGTAAGAGGGTTTTATATCAAGTCTATTCACATTAGCAGACCCGGGTAGGGTTGCAAATCCATGTGACAGACCTGCTAACAATTAACCATAACAGAACCGGACAAAACGAATGCATTATTACCAGATAAGTCAATGACATCAGACTTATAATCTACAAATTCAACATATAGTAAACTGATATTCAGGGTCATTGTAATGACTGTCGCGGAGGAGGTAGACGCTACACTCAGCATCCGAGTGCAGGACTACCTCAGCATCGCATTAAGGAGCCATATAAATATAAATGGAAAACTGTATGGACTGAACTAAATACATGTGAACTATCTCAGCGTCGCAACAGAAATACTTATATATATAAATGAAAACCGTGCAGAATGAACCATATACATGTAAAAACCCCAAGAAATACTCTGTGTTATTATGCACTGAGGTAAACCTTTAAGGCTCCCGAATCTGCAGCATAGACAGAAAATGAATATACAGTAGAAAACCCAGTACATAAGTTTCCACATGAACTGACTAGGTAATATGAAAATAACCATTCAGAAATATGGTATAAGCTGAGAAGCGAAACAAATGATCATTAATAGAAAACAGCAAAACATTTTCATGGCCGAGAGAGGTCCAGCTTAGAGAACGGTGGTAAATCACAGTATCATGAAAACAATGTATGTAGTCATTCACAGACTCAGTAAATCTCCTGAGAGTTTTCCAAATATACATCCGATAACATCTTAACACCTGAGGGACAAGCCCCAAATTAATTGAACTAAACACAGTAAATGGCATGAACGCCAGTGTACCTATTCAAACCCTAAAGGCCGCAAGACAGACCGGCTTGAGGAGACTGGCCGTATAGGCGTAGTCAGGGTATGAGACAAATCATCGAACCTGAAACAGGTAACAAACCATAACCCTGCTTCAGCTCGAAGTCGTTTCACACAGTAAATCATAAACCATTAAACCGGGAAAAGGTTATTCGGCCATACCTGTGGATTTCGTTAAAAAGCCCGAACCCTTCTGCACACAGTAGGAGAAGCTGCGGAGGACCTGTACATAACCCTCAAGACGTTATTCAGCCATAGTTAGTATATGGGTTACAAATAATAAGGAAAGCTGTAAATTAAACTGACTGTGTTGAGAACGAATAATGACCCCGGCCACTCTTACCTGAGGAGTATCATCGACCACGTAGTAGTTGCAGAGGGTCTGAGGGAGGAGTATAGGAGCTCGGCTGCCGCGGAGTGTTGCAAATGGTCTCTGCCCGAGGAACCCGGTGATTATGTATTGTGTGCCAAACCCTAGATCAACCGGAGCCGTTCGATGAGGAGAATGGATCACCATCGTTGAAGTAGGCGGGAGGTTGTGGCGCGGAATCCAAAGTGGGTCAACTCCCCACTGATCACCTGCCTTCACGTGAACTGGAGCCATCTGGCCACGGTAGAGGGTGAGTTGGGTTATTATCCACGCTCCACCTGGCACACCGTGTAAATGACAACCGAATATGCCAACGTACATACCATTTGCATTAAGTGCTGGTTTCAAACGTTAAGAAACGGAGACCATGTTTACAAGCCTGTGATTTATTAAGGGGTTTACATTTATATAAGTTTATCAACATGCGAACCGGTGTGAGCACAAATATGTGCTAGTAAATGTAAATAGATCTAAAGGGTTGAAAGATGGACCCTCGTGTTAAATTTATTTTTATTTATGCATTTAAATATGGAAGATCGTGACAATGTGGTATCAGAGCAGAGGTTTCAAAACTGTGGCCTCTGGAACAGCAAAAAGATTACCTAATGTATATATGAGAAACGACAATACAGCTAATTGATTTTCTTGTGTACCAATTAGGAATCCATACAGAGACAGCCATCTGCTAACAGCTAATAAGCAAGATGGAGGAAATGCCGGGAGCTGGTGGCATCCCTCAAGAAAATGCTGAGCTGTGGGTACAGCTTGGTGCTGAGACACGCAGCACCAATTTGGCAATACTGCAAACTGTGCAAGAGTTGAAAAGTGAAATGGCACGTCTGCGAGAGGACAATGCGCGATTGACTATGGAGCAAGAAAGGATATTGAAAAGCCTGTCAGATAAACAAAATCCGCCTTTAGCCAACCCCAGTGCAGAACAGCAAAGGGGAACTGAGGAACGTGATTACGCACCTGAGGGATCAGATGAACAGGAAGACCATTCTGATAATGTACAAGAACAGCAAACCTCAAAGAGACAGAAAATGGAATTACAAGGAGAATTCCGGAAAATCAAACCTCCACTGTTCGATGGAGAGCAGGAAGAAGCAGCAGAAGCTTGGCTGATTAACATTAACAAATATTTTCAACTGTACGAATATGACCAAAATCTGAAGGCGCGGCTGGCCATTTTCCAGCTACAGGGCAAGGCCACCCTGTGGTGGGAAGAGATTAAAATTGTGAAGGGAGTAAGTGAGCAAAGCATAACCTGGGAAAAATTTCAGAAATACTTTAAGGAGAGGTATTTAACTGAGCGCTTCTATGATGAGAAGGCGCGAGAATTCCATGACTTACGACTAGGACAACAGTCCATGGATGAATTCATAAATCGCTTCACCTCTTTGCTTCGCTATGTGCCATACATTAAGGAGGAGAAGGCCAAGGTGCAGAGGTTCGTGAGTAGCCTACCAGCTTACATAAGGGAACGGATTGAGTTTGACAATCCCCGAACTATGGATGAGGCAATTCGTAAGGCTAGAATTTGTTATCAGCAGAACAAGCAAAAAGGAGACATTCCAAACAAGAGATGGAATGAAAGAAAGGGCAACAGAGTTGCTGGAAATAACAAAGGCAGCCGTGGAAATGGCGGTAAAGGTGCTGGAAAGGGGCAGTTTAACAGAAACTCAAATAAGGGTACTTTCCGGGCTAAGCCAAGCGAGAGCAGAATCAGCGAACCACCTGCTAGATCAGAGGTTGAGGGAACCAGACCTCCAGTTCAGTGCTGGGGGTGTGGAGGACCGCATTACGTTAAGAATTGTCCACAGCGTAAAGGAACTGATCAAATATCTCAAATCCATGAAGCCTCAACTGTTGGAGATGTGGCGCGCAGTGTGCCAAGGATTAACGCAGCTTTAGAGGACCGGCAAGCGGAGTACCAGCCATCCATGGTGGAATTCGAAGGTAAGATTTCAAACCTTTCTGTAGCTGTACTTATTGATCCAGGAGCTACGTTGAGTTATGTTAGTCCAAAAGTAGTGGAACATTGTAAGCTATCACCGGAAAGGTTCAAAAACCCATGGTTGGTCCAGTTGGCTACGGGAGCCAAAAGACGGGTTTTAGCTAAAATTAATAACTGTTCTTTCAGCATAGCTGGACAATCCGTAACAGCAGACCTGAATGTACTCCCATTAGGCTCTTATGACATCCTTATTGGTATGGATTGGCTGGAAAAGCACTGGTCATTGGTGAATTGCAAAACCAAGACTATATATTACAAGGATGATGTGGGGCAGCAGCAAGAATTGCAGGGAATTAAACATCCTGTCCAGATTCGACCTATCACTGCGACTGAGTTAGCTAAGTGTATTAGGAAGAAATGTCAGATTTATGCCATACAAGTGGGTTACGCAAACCAGAAAGACAAGATGTCCGCATTAAGCAATATTCCAGTGGTACAGGAATTTACAGATGTATTTCCTGAAGAAGTACCGGGACTGCCTCCAAAGAGGGACATAGACTTCACTATAGAGCTAGTACCGGGGGCAGCACCAGTATCGCGGGCACCATACCGAATGAGCGTACCAGAGCTAACAGAGTTGAAAATGCAGCTCCAAGAGCTGTTGGATAAACAGTACATTCGTCCCAGTGTATCACCTTGGGGAGCTCCGGTATTATTTGTGAAGAAAAAGGATGGAACCCTTCGCATGTGCATAGATTATCGACAGCTGAATAAACTCACGGTCAAAAACAAGTACCCCTTACCCAGGATAGATGAACTCTTTGATCAAGTAAAAGGGGCCAAAGTGTTTTCCAAGATTGATCTGCGATCTGGTTATCATCAGATCAGGATTAAAGATGAGGACATTGCCAAAACTGCTTTCAGGACACGTTATGGCCACTACGAATTTGTAGTGCTACCGTTTGGTTTGACTAATGCACCTGCCACCTTCATGTGTATGATGAACAACGTGTTCCATCGGTTTTTGGACAAATTTGTGCTGATATTTATTGACGACATTCTGATATACTCTCGCTCCCAGCAAGAGCATGAAGAGCATCTTAGGCTGGTGTTGCAGACTCTTCGAGAACATCAGCTATATGCTAAATTCAGCAAATGCGATTTCTTCAAGGAGGAAATTCAGTATTTGGGACACGTAATTACTAAAGAAGGAATTGTTGTAGATCCAGAAAAGATAAAAACCATTATGGAATGGCCCATACCCAAAGATGTTGCTGATATCAGATCCTTCATGGGATTAGCTGGTTACTACCGGAGGTTTGTGGAAGGTTTCTCTAGGATAGCCTATCCTATCACCTCATTGCAGAAAAAGGGGAAAGTGTTTAGGTGGACACCGGAATGCCAGCAGAGCTTTGACCGCCTGAAGCACTTACTCACCACGGCACCCATTTTGAGTATAGCTGATCCTAACAAGGATTATGTGGTATGCACCGATGCAAGCAAGGAGGGTGTGGGAGGGGTCTTAACACAGGAGGGAAAGGTAATATCGTATGAGTCAAGGAAGCTAAAGGAGCATGAACAGAAATAGTCTGCTTATGATCTGGAATTAACAGCCGTTATTCATGCGCTGAAAATGTGGCGGCATTACCTCCTAGGGAGGAAATTTCTGCTGTTAACAGATCACCACAGCTTGACACATTATTTCAGCCAACCTACCCTGAATGCAAGGCAAGGCTGATGGGCAGATTTCCTAAGTGGGTTTGATTTCGAAATAAAACATTTAAAAGGCAAGGAAAACAGAGTGGCTGATGCATTAAGTCGGAAGGTTCACTGTGTATATGAATTTTCAGTCAGCCAATGGCAGAGTTCATTAATTGAGCAAATAAGAACAGCAGCTAGTCTTGACTCTGAATACCAGCATTTAAAACAACAAGTACAACAATCTGATAAGGAAAAATTACAGCAAGGATATACACTAAATAGTGCTGGAATGCTGTGTTTTAATAAGAAAATGTATGTACCTGATGTAAAAGATCTTAGAAGGCTGGTTTTGGATGAGTTTCATATCAGCCATTACACTGGTCATCCGGGGTACCAAAAGATGATCACTGCACTTAAGAAGGAATACTATTGGCCAGGAATGAAGAAACAAGTGGTTGAGTACTTGGCACGATGTTTGGAATGCCAGCAGATAAAGGCAGAACATCAGCATCCCGCTGGACTGCTATAGCCTTTGCCCATTCCGGAGTGGAAATGGGAAACCATTTCCATGGATTTCATAACAGGGTTGCCCCGAACAAAGAAAGGCAACGACTCTATCATGGTAGTGGTTGATAAGTTAAGTAAAGCAGCGCACTTTATTCCTGTGCAGTCCACCTACAAGGCGGTGCAGATTGCTCATCTCTTCATGCAAAATGTGTTTCGATTGCATGGATTACCAAAGGTAATTATATCAGATCGCGATGTGAAATTTACCTCTACTTTTTGGAGGACATTGTTTGCTGAGTTGGGTACTCAGCTGAACTTCAGCACAGCTTATCACCCGCAGACCGATGGTCAAACTGAGCGAGTGAATCAGGTGCTGGAAGATATGTTGAGGGCGTATGTAATGCTGAAACCAGGTCAATGGGAAGAGTATTTACATCTGGTCGAATTTGCGTATAATAATGGATATCACACTTCGACTCAGCTAAGTCCCTTTGAGATCCTGTATGGACGGAAATGTCGCACACCCTCAAGTTGGGGTGGACCTGAGGACAAGTTGAGTTTGGGACCAGAAATGCTTAAGGAAATGGAAGACATGGTGAAAAGAGTGCGTGCTAATCTAAAAGCTGCCCAAGACCGGCAGAAAAGTTTTGCGGACAGGAAAAGAAGATTCACAGAGTACAAGGTTGGTGACCATGTGTTTGTAAGGATTCAAGCTAGGAGGAGCACTCTGCAGTGGAGTGGGTGCGCCAAGCTGGCTCCACGATACTTTGGACCATTCCAGATCTTGGCTAGAGTGGGGCCAGTGGCCTACCAACTTGCCATGCCAAGTCACATTAGGATTCATAATGTGTTCCACGTGTCTGTCCTAAAGAAATATGTATATGATTCTAAACATGTCATTAGATGGCAAGATGTGCGGGTAAGAATTAATCCGGTTGTTTGATTAAGCAGCCTTATTTTGTAAGAAACTGATTAAAGGTATTGGTGGTTTGCAGGTCGAACCGGAAGGCGAGGTCCTGGTCGAACCACAGAGCATTCTCGACCGGAGAGAAGTGCGGCTGCGGAAACGGGTTATTACCCAAGTTAGAGTGCTGTGGCAGCACTATGGGCCTGAGGAGGCTACATGGGAAGACGAGGAACTCATTAGAAAAACTTACCCACATTTATTTAATGAGAGAAGACATCGGGACGATGTCCAATCCTAGGGGGGGGAGATGTAATGACCCCGGTAACTTGTAAATCTGGATAATTACTGTGGTAAAAAGTGTTGAGTGGTTACTCATGGTTTTTGAATGACATTATTAATAAATAAGTTAATTATTGAATTATTTTTATGGATATGTTCTTGAAAATGCTGGCAGCCTCCTGAAGGAGGATTTCTATTTTTAGTGAATCAGTTATAAAACTGATGCAACTGTTTCTCACCCAAGGAAAAGTCCTGGGAAGGAAAAGTCTCTGGGTTGTTGATGAACAAGCAGAGAGAGAAATTCCAGGAGAGAACAGAGGCAGAAAGGAGGTTAAGTCTGGTAATGACCAGATAACCTAGCACAGAGGTGCAAGAGTCTTGTTGAGGGCTGCAGGCCTGCAAGACGGCTCGGGGGGAGAGTCCAACGAAGTGGATCTCAAGGTTGGGAGGATAAGAGCAAAACTATTGCAGGTGACTTCTGCAAGTAAGGACATCGATAACGGAATAACCAGGTATGCATTCTCTGAACTAGCTAGCAATTAAAGAACAGGTACAGAAGAAGACAGACAGGTCACAGAACTTTCTTACTGTCTTTAGTTACTGTAGTATGTCAATCTGATTAATGCATACAGTTCTTGAAATGTTGTATATGTTAATATAAGACTATGGTCACCTACAGACACTGCATCAATAACTTACGGTTGCATAGTCAACATAATACGCTCAGAACAGAGTTAGTTCTTGGAGCTGTTGTAGAGGTATGGGACTGTATCAATAACAGTGAGGTAAACTAGAGAACAGAAACAAAATAAAACCTAGGAAAGGTCTAGAAATGCCTGGTAGGAAACCAGGTTATATAATACAGTAACTTGCACAGAACTAGTGCTTGTTTATAAGCAATGGCATTATATAAATCAAGATAACGGAAGCGAATGAAACTGTGTGGAGGAACTATGAAATAGTACTGTGTAAATATATATGAATGGCCGAAAACGAAAACTCTGCAAATACATATTATGGCCGAAAGCGAAATGTTGTTATATATATAAATGGCCGAAACCCAAAATGCTGTAAACACACAGAAGGGCTGAACCCAAATGCCGCGTATATATATTTTCGCTAGACAGCATGGCATAAAAACAATATTGTATAAACATGAAATAATACACGAAAATAATACAGCATAGTGATATGTCAACATGGAAACGGAATAGCATTAGCAATGTACAGATAAGAGCAGCATGTATGTCGAAATTGCATGGACAGACCCTAATGAGGGTTACCATAGGTTACCCATATTATCAGACCCGTATGAGGGTTTATGTCAAGTCTTTTCACATTAACAGACCCGGGTAGGGTTACAAATCCATGTGACGGACCTGTTAGCAATTAAACATAGCAGAACCAGACAAAACGAATATATTATTACCAGTTAAGTCAATGATATCAGATTTATGATCTACAAATTCAACATATAGTAAACTGACAATTCAGGGTCATTATAATGACTGTCGCGGAGGAGGTAGACGCTACGCTCAACACCCGAGCGCAGGACTATCTCAGTATCGCATTAAAGGAACTATATATATATAAATGGAAAACTGTTTGGACTGAACCAAATATATGTGAACTATCTCAGCGTCGCAACAAGAATACCTATATATAAATGAAAACCGTGCAGAATGAACCGAATACATGTGAAACCCCAAGAAATACTCTGTATTAATACGCACTGAGGTAAACCCTTAAGGTTCACGAATCTGCGGCATAGACAGAAAATGAACATACAGTAGAGAACCCAGTACATAAGTCTCCACATGCACTGTCTAGGAATATCAAATTAACCATTCGGAAATATGGTATAAGCTGGGAAGCGAAACAAATGATCATTAATAGAAAACAGCAAAACATTTTCATGGCCGAGAGAGGTCCGGCTTAGAGAACGGTGGTAAATCACAGTATCATGAAAACAATGTATAGTCATTCACAGACTCAGTAAATCCCTGAGAGCTTTTCAAATATACATCCGGTGACATCTTAACACCTGAGGGCCAAGCCCCAAATCAAATGCACTAAACACAGTAAATGGCATGAAAGCCCAGTGTTACCTATTTAAACCCTAAAGGCCGCAAGACAGATCGGCTTGAGGAGACTGGCCGTATAGGCGTAGTCAGGGTATGAGACAAATCATCGAACCTGAAACAGGTAACAAACCATAACCCTACTTCAGCTCGAAGTTGTTTCACACAGTAAATCATAAACCATTAAACCGGGAAAAGGTTATTCGGCCATACCTGTGGATTTCGTTAAAAAGCCCGAACCCTTCTGCACACAGTAGGAGAAGCTGCGGAGGACCTGTACATAACCCTCAAGACGTTTATTCAGCCACAGTTAGTATATGGGTTACAAATAATAAGGAAAGCTGTAATTAAACTGACTGTATTGAGAACGTATAATGACTTCCGGCCATTCTTACCTGAGGAGTATCATAGACACCGGAGTAGTTGCAGAGAGTCTGAGGGAGAAGTATAGGAGCTCGGCTGCCGCAGAGTGTTGCAAATGGACTCTGTCCGAGGAACCCGGTGAATAAGTATTGTGTGTCAAACCCTAGATCAACCGGAGCCGTTCGATGAGGAGGGTGGATCACCATCGTTGAATTAGGCGGGAGGTCTTGGCGCGGAACCCAGTGTGGGTCAACTCTCCACTGATCACATGCCTTCACGTGAACTGGAGCCATCTGGCCACGGTAGAGGGTGAGTTGGGTTATTACTCACGCACCACCTGGCACACCGTGTAAATGACAACCGAATATGCCAACGTACATACCATTTGCATTAAGTGCTGGTTTCAAACGTTAAGAAACGGAGACCATGTTTACAAGCCTGTGATTTATTAAGGGGTTTACATTTATATAAGTTTATCAACATGCGAACCGGTGTGAGCACAAATATGTGCTAGTACAAATATGTGCTAGTAAATGTAAATAGATCTAAAGGGTTGAAAGATGGACCCTCGTGTTAATTTTTTTTTTATTTATGCATTTAAATATGGAAGATCGTGACAAATTTCAACATAAATATGAATCAACCAAAGGCCAAGATCCATGATTAAATATAACTCATTACAAATATAAATTGTTAACATGGATCCTCCTCCGCCTCCGGATCTGGCATTCCTTTCCCCCTGTGGTTCAATCAGGGAGGGCATATGGATTATCTCCCGAGATATGCAACTTCTTCTCTGTTATGTGACTAAATTCATCGAGATATGCAACTTCTTCTCTGTTATGTGACTAAATTCATCGGGATATACGAGTTTGTGGGCTGGATATTTCCATGGATATGCAAGTTTTCTCGCCTGGATTTGTGTTTTGTCACGCGGGCTATATGCGTATTATCACCGCCGAACATGATGATTACCACCGTTCATCCGCTAATATGCACATTATCACTCGATACGCGATTATCACCGCGGATGTGTGAAGTTAACTACCCAATATGCGAGTTATCATCAATTGATATGCGCGTTATCTCTACATACACGAATAATCACACGATACGCGATTTTTCAAGGGATACGCGAATTATAACCATTGGATACGCGATTTTCAATCGGTACGCGGATTATCAAGTCTTAACTACTCAGATACGCTGGTTATCACCGCATGACATGCGGGTCAACTTTGCCGTTTACACGAGTGTTTTCCGACGAATTTGCGGTTAATGACCACCAAAAATACCAAATATGTGGGTTCTCTCTCCGTTATGCGACCTATCACCGCCAATATGCGAGTTATCAGAGCTGAATACGCGAATTATCAAATGATACGCGCATTATCAATTCATACTCGAATTATCATCAAATACGCTGGTTATCATGGGTAGTATATGCGCTTTATCACCGGAAAAGCGGATTATCACGGAGCATATGCGAATTCTGATGGGATACGTGGATTATCACGGCAGTGCTAGGTTATCTCAACGCGGGCCAATGTGATGTCCACGAGATTTGTAAATACGGCCAATTATCATGTGATCTCCATGAAATATGCAAATTATCTGCGCTCAAACTATCGATGGTACTGATCAAATGAATTATGGCTCCGTCCAATATATGAATTACGTCATGGAAACTTGACAAGGAAGCTGCTGGCCTTAGGTAAACATCGATTAAAACGAAACTAGCGAAGCGAAACCTTATGTTCGGCCCGCTGCGCCTTTTATTTTATTGCAGGGGCGCCTCGAGGTAGTTCTTCCCACTTTATCTTCGGCCCACTGCGCCTTTTATTTTATTACAGGGGCTCCTCGAGGCAGTTCTTCCCACTTTATCTTCGGCCCGCTGCGCCTTTTATTTTACTACATTACAGGGGCACCTCGACATAGTTCTTCCATTTGATTATATTCACTGCAATTACCACCGTTCGGCTGCTTCTTCTTTGACTTTTCAAGATCGATGGAAGATGGGCAGGATTGGCGACATTACTGGAAATGAAGGGCAGATCAGGTGACACTGCGCTTTTGTTAACTGAACTACATTGACTGCACGCGTGCGTAACATTCTTTGCTCATTTCCCTGAATGCATAAATTCTTTTCTTTCCCTGAAACAGTATTGGTGTTGTTCGAGAGGGTGACAATGCTATAAAGGTGCGAGCTGAACGATGCAAATATACGTTTCTGAATGTAACCACGGATACATTTTGAACCACTTCCGCTCAAAAATATTTTCGAAGGAAATGGATTGCATTATATATATGTTTGGGTCATTCTATTTAATATTTATTTCGAACCAAACTTGTATGTCTGGATTCCGAGAGTAGCAAATCCGAAAGTAAAGCAGATTGTTAAAGTATCAAATTCCATGATATCATAGGTGTTGGTATATAGGTATATTTCAGCAGGATAGAAAGTTCCTATTTTCTTCGACGTGTTTAATTTGTGTGCATTTCTTTTTCAGGCATCTTACTATCCTTTTGGTTTAATTTGTAGTTAGATTTTTTTTACAATATAAATTTTAGTGGTGTAATTTATAACATTTGAGTCAGTGTTTGAGTATTAAATTGATCTATCATTAAATTATTAAAATTTTAAGATATGGTAAATTATATGAAATAATATGTATTTTTTTTTATTAGGATAACGTGTAACATAGTGTATATGTATGGATAAACATTAGCAAAATGTATTTGAGATGTCTTCTACGTGAAAGTATGCTTGCATTTACCTTTAAGTGCGAAACTAGGTGGTCTCCCTGAGAGTCCTAAGACCAATTTTTGACATCATAGACCCATAGCAAAAAGAATAGTATTATAAAATGAGTGGGCAATGAGAACAAAATGCCACAAGAAAAGTCTCGAGAATGCTTTTCTTTGATATTCATAGAAATATTGGTAACACTTACTTGAAGAGGTCATCATAGCCTTCTTGTAAGCATGGAGGTCATTCCCACTAAAAAAACAACACTTATGCTGGTGTTGACCTCCTTCTCAGAGGTTTCACCTATGGGATGGTTTGCAACCACTGTCTTGTTGGAGCAAGTTTGCTCCTTCTCCATATGGTTGAAAGTGTTGGGACAACCTCGTACCTTTTCCTTCTTTTTTTGAAACCCGAGATGTTTAGGGTTCGCAGGCTTGGTACCTTGACAAATCAAGCTTCCATTATCACAATTGTTTGCCGAGTTGGAGGAACCTAGAGGAGGGGGTGGAGGAGGGAATTGAATTCCTCAAGCACGTGACATGACCCTTAAAGTAGAGCGAGCCTCTACTAGATGGAGATATATGTCAAAAATTCTTCTTTCCCTAACACACATGACCTATTCCTGATCCCTCTAACAAGAAAGCAAGTTCTAGACTTCCTCATGACCATTGCTAGAGCTCCTAAGATCTTACGTGTCCATAAATGTGACCAAGTGTCTAATATATCACGGAAAATCTTCATCAATTTGTTCCACCCCTTGGCCATTCCATGGTGGGGGACGTTGATGGCCTCTTTCTTTCCCTCCTCTCCTAGCACATCCCTGTTCAGAGACGATAGCTATCATGTAAGAAAAATCTCTTCCCTCAGTGTTGAGGCCATCAACCTTCACTACTTTGAAAATACAATAGAGAACAACCACCTACAAAGCAGTTTGAATGTGGGAATGAATGTCACCCTGACTAATAATGTTTGAATCCATGTCCCAAGTAAGGTATGTATGTCGATTCCTTTTCCATCCACCACCTTCCCCTCTACATCAAATGTGTTCTACAAGGTTGAATCAACAGTATCACCAATGAACCTCATTCATTAATGCTCTAGATTGAGTTGGCATGGGAGGCATGACATACATAGTAATTCGAGAGGGCACATTGACCAGGGTTTGTACATGGAGTATTATATAAGCTTTCAAAATAAATTAGTTATGATGATAGAAGTTCTAGAATGTTTTCTAGGAGGAATTAAGAGTACAACTAAATTATTATATAAGTTACTTTATAAGAAATTTGGAAGAAGTAGATTATGTGTACATTAGATATGAACCTATAGATCTAATTCCTACCTAGAGGAATAACAAACTAAGGGAAATTAGAATTTCCAATCTAGGATTGACCTAAGCTTGAAAGTAATCTTAATGCAATATAAACCATCTAACATATTCAAATTGAATTTTCAATTGTTGAAGATGCAAGAATTTGTAATCACAATTGAAGATTATTGCAAACCTATAATTAATATTTAAGAGAATTTTCATTCATTTAATTTCAATTAAAATTTTGAAATAGAAAAGAAAAGGCTACTACTTAATCAGAAGGAGATAAAAAGAAAAAGAATGATAGGTTATTAAAATAAGTGGAATTCAAGTAGTCTTCCTAAATGCCTTACAATAGTAATAGATGGGTGTGGAAATTTGAAAGCCAACTAGTTAATGTGAAGGAGATCAAAAGAAAAAAGATGATAGGTTTTTAAAATAAGTGGAATGCAGTTAGTCTTGAAAAAAACTTTACAATAGTAATAGATGGGTGTGGAAATTTGAACAAGGATAAAAGATTGAGTGTAAAGCTTGTGGAAGAAAAAAGATAAGAGCATCATAGTGGATAAGTAATAAAAGATACTTAAGAATAGAGCCATATGGATATAACCACAGTGATGACAATACCAATTATTTTCTTAGACATGTAATAATGGGAACAACATGAACTCATTTTGGAAAATTGACAAAGGAAATGATAGTTCCACAAGACGTTGTCAAAGGAGTCAATTTCTTGTAGGAACCCTATGGTTGATATAATTATCTAAGTAGTATGGCTATCCAAATCATTTACTAGACTTGTAAATAAGAGAGAAAAAGAGGTTCTAAAAGAAAAATTGAAAGAAATTTTATAGACATTTTAAAAGGATAATATGGCCACATGGCCTTCCTATATAATTATTCTTAGGATTTTTTCATTTCTTCGAAAATTACTTAAAGAACAGGAGATTATAACACTACTTTTCTAAAATTTAATCCTAAAAAAGAAATGAAAACAACCTTCAGAAAAATAAATCCAATATCCTTATACAAATCCATCTATAAAATTATCTCAAACTTTATTGAAAAAATAAAGAAATATGTTTTATCAAAGAAAATTTATTGCGAATAGTTTGATTTTTTAGAGGGAATGGAAATCCACAAGACAATTGGGATCACATAAGAAAATATTCACTCAATCAAGATTAGGGGTCAAAGATAAATGGTGATTAAAATGGAAACTCTCGAAATCATATGACATTGTAAGATTGATTTACACTAGACTTATTATTATACACTTATGTTTGTTATTTGGGTGATGATGTATATTACTTCACTATCTCTGGATCATAATCAATTAGGTGACAAAATGATGCCCTTGAATAGGGAGGGGTATTACATAAGTGTTCCCCTCATTGATTTTTATATTCTTTTTAATTTCTAAAGTTCTAACTAGGTTAATAAAGGAGGCTTCAAAAAAAGGTTCTTTCAAAGTGATAATCATCGGAACAACATATAACAAAACATGACTCTTTTTTATGGTTGATGTCAAAAAATAAATAAATAATGGGACATGAAAATAAATTTAAAAAGTTGGAGGTATATTGAATATATTTTGCAAAGAAACTCGTAAGATTGTAAATCCTAAATAATCTTCTATCATTGTGGGGTATAACTATGCAAGAAAAGGATTATTTTGCTAAATTATTTGTCTACCTATTTATATAACTACATGTTGGAGGTGTTGAAAGCCGCAAATAGGGAATGAGGTATCCTTAGTGTGAATTCCCACTTGGAGCCCACACAATTTGGAGTGCAATTCATGACTAGTTGCCAAAAGTGGTGGTTTTAAAGGTAGGCCTTGGTTGCGACAAACACATAAGATGAATTATGCATGACTTTGGTGATAACAAGTGTATGACTTTATCTGAGAGTGTAATGTATCAAAGGTTCATTCACATCAAAGGGGGGCAATGTGACCCCCTTAAAAGAAAGTAATAATAGATATTTTAAAATAGGCACACAAGAACCGTTAATTAACCTGCAAAATAGTTCACAAGATAACAGCTAAAATCATAATATAGAAACACAAATTCAATGAGAACATACTAAGGTTAAAAAATTAGTTCATTAATGTTAGCATAGTGACAACACATATATCGCAAATATATAAAAAATATTCTTACAACATTCACAACATATACATGAGGATGTGGCAGCTCTAAGAGCTTCTCATTAAGAAAGTGAAAGTCCCAAGCATACAATTAAATTGATGTAGTACTAGCCCTAATAGTGGATCATGAAGCCAAAACTTGCTTCTCTTAAAAGAATGATACTATTCCTATTCTAACAAGAGAAGCCAAGGCCTCCAAATCTGTCTCCAAGCCTATTTGGTTCCAATCCATTTCCTTGAGTTATGAGGGCTTATTTATAAAAAATGAGATGACTCTTCATCTCCCTTTGTGACATTTGGACTTCCCTCATGACTCTCTTACATATTTTGTCTTTTAGTGACTAATCACTTTTCATATTCCACATTAAATTATTTGGACTTTCATTTACATTTATTTCAAAGTAAAAAAGAAAAGAAAAAACCCATATGAGACAAAAATGGGTAGAGCCTAATAAGATGAAATAGATGTTAAGTTTGAGTTTAAGGAAACTGTAGCCCAACAACTTCAACTTGAATACCTTCGATTACATAGTGATTCCAAGCTTTGTATTATGCGATGATATCCTCCTACTTTGCAATAATTTTAAGGTGCAAGCAAACTCTAGCTTCCATTGTATCAAAGTAGATAGTTTTCGAACCAGATTGAGTGTCCTTCTTCAACAAGAAAAACATAGTGTTGATCTTAGGAGGGCCACCAATGTACTTCTGCATAGTATGCTAGTCAATATCTAAGTCTACTTTGGTGGAGATCTTCTTAAGCTAGTCAAAGTATTCGGTAACTTCTTGCATGCCTGCATTTCTTCCTTTAGCCTATGTGAATGTGCCAACTGAGGGAATCTTATGAGTTTTCACCCAGGAATCCACATTATTGTAAAATCGTGCATAAGAGGATACGATACTAGTTATAAATGCGTTAAGTGTTTGTTGTTATGCATGAGCATTATGAGCTCTGCCTTTTCCAAATCATCTTATTTCCTTATCTTCTTAACCAGTTCCGATGGTGCACCTATATATTTCATTCCCCATTCATGAATCATAATGATAGTTGCATCGACAACTTTTAGAGATTTTGCATTATCTTGTGATTTCTTCTACATGTTGTGCCAGGGAACACATGCCTTATGCAAGGTGAGAAACTCCTCATAAATATTCATCATGGTGTCTCCCACGTCCTACACCTCGCTAAATATGGATTCTTGGAATTCCTTCAAATAGAACTATGTGGAAGACTTTTGACTATGTGCTTGGAGTTTCTCTACCCATTGTCTTGTATCTGTCAAGTCCTTTGCTAGTTGTTTTTTCTCTTCTATCAAAAAAATTATGTTAGAATTTGCAGCTCCTACAAAGGCTAAGTTGGTTGTAGTGATGGTTTATGGATTCTTCCTAGTTTCTGTGGTAATCTCCCTCTCTGTGTTGAAAAAACCATGATGTATGAGGCCATAATGGAAATGTTTCTTTCTCTCTAGCATTATATATCATTGAAGCTCATCGAAAGTAAAGCTACAAATATCCATGACTGGACTGTCATCTAAAGGAGAAATATCCCCTTCATAACCTAAAGCTAGCACATCTTTGGAAGGAGGCAAAGACTAAATGATGATCTGATTTGTGTTGGGAATGAGATAAATATCATGTTTCTACTACCCATGTTTTACCTCCATATCTTGAACAACTATAAGCTCTTGAATCTCCTGAGAAAGTCATTGATCTTGTTGTTATTTGTTTTGATTTTCATGTAGCTCATCTTGCTTTTCTTCTTCTTCTTGCTTAAGCATTTATTCTTCTTCCTATTTCATTTTCAATCCTTCTTCCCACATCTGCATTTCTTATTGTTCCTCATTTTCTTGTTTTTTTCCTTCTGCCTTTTCTCTTCTTCCTTCCTCTTATGCTCTTCTTCTTTTCTGTTATGCTCTTCTTGTTTTCGCTTCCTATTTCTCCCTATTTCCATATCCACTCTCAAGATAGATGAGTTTGCTTTAAATTTGGGGCTTTGTACCTCTCCTAGACTATGAGAAACCTTAATTTTATATTTAATGCTCACTGGGTTGCTCTCCTTTGATTTCCTTGCTTCCAGAGTGATTTTTTGCATTGAGAATGCATGTGAAGGGCTTGCATGTTCACCTAGTGTTGGGACTGTATATTCACTTTAACATTTCTTGATATTTTCCTCCTATGGCCTGATAATATCCCAATGACCAAGAATAATTTCCTCTCAACTTCTCTAGTTGTGGCTGCTCCACAACCTCCTAAAGTTGCTTCACCAATTGTGGCTCCTCCACAATTGTCTGAGACTTCTTCTGGCGCTGCATGTTGAGAGGTAATGTACTCTCCCTCTCAACCACCAAGTCTCTAACATTTGCCTTGCTCCTCAAGGCTTTTCATGCATCTTGAACCTCAAGAGCATATAGGTTTTGTACTTGTGAACCGATCTATTTCACCTAACCCATGGTGATGTGTCTAAGGAAAACCTTTCCCTTACTCAAGACAACATCGTAGCCTTTGTCCTCCACCATCGCGATCAATACCAAGTTCTTCTTCAGTCTAGGCACATACTTCACATCTGTCAAGGTGATAGAAGCTCCATGCTCCCTCTGAAAAGAAACCATGCCCACTCCAGAAACATTATACCTTTCATCATCACCCATCTCTATGAGTATATTGAGGTATTTCTCCTCCAAGGTACTGAATAAACTCTTATCACCAGTCATGCGGAATGAGGTTCCACTGTTAAGAAACCAACCACAACCCATCATTGATGAAACCATGTATGCGATGAGGGTAAAATCCGATTCGAACTGAGAGGCTAATTCCTCACCTTCCGATACTTTCTTGGACTTCATCAATGGGAAATTAGTTGCATAATGTCCCATCTTGTGAATTCAGTTTTCACCTGCAACCCTGAACTTCAAACTTCAAATTCTTCTCAGTAAACTGTTCACAACTATGATAACCTTTGTTCTGATACCATGTAGAACTTTTTCTACAAAACCTCACTCTGATACCATGTAGAAATTATGCTCTTTACACATCTTGTAGAGAAACTGTAGATTAAACTGATTATGCAATGTACTAAAGAAAAATACTTAATCTACTTATACTATCAAACTTGCGAAAGCTTAATTAGTTTGAGCAAGATCAATCGGAACACATATAACAGAGAAGAAGAAATCATACACATGAAAAATAGAAGAATGCACTGGTGAAAACCTCAGCTAAAACCCCACTATCTGTAATATCATACAAGTGGAAATATCTCAGGATTACACAAAGCTTTAGCTCTCAAGCTATGCAACTCTCAATAAAATCCCTCACTGCTGCTCATAGACAGAATAGATAACACATATGCCTTCCTTCAGTCCTCTAAGCCTCCTATTTCCTTACGTAGTTTCTCCTCGGTCCTCCAGCTACCACCTGTGTGATTCTCACCTAACACACAACACTGACCTCTGAAATAACTGCGCAATCTCGAAGGAGTTAATTCCTTCTGCATGGATGAGTTTCCTTTATAGGAAAATTCCTCCAACTAATAGTACAATGTACCTATCCTTAATCTCAACTGGGTCTTTCTATGAATTGACATGCATGAGTTATTTATGAGAGAATATTCAGTTATCTGCAGAACACTATTTGCATGCATGCATGCATTAACTGACCGAACTCACAATTAGTTCCTCAAATTGTTTGGAATTAATTTAACTGGAGATAACTGAGTTAACTGAGCTCACTAATTATGACTCAAATACAACTCATCCTTATCTCCTTAATTAAGGGATAATCTCCTTAATTTAAGGGATAATTGTTGCATGACTTCACAAAGACTTCTTGTTTGAATTTCTCCAACTAATTAACTCAAGATGAATTAATTAATTATTTTTCAAACAGTCAGTGAGACTAAATTTGAATTTGAATTCTCAATTTTGATTCAAGGACAAATCAAAATTGGAATGTATCTCGAAATGTTATTATAGAAATTCTATTTTTTTCTATTTCCAACAAAGTTGGAGTATATCTTGAAATGCTATTTATAGCAATGTTATTTTTACAATTTCTATTTTTAGCATTTCTTGTTGCTATTTTCAACATAAGTATTATTCATGTCATTGATTACCATAGCTTCTTTACTTAGCCTGAGTTAAATAAATAGTTCCTTTGTTCTCTTCATCGAAGACACACTAACAAAATCAAGTCAAACTCAGTTGTTTTGGTTGGGGACAAAGAGTGTATAGATATGCAGGTGAAAAGGATGTCAGAGTCTTAGTTTACATATTTGGTATTTCTCCACTGCCAGTAGGCCTGGAAAATACCCAGATAGAGTCACTGCAGGAACAAAAACATTTCTTCACCGACAGTGAGCCTGAACAATACCTTGGCGAAGTTGCTTGCTTCACCTCCCTGTGCAAGAAGCCTTTCTCTTATTTCACACTTTATTTATTTATATAGTCGTGCTTCGACACTTATTATTTCATGGGGCAGAAGAGGGATCTCGACTTATTGAGAGAAGAAGAGGTTACTCTTTAGAAAAGGATATATATACACCTTTGAAATACAACACACTTATTTTAGTTTCCTCCCATATTTACCATACCTGAATAAGCTTACCAAATAAAACTGATGAAACATAATAACCGATTAAAGAAGAGGGTACTAGTTAAATATTCGAGTGTCGCAATTCCACTAAGGTTTTTTTTTTTTCGAGGAAAAATTTCTTTTACATCCAAGCATCATCGACTAAATGATACAAGGCCTGTGAGAAGAGAAAGAATAGATAGAAAGCCAAAAATTGACAATTGTACAATGTCATCTTGAACTCTACCATGCTCATTCCAAAATAGAAACACAACTTCATGAAAGTATTATTATGAAGGAAGGAAAAGAAAGTACAATATAAAATACAAAGCCAAAAATGGAAATAGTAAAAAAAAAAAAACCTAAATATACTCCTAATATAACAAGGTATAGGCCAGGCTTACGTAAAAGGAAACTTCCAGTGCAACCAACGAAGCATTAACCGACCTATATCACCGAGGGAACCACTTACAATAAAGATCATCAAGAGAAGCACATGACAAGAAAGATGTAACATGACATGTTCAAGAATCTGAAGGCACACAACATAAGAAACAAATAAAAACAAGAAACCACATTCTAAACATTCTACTGATGCATCATGGTGTTTAAACACATTGTGACAAACTCTCCTATCAAAACATGCATTCAAATTTTCAGGATTGGCAAACATAAAGAAAAATAATAACTTTTTTGTAGCATAGCGGCCTACCACATATGATTTTTCCAACCATTGAGCTATAAAATATTGATATGAAGATGAAGGTTCTCAAGCTTGAAAGAAAGGTCCATTTTCAAAATTTGTGATCCCCTCATGAGGATTTTCCCAAGAAATAATACCAATTTGATGATTCTTAGAACAACCATCAAGAATGCAAGATACCGACATAACCATCACCATATGTCAAAGTGTCTCGACATCTTGACATAATTCCAAGATATCTAAAGATAGATCATCGGTGGCTTATAATAATCGATACTTGAAGACACAATATCACTGCTAGATAAATCGATGAACACATCAAGAAAATCACGAACAAATTCTATTTTTTTTCAAAAGAAAGGAATCATCATGATCTGATGAATCATAAAGAGGGGTGGATGCAAAACATGAGATTACATTCTTTGTTTCTTGATTTTGATATCATGAGGAATGAGACGTATTATGAAAAGAGAATCCTTCCTCATGTTCCTTTGATGTAGAAACAACATTCCACTATTCCTAATTGCAATTAGAGTTATCATCTAAGAGGATGAATCATGAGAAGATTAGATAGATTTGATAGGATCATTAAATAAGTCAGGAAAAAGGGAGTCGGGTAAAGGAAAGAATGAGATATCATCTTTCATCGTTAAATCTTGTTTTAAATCAAAATCCCATACATAATGATCACAAAGACATTGCAAATCATTTGGTCTCCACTAACTCCGTTGAAAACTCTTGATAATTGGAAGATATTTTAATAAGAAGTTCATGTGACATAGTAGGATCATGAAAAATAGCCGGAAGAGAAAACAATGCCATTGATTAAATTAGATTCAAAATATGCATTCAAATCCTGAATGGGAGAAGATGGTGATAAATTAGAAGTTATATTTTCATGTTCTCCAACCTCACCCTAAGTATATGAAGCTTCTCGATTTAACAGAGGATCAAAAGAAATTAAAGAGTCACACAGAATAAAAATCCTTTCTTTTACCATTTTGGGAGATCCATAACCTAGTAATGTTGGGGGACTCGAAAGGGATTAAGGATCATATGGATTCAAAGAAATTTGAAAGAGATACTCAATTTTCGATTTCATAAAATTATAATCAATATCATCATCATAAAATTCATAAAAAAAGTGAATAAATTGATCATGAAAATCTTCAATAGAATCATCATATTTCATTTCGAGATGGATAATATTCTTATAAACATCTTCATAGTTATACCAATTGAAGGCTAGATAAAACTCTTTGACAAGTTGTTCAAAAGAATGAATAGAGGCGGTCGGAAAAGTGTAATACCATTGCTAAATGCATGCTTTGAATGTGAAATTGAAAAACCTACAAGCAACATCCTCACAATCAACTTTGCGAGAATCATAAAATTCAAGAAAGTGAGAGGTGTGCTCAAGGATGGTTATTTCACCCTTGCCATCAAATTTTAAATTCGGCAAGTCATGAGTAATCTACATAGGCACTATCTACTTTAGAACTCTAGGAAAAAATGTTTGGGTTAAGATATGGGAAGTAGCATTTAGGATAAAAAGGTGAAAAAAAACTTCACGAGCTTGGCTTGTCATCCAACCCTCATTCTAGTGCCAAAAACTTGTTGAGGATGTTGGAAGCTTCCAATAGGGAAGGGGGACTCCTCGATGTGAGGTCCCAAATAGACCCCACAACATTTGGAGTAGGAGCCCGAACTAGGATACGACCTATTGCCAAAAGTCGTGGTTTTAATGGTAGGCCTTTATGGCAACAAACACATAAGATAAAGTATGCATGACTTTGTTGATTACAAGTTTATGACTTTATGCGATATCAACTGTAATGTATAAAAGGTACATTCACATAAAAGTGGGGAAAAGGTGATCCCCTTAAAAGAAAGTAATATTATGTATTTTTAAAGATACACATAAGCAATATTAGTTAATCTTCAAAATAGTTCAGAGGATAACGACGAGCATAATAATATAAAAACACGTATTCAATGACATACATACAAAGGTTAACAAAATAGTTCATTAACATTAGCATAAGTGAAACCACATATATTACACATATATAAAGAATAGTCTTACAACATTCATGACATATGCATGAAGACGTTCTGTCTCTGAGAGATTCTCATTAAGAAAGTGAAATTTTGAAGCATACAATTATATTGATGTAGAACTAGCCCAATAGTGGAACATGAAGCCAACACTTCTTCTCTCCAAAGAATGATACTCTTCTTATGCTACACAAGAGATTATCATTTTCTTCGTTAATCCACTATGTGTATACATTTGAATGCTTTGTGAAGTTTGTGTGTGTCAATGTATTGTGTGTAACTGGATGTCTCATCTCTGTGTTTGTGTTTGTTAATGTAGTGTCCTTACCAATTACCATTGAGACTTAACAACCAGTCACTTTCCTCAATTCTTCTATTTTCTCTACCTCATTTGCATGTGCTTCAATTGCAGGTTTAAGCAATATCTTTTTTGGGTCTTCTGCTGGGTTCCTTATAATTTTTCTCTATTTGGTTTTCATTTTCTTGCAGTTTTTTTGACATAGAACTGAAAGGGATAATATATGGCTTCCATGTAGGAAATTTGCATAAAGTAATTTGAAGAAACATTTTTGATGAAATTTGCAGAGAGTAATTTGATGAAAGTTTTATCTAGAAAGAGTATTCCGAAGTATTTTACCGTGTGAAAAGTGTTCTGTTAGATGTTTTGTTTTGCATATTTATTTTATTTTCTCAAAATTATTTTCATGATTCCTTTTTAATGAATAAGATTTTAATTTTCTAAGATAATTTTAAGAATATTTGTTAGAATCATATCTTATTTGGAATTAATTAATAATGTGATCGAGTACTTTAAATATGTTCATACTTTTTAGTGTGTGTATATTGATGTTGAGATAGAAATCTATCTAAATGCCCATGCCAGAGGAATCACAGAGATATGGTGGTTTGGATTACAAATAAAAGTTAAGTCTTCGTGTGACAGGTTCGATGGAGTAAATAACATATATACGTATGTAACATATCTATATGGTCAGTTTTAGGCTTCGTGCACTGAGTTTTATTATTTAACATTAATTTTAAGTATGAGACCAAATACCATCCTTATCATAATTTGATCTCTTAAGCATGTGATTTTAACTTTACATGTATTATAAAGAATTAATTCTTTTGCTAAATTTGTATTCTAATATTCAATTAAATTTATTAATTAAAAATAATAAAATGTATTTGAATTTTTATATAACTTTAAAAAACAAAAAATCATAAAATTGAAAATACTTTATTAAAATAATAAGAAGTTAAAAATCATAGTAAAACAAATCAATATAATTTTATCTTTAACTTAGTCTAAAATTTTTTTTAATAAAATCCATACATATTTTTTATTTGTTTTGTAGATTTCCAAAATTGTCAATGGTAAATAATGTAAATCCAAGTTTTTTAAGACACATAGTTAGTTAACAATAAAAATTGAAATCATTACAATAATATACTCATTATTGTAACACCCATACGTTGTATGTAACACTCTATTGGTATGATGTCAAACCTAACCTAAGACTGAGTTATAACAGAAAAGCTAGGTCGGAGGTGTAGAAATGAGAGAGAATATTTCATTACCAAATAAATAAAGATAATGTAAAATCTTGGAAAATGAGGCACCAAGAGATGAGATTCTTTCCAAATGAAATCCCATTGGTGAATGGGAATAGATAATTCTTTCATGATAAGACTTCTAGATCAAATTCTAGATAAACTTAATGGATGTGAGATAAATATCCATTAAGTTACTTAGCTAGAGAAATATGTTAAGTTTAAGAAAAACATAAAAGCCTTATGGGAGAGAAAGGAAAGATTTTATGAGGAAAAGCCTCACGGGAGAGAAAGGTGAGCCTTTTTGGGAAAATCCTAGGCAAATGGATAAAAATATCCATAAAAGTGGGATGCCACTAAAGGAAACCATATCATGAAAGAGGGTATTAAATACCCATTGAAGAGATCAACAAGAGGCAGTTGATCCATGGCAAGAACTCTTGTCTCGAGGGTGAACTAGAGGAAGTAAGTTCTAGGTTGCATGCTGGTGTTCAATTTTCCAAGTGACATTCTTTCATATACTCTGGTCTGATTCAATTACATGGGATGTTCTGTATGTTATCTCTTTACTCTTTATTTTGTCGAATCTCTAAGCATATGAGTATTATTGCACGAGTTATCTTTGGTTATGAGATGACTGAATACTGATGCATGTGACAACTATTCAATATAAATCTAATGAAAGTTAAACTTAGTGATGGGAGCATAGTAGGTGGTTATTAATATTGGGTCAAGGAGGTATGTGACAAATCGTGTCTGAGCTCTAAGTTAAAATATTGTGGCCTAAGGGTCAATCCTCATCGGTAAGATATGAATGAGTTGTAGGTCCTTAACCAAGTCCTAAATGAATAAGAGATTTCACTTAAGGGTTTGGTTAGAATATTTCTATAAGGAAAAATATTCCAGTGAGTTCTAGAGTAGTTCCAAAGGCCTTAGAAGCCATAAAGATTGCAAATAAATATTAAAATAATTTATTTGAGGAATGACTTTGAGTAATTTTGAACCGAGGTTGTTTGAAGTTATGGATTTTGAAAATAGCTAAAGTTTGATATTTTAATGAAGAATGGAATCTCCTGTATTGCTTGACAAGCATGTAAGTATGTGTGTTTCCAATTGCACAAAAGGATCACTTAAAAACAGAAGAAGTCCAAAACCCTGATTCAGATTACTAGATATTTATTTGTAAGGGAATGATTAACCCTAGCCTCTATGCCGTGAAGGCTACAAGTTCAATGATCTCTGTTGTTTGCATTCTCCATGTGGCATCATTGTGTGAAAAGAAAAATATGTGACTTGCTTTATGGGTTTTAATTATGTCTTTAAGGTTTGCAATGGTATAGTTGATGGCTCATGTTATCTATGTTATGCATTATGCATCGTTGTTTGAGTTCGATCCATCGACGCTCGTTTTAGCTATGATACAAATTATTCACTATGTCTCGTATTGCATAAGATATATGTCCGTAATACTATCGACTATGATCATAGGAATACGATCATGATATATGGCAGTACTAGCTACAAGGTAGTTATGACAAGATAAGCATGGTTTGGGTGATTATATGACATCCACTTCGAAGAGATACCATTATGGCTTGACTGGTTATGTTTTCTTCGACCCAAATCTTAGGAATTGGTCTTGAAAGGATCAAAACTGATCTCACTTTCCCTAGGATGGATGAGGTAACTCATCCAAGAGGATTCACCATGAAAATAGGATCTATTAAGGGTAGTATTATTTTACCTCTTGATCTCGAAATTGGCTCCATCTACTCACTGTGAGAAAAAAAAGAACTTTCTTTATTAAGTCAGGTCACTAATTTGGAATTCCCTTTATTGGTACTTCATGGTAGCAGGGGAGGATGGGTTCCATAATACTTTTCTTTAATTCTCAAGAAGTAAGAGTGTGAGTCACAGGCTATATACAAGTTGCAAGTAGAATGTAAGTAGTGATAGAACGCACTACAAAGGAAATTGATACAGTTTCGACATTCGCCTTAAGCTTCCTTTTTCAGTCTTCATGCTTAGTCTTCCTTTACTTAAGTTATCTTCTGCGCGTAAGTATTTGTGGGCGGTAAGGCATTTGAAATGGAGACAAAGCCTCGACAAATCTTGATCGATTCAATTCACAAGCTTCAAGTCATTTTATACTTCCACTAATTTTCTTTTAAGAGATCGTGTTTTAGGTGATTATGTACTATCACTAATCCTCATTCACTTATCGTAAACTAAGTGAATGACTCTGAGCGGTAAGCCTTGGAAAAACATAGCACCAATGAGCTTGGAGGCACGCTAAGTTATGAAAACCTTAGGAAGCGGGCGTTTCTAGTAGATTTAAAACATAAAAGCACCTTCCCAATTAGAATTGACGGAGAAAAGCACTTAAGGACTATTGTTTCCTTTCGATCTGCAAGGTCAACTTCTGGCTTTGTTTCATGTCGACTATTGTTTGATTTGCAACATCACTCTTTTGCATGCCTATCTGCTGATCTAGAGGCTTATCAAGTTATGCATCGTAGTAGACCCAGTTCAGAAACAACTCATGGTTGTGGAATCTTCTAGGGATGCATTCAGTGGATAACAAATTTCCTTACATACATGTAAATAATGCTTATCCTTATCCTTACTTGACGTGTATCCTTATTGATTGGTAGTTCTTGATATATATCCACATGGTCATGATGTGCTCATTGCACTTCGTTTTGCATGTTTTTGGGTAGTTGCATTCTTGAGAAAAACTCAATTGTAGTAAGTATTCATCAACATTCCAGGGAGGGTGATGTGTCATGGTGGATTGTTAATGGTTGCCAAGGAGATTTTACTCACCTAGCGATACATTTTTTTTATTTAATGAAGTCAAAGGTTTATATTGATGAGAAACAAGTCTAATGGTTTTCCCTTGCTTCCAAACTATGAATTATGTCCTTTATACAATTGCGTGCATTGTGATTTTTCTGTAATCAACTTCACCACAAGACATGGCAGGCATGTATACACATAACAACATTTTTTGGCATGGAAATAATGGTGGGAGTCCTTGATGAAGATATCTAGTCGCTCACTAGCAGTACAAACACTACAAACCAATGGTTCAACACCAACATTCAGCCACACTATCCCACAACAAAAATCACACACATCTTGGTAGGGAACAAGATTCTATACAATGATATGACTAATGGTATGTTACTTTTACCTACCGTGAAAAATATTTATGCCGCCATTCAAGTAGCTATTTTGTACAACCAAACCAAGGTGTCTACAACACATAGTATGGCTTTCCTTAGCACTTCTTACCCTCCCTTTGTTAGTGTTGTGATGACCTGTGGGTGTGGTGTCGGGGATGTCGAACCGTGTGGTTAGTTTTTAATAACATTTCATACTAGATAAGAAGGGCATGGAGCTTTGACCTCGAGCCCAGCAAGTTGTATTGAGAATAGTTTTCCCGTTGATAGTTAAACTCACAAAGGTTTGAGCAATTATGATAGTGTATGCGTAGAAAGGCCATCATAACTTATAGCTTGGGTTGGGAAAGAATTTGTAAGGTTCTCAGTGGCCTTAATTAATGAGAAAGAGTGTAGTACTGAAAAGGGGGATAGTTTTCAACGAAAATGTGCCCATCGAATCTGGTAATACTCCCTTAGAGGTTATTCATGACTAGGTTCTTTGTTATTTAGTTGCATGTTTTATTATAAATACTATGATGCATGCATTTTATTCTCTCCCCAATAAATAATTGTGCAGGTAAAAGCATTCATAGCTTGATGGACATATATACCACATTTGATATTGGTAATTTTAGGTGCACAATCATTAAATTATTGTATGTATTTATGAGGACTGCGTTGCACATATCTCATTTTGTACACATCAATGTGTGCGAAACATTAAAACATGTATAAATTGGGTGACAATATGCCACAGGTTGCTGCAATACCTAGTTACAATTTATTTGATGGCAACGATATTGTTTTCAGATTATTCTGCATGATTATTTTAAGGAGTCATTGTGTAAAAACGAGATTAAATGACGAATGTACAAAATTTGTATAAAAGAACTCCATAGATGAGTGAGTATAGTTATATGAACTATTTTATTTTTGTACATAAAGCATCTCATAAGTATATAAGTACTTTCTCCTTGGATTTAATAATTTACATTATGCTTGAAGGATGTATGTTTATCCTTCATGTTGCATATGATGAGTGGATACTGTCGTAAAATCATGATGTCATTACATGCATGTGATTACATATATGTATGGATCGCATGTATGGTTGATTTGTGTGGTTATAATGAGCTACATTTGTATGCTTGCCTGCATGGACAGCTCAAAATTCTCATTGATTACCATGATTTAAAAATTAAAGATACTTGAACTTGACGGTTATAGTCAAGTGTGGTGAGTGAAATAATTGGATTTAATCCTTGCACTTTAACTTGAATCTCTCAAGTCTAGGTATGGTATTTCATACACCATGGTGGATATCTATAGTAGCATTGTGGGGAGGAGAAAATTGAAAAATTTATATGGGAACAAATAATTCTGCAATGTGGTTAAATAACATAAAACCTTACAGTGTTGGGTGGAGTAGAGAGTAATGCAAAGAAATAACAAACAATTAACGTGTTGATTATTTTTAATAAGCATAAATGGTTAACCATTAGTTGGTTAATTTTTTATTGTGCCTACTTATGGAGTGATGTGAAGATTAAATTTTTATTTCATTATATATTGTGGAAGTTTCCCCAAAACTTAAGCTATTGTTGAACGCTCTTGTGAGGGCACAAAGACTCTATACCAATTTTAAGATACTTACACATGATAGATATAGATTTCGATGTTCATAGTCGAGCTCGATGAACGAACAAATTTGTAATAATTGTAAGATATCATTATTGAAAGTTTAGATGATGAATTTTAGTGGTCTAGTCATCATGGCTTGTAAATATGAATGCAAGGGTTGAAGGGAGCAATGGTGGATAAGGAAATTTTGGATTCTATGTTTACTTCATTCCAATACATCTCTTCTCCCATATTGTTATCAAATTAAATTATGAATTGTATGATTGCGATGCAAGGACATAACTGAATAAAATACAAACTAATGTCGGTAAATATAGTCCATCCAAGGACATAGATTAAGGGAATGAAGTTTATACTTATAAAGATCTTAGGAAAGGATGAAACATAAAAGGAATAAATTTTGAACTCTTATAAGGTAATTGGCAAACAAAAATAAATAAAATGACAAGCGCTCTTTCCATAGAACATGGCCAACATGAGGAAAAATAAAAAATAAAAGTATGTAGATGGAATCTATATAGATCATACGAATGAAGTTCATGAAATTCTATCAATATTAGTAGAAATTGATGGTTAATTAATTGGTCTCCAACCTCGAATAGCTTCTGAAGGTTTTTTGTTCATGAAATTCCCATGAAATATCATTAAGAAAATGAAAGACATGTTTCTGTACGTCGTCTAAGACTATTTTTTTTTATACTTGTCCTTCAATTTAATATTTTTATTGATTGATGCATCTACATGTAATGATGCAATCCATTTTGGAATGTGATTTTGTCACTGGTTGAGACGTTTAATTCACCTTATTAGGATAATACTCTGAATATACACTATTGGAGGGAACTAAACCTTATCAGGTTATTATTCAGATATTCAGTGGCAATATGCATATTTAATTAGACATGCATAGTTTGGAACCTACAGGTTCCTTTTGAGTAAAGCAATATCTAAATAATTGTAACTAAGATAGATAAGAGGTGCAAATTATGTTCAATCTAGACTGAACTAGGGTCAGAGTTATGAATATTGTGCACACATGCAATACAACTCACTGTATGCATGAAGACACCATACGTTAACAATTTTATGACATTCATAATTAGGTCAATGGGATAGGAACCCAAAAGTAAAAATACATAATGGGAGTGTAAAAGCAGCTCCTAGTGCTTCTCGGTTAGTAGAAGAAAGATAGTATTAAGTTCAAGGACACATTCACAAGTGTCAATTTTTATAATTGAAAGTATGCAACCTCAAACTCCACAACCTTGATGTGCATAGATGGGTTGCATTGACAATATCTCAAAATATGGACCTTTCAAATCTGCAGCAAGAAGAAGATGCTTCCAGTAGAATAATTGTAGGTCTTACAAATGCACTTCATGTGGGGAGTGATAAGATTAAAATTATCTATGTGCTTCTAATATATATAAACAAAGTATACCTGTGGACTAGATATGGTGGTGCTTGATGCATTAGAGAAATTCAGTGCAGCCTAATGACTAACAAGAATTGTACGCTATATTCGGAACATGGCTTGTCCAAATTAATAAACAATTTTTTGGTACACTGAAAGGTTTCATATTAATACAACTTATGATGATCTAAGGATCTTATGCTAGTAGTAAAATAATACATGCATCAAGTAAGGGTGACATATAAAAGGTTTTAAGTGGTGAAGAGAAAGGATAAAAAACCATGAAACAAATTGATGCTAAATTAAAGGATAATTTCACCAAATTGATGGCTCAATGGTACTGTAATTGAGATTTTCGTGGACAAAGATATTTGGTATCTAGCATTCTATTCAAATTAATTGGCAATCACACAATTTTAGATGCATATTTTGTACCACTATTTCCTATCAAGCAATATGGGAGAAGTCTACCTATCAGATTGCATGAATAATGTTGTCTAGGTTTGAATATGACAACATAATAATTATTGCATAAACTATTTATTTTAAATAAATTGATAATTGATTTGGTTTCCAAGAATGAATTATATTGCACCAGATCTTGATCTAGTAATACGGTATGTGAATGACCTATGTTCACACTCTGGTTCACATAGTACGCTAGAAATTAAGATATTTGGGAATGTGAGAACATTGTAACCCTCATTTCTGACTTTTGTTAGGGAAGTGTATGCAGTTGCATACTGATTGTTCCCTTGGTGTGGAATATACAATGAATTATTCATGGCCAACAAGGTGTTGGAAGTAGTGTTAAAAAGAGCAAACAAGAAATCATATGACATAACTCGTTTATGTGTGGAGTACTTTTGAGTACTAAATAATTAGTTTCTTGGCTAAAGACAAGGTTAAGGATATTATTATACTTGAAATATAAATTTGGAGTCCATGCTGGACTAACTTTCATAGTCAATAGTTTCCTTTATAATTGGGGGGAGGTCAGATTTTGGTGTTTTAAGGCCTTGCATATGGACAGAGTCAATCCCAAAGTTAGTGGTATTGGAAATTTGTATTAGGAATGATTATCTCTATGTTATCATTTGGATGAAAAATTCCCGCAACCACAAGATATATGAGAAGGAATAGCTAAATAAAAGCACTTGAATACTTTTGACATAAAATTATGCACTTATGATCTGGTTGCGAAAGTGGAACATGTCCATGAATTCCTTATTCTCTAATCGACAAACCGAGCATGGTTTGATTGGACTTACCTGAAGGTAATGTGAATAAATAAAGGAAATTTTTTTGGCATTGTTCTTAATGTTATGTTAATTATACTAACATTGTCGAAAAACATGTGGATAAGGTACTTGTCATGCATGTGATGCTATGAACATTTGGTATTGCATACACATTGTACATGTAGTACTGTGTACATGTGGTACATATGTTACTAGTGTGGATGCAGGTATTGCATTATGTTGGTTGACACGTATAGTTGTACGTGTGTGATGCACACCTTGTGTATGTGCACATGGTTGAGGAGAAAGCACTGGGCAATTGCGTGGTGTGGTAATTGATCCAGAGTGTGTGCAGAATAAAGACATAAGTGGAAGTTAAGGAGTGATTCAAGGATAAGTATCAGTCATTTATGTCAGTTTTGTAAACATGTAATTTATGATTTTGGCCTATACATGTGATCTATGATTGGTTTTATGATGATTACATGTGATTTATGATTTGATGGTTATGTTTTGAGCTAATCTGATGTGATATTTGTATACATGTTTCTTGGTCAAATATGCTAGTTTGACTTGTTGTGACTAATGCAAGGAGATTGCAAGAAGCAAGTGTTTGGCAAGAACACAAATGCATTTGAAGAACATGCATTTTTCCCTATTATTTAAATAAAATAAAAATGAGGAATCATAGTTAAGTGGTGGGAAATAGTAACCCATAGTTACTCAAATAGTAGTATGGTTATATCAAGTTATGACATTAGCTGCGGTAAATCAAATTGAGTTTATGCATATGAAATCTCTCACAAAATTGATTAAAACAAATGTCACAGGTAGCAATGGAAGGAGATTTGATGGTAGAACTCCTATGTAACCTATATATTGGAAGATCTGAATCAGGTGGCAAGGCCATGGGAACCTGTCATTTCAGGAAAAACTGCCAGTAAATGAGGAAAAAAATCATAAGATGCAACAATACACTGAGGACTGTGTAAATTTAAGGGGGGGATTATGTACCAACCCTTTGTCGTATGTAACACTATGTTTCTAACATGTTGTACCTAAGCTAAGGCTGAGCTATAATAGAAAATCTAGGCCAGAGGTGTAAAATGAGAGTGAATATTTTATTACCAAATAAATAAAGATAATGTAAAATTCTTAGAAAACGAGAAACCAAGAGATGAGATTCTTGCCAAATGAAATCCTATTGGTGAGTGGGAATAGCTAATTATTTCATGATAAGACTTCTAGATCAAATTATAGATAAGATTAATTGATGGGAGATAAATATCCATTAATTTACTTAGCTGGAAAAAGATGCTAAGTTTAAGAAAAACATAAAATCCTTGTGGTATAGAAAGGCAAGCTTTTATGAGGAAAATCCTAGTGGGACAAAAAGGCGAGATATTCTAGGAAAAGCCTAGGCAAATGGATAAAAATATCTATAAAAGAGAGACACCGCTAAAAGAAACCATATCATTGCAAGAAATCTCCGCTCGGTGGTGATTTAGAGGAAGTCAGTTATAGGTTGGGTGGTGGTGTTTGATTTTCCAAGTGACATTCTTTTAGTTACTCTGGTCTAATTCAATTGCATGGGATGTTCTGTATGATGGCTCTTTACTCTTTATGTTGTCGAATCTCTTAGCATATGAGTATGATTGCATGGGTTATCTTTGTTTATGAGATGATTGAATATTGATGCATGTGAAACCTATTGAATATAAATTTAATGAAAGTTAAACTTATTGATGGGAGCATAGTAGGTGGTTATTAACATTGGGTCAAGGAGGTATGTGGCAATTATAAATCAATGTGTTTTTTTTGAGTCAGTGATGACATGATAAAAATCATTCCTCCAAACCGCTCAAAATAAATCCAATTAACATAATTGATGTAATTTAAATTTAAATACAAATTAATTATTAAATTACAACATAAAAAATAACATTAGATTATAAAGTAATTATTATTCATAAATATTTTGAATTAGCTTTATCTCATAAATTAAATTATAAAATGTATATATCATCATAATATGCATAATGACTTTGTCACATAATTAAATCATAAATAACATAACATAAATAATGAATTCAAAAATATCAAGGTTGGAGCAGAGAGCAGGGGCATTAAAGCACTAGCTCCCTAGACCCTCTATTTTGTGCCTCCATCCTTTCAAGTGGCTAGAGTTTTCTTCTTCTACTAAGCGACCAAGGGTTTTTTTGTGTGGGGTACCATGTGGCATGCATTGCTCATTCTGGCGTATTATGCCTACTCAAGTTTCCTTGTGGCCCTTTTCGTGGGGGTCCTCTTTTCTTCCAATGGTTTTTTAGTTAGGGATTTAATGTTGCATGGGATATTTCTTAGATGTGTCTCCTCCTAATTAATGCCACCACTGCTGGAGCCCTCTACGTTTGATGCTAGTGTCTCCTCTTAGGTAATTTGTTGTGGTCATTTTGCTTGTATGTTTGCCATGCTTTGTTTGTATTTAGTTCCCGTTTTTCAGAATTTTTGTTATGGGCTTCCTAGGAAACTTGCTCCCACTTTCTCGGTTTACGTTTGCAGGCCTTAGTGCCTTATTTTTGTGTTCACGAGAATTTTTTTTGTGCTAAGGAGGGAAGTGGTGAATTGTCTATGCTTGAATGACATTTGGTGGTTTGATGATTGTTGAGTTTGTAGTTGTGAAATTTTTAACTCTGGTTATAAAAAGGGTTGGTGGTTCTTAAATTGGAAGCTCTGATGTCTGAAACATAAATTCTTGTGTGTTAGTAAAGTCAAGTTGTTTGATAACCTTTTGAACACATTTAGTATCTAGACCCCCATCTTAACAACTAACAGATAGCTGAAAGTGAAATATCTGATAGATGGTGGTTGGTCCATAGGATGCTTCATTACTTGATGACCCTTATCGTTGAAGCTCCGACGAGCCAAGGTGTCAATATTGTTGATATTGCAATGTACATCAATGATGGTCAGAGGCGGTTACATTTTAAATGGAGGTCAAGTGACAACTCAAGGATGTGGTGGTGAAAGAACGGTGTTTGTGAGTTTCCAGAGTGGATGTGAGTGCTGATGAAGACAAGTAAGACATATATTATCCTTACTTTTGTAATGTGTTTTCAATGTTTTCCCTGTAAGCATTAAGGGAGAGTGTTGGAAGTAATGCTTCCATGTCATGTGTTCAATGTGTATTACAAGACGTTAGTGAGAATTTTGAGGTTTTATTCTAGATGTGGTTGTTTCCCATGTGTATATTTGTTTCTGTGCCATGTCCCAATCATAGATCCACTTTCTCAGGATCTAGATTTGCTGAAGTGAGTAATTTGTATTCTATATATATATATAACCTTTTGGGATCAATAAAAATATGAGAGTGATTTGTTTTGTGTGTATCTTTTCTCTCTCTTTCTGTTTCTGATAGTTATTGCAGAGCATTATTGTATACTCTTATTTAACTACTACTATCAATTTTTTTCTAATCTAGATTCAGGAAATTGAATTGAGGAGTTGCAATATGCCTGTCCTATCAATAAGAAATTTAAAATTTATAGTCTATCTTTGTAAATATAGCTTGTGTAGATAATGGGCATGTGAAGTTAAAGTAGAGTAGAGTATATGAAATTTACATATATATTTATGTAAAATAGTTTTATGCAATTACTATTTTAAATATTATAGTGTAAACCTTGAACGACACTTTCTAAGGAGGAATAAATTAGAATGAAGGGGAACCTTTATAATTAATATTATTATAGAAGATTTATGTTAGAATAGAGTTGTCACATCTTATGAAAGATGGAGAAATAAGAAACTAACATTTAAACAGAATAGAGGCTATTAAGAAATTGAATACTAGATATTAGTTGGGTAATTGGTAAGGAAACATGGAATATTAAATATATTCCAGTCGACTGTAAAATATTTTAAATTATGTGAAAAATAAATAATTCGAATTGCATAGAGAAGGTGCATATAAACTAGAACTAACTCACTTGGCTCCCAAAAGTAATAGAAAATATGCAAACCATATAATCATATCGAGGAATAGAACTAATAACCATTTTAGAATGAATGAATAATAAAAAAAAAAAAATATTAAATGAGTTTGTGAGAAGGTGTAATAACTATAGCTACAAAACCAAAATGGAGCACATGAACATTATAATCACCACTATGAGAGACACCAAAATATATATATATATATATATATATATATATATATATATGTGTGTGTGTGTGTGTGGGGGGAAATTACTGAGTAATTATAGAATAAATGATAAGGACATGGGTCGAACCATTACCCTCCCTACATATGTACTTAAATAAAACTAGTGTCATATATATAAAAGAATAAAAGAGAACAAAGCGATACAAGCAAATGCACGATTGGGAAGCCCTAAAGAGCTTAATATTTCAAGTCAAATGAAAAAAATCAACCCTATTTTCTTATAAAATTATACACAAAATTGTAATAGTGGAGAAGAATAATATTAAAGTCATAATTTTGACAAGAATCAACCCAATAAGTAAATTGACCATGGAATTTTCTAATTGTATTCCAGACTTTCATAGCATTACCATTGTCATTTCAAAGTAATATTTCTGTTCTTTTCTGTTGATTTTTAATTTTTTTTTTAAGGAAGGGATAAGTTATGGTTTCTTTTTTTCAAAGTATACGACATTTTGATGATATTAGTAAAGGGTAATTTGATAAATTTGTCAAAACACTATTTTATTTTTGAATTGTTTTGAAAAAGTAGTATTTGCAAAATAGAAATTAAGCATTTCAAATATTTGAAATGATTTCTTTTCTTAAAGCTAGTTGGATGGTTTTTCCTTTTTTTGGACAAAACAATTTAAAAAAAAAATAATGAATACTTTTTAAAAAAATATTTGCAAAATTTTGAAATATGATTTTTTGAAAAATATTTGATGAATTTTGTTGATGAATAGTTTGTCTGCAATTTATGAATTAATGTCTCAACATATGAATATACTACAAAATATATTGCTTATATGTTACATATTGGTTAACTTTTAGTTGCAAAGTTAAGGATGAAAGAAAAACGTGACATGTTTATTGAAAACATTATTATTAATAAACATACAGAAGATTGAAATTATTTTTCATGTTAGGATTCCTTTTATTCATCTTTCACTTTCATGGAGAATTCATTTAAATCTATTTTACATGCAAAGTTGAATAGAGAATATATTGCTTATATGTTTCATATTGGTTAACTTTTAGTTGCAAAGTTAAGGATGAAAGAAAAACCTGACATGTTTATTGAAAACATTATTATTCATAAAAATACAAAAGAAGATTGCAATTAATTTTCATGTTAAGATTCCATTTTATTCATCTTTCACTTTCATGGAGAATTCATTTAACTTTGTTTTACATGAAAATTTGATTAGCATATTAGTGGAAAAGAAGCTAATTCAGAAGTGTGTATATTAGAAGCACTGTAATTTTTAAGTCTTGTTTAAATCATTTTCTATTGGATATCCTTTTGGGTTATTGAATCTTTTTCACCGAATGATGCAATGGGATCTCATATTGTATATTTCATTCATTCAAGTTCGAAAATATTTAATTTCCTACTAAGGATAACATATATATAAAACCATCAATTTTTCATATTTATTTATTTACTTTTTATAACCACATTAAAACATCCTCCATCGGGGATGATTATCCTCTAAGACGTAATGGATATCATGACAACTATTATAATGGAATTTTGCCTGGCTTCCCATCCACCCTCTTCAAGTTGACGGGACATAACATTTTATTGTTAATTGATACAAGCTTCAACGACAATCGAATGGAAGTACGACTTGTTTAATCTCCACATGGTATATCCGTAATATTCTCTAGAATGTTCATTTACACAAACCACAAAGCTCATCTCCCAGTGTTAGCTCTAGTATTTTATAGAAATGTCTCAAGTAAAATTAAATTCTATCACCCTTTTAGTCAATTTGGGTATGACAAAAATAATTATCCATGTCGATCGTGGTTTTAGTGGTGTTTTTCTTGCAATATGAAATGAAACTGATAATAGAATGGGTGAATCAGACATGGTGTTTAGGGATTGTGTTGCAACTGTCTAGGAACTCATGTCTATTGGTGTCTCTCTCGTTCATGGAAATTCTAGAGCTTTCTCCAACCCAAGTGGTTATGGCTCGTTCACTGGCTCACAACACAACTCTCTCTGACAATTTCAGTTCATCAGGTGATATGAGGTTAATTTTATAGTAAGGTCAAATATGTATCAACTCTCTTCTCACTTGAAACAAATATGGTTCGATTAGGATCCATATGTAGCCTACTCTTTCTAGGTAGGGATCTTTTCTCATCTCTATCGTCAAACTAGAGCATATGGTGGCAATTATTTGTATGGTGAAGGTGTTCCACATTCTTCAAAGCATTATAAATTTGGTGGCATCGACACTGTCCTTTGGAAACACATTTTAGTCCTCTACCTATGTGCAGTTTGTTGGTAGAGGGATGTTTCAATTGGACGAAAATACATGGTTGGATGATTTTTCCAGCATGATGTTGCTGTGTGATGGTGTTCGATGGTTGTGAATGGGCCTTGAGGTTTTTTGTAGTGGCTATAGGGCATTGTGGTCTGGGCTCGATGATTCTTAATATAGCTAGTTAGCAAGAAATGTTGTTCACACCAAAAGAATCACAAAGGGTTTGTGGAGGTTCCTGAGAAGAGCCCTTACTTCTAGACTAATAATAAGAGGCACTAAGTAACACAACGCCTTAATGATGAGCCCATCGTCACCTTGATTAATGCTTATTTTTTAGGCTTGTACCTAGAAATTTTTTGTGTTAATGCATACTCTACATTGACAATTAGTTAATGAAGTCTTGTTGGTCTCTTATTATGGGAATACCTAGAAAAAATTATAACAAATTTTAAAACCTTAAATTTATGTTAACGCAAAGCCACATTTAATATAATACTTTTAGAACAGGAGAAGCTTTGCACAAAAAGAACTACATTAAAACTTATGTCACCTAGTCCAAAAGTTTATTTCTCCTCCAAAAACTTACCCTTTTTGAAACAAAAAAAGAAAAAAGAAAAGAGATTTTGGTTATTTCTCTATTTATAAATTTGCAAGCCACCTGAGTTGAACAATTAAAGTTCATCCAGGTAATCACAATTTTAATTCTTAACCAGAGAGAGTTCCATTAAACATTTTTAAAATTATTTTGTAAATGAAAAAAACAACTATTCATTTAAAATATATACCAAAATATTTGTAATTCTTTTAAAAAATCATAAAATAGAACAACTAAAAACTACTCTAAATCAATACTTTGCTAAGAACAACTTATTTAAGGGAAACTCTATCAAAAAGTAAAATAATTGGGAATTCTCTTTCAACATATGATTTTTCTAAAAAATTAGAACACATTGTGCATCATAAAGTTCCATCAAATTAATTTATAGGAATTTCATCTACCAAAAGCCATATATTATCCTTTTTAGTTCTACCAGGTTTTTCATCTACTAGAAGCCATATATTATCCCTTTTAGTTCTACCAGGTGTAAAAAAAATTTCACCAAAATCAGAGGGAATAGGGAAGAATTTATAACGACCAAGGTAGAAAACCCAAAAAACGAATGTTTAAAGAAGGGCATAAACAACATAAAAATAGAAGAATGGAGGATAGTAACTACTTGGTACATATCAATTTTAAGAGGTACGACTGACTGTAAGTGGTATGTATCAATAATTCCTTCAATTAAGATGGGTTAGTAATAGTTAGTATTAATAATACATATAAGTATCCGCATTAGAGAAGGAGGAAATGGCCTACCATCCATATGATGCATAAGAGGCACAGCATGACCTGCAAGCACATGGAAGAATGTCATGTTATGCTAGTGATCAATTATTAGAGGGGTGGTCATAGATGGAAGGGTCAAAATGGTAGGATGCATTCACTAGCATTATTTGTGTTGCTACTTACTTGTCTGAACCCTCGGTAAATGAAGGAGGGAACGAAATGATAGGGCGATAAAAGAAGGAGGGAACAAAATGGTAGAGTTAAATAAAGAACTAATCAAAAAAGTGTTGATGGATAATTTAACCAATGGCATAAAAATCATACAAGCTAAACTACACTTTGATTTACCTGGCATTAATGTTTTCAACTTTTTATCATTCATTTCCATGATAGTTGATTGTGAAAACTATATTACTTAATCTCAAAAAATTAATTCAAATATTGAAGTTATCTATTTAATTTTCTATCAATTTCAAGCTCTTTTAATTGAATTGCAAGATTGATCTAGGAGGTTTTCGTTGATTCAGTTACATAGGTTCAGTCATGGTCATTAATGTGTGGTTCAATGATGTGGTCGATGGGCGATGTCATACAATGACAATCTATGGTGAAAGGGTGTTGAAATTTGATGTATCAAGTCTAAAGGACTTGTATTCCAACATTGTATCAAATCCTAATCTAAAACCTAGCCTAGAACTACACCATGCATGAAATCTAAGTATTAAACCCACATTAAAGCTTTAACCCTAAGTTTAAAACCCTCTTGGGTCAATTCAAACCACACAGATATTAAATACATTACAAAATGTGTTAATACAGTCCCAAACCTCAGGCAGTTAGACGTGTCGGAACCGTAGCTGCGATGTACATGTGAGCAGGTATCGGGTCAATCGTCAGGTTAACTACATCTTCTAACTGCCATCCTGACCGCATCAAAGTTTAACCACAACGGTACATGTGAGTAGTCAGGGTATAACCATCGGGTTAACATAACACTGGTCTTTGGAACTGTCAGGCAGAGCTATTACATACAGTTCAGTTGACTGCAACCACCATGCTAGACATGCAAGTTGGCAGCTTATGACAAGATCACAGTTGCACCGTCTATTCACATGCAGATCGTTAAACTTTTTCTGCATCATTATCATGAATGCTGGTGGATAGTGCTTATTCCAACGTCCAAAATGGGTTTTTGTTACAGATATTTAAAATAAATGGTGAATGTCACTAGGTGACATTAATAAACTTATCTAAAAAACCCTAATTTAACCCTTCAAGTCAGTTGATGCATGCCAAAATTGAGCAACAATGGTTATGATGCATCTAACCACTATATAAATGTACATTTGTAGACATGAGAGGAGTTAGTGAGGATTTGAGTGTTTTTGGTACTTGTTATTCAGAAGCTGAGACAGAGAGGCCATCCGTGTTTTGGTCATATCTTGGGCATCTGGAGGCGGATTGTAAACTATAAGTAGCATTGGAAAGCTAGTTCAGAGAGATTTCTGGTTATAGAGGTTAGAATTTCCTATGTAAACAACTCCTTCTTCTCATTCCTAATAAAAAAGGTCACCCATCTTGAAAGCGGACTTGAAGATGTAGTCCATCAGGGACGAACTTCGTCATCAATCTCGTTGTCTAGTATAACTGTGTTTTTATAGTCTATTGATTGATTTTTCATGCATCTAATGATTTAAGTTCTATTGCATATCCTTCTTCTTTTGCTTATTTATTCTTGCTTAATGCACCTTCATTTTCATTCAATTCACTAATCGACACTAATAACTTTTTCTTAACTTTTAATATATGATCGATCAGATCATATAATTTGGTATCAGAGTAGGATATGATAGCAGAGTTAGCCAGTGAATTTTAGCCAGGTCAAGATAGCAATGTGGAGAAGGAATAGTTGAATAAGGAAATCAAAAAATGGGAAAACGAAGGACCATTCATAAATCAACCATGTCAGGACCTGATGCAAGTGAAAACCCTAAAACTAAGATGAGTAAAGAATAGTTTCAGTAGGCATTCTTGATTATGCAACAAATGTTGGGAGAATTGTACGAAGACAAGAAGGCGAGAGATGCAGCTTATTCTTCTTCAAAGACATCAAAGAAGGAAAAAGGTAAAGGCAAGGTTGATAAACCTCCTTCACCTCCATCATCTCCATCATCATCTTCTTCTAGTTCAGAATCAGGTGAAGAAAAGAAGGCTCATAAAACTTCTCTTTTAAAACTTGACATAAAGTTTGAGTTGCCTATTTATAATGGAGAAATGAGTCCTGAGAAATTGGATAACTGGATAAAGAAAATAGATGTTTATAGTCGAATTCAAAATATCATTGACGATAAAACTAAGATCCAATTAGCTACTCTTAGAATGGGAGGTAGAGCCCTAATTTGGTTGGAGAGTCAAAACCATTGATATTTAAAGCATAAGGGTAAAATAATTTCTCATGGACTAAGTTTCTAAAATCCCTTAGAAAGAAATTTTATCCTTTAGGGTATATGCAACAATCTGTCATTGATTGGTAGCATTTGCGACAAGGGAAAGGATAAGGTGTTCAAGATTTCACTCAGGAATTCCAAAAGAAAGATCTTACACTTGGAATCTCAATGAAGTCCAAAGAAACTTTGTTAAAGTATATCGATAGTCTACATTCTTATTTACAACATACGTTGTTAATGTTTAATTTTGATGACTTTGATCAAGTTTGTGTACAGGCTATTCATGTTGAATCAGGAGGTATGCCTTTCAAGTTTTCACCAAAAAATTCCAAGCAATTGGAAAACAAAGATTCAAAGGATGGTAAGAGGAAGGGTTTTAACAAAGGCAAGAAATCGACAATAGTTCATAAAGACAATGATCGACCTACATGCACACATTGTCAGAGAGTTGGCCATGACCAAGCTAGATGTTGGAAGCTTCATCCAGAACTCAGACCTCAAAAGTTTCAAAAGAAGAAGGGTGAGAAGAAAGCTATTACAGTTGTCCAACATGATCTTGGTTCAGATTCAGGAGATGAATCAAATGTAACTGCCATGGTGTCAGCAGGTAAAATTTCTGATGTAGCCTCTAGTTCTAATAATACTACTACCTCTTCAAATATAAGTCGTCCAAATGAGGATAAAAGAGTTGAACTCTTCCATATAAGGATTATCTCTAAGCATAAAAAAATAGACACATTATTTGATAGCGGGTCACAAGCTAATCTAATATCTGCAGATCTAGTAAAGAAAATGGGTTTGGAAACTTATGATCATCCAACACCATACCCATTAGGATGGCTTACTAAGGATACACAGCTGAAAGTAACTAAGCAGTGTCACTTAAATTTTGCCATTGCAAATCATTTTATTGATGAAGTAGATCTAGATGTGATTCCAGCTAATATATGTGGGGTTGTGCTAGGGAGTCCTTACCTTTATGACCGTGATGCAGTGTTTTACAGAAAAGAGCATAAGTATATCTTAAAGAAGGATGGAATTGAATTTATTATTAGAGCACATAAAACTAAAACTCATTTGGATTTAGTTACTGCAAATCAAATGAAGTGGTTGATTAGTTCCAATAAGAAATATGTTCTCTTAATGATCAAAGAACAACCTAAGGATTTTAAAGATGCTTTTTCAAGTTGTGAAATTCCATTTAAAGATAGTTTGGTTGAAATAGTAGAATATTTTTCAAGTCTTTTTGAAGATGCCAAACATCTTCCTCCTAAGAGAGAAATACAACATGAGAATTAGCTATTGTCAGATGCTACTCTTTCGAATGTTGGAATGTATCGTATGTCGGTAATAAAGAATGAGGAAATTAAGAAGAATATCCAAGAATTGTTAGAGAAAGGTTTTATCCGACCAAGTTCTTCTCCATGTGATTCACCCATAATCTTAGTTCCAAAGAAAGACGGTACATGGATGATTTGTTTCAGTATTAGAGCCTTAAATAAAATTACCATAAAAAACATGTATCCTCTTCCGAGAATAGATGACTTGCTTGATCAAGTAAAACATGTTGTTTACTTCACTAACTTAGATCTAAGAATTGGATATCATTAGATCCGTATTGCAGAGAATGATATCTGGAAGGTTGCATTTAATACTAGACAAGGATTATTCGAATGGTTGGTAATGCCTTTTGGTTTGACTAATGCACCGACAACTTTTATGCGGGTAATGAATGATGTGTTCCGTCCATATCTTGAAAAATTTGTTATAATATACTTAGATGACATTCTCATATACAGTAAAAGTAAAGAAGAACATGTTAGACATGTAAGGCAGGTATTAGAAATGTAACAAAAGGAATAGTTATATCTAAAACTTGTGAAATGTGAGTTTGGAAGAACTTCACTAAACTATCTTAGTTACATAGTTGGAGAAGGCAATCTAAAAGTAGATGCAGCTAAAATTGAAGCAATTCTTAAGTGGCCAAGACCACAAAATGTAACTAAAGTTTGAAGTTTCTTAGGTGCAGTTCAGTATTAGAGAAAATTTATTTCTCAATTTTCTTTAATTGCAACGCCACTACATGCTTTAACAGGGTCTAAATTTACTTTTCAGTGGGGAGGAAAGTAACAAAAAGAATTCGATAATCTTACACAAAATCTAGTCACCGCTCCAATCTTAGCTTTGCCTAACTTACAATAGCCATTTGAGATAGAGACCGATGCTAGTGGTTATGCCATGGATGTAGTTTTATTACAGAGAGGAAAACCTATTTGTTTTCATTCAGATACTTTTTCCAAAGAATTGATAAATTATCAAACTTATGACAAAGAACTATTTTCTTTGGTAGAAAGTGTTAAAAATGGAAACATTACTTAATGGGAAAAGAAACCGTGATTCATACAAACCATCAGCCACTTCAGTATGTTCAGTCATAGACTAAATTGCAACAATCTCGCCATTATAGGTGGATGAGATTTCTTCAACGATTTCATTTAGTCATCAAGTATAAGAAGGGAACAACAAATAAAGTAGATGATATGTTATCAAGACCGTCTTTGAATGTTGTAGTAGTACTTCAAAATAGTTCTTTAAAACATGAAAGTTATTTAGAAAAATATGCTATGGAGGCTAATTTTAAAGATGTTTATGAATCACTAACTCAGGGTACTCAGATTGAAGAAATCAATTATCATGTTCATAACAGGTTGCTATATCATCTGGGTAAGTTGTGCATACCACAGATAGAAAGGGAATATGTCAAACGGGAAGCTCATTCTTCTCGCATATCAGGACATTTTGGCGTAAGTAAGATAATGGCTCAAATACAAAGGTATTGTTACTGGCCCCAAATGTATGAAAAAATTGTTAAATACATCAAGGGATGTATAATATGTTCCAAAAGCAAACCAAGCAATCGAAAGATTGGATTGTATATGCCACTTATGGTTTGTTTACGACTGTGGGATAGTATTTCCATGGATTTCATAGGAGGATTACCAATGTCTACGAAAGGAAATGATTATATGTATGTTGTGGTGGATTGATTCAGCAAGATGTGCATTCTCATTTCATGCAAAAAGCAAGTCACTACTGAGCAGACTGCATAGATGTTCTTTCAGCAGGTATGGGTTCATTTTGGGTTACCTACTTCTATTATTTCTAACCAAGATACTCGTTTTCTAGGAGAATTTTGGTCCACTTTGTGGGGACTCATGGACAAAAAACTGAAGAAGAGCACATCTTTTCATCCACAAACAAAATGGACAAAGAAAAGTTTTTAACAAAACCGTGATATAGATCCTTCGAGGTTATCATAGAAAATATCCCAAGTAGTGGGATGAATCATTATCTTATGTGTAACATGCTTATAATAGAGCCTTGCATTATTCGATTAATAAATCCCCATTTGAGACATGTTTTGGGTATCTACATAAATTACCAATGGACTTCATGTTTGGTGAAGATGAGGAAATAGATGTACATAGAGAAGCCAACAGGGTGCTCAAGTTCATTGAATGGATACAACAAATACATGAAGCAGTTCGAGAAAAATTAGAGAAGAGTCGGCCAAGTACAAATGTCGCCATGACAAACATCGAGTTGATCATAATTTTCAGATGGGAGATCAGGTATGGTTGTATATCAACAAGGAAAGATTAAAAGGATAAGGTAAAAAACTAAAACCCATCAGGTATGGACCTTTCAGGATTATCGAGAAGATTAGTAATAATGCTTTTCGACTACATTTACCTTATTATATGCATATTTACTCAGTGGTTAATGTGGAAAATTTGAAGTTGTATGAACCTCCAATGATCATGGATCCAGAGGAGGATACTCAGATTTCGACTATCGATGATCTAGCACCTGAGTATATGACAAAATTGCAGGAAGATACTATCTTGGATAGAAGAACTTTCTCTTCAAAGAGAGGCAATGTTGAATACCTTCGAGTGCGACTCCAAAGTACAAATCTGAGAAATGAAAACTGGATTGAGATTGGGAGAGTGAGGGAGCTCTAACCTCACCTAGTCTCTATTTAAAATCCAACTTTTGTGGTCCAAAATATTTCAAATGGAGAGGAATGATCTAGGAGGTTTCTGTTGATTCAGTTACACAGGTTCAGTCATCGTCAGTAATGTGTGGTCCAGTGATGTGGTCGATGGGTGATGTCATACAATGACCATTTATGGTAAAAGGGTGTTGAAATATGATGTATCAAGTCTAAAAGACTTGTATTCCAACATTGTATCAAATCTTAATCTAAAACCTAGCCTAGAACTACACCATGCATCAAATTAAAGTATTAAACTCACATTAAAGCTTTAACCCTAAGTTTAAAACCCTCTCAGGTCAATGAAAACCACATAAATATTAAATACATTACAAAATGTGTTAATACAATCTCAAATCGCAGGCAGTTAGTCGCTCGGAACCGTAGCTACGATGTACATGTGAGTGGGTTTCAGATCAACCATCAGGTTAACCACAACTTCTAACCGCCATCCTGACCGCATCAATGTCTAACTGTGGTAACACATGTGAGAAGTCAGGATATAACTGTCGGGTTAACATAACATTGGTCTTCGGAATTGTTGGGTGGAGTTGTCACATACAGTTCAGTTGACCGCAACCATCGGCTAGACATGCAAGTTGGTGGCTTATGACAAGACTGCAGTTGCATTGTCTGTTCACATGCGGCCCTTTAAAATTTTTCCACGCCGTTAGCATGACTGCTGGTGGATAGTGCCTATTCCAAAGTCCGAAATTGGTTTTTGTTACAGATATTTAAAATAAATGGTGAATGTCACTAGGTGACATTAATAAACTTATCTAAAAAACCCTAATTTAACCCTTCAAGTCAGCTGATGCATGCCAAAATTGAGCAACAGTGGTTATGAAGCATCTAACCACTGTATAAATGTACATTTGCAAACATGAGAGGAGTTAGTGAGGATTTGAGTGTTTTTGGTACTTGTTATTCAGAAGCTGAGACAGAGAGGTGGTCAATGTTTTGGTCATATCTTGGGCATCCAGAGGCGGAATTGGAAACCGTAAGTAGCATTGGAAAGATGGTTCAGAGAGATTTTTGGTTAGAGTTTAGAATTTCATGTGTGCAAGTTTAGTCTAATAGAATTACTGTGTAAACAACTCCTTCTTCTCATTCTTAATAAAAACAGTCGCCCATCTTGAAAGCAGACCTAAAGACGTAGTCCATCAGGGACGGACTCCGTCATCAATCTCACTGTCTGGTATAATTGTGTTTTTACAGTCTATTGATTCATTTCTCATGTGTCTAATGATTTAAGTTTTGTTGCATATCCTTCTTCTTTTGCTTATTTCTTCTCACTTAACCCACCTTTGTTTTCATTCAATTCACTAATCGGCACTAATAATTTCTGCTTAAGTTTTAATATATGATCAATCAGATCAAAAATTAATTTGAAAAAGAAAATTACCCCAACCATTAATTATCACACCATCCCAACAATTCCAAGACCTATATGATAATATCATCAACATTCTATATTTTGTATTTCTATCCCAAAAAAACAATAAACTGAAATAAATAAAGAAAGAAAAGTATTTCTTTGAAATTACAATGACATGTCATGAAGTAAATGAATGCCGAATGGGAAATTAATAAATAGTACTAGTAAGTAAAAAAAATTGAAGAACTAAACACAATGATTATAACATGCAAACAAGAGAATTGTTGAGATCATATTGAGTGTTAATGTGAATCAAGTTTTTGTACACTTCTAACAAGGAAACCATGAAAGAAAGTTGTGTGAAATGAAGAGAAAAGATTATAAAAAAAGACACACAGAGAATTAATAAAAAGATGTGAACTAGATACAAAAGTTGGAAAAATATTGTAATTAATGTAAGAGTAATCATTTCAAGATCACGCCGTATTCTTCCATCACCGCACATCACCATGGCTCTTAAGCTTCTGGAGGTCACCACCGCCATTCTTGCACTGACTTATCTCATCAAACATATAATAGTCACCTCCGCTTGTGGAAATGAAAGGGGAACACCGACTCACAAAAAAATAATTTAGTTCATGTAACTGACTTCAATTTTTGTATACATAGAAGGGATCACCGAGAGGCAAACATCATCCACTCTCAACTTTCTTGTTTTTGTAATTAAGCAGTTGAAGATGTGCTTTACTATGTTATTGGTTTGTTCTATATTTTTTTATCATCTGGTATCAGATCTGAGGTATGAGAGTTAAGCTGAGAGAATTTGAGAAAGTGTTTGAAGGGATTCAGTACTTTGACAATAGGTTTTTCTCTGTCCAATTAGGCCATCTCGAAATCTGTGGGAGCAATTCCTGGAACCTCCAAGATTTTTGAACTTTTTTAAATACAATATCTATAGTAAATAAATAATTCTCTCGACATCCTATTCATGCCATGGATCTCAAAGCGTTCTTGAAATTTCTTGAAGATGATAACGCTCACTCAGTTTGGAAGTGGTTATCTGTTTTAATTATCTGATTTTCCTCATGTTGTTGGGAGGACTAGCCCCGAAAATTTATAGGTGGTGAAGGTGACTATAATAGTTGTTATACAGAGCCTCAAGCGTGAAGTATTGGATCATGTAGCTGTAATGAAGTGGTGGTGTGGTTTGAGTATATGTTAGTGTTTGCAACGTTAAGTAACATTTAAAGAGGAAGCGACTTGGTGAGTCAGCGTTTGATATCTGATGACTTTATTTTTATGTAGTGTGTTCAAATATCCGCATTTAGTTTCTTTTAGCTTTGGCTATGTTGGTTTATGTAATATAAGGTGACAAATTATAATCTCTATTCTGTATGAAATTTCAATCTCAGTAGTGTTGGGAAATTCTTGATCATAAAACCCAATCTCAGTATCGTTCGAGTTAAACTTGCGTTCAAGTAATATTGCTGCAATTTTTTTTGGAATTTAAGGAATCCAATGTATGTAGAAGAAGGTATTGTTTTTCTTTTCAACATATAAAAGAAGAATAAATTAAAGTGTACTACTCTGAAATTTATCTTTTAATCAATAATCATTTTAAGGGCATTTTCAAGCCATTTTACATCTCCATCATTTTCGTAGTTTTCTTGTAAAATGAATTGAAAGTAATGACGTGTAAAAGTTATTTTAAATTTTATCTAAAGATTTCAATTATTTGTGAGAGATGGTGAAAAATACCAATATTAATCAGTCATCAATTCCTATATTAAATGAGAAAAATTATGATTCATGGTTTATTCGAATGAGAACATTGTTGCATTCTCATGATCTTTGGGGATTTGTCACTGATGGGTATCTAGACCGTGCTAATGGGGAAGGAGAGATGGTACTTGTAAATGTTGAACGAACATTATTGAGAGAGAACAAAAAGAAGGAAAATAAAGCTCTTGGCCTTATAGAATAAGGATTAGATGGCATGATATTTTCAAAAATCTCAGTGATAAAATCGCCAGAGATTCGCCAAAAAATATATATATACATATTATATTAGTGATAAAATCGCCTCCCATTTTTCCTATGTATGATGGGGATTCGCCCCTTTATTATACATATAAATTTAGGGTGGTCCTTAAAACTTTCCCTTGGGACCATGCTTTATGAATTTTTAGACTAGACACTCCTAGAACACAACACCACAATTTAAAGGCCACGTTTCACCCAATTTTCATACTAGACCCATCAACAACATTGAAACAACCATCAACTACATCTGCATCAACCAACCACTGATACTCAATCATCACTTTTGGAATCAACAACAATTGAATCAATCAATCACTGACAACCCATCATTACTGAAGCAAATCATAATCAATCAATCTGATCATTCATAACACTGTTACCAGAATACAGCCACCAGAACACAAACCGGAATCTAGAATTCTACAACAGCAAACAGAAACTACTGAAACTTTAAACATCATGCTTCATAAGGTATACGCTAATTCCATGTGTCGAACTAGCGTGCATACGTTCTTTTACTGAAGGGAACCAGTGTACAGATCTACAAATTATAATTTATGATGTATACACTACTTTGATATGTGGAACCAATGTGTATATGCTCTTTTACTAATGTGAACCTGTGTACAGATATGTAAATGCTAACTTAAAACATCACAAATATTCCAGACTTTATTCATACACGGATCATCATATTTATAGAACAAAACATGCATCAGTATTCAAATCTAGACTGTTTAATATCAAACCACATAATGGTAACACTTTTGAGGCTTTATGATCTCGGTCCATCAACCTTCATCAACCATATAGGTGCCTCCTTAGATCAGATCAAGCAAACCATCAGAAGCTCATTAACCTGCATATATGATCCAACACCTCATAAGATATTCAAAATACTTGCACACTTGGCCTAATGATCTTCTCCTCCTTATATAGTTTTAGGCCTTTTTCAATACCATGGACCAAAACTACTTAGGACCAATACCTTGGACCAAATACCTCGGACCAAATACCTTGGGTCAAATACCTTGGACCAAAAACTTTGTTTTTCCAAGATATACGTGTTTTTCCTTCTGTGAAAGTGTGTGTGTACATATATACTCCTTTTGTTCAATAAACCTGTGTGTATATGCAGCTTGGACAAGGTGAACCTGCGTATACCTCTCTTTCTTCATTCTTTGTAGTCTGATCTGTAATTCTTTGACCTGTTGCACTATGAGATTTCATCTGAGTGAGTTGCCATCAAGGACAACACCTATATCATAATGCCAACAATTTCAGTAGAGTACTAAATCATCTATATAATGGCTTTACACGGATAGTCACCCTATCAAGGGTCTATATCTATAGACAACTATCTGATTATGTACATGTAATGAAAAGTTTATATGTTGAGAAAGGGTATGCCTACCCTCAAAAATTCATCAAAAGTTCAAAATATCATGATATTACATATTGTAATCAATGTAGGTCACCATCCGCTTCGGATCCTCCCCGTCATAGTGTAAAGCATGTCAATCGACATTATCATTTTTGACTTCATGCTTTAGGAGGAAATAGTTACAGGTCTATTTGAACACATCATTCCTGACATTCATATCAGTACAATTAGGGCCCATCAAACCCTAATTCAGTTGTTACATGCCTTAGACAAGTCATCACATTGAATGCTTCCATCCATGAAAGTTTCCTAGTCTGAAGCCTTGCTGAAATGCCTCCTTGGGACACCAACGCAGCCTTTGTCAAGGGTAACTGTGCTACAGAGTAGGTAGGCCCATTCAGGCCTACAATGCAGTGCACTTAGGGCCTCTTTGACCTGTGCTGGGTGAGAATGAGCGAAATTCACATTGGATTCTAGGAGTATTCCTTGGTTCTAGATGATTCTAGAAGGATCCCGTCTCTTATCTCATCCTGTGAGCTTGAATTTGGATAAGCTATGGATCAATTAACCTCCAATCCTCTCATCCCTTGCTCCATGGAAACTAAATCCAATTTCATAAGGCCATTCAATGCCCTCATTTATGACAAAACCACCTTCATTTCCATATAAATTGAGCACTCATCATAGTGATCAAGGGGTTGGAATTTCAAGACTGTATAGAAATACTATTGGTTTGAGATTTGAGTTCATGTCAAGTAATGTTATGCTGCTGGATTAATGCTCTTTTGGTGTGATGAGAGTTTGGACTAAGTTGGATGAGTGACACGGGATCGAACGACATTGGGTGTAACTCCTCCTTCTACATCAATAAAGTTGTTTGTTCCTTTTCCCATATTCTTGTTCATATATATGAGTGTTGATTCCATTTGTTTATAGTAGATAGATCATATGCTTTAATTGTTGTCGTCTTCTATTTCTGTTGACAGGTACTAATTGAGCAAATTCAGTTCAAGCGGGAGCGACAGAAGCAATTCAAAGGAGATCAAAGGAAGTGAAAGATCACAAATAGGTTCCTTCATTTCATCTATCTATTGTAGGAAAAGGTTAAACCACTTTCTTTCTATTGTTCTATGTGTATCTACCCACTTAAGGGAAAGCTTGTTTATCTGTAGATACAATTTCCATATAACATGGGGAAGCCATGGTAGTCTGAATGATGAATCAATACTTCCTAAATAACTAGACCCTGCATGAAAGAATTTACCAAGGAAGAGAAGTTCGAGTTCTATTGGTGATATCAAGTCATATTTAGACTCACAGTTTTCTAAATCCATGGAGGATAAATTATACCCTCCTTTTGACCTAGGCCCATCTAATGGATCAATTGGATCATTGGATGGTTCATAATCTCGGGACCTTCGAGCAATGTTTCTGTCTTCAAATTTTTCCTAATGAAGGTATTGTCCTTAAATATAATGGGGTAGGGATTTTCCCAAACCAAAAGATCCTTCCAATACAACATTCAATAAAAAAAACCTTCCATTTTCCTACTACATGAAATAATTATCACTAAGGAAAATCCCTGAGAGATCTTGCTAAAGATATGTACATCAGGGGAAGTTTGCGCCTCTAGTGCAAATGGCAATTATGGTGGGCTCACAATGATGTGGGATCCTAGAAATTTCATATTCAATGCCTTTAGGTCATGTGCTAGGATAATATTGACAAGCTTCTATAGAGAAAATTTCCACTAAATTTGCATCTTGAACATCTATGCTCCCTACAACAATCAGAAATCATTTTGGGAAATCGTTAACGCATCAAGGATTTTGGATATCCATTCGATGCTTATTATTGGGGATTTAAATTTAACTTTAGAGGAAGGAGAATTTTGGGGTCACAAAGAAAAAAATGGATCCATTGGCGGGTTTTTTCAAAGCTCTCTTTAGTCAGAATATGCATAGATATATTTCTCCCTATCCTCTATGTCTAACTTGGTGAAATGGATCTTCCGTGGTCGATGGAATAGTAAAAGGGATTGACCACTTTTTTGTAGATTATTTCCTATGTTAGAGAATGAAACAAATGCAACCCTCGACATTTTTCTCGTAAATATCTTATCATGATGCCATTACGCTAGGGTGGAGTGACAACATGGACCAAAATAAGCTACATTTCAAATTCAATCACATGTGGCTGAATGATCCAAATTTCAATGGGCTAGTATGTCACTCTTGGAACTCCCCTTTTGCACTTGATATCAACAATCCATCAATGATGGTCAACTTCAAACTAAAAAGGTTGAAATATGAGGTTTGTGTATGGGTCTCCAAATGTAAAAGTGGCTTCGTCAAGATTTCTACTCCATTTGAGAAGAGATTTATTTAAGCAGCAGTGATGAAGGGGAGGATGAAGAGTTTCTAGCAAATGATAATTTTAGAGGCACACATGTGAATAATGAATTTTATCTAAGTGACTGTTTCAAAGGTAGTCATGGTGATAACAAATTGAATCCTCCAGGGGAGGTTTCTAAAAGCAAGGATGAAGATGGTGAAGAATTCTGTCTGAGTCAAGATTTCAAAAGCGCAGATGTTGGTAGAGAAGAATTTCCTTCAAGTGAGGATGGTAATGAATATTTTCCAAGAAATGATGATGATGAATTTTCTAATTATGTTCATGAGTATAGTATTCCTCCTAATGATGATGAAAGTGATTCTGCATAGAATAATGAAATGAGGGAGGCGTTGCAAGAAAATATTGTATCTAGGTGTTGTGGGGGAAAGTATCCAACTCGGAATGACCCTAACCCCCTCTAAGGGTGACAGTTCCTTAGCAACAGCTGAAAGAAAAGGTATCTAAAGTTTCTTCTTTATAACATGCAAGAGATAAAAGGGATAGATCCACTTACCGATGTCTTGCGCAAATGGTCGATCCTATCTCCTTTGTTTGCCGTTCGCTCCCAGCTCCAAGTCTTTTCACGGGCCCAGCTACACGAGATCCTGCAAATAAGACAAGAAAAGGAAACTACAAGAGGCATGCATGTATAAATGATTCAAGGATTAGCATAAATCAAAGACACAAGTAAGACAATTCATCATTGAAACACATGCGAATAGAAGAACCTCAAATGCTTTATTAATATATGGAAGTAAGGTTCAGGCGGTGATACAACCATGCGAGGTCCAATCCAGCATCACCTTCCCGACGGAGAGAAATCTCTTCTTCACCTCCCTCAAGCAATCACCCAATGCTCACAACTGTAAACCAACAGCAATTCTTTGCGCTAAATTCCAGCCTCTTGATCCCATGGGATGAGATCCTTATATAGAGTTTTGGAGTGAAGGCAAGTCATGTTGATGTGTGACTTGCTGTGCTCTTCAACTCCAGTTTTTCTTCAGTCCTTCACTTGGAGTTTCTACCTTCCACTTGGAGTTCTAGAAGCTCTCAACTCATTATTAGGCGAATCTTTTGATCACATGCCTTTCTGGAAGCTTCCTGGGCACTGGCACTTTGAGAAAAAGATTCCTCCACATGTCCAGTTACGCCCAACGCAGGTAGCCTTTGTCCTACCTGCTTTGCAACATAGGTAGCCTTTGTTGCACCTGCTATTCAACGCAGGTACCCTTTGGAGCAGCTGCTTTGATCCAAAATTGACCTGTTTTGAGTGTTTTTTCAGTGGAAGACTGATTTGCAGAGCTGTGGTTTGCTGACCTTGTTCCTCTAAGGGTAAGAACAACATGTTTGGGGACTTTGGATCCCTCAGATTATTGACATTTCATGCTCCATGTTGTGAGGCACAAAAATGTCTATAACAGTTGCCCCCTAAAGTATGAGGTCGTTTATCGGGTGAAATGCTTTATTAGGAGGATCCGAAGTTCATTCAATCGTCGGGAGGTGACCTGTAATAAAATACAATACAATTCATCATTTTTCATACTTTCTTTTCATGATCTAGCTAAGGCGGGCATTTCCCATGCTCAGCTTTATAAATACATTTGCTGTACATAAACAGACGATCGTCTGATAGTAGACTGATAATTCTCTGCTTTTTTAATTATCATCCTTTTAGTAGGATGATCATCTGTTGCACATGTCTATGTTTTTATCTCCTGAATATATATCGCAGCCCGGATGGATGAAACTAGATCCGGGGTCTTCAAACTTCCGATCTTCACACTAAGTACAAGTCGATCCATGTGAGAATTTCTTGAAGTCGAACATGGAAAGACATCGCTTGATTACCAGTCAATAATGTAAACTGTTAACAAGCGCGAGAGGAATCACCGATAATGATGATGACCCTCAAGGTACTGCAGCAAAATTCACGTGGCGTGAATATAGGATCTGACGTCGAACACCACGCAAAGTCCCCCGGTCAAAGGTCATTAACGTATACCTATCGCCGGAAGTGAGAAACTTGCCATTAAGGCATGCAAGCTTCAAAGTACTGAGGGGGTGTTCCTGGATCAACTTCTTGGATAGTGAGCTGATGTCGACAAGAAGCGATCCATCAAAGGAGGGCCTTAATGAATCCCACATCAGTGACACGGAACGGAGCTAGTGATGATGGTGAAAACGATCTGTGAAATATGATTCAGGGTGGCGGTCATGGAAGGATGAAAGATGATGTACGGTAGTGGATGGGACTCGGTTGACACTTTCTGAATGACATCTCTTGAACATATAACGACACTAATGAGATGGATCGGTAGCATTACCCCATGTATGGATGGTATGGCGAGACCATGGTGAAGGGACCGGTGAATGATAATAACCCAACCCGATATTTACGGAGGCAAAAGTGTCATGTTCAAGAGTGACTTGCTACCTTTAAGCTTCGAGGTTCTTCCCAATTTTTCCCCAGTCATTTCTGACCAGTACCTCTTTATTTTTTGACAAGCTTGAGGAGGATAACATATGCTTGATCTATAACCTGCCCTTCGGGCAAGCCCATCGCTATGTTTTTAATGAGCCTAGCGATAGGGAAACTCGTTCTTGTCTAAAGACAAGTTTGTCGCTTTTCACCCCTTTTAACGAGCCCAGCGACAAAGACAACTCGGTCCTTTTCATTTTTAGAGAGTCTGAAAAGGGTACATAAAGTGGACTCCAGAGGTCCTTTTTCGTCATCTAATCCCTTAAGTCCGAAAAAGTATAAAACAATACGGAAGGGATGAATGTTCAATAGTTTTATCGAGCCGAACTAGACAAGCGCTCGATCTTTTTGTGCAATAATCCCTCAGGTCCCAAAAAGATTAAAATCTAGAGGAGGGATAGCTCTTCCGGTTCTTTTAATGAGCTGGAAGGCCAAAACTCGGCAATCTTTTCATCTTTTACGAGTCAGTTGAAAAGAGCTTAAAGAAGACTCGTCTTTTGAGGAACAAGTGATGAACAGGGATAGCAGCTGATTCCAGGTACAGGTTGGAATTTTCCAATCACGGCAGTGTCACAAGGATGGCTAGGTGAAATCACTCTTCGTAGCTGTTCCTCAAAATGGGTAAACAATCATATGGAGGTGAACGATCGGCCAAATGAAAGTGGAGGTGGCAGGTGCAAAACACGACCAAGGCTTTTATGGTTGATCAGGTTACATACTTAATGGTTATTTACCGAGATGGGTTCATTTTTTAACGAGCTTGAATGCGCCAAAACACTGCTCAATCTTATGTTTATTTTTTAACGAGCATGAACTATGTGCTAAAACTGCTCGGATCTTGCGTTTATTTTTTAACGAGCATGAACTTTATGCTAAAACTGCTCGATTTTACCAGTCATAATGTAGAAAAGTCTCGTGTGAGATCTCTATTTTTTAAGGAGCTTTATCTCACGAAGCTATGCTCCATATCCTCTCTTTATGCAAGCTGGGTATCGGCTAATCCTATGAGTTTAACGGGTTAGACCTACAGGTTTAAAGGGAGGACCTAAAAAACTAAAAAACAAAATAGCCGCCCGTGCTTGCATTCTAAGAGGTTTGCATGCCCCCAGGTGTAAGTCTAACTTCAAGGTTACCCCTCAATTTGCAGGTAAAACATTTGTTCTACCGGGAGAGGCCTACCTCTTTCTGGTTACCTAAAGATTGTTCTGTTAATTCTTTTAAACAGAATCTTTCTTCGGCGATGTCTATCATTAGGTTATCCAAAGATGGTTACAATTTGTTGCAGCAAATAGCATCTCTTTCTTTGGGGGCTGCCCCTACTTATCCTTTAAAACATTTGTTTTAATTGGTGAGGCTGGCCTTTTACCCAAAGACGGTACCTACTTGCTGTCGCAAACGGATCCCCTTCTTTGGTAGAGCCTACCTATCTAGACAAAGGTGAATGACCTTTGTCAAACAAGTAACCTTGACAGAAGAATCCTATTCTAGAACAACCCCACTCCTAATAGCCCCTTCTGAGATTCCCAGTCTCTCTTTGTCTTCCTGTCCTTCTTCTTCCTTTTGAAGAGGATGGCTCAGAGGAAGATTCACAAAGATGAAGGAGGGGACGGGGTACGGACTAGTCATATTCTCCCGCGGAAATTCTACTTTACACCCAAGGTTTTTTCTGCCTCCAGAGCAGACCAGGATGCATGCCCCCTGGGTTCCAGCCTTCCTTTCCCGAATCACTCGCCTTCATCAGGAAGAAGAACCGGAGGTAGAGACCCTTCTTGATCGAAAAGACGATTGAAAAGACCATTGAGGATAGGTATGTGACTATTCGCAATGCGTGATCCCGGAAGTGAAAGTTGGTCTACGAGCTTGACCATCCTTCCTTCATATGGAAAACACATTATTCGAAAGAGTGAGGAGACTATTGCTTCCATGCAATATATGTAGTCCCGTCCAAGGAGTAGGTTATAATCCAAGGGTCCTTGGACGACCATCAAATTCATCTTGACAGCCTTCCCTTTCAGTGCAATAGGCACATTAGGTAGAATCCCTAATGGTCGACTGGTTCCTCTGTCAAAACCCGAGAGATTTCTTGTCTCAGGCAAAAGCGCCGGGCAACCCAGTGCTTTCCAAGCAATAGAGGACAGGATACTCACAGATGCCCCTTCATCGATGATAGTTCCAGCCATCACCTTTTTGTATATTTGGATTATAATTCTAAACGGTATACTGGCTGGTAACCAGGGTCTGCCTAGTTGGTTCCAATCAAAGGACACAACTAGGTTGCTCGGTGGTGGGACCGCATATACGGCCGGATATGATCCTGACGACGCTCCTTCCTGCGATAAAGGAGTGGGCACATTGCCCTGATGTTCATCAGAATCGGTGTTGACGAAGAGGACCTGGACGGTGTCATCCTTACTCTCTTTGGTAGGGGTGTCAACTGAAGATGAATCCTCAGTGACAGTGGTATGTGAAGATGAAACTTCTGAAGGGAGAACCGGGTCAACTGCCGTTTCGACCTTTGGACTTTCGTCCGGTCCGGATTCAGTAGGTTCACTTTCAGCGACTGACACTTCAGCTAGCCCTATGAGCGGGGCAGCTGTATTTTCGACCAACGAAGGACTTGGCGCGAGTTTTTGATATCCAGGAGGAAGTAGCACCGGTGCCACCGGTTGATCTTCCAAAACTCTCTTTGCTTCGTCTAAAAAGGGACAACGGCGAAGGGTGTGATTGCCTTCACACAGTTCGCAGGGGGATCTCAATCCCTTTCGTTGTCTAGAACCTTCACTTTCGCTGGTCGACGGTAAGCATTCAACCTGGTTGTCAGAGGTTGACGCTTCCGAATCGTGCAAACGAGGGGACCAGTCCCTTAGTATCCGGGGAATACTGGGACAATCTCTGTGGAAGTGGTTCCCTCTACATATGACACATGGCGATTTGGGCCCGGTCCGTGCTGTGCGTGGGTTTTCGTTAGATACCTTCTGCTTGCCCCCAGGCGCCTTTGGCTCCTTCTGCTTCTTTTCTTTCTTCTTCTTTTCCTTCTTCTTTTCTATGGGAGCTGCACTTTTGGCGGCTTGACCTCTCGAAGAAGAAGGATCGGAGGAAGGCGTATAAGAAGTGGAAGGTTGGAGGGTAGCTCTAGACGGGTCTAACTGTCGACTCGACTGTTCAGGAACCGTGGTGGTCTGAACTACAGCGATTGAGAATAACCAAACTGGCAGGCCAATCGTCAGTCCTAGAAGCGACAATGTGGCCATGTGGGGCGCACCAACTTCTCCCCAAGAGGAGAAAGGGCTAGGGTTCCCATCATGTGGAATCCCTTGGTTGGTGCGTTCTATGTTCTCAACCTTAAGATCAGCGTAGGAATCAGGGGTGATTATGTTCCGTTTAGAATGAATTTTATTATGACGACGCTTTAGACACAACTTGCTTTTTCACTTTTTAAGAGTCGAGAAAAAGCTAAAGATGACTCTAGTCTCCTTCGATGTATTAACGAGCCCGAAGTGACAAATGCTCGGATGGACTTTTTCAGTTATAGAGTTTGAAAAAGGCCCAAAGAAACTACTCTGGAGTTCTAGGCAAGGGTGTGCCAAACCTTTCGCGAAACCACAGAATACGTTTTACGGTACGAGTGGTCGATCTTCGTGAATGCTGTGTTCACTGCATCGCGATCAGTAGGGCGGCCGACACGGCTTCCTATGGATAAAGGCTTTGTTCCTATAGGGGTCCCCCAATATACGCGACGGTACGCGGGGGCACAAGTCCGTATTAGTGCTATCGTCCCTCAGGAGGAATCACCCACCTTCGTAGAGATCGATAGTCACTATGTTTAACGACGCCGGTTCACGTCTCTACCTAGACCTCTACTGTGTTTCGTTATGTTTCAAAGCGTTGTTAGATAAATTCAGTTCTTTTTAGGTTGATGTTGCTTAGCAGTTTGCCTTTATGGATCACCACGTGATGTATATACAACCCCTAAATGCAGTCTAAGAATGATAAGCAAGCTTTTTTCAATTCTTTCAACTTATGAAAACCTTAACTACTGAAGGAAAAGAAAGACATCATCTTTTCAAACAGATCATGGAGCACACACTAATGCACTTTTCACTAAATCGACATGCAAACTTTCAAAATGCACATGCACAATGCAAGTATTTCTTTTCTTCTTCCTTAATGTTGATGATTACAAAAAGAAAGTTGTTGTATAATTTCGAATTCGATTTCAAGCGTAAGCAAACAAGTTTTGTCCAATAATCAAAAGAACACCTTAATATTTGCTCATTTCAACACAAGAAATAATGAAATTCGAACCATATAACGAAAGCAAATGCTCAAGCAACTATGAACAACAATAAACTAGCTCTTAGAATCGTAACGACTCTTTCTCACAGGTCTAGATCCAAGAGGTCATAGCAAGACTAGTTCGTTTTCGCTATGGGAAACAGTGAATGACAGCAAGAAATACAATAAGAACAATCACGGTTTCAACATACAACTGAGGCGGAATGAAGGCAAAGAGAAGTGGTTTCAGCTGGGTATACAGGTTGACAGCAGGCTGCAAAAACAATAGTGAAAACTGGGCAACAGACAGTGGGGAACCCCAGTTGCACAAGGCAAAACTGGATCAACGCAGGTACTGCACTGTCAAACAGGGATGCAGTGCAGGTAGCCCCTTCGGGACCTGCGTTGCAGTGCAGGTAGCCTTTGTTGCAGCTGCACTGAACGAGACAACTCTCGTCCTTCCCAGATTCCGGGTCACAATTTGCTCAAAAATCAACGGTTTTTGGCCAAATCAGAGGCTATCAGTCAAGTATACTCTATAGGATGATTAAGGAAGATGAACACTATCACAAAGAGCAAAAAAGAGTCCTTGTGGATCAGCTCTTCAAATCATGAACATGCCCAGCACTGGGCTAGAGTAGCTGCCCTCTACTTTGCATTCGAAGGACTCGCATGCAGTTCGATTCGGTACTCCCTTTGTTCAAGAGATGAATAGCAAGAATAAACAAGCTACCAACAAGACACGCTCCCCAGCGGAGTCGCCAGTCTGTTGTGGGGGAAAGTATCCAACTCGGAATGACCCTAACCCACTCTAAGGGTGACAGTTCCTTAGCAACAACTGAAAGCAAAGCTATCTAAAGTTTCTTCTTTATAACATGCAAGAGATAAAAGGGATAGATCCACTTACCGATGTCTTGCGCAAATGGTCGATCCTATCTCCTTTGTTTGCCGCTCGCTCCCAGCTCCAAGTCTTTTCACGAGCCCAGCTACACGAGATCCTGCAAATAAGACAAGAAAAGGAAACTACAAGAGGCATGCATGTATAAATGATTCAAGGATTAGCATAAATCAAATACGCAAGTAAGACAATTCATCATTGAAACACATGCGAATAGAAGAACCTCAAATGCTTTATTAATATATGGAAGTAAGGTTCAGGCGGTGATACAACCATGCGAGGTCCAATCCAGCATCACCTTCCCGACGGAGAGAAATCTCTTCTTCACCTCCCTCAAGCAATCACCCAATGCTCACAACTGTAAACCAACAGCAATTCTTTGCGCTAAATTCCGGCCTCTTGATCCCATGGGATGAGATCCTTATATAGAGTTTTGGAGTGAAGGCAAGTCATGTTGATGTGTGACTTGCTGTGCTCTTCAACTCCAGTTTTTCTTCAGTCCTTCACTTGGAGTTTCTACCTTCCACTTGGAGTTCTAGAAGCTCTTAACTCATTATTAGACGAATCTTTTGATCACATGCCTTTCTGGAAGCTTCCTGGGCACTGGCACTTTGAGAAAAAGATTCCTCCACATGTCCAGTTACGCCCAACGCAGGTAGCCTTTGTCCTACCTGCTTTGCAACGCAGGTAGCCTTTGTTGCACCTGCTATGCAACGCAGGTACCCTTTGGAGCAGCTGCTTTGATCCAAAATTGACCTGTTTTGAGTGTTTTTTCAGTGGAAGACTGATTTGCAGAGCTGTGGTTTGCTGACCTTGTTCCTCTAAGGGTAAGAACAACATGTTTGGGGACTTTGGATCCCTCAGATTATTGACATTTCATGCTCCATGTTGTGAGGCACAAAAATGTCTATAACACTAGGAGTAGGAGTAGACATTTTCATATCAATCCAAAATATTCTAGTTATAAAAGGGTTAGGAAAGAATATCTCACAAGTAGAAGTTCTATCGGTGATCTGATTTCAAGTGAATGTTGTCAAAATGATTGCTTGAAACATATGGATTTCAAGTTTTCTTTGGAGCAAAGGAAGAAATATTTGTTAATGAATAAAAGCATGAAAAAATCATTTTTAGTGGGTTGCATGAAATGTACACTAACAGGTTATGATTATCATATTGGGAATCTATTGATCTATAGAAAGGTTTTCTAAATGTTTCATTCACTTGGTAATTTTAGTTTGTCAAGAATTTGAGAAAGACTAGAAAAATACCCTATATATTATTCAAAAGTACATTATAAAAGAGAGGTTGGACCATCAGCAATTACTGCAATGTCATTGATGAAATACTTCTTTTCAAAGCATTGAGAGTGTATGCCAAATAAAGAAACAATACATATTCTAGATAATTTCTCAAGACGAGAAATCTACAACTTATACAAAGAATATGCAGAAGGTGTTGAAGGAGATGGTAATTTTATTACATATTCATATTTTACAAGGATATGGAAGAACGAATTCAACAATGTTCGTATTCCTAAGAAGACAAGGATGGGGGTTTGCAGTACATGTGCTTCTCTTAAATAAAAAAGGGATAAATGTCAAGGGGTAGAAATAGGTATGCATTCATAACATTATTTTTAAAAATTGGATAATTATCAACTATGAAAATATATTTATTAATAGATTTCTTTTATTTTATGTGTAGATTCCACTGTCAAAGCACTTCAAGAGCATCGCAATGAGAAAACAAGTGAAAGAAAAAAATTGTATAAGCATCGAGAAAAGTGTTATGATAATCCAAATAAATATTTGGGTTTGATAGTTGATGGTATGGACCAGAAGAAAACACTTGCTCCAAATTTTGTCTGCACTCCAAAAAATTTACGGGAAGAAAATTTTATTTGGTTTCACTTGGTTGGATGTATGGTCTTTATTGGGAAGATGTTACCAAGGGTTTAATTCACAACTCCAAATATTCATAATGACACAAATCTTACCATAACTATAATCCATGATGTGCTTTCTCATTGGTTTGGTAATATTCCTAAAGTTTTGTTTCTGCAATTGGACAGCACAAGCAATGAAAAAAAATCAAGTTATTTTTGGATATCTAAACATGGTTGTTCAATTGGGAATTTTTAAAAAGGTAAAGGTTGGTTTCCTTATTTTTGGGCACACTCATGACCATATTGATCAGATGTTTAGTTGTTTTTCAATAACATTGAGGAGGAAGAATGTTGGGAGCCTGCCCTCATTAATTGTGTGTATTAAGAAATCATACATTCCAGAGCCTATTTTTCATGTGCTAGAAGAAACTATTGACATGTGAAGGTTTATTCTTGGATCACATGGTGAGGAGAAATGCATTGAATAGCTTAATGACATTAACTTCCAACATCAATTTCGTATCAAAAAAATCGATGGAAAAACAATTATATGGGGCAAGAATTATTCAACTATTGCAGAATGGGGGCCGCCATTAGGTTTAGCATTTTTTAAGTTCATTCCAGATCATCCAATATTTTCACCAAACATAATATTATTACTATCGGTTGTTGAACTCCATAATGCATGAAGGCATAAGAGAGAGATAAATTATTCTAAATGCCTAGAAGAAATAAAAATATGTATTAGAGATACATATGAGTACTTTGATATTGCTGAATCAGTTTGGTGGGAGTCTTTTTTCAATGATCAAAGTGATATCATTTCAATATCAGGAAATGAATATACACTTTTGAATACTCCATTTATTTGGCCTCAAAATATGCCAATTGAAGAGGAGGAAAGACACATTAATGAACAACAACAATCTCAAGGAATTATTAATTCTCAACATGAAGGGGAAAGGGAAATCTATATTGGTTCTAGAAGATCATGTGCATAACATGAAGCCATTGAAGACCCTTACAGGGGTTATGTGCAGGATGTTAAGGAGGGTTGCATGATAGCAATATTAGCAGATGAAGATCCACTTGGCTATCCATTTTGGGTTGCGAAGGTTATGAAAATCATTAAAGGAAATGAAGATATTAGAGTTGTTAAATAATAATTTCCAATCTAAATTATAAAATCAATTAATTCCCATTAACATATTAATAAATTAATTAATTAACTTACCTATCTAACTTATTAATTAGCTAATTAAATATTAAAAAAAAATCTAATAGGATAATGGCCGACCTAATTTCTCATATCCCTCCTTAATAACCTATATATATATACACCCTAAAAATAGCTCATGGATACATCATTAAGATCTGAAGAATATCTATTGACGCATCCCCTGATGATGGACTCACTTGTTAGTCCGAAACGTTGGGTTCAAAAAACTCTATAACAGGTCATTCTTCCTATATCTAAAGATATTAGAGTTGTTGAGGTATATTGGTATGCCAAAAATACCCACCCATTCAATGGTGTGTACAGGACAATGGTAGTTGATAAAAAAATTCATAGAAAGAGAAAAAAAAGGGGTACAAATATAAATTGTCACCACATAGACCTCTTAAAATTGGAGGGTGTTGGCATGCTTGTCTATGCCTTCAATTTAATAAAGAGAGTAACTCTTCATTTCAAGACCATAGAGATTTTGAAGAAGTTGCTACCAGAAGGAACAATGTCGAGATGGGAGTCCGTTAAACCTAGTCGTAGATCTAGAAGAATTTTGAAACCTAAAAAGGTGGGCATGCATGTTGACTCAAATGGGGCTCTAGTTGATCATGAAAGAGAGTAATATGGGTCATCTTCATCTGCATCCAGTCATTCATATGAAGATGTAGATTATGATGGTGTGCCAGATCCTATGGATGATTTTGGGTAAATGTCTAAGGCATTTTATGTAAATCATGTTTGCATGGTAACTTGAAATAAATATTTTGACTTCCATATGATCTTCCATGAAGTTATGAGTCATTTCTATATCTTTTGGATTATATGTTTTAATTATGAAGTATACATATCTTTAGATATGTTTTCATTGTAACTTGAAATAAATATTTTGACTTCCATATGATCTTACATGAAGTTATGAGTCATTTCTATGTTTGCTGGATTTAATGTTTTAATGAAAAGGAATTCATGTATTTAGAGATGTTTGCACGGTAACTTGAAATAAATAGTTTGAATTCCATATGATCTTACATGAAGTTATGGGTCATTTCTATGTTTTTTGGATTATGTGTTTTAATTATGAAGAATTCATCTATTTAGAATATCCACATTGCAATCAGGGGGGCTTCACTAGGGGAGAAATATCATACCACGTGGGTTCATATTGGAGGATATATATTGAAGAAAAAATGACATAATATATTGGGGGAAATATAGGGGTTAAAGGGTTTTCATATTGGAAAATATTAAAAAATGGAGCTTAAAGTTAATGAGAAAATATAAAGGGTTATAAAAAATGTTCATGAAAAAGTAGATACCTATAATATCTATTGAATCCCCGATGAATGCAATAATGAATTAAAAAAAAAAAATGTATGTGATATTCAATCTACAAAAGTTGATATTTTGATTAAAATTAAATAAATATTAGAAATTAATGTTGATTTTTAAAATTATACAGTGATATTTTCATGATATTATTTATTGCTATCATTTGGTATAACATAGTTTTAAAATTGTTGAAATTTTAATGCCTCATAAAAGGGACACTTCGTTTTGATGGTTGATTTTTAGGTTTTTGTTGCAATAGGATAAGTAGTGTTAGGACAAAATTTGAAAAGAGCTATAGTTTTAACCTTTGAAATAAAAATTACTCTTGGAATAATGAATTTTTCATTTACTTATTCATTTTTAAAAAATGCTTTAGTCATATAATTTTTCCAGAATTTCATGGTTGAAATACGTTAAAAATTGAAGGTTTTTAATTACATGGTTGAAAATTTCTCAAAATATTAAGGTTTTTCTGAGTTATGATATTTTATCTTTAATGCTATTGTTGAAAACAATTACAATTTCAGGGTTTTTTAGAGTCAAGATATGTTATGCTTAACACCATGGATGGAAATTGTTGGAATTATCAGGATTTGAGACATGATATTTTATCTTTAATATCATGTCAAAGAATTGTTGGAATTTTATAGTTTTCAAAGTCTTGATATTTTATCTTTAATTCCATTCCTAAAAAGTGTGAAAATTGTAACCCGTTTTTTTTTTGTTCCAACATCAATAGTTATTTCTTTTAGGGTGATTTTTTCATCCATTTTGCAAACAAAAAATGGTTTTTACTTCCATTTAAAAAAAAAAATGTGGAAACATTACCCTAAAAGAAAAACATCATTCTAGCATACACAATGTTTGTTTTTAGGTTGTTTTTTCATGTTTTTTTGGGGTTTTTGGGCTAGAGTACCTGTTTTGAGGTAATAGTTCCCGTTTGATCAGTAACTATGTTAACAAGCAATGAGCAAAAAGAATAGATTTTATTAGGCATGAAGAAAAAGTCAAATATGTGGCACAAAGAAAATATGGTCCTCTTAAGAGGCATGAGGTTCAAATTTGTGGTGGAGGTCAAATGAGATAATCTTCGATCTCATCACCGTGAAGGTTCAAATTATGAATTACGAATTATGAATTACGAATTACAAATTTGGAAGGCTCAGACAACATGAAATTTATAATGTATTCCTAAGATTAAATTAAAGCTATAATGTATTTGTTAGTTTCTTTGGATGAAGGGTCATATTGTTTTAAAATGTTATGTTATTTAAAAAAAAACAGTTTTCTGGTTTGTGAAATAAATTCATATGGTTTTAAGGAAATCATATGATTTTGGTTTTGTTGATTTTTATTTTTTTTACTAAGAAAAGGACAAAGAACTTATAACAAGACATTCAAAGTTTTTTTTTAAATCCTATTCAAATTAGAAAGGGTTTTCTAAAAGTATTTTCTCGAAATGTTTCTTTCGTAAGAAATCTAGATAAAGATTGTATTGAAAGTGAATCAATTTGATATTCTTGAGCCACCATTATTACATGTCGCCACCATGAGCTAGAGCCAAAGCCATAAACAAAATTGACAGTCTATTTTTCTTTAAGTTAAAAACAAAAAAGTTTCTATGTTTACAGTATAATTTCCTTGTTGAGCCGTAGGGTGCCATACTCAACAGATGGGAATATCTAAAAGGCTAAGAAATTCAAAGAAACAACAAGGGTTGTTTCAAATCTATTTGAATGAATTGGAGGACAAAATTCATAATAATTCCTTTGCATTGAAATGCATAAAATAATCTGTAGATGAAAACATTCTACCCCTCATTATAGATGTCAAGTCAATCAAGGAGGCCTGGGACACCCTTGAATGGGATTTAGTTGTAAATGGGAGTAATGAAGATGAAGATTTTAGTAAATCACATTGCGCTCAACCACAAGTGGATGATGATTGTGAAAAATTTGTAGAAGAAGAAAAGAAGGAGCACATAGATGCTCGTGAATCCCACTATGCACAACTACAAGTGGATTAAGATTTGGTGAATCTAGAAACAAAGTTTGATAACGACAATGACATTGCAATTAAAGAAGCCAATGTTATGGTGAATATAACAATTCAATTTGTTGATGTAAAGTTTTATGAAGACTTGTTTCCTAATGATGAATGGTTGTCGATGATGCAACAAAATAATCATATTGACATGTTGTCATTTGGTGAGATAATCCCACTTGAGTCTACAAACCAAGTGAACGATGGCGTGTTTGTAGTAGCATAGGTTAGTGAAGAAGTCAAAGAGACAAACATAGAAAAATAGGTTAAAAAGGAAGAGCAACAAAATAAAACTCTCATTGTAGAGTAGAAGGAACAAAACCAATGTGGTTATGCATATGTTTTTACAGTTACCATTGATTTCCAATGTGAGGTAAAGATGGCGATTATGAGTAAGAATTAATTTTCCTTGAAGCATGTCTTGCAATATCATGTCTTGATGAAATCTGCATAGAAGTTGCAGAAATGAATGTTGAAGGCAACATTGATGATGAAAAAATTAATAAGATTTTTAGGTATTGGAGTCTTGAATAGACGAAATTGTATTATGGTCTTATGTTGCAGCAGATTGATAATGAAAAGAACACAACAAAAGATGACCTGTGGTAGTAGTCCACATACAAGATGACTTTTTAAGAAGTCCAGGACATGCTTAGAAAGCCTAGAACAATGGAATACCTACAACAACAAATGAAGAAACTATGGTTTGAAGGATACACCAAGAAGAAAAAGACCAAAAAATTTAGAGGCTATAGGATCTGGAAGAAGAGAAGAAGAAAATTAAATCTAGTTGAACTCAATTTTTTTCTGTAAGACTAGCAGAGACATAGAGCAACATGCATCTGAATTAAATTTTTATGCGGTTGTTATCAAGGGGGAGTGTTGGAGAATCTAATTCAACCACCTACTAGGTTTCATTGTCATTACTCCAAGTGTCCTAGTTCAGTTTCAATTAGTTGAGTTTCTTTTAGTTTCACTCCAATCATTTAATGTTGATGTCTCAATCTTATTTAACTCATTCATAATATTGAGAAGAGCAATCCTCTACTCCATGTTTTTCATTCTTTGTCAGAATCCACCATCAAAATGCATGTAATGAAGTCAACAAAGGAAACGACCTAATAAGACATTGTGATCTACATAGTTCCATGGATCATCAGTGGAAATTTAATAAAAGAGGAAGCTATTGATCCGTCGAACTGATGAATTACCAAGAGCCAACCTAGGAGAGCTATGTGACTAATACTTGACCTTGACCAATCTGCTGATGTATATATGGATGCTAAAATAACCAATTGAAATATAGTCAAACTTCTGATTTGTTTATTATTACTACTTCATGAATTTACATTTCCATAACGAATTATCACTATTAACATAAGTCAAAGTGAACACCTCACTCTAGCCTACAATTTTCTCAAAAACATTACCAAAATTATCTAGAGAACGATATTATTGTGAATAAAAACAAAGTCAGGTATACCATGGTCTGTATACTAGAAAGTAACTAAGGAGACTATTTAATATAATTTGTTGTATATTTAACATTTCCCCTCACTCATTATGTATGTATATTAATATATATAAAAATTTCACAAGCAAGAACATTTAAAAAAGAAAAAAGAGGAAGAAAGGGGGCATAGGAAAAATTATGTTTATTAATCAACGTAAAAATGAAGACAAACACATATTCACTAAATAATGAAGACTTAAACAAAATCATGATTAAGGAAGAGCAGTTGCCCAGACATTTCAACGAATGCAACCACCAAGCCTTCATCAGTTCTACGAAAATTGATACCACTCATTTGCCTAAGAAAATCAATAAAAGGTAGTAGATTAAATGATTTAAAGAATTCCCTTCTACACAACCCTATGTTCCTAGTGTGAGTGAGGGTGACCAGTTTTAAAACTTTCTTTTATTTATTCCTAAGTTTCCCTCCTTTTGCATTTAACTTCTATTTATGTGATGTCATTTCTAAGTCAACAAGGATGCCTCTTTCATGTGCCTCCTAAGAAGTGTCTGCATAGCTCTACTTGTTTGTAAAGGCACGGATTGTTGTTTGGTTGGTTTCATTGTTTTATCATTTAAATTGGTACTAACTTTGTGACTATTATGCATGAAAAATCTTCTCACCCACTGTCAAATATCTGGTTTAAATTGACTGTGTTACACTTTTTGTTCCCCCCACATATTCCACCCCATGGAAGTGTAGTTGGTTGAGAACAATAAAATGGATAATTTACCTTTCTAATCAAACCTCTTTCCGATGGTTTTGGCATCTGGGTGTTTATTTTCACATTAATTTGAAACTTCACATTTTGTTCTCTATATAAATGTTTTAATTCTATTTTTTACAATCATAAAATTCTATAAAGTTATGTGTTTTATTTCACACTCTATAATTTTTCTTATTTTATGATGTTTTACTTTGTATCACATTAACTCTATTTTTTGTATATAATGTGTTTGAACTTTAGTTTGTTTAATAGTTGTTTTAGTTAGTTGCATTTTTAACTTGGTTTTCCTTTTGTACATATTTTTTTATGAATAAAAATATATATAAAATAATACAAATAATGTTAGACAATAATAATATTAAATATACAATTACTTGTCCTACAATAGATGTCTTTATCTTTCAAGTATTTTGAAGATTATTATTTAGTATACGAAATTTGTTCATGACGTTGGTATCAGAGCCACATTTGATCCCAACCTTTGGCCATTAAGTCTCTGTCAACATTGTTCCCATCACAAGTCATTTGGAGATTACCTTGCTATGTATACAAACTTTGTTCATTACATATTTTAATTTTGTTTAGTGTTTACTAACCCCTTTCATTGGCTATAAGTTCTTTAATGTTTAGTTGTTGTCACAAATAAATATTATTCATTAAATGATTTAATTATATTTTTAACATAATTAATTGAGGCTTTATTTTCAAAAAACAATCAAATATAAATGCAACTTAACTATATGATTAAAGAGCCAATTTCACGCGTTAGGTGCATGGTTCAATGGTAAAGTCAATAGGTATGTAACTTGGTATTTATTGTTTCAAGCCTCAATAATTTATTTTGTTTAATTAAATTTCATAATAAAGGGGTTAACTAATTGCTCTTTCACAATGTTTGTTGTTTTATAATGGAGCTTTATCCATTATGGATCAATAATGCATATCATATTAATAAGATATTTTCATTTGACCAAACAACAATTAAAGAGACATTAAGTGTATAATACACCTTCGCTCATTCACATATGAAATCAATGTTTGATATAAGTAGGAGGGTTGTTGTTCATTTAATTGTTCATGCATAAAGCTTGTAGCCAATATATTTTCTTCTTTTATTGTTTACAACAACGTATCCTCTACATTAAGGAATTTTAGCCGAAACCCTCACTAGCTCACTACCTTTTTCATATATTTATAGCATCTTAGGCCCTACAGTGACCTAAGGCCACAAACATTGGAGAATTGATTGGTTCACTACCTTTTGTATATAGTTTGTGTTTAATATTACCATATTAGCTTTTTTGTCTTTTTCTTTTCCTAGACTAGTGAGTAAGTTGAGTTGTGTTATTATGAGCGTGGACTCAACTCTTACTCGAGTGGCATAAAACAGTGGGATAGAGCTCCCATTACTCCTTCATATCTGTTGAGGAGTCTGAGATGTTGAGGTGGGTGTAGTTCTTGAGTGAAACTTGCATTACGAAATATCAATCGATTATCCAAAAAATCCCAAATGGGTAATTTTAGCCTAAGAAGGAGAAGGGGAGGAGCCCTTGAAAGAAGAAGTGGTAGTAGAAGGAGGAGAGTCTATATTATTGAGAAGGGTCTTGATTTCTAGAAATAAATTAATTCCTAAAGTGGATTGGAAGAGAAATAATTTATTTTAGACGAAATAGTGCAAGGACACAATGTGTAAGGTGATTATGGATGGAGTGTATACTAATAATTTTATAGCTACATAAGTGGTGCAAAAGCTACAACCTTTTTAAATTTTAAAATCACATCCATATAGTATTTGCTTAGTTGAAAACAGATCATATTGTGCTTGTTAGTCAATCTTGTTTTTCAACCTCAAAATTGGTCCTTATGAAGACAATGTTTTGTGTTACATTATTCTAATGGATTCTTTTGACTTAATATTGTGTAGACCTTAGCAATAAGATTAGAATGTAATTCACCATGGTAGAGTAAACACATATGAGATAGAATATGGGGAAAATTCCATAATTTTAAGACTTTTAGAGGAGATGAGTCATCAAAATTAATAACTCCATCCTTGATTAACATGGGTTGGAAGTAATTTCCCAAAGAATTGTAGGCTGAGATTTATTATTTGTTATAATCTCAAGGAAAGGATGAATTATGTCAGAAAAACAACCTCTTTAGAGGTGCAAGAATTACTTCAACAATATTCAAATTTGATATCATCCAACTTACTAGCTAGCATATCTCCTTCAAAGGGCATTACCCATCTATTTGATTTGGTTCCTAGTGTAAAACTTCCAAATCATGCTACCTATAGGTTGTTTCCTCCAAAAAATGAGGAAATGAGAGAGAAATTTACATAATTTTTGAAAATGGATTCATAAGGGAAAGCGTGAACCCATGTTCTACACATACCTTACTGTCTCCCAAGAAGGGAGGAAAGTAATGGACTTTTTGTATGGATTCTAGATCCATTAACAAGATCACTTTGAAGTGTAGATATTTTCTACCTAGAATGAATGACCAACTACATTATCGATCAAGTGATAATTTCTTCACCATGATCGACCTCATAAGTGGGTAACATTAGATTTGAATTCTAGAAGGTTATGACTGTAAGACCACATTCAAAAGCAAGGATTGGTTATTTGAGTGGATGGTGATGCCATTTGGATTTTCTAATAGCCCAACTACATTTACGTGGACAATGAATCAATGATTTCGATCACACTTTAGAAATGTTATCATAGACTATTTCGACATATCTTAAATTTTAGTAAAAATATATAGGAACATATACATCATTTGAAGAAGGAACTTGACATACTAAAGGTAAAAAGGTTGTTTATAAACTCTAAAAGGAGTTATTTTAGAAATGATAAGTTGGTGTTCTTGGGTAATATCATTTTATTGGGTGGATTGAGAATGGATCTAGAAAAAATAAAGGCAATTCTTTGGCAGCCTACTCCTTAAAGTATCACTAAGCTAAAGAGATTCCATGGATTATTAAGTTTTTAGAAGAGTTTCATTAGAAATTTTAGTGGCATAAGTACTTCCTTGATTAATTGCACAAGATGAGGGGTACTTACGTGGACTAAAATCATTGTTGAAAGTTTTGAAGTAAAGAATAGGGCTATGAAAACACCCATTTTTACCATAAAAATCTTTTAGAAGATTCTTCCAATTGAATGTCATGATTTAAGAGTTGCAACTAGAAGAGTGGTATGCCAAGAGAGTAAACTTGTGGAATTTTTTCAATGAGAAACTGAATGAAGACAAACAATTATGTACCACTTATAATAAGGATTTCTATGCAATGATAAAATCTTTAAAATATTGGAGGCATTACCACCTTTAAAAATAATTTATTATGATGATTCGTAATTAAGCCTTGAAGTACATAAATTCCTAGAGTAAATTGTCACATAACCATGCTAAATAGGTTTCAATTTTGAAGACATGTGGATTTGTTGCTCAAGAAAGGAGAAGTGAAACCAATGTAATTGTTGATTCCTTTATTAGTATGATCCAGGTGGATATTGGTGGCCAGCCACCTATTCCACTTGGACCTCCACCATTGTTGCTTTTAGTTTTTCAGTTTCCTTATTTGTAGCATAATTTACTATTTTTGGCAGTTTTTCAGGTCTTGAACTTCTGGAGCCGTTTTGAGGCCTTAAATGAATTTTTTTGGGAAAATTGGGAGCAACATGTGTCCAAAATCCAATGTTTCTCACCCAAAAGTTTTAGTACTCGGAGAGATCTTTCTAACGAGTTATTGTGCGCATCAAACAAAGATTGTATGCCAAAGTTACGACCCCGAGAAGTTGATGTACCAATTTACCCAAAACGGGGCCCATAGTTTGGCGCCTCATCTCGTAGGGTTAGGTTTTTTGATGTTTATGGTTTTCCATTGTTTCTCAACAATAAATAGGCCTTCAAGCCTCATTGTAAGATAGTTCAGAGGCATGAAACCACCACATCTCTTGTCAGAGATAAGCTACCGTTGCCTGAGCTAGTTTATTTCAATTTCTGTTTGTAAGCATATTTCAGTGTTTTACATCGATGAAATGAAGTATTATTTATGTTGCATCTCTATATTTATGGTCACATATATAATTTGGTGCATTCCTGTTTAAATCCAGATTAATGGTATCAGAGCGATATTCTCTTTCTCTATTTTTCTTTGCATGTCCCCTACAAAGTCGGGATATAAGGAGTTATGGCTTGAACTAGTCGAACCTTTACAAGACTAGCCTCACAAATCTCGATGGCCTCCCATGGCGGATGAAGAGAAAGATGAGGGGGTAGGAGATCCTATCAAAATCTTGCTTGAAGAGGCCCTCGACAGGCAAAGGAACACGAAGACGGACAACTTTTCCCAGATCCTTCAGCAACTACCTAGGGGCGACCCATCTACTTCCAAAAGCTACTCGGAAGCACCACACCCTTTAAGGTACAAGTTAACTTTGACATTCCCATATTTCAGGGTAAGATAGATGCAAATGCTATAGATAAATGGTTAAATCTACTAGAAGGGTATTTTTCTATTCATGATTTTTCCTGTTGGGAAAAGATTACTTTCGCTCTTCTGAAAGCCACCCCCCATGTCAAGGACTCGTGGGAAACCTACTATGAGCAGAAGGATGAAAGTATGGCCTCAATGTTTTCAGCTGCACCCACTTGGAATTCATTTTGGAATGCCATCAAGGACTAGTACTACCTTGTCAGAAGCTATGAGGATAAATACATAAAGTGGACCACGCTGGGGCAAGGAAGGGAGCAAGATGTGCTGAAGTTTACCAATATTTTTCATACCCTTCACACAAAGTTGGGTATCAAGGATTTTGAGCTGCATTTGGTACTCAAATACCGTGGCAGCCTACACAGGCACATCCAGGATGAGATGGAGTTCTTGAACATCTCCTTGCTTGGCACAACATACCGATACACTTTCAAGATCGAACAGAAGTTTAAATAGAAGAAGCAAGACTTTGGATCTGCGAATCTGAATCAAGGGAAAGGTGCCCCAAACTGTTGAACAAAGGAAAAAGCCAAGGCAGGATGGCCCAGGACAACCCACCAAAGCCACAAGAAAAGAACAACACCGCAAAGCTGAAGAAGGACATGGGAAAGTGGTGTGAGTTCCATAAGAGCTCCACTCACAACACAAGTGAGTGTCAGGCGAAGCAGTCATTGGTGGTCGATCTCAAGTCTTCGGAATCAGTTGCATGTTGTAACTATGAGTTAGAACCTGATAAGGGGAATGATAAAGGGAAGCCAATTATCGATGCGGAGCCCAACGCCACTGTTGCCACCATAAAGATCCAAAACGAGGAACTTGAAGATCCATAGGAGTAGGAGCACCTTTTTCACTCTAAGATGTGGGTAAAGGGTTCCCTGCTATAGTTCATTGTCGATAGAGGGAGCCAAAAGAGCCTCATTTCGATAGAGGGTGTGAAGCAGGAGGGCTTACTAACCACAACACATACACAATCGCACACCATCAGGTGGATTCACCAAGGACGAGACCTTCACATGAGCCAGTAGTGTCGCCTTCCATACAACATCAAGCCCCTCACGGATAAGGGATTGTGTGACGTTTCTCCTCTTGATGTTTGTGATGTATTATTAGGCCAACCATAATTGTGGAAGTGACATGTTGTGTATGAGTCAAGGCCTTGTATTGTTATTGTTACTTTGGGAAATAAGTTGTATAGGATATTGGAGGTAGCACCGCCTATGACCATCTCTTTGGTTACTGCAAAACAATGCAGTAAGCTCATTTCCAAGACTGAGAAATTTGTTTTCCTAATGGTATGCCCTCAAGGAAAGAAGAAGACGGTGGCCACGACCTATGGACATGGCCCCTCTGCATGACAAGAACAAATGAACAAGGTTGTGGAGGAATACGAGAACATCTTCACCTACCCCGCAGGGGTGCCTCTACACTACCAAGTCAAGCACTCCATTGATCTGTCCCTAGGTGCACCACTGCCCAATGGATCAATCTATCGATGCTCCATTCTGGAGAATGATGAAATGAAGAGGTAGATTCATGGAACTACTGCAGAAAGGTCACATCCGACCGAGTTCATCACCCTATGGGAGCTCGATCGTGCTGGTACAAAAGAAGGATGGGACTTGGAGACTTTGTATTGACTATCGGGTGCTGAACAAGATCACTTTCTGAAACAGGTACCCAATCCCATGAATTGATGACCTTCTGGACCAACTTAAGGGAAATTTTCTTTTTCACCAAGATCAACTTGAAGTCAAGATATCACTAGGTACCAATCAAACCCTCTGTTGTGTGGAAGGTTGTATTTAAAGCAAAGGATGGCCTTTTCAAATGGTTAGTTATGCCTTTCAGGTTGACGAATGCTCTTGTAACCTTCATGAGGCTGATGGATGACATCTTATGGCCATTCACCAACTCATTTGTTGTGGTATACTTGGATGACATCCTGATCTTCAGCTAGAGTTGGGAAGAGCACTTGCATCACATCTGACAAGTTCTCCAAACATTGCAACAACACAAGCTATGTGCCAATTTGGAGAAATACACTTTTGGCATGACCCAAGTTTAGTATCTAGCATACATTATTAATGAACAGGTAGTGAAGATGGATCCAACCAAGATCCAAGTCATTCAGGACTGGTCAGCTCCAACCACTCCGACAGAGCTCTGCAGCTTTCTGGGTCTTACCAATTTCTACCACAGGTTAGTGTCGGGATTCTCTCATATCACTTGGCCCTTGAGCCAATTCACCAAGGGAGGAGTGGAAGAAAAATTCTTTTGGTATGAATGTCAACAAAAGTCATTCACAGAGTTGAAACATGACCTCTGTTTGGCACCAATGCTCTCATTAGCAAACTTGCAACAACCATTTGAGGTCAAGACAAATGCCTCTGACTATGCTACTGGGGCAGTCCTTACTCAACACAAGCATCCAGTGGCATATCATAGTAACACACTTTCAGTCACAGTCCGGAAGTATCCCACTTATGACAAAGAGATTTATTCCATTGTGTAGGCTTGCCGACAATGGAAGCATTACATTTTAGGGAAGGAAAAAATCATCCACACAGACCACCAGCCCCTGTAGTTCATACAGATGCAAGGGAATTTGCAGAAAGATCGTCATTAGAAGTGGTCCACATACGTTGAACAGTTCCATTTGAATATCAAGTATAACAAGGGCAGCACCAATGATGTTGCATGTTGCCTCAGTCGACCACCGATCATGGCGTTAACCACCATTCTCAACTCTTGTGGGAATGAGACATCTAATTGGCCACTTCTCTACAAAAGCGACCTAGAATTTAGCCACACATACTAGACACTCTTATAGGGTCAGCATGTTCTAGATTTTCACTTCTAGGATGCCCTATTATTCCACCTAGGTCACCTTTGTGTTCCTTCAAGCAAGCGTCCCAAGATGATTTGGGAAGCACTCTATAGTTGGGTTGTTGGGCATTTCGGGGTCAAGAAAAAGGTGGAAGTACTGTAGAAGTATTTCTATTGGCCGAATCTTCGACAAGTTGTCTAGAAGTACATTAGATCGTGCACTGTTTACGCCATTGCCAAACCAACCATCAAGAATCAAGGCCTCTATACTCCACTACCTACCCCTAGTTGACATTGGGAATCCATATCCATGGATTACATGTGAAGCCTTCCCTTTACTAAGCATGGAAATGACTGTGTTTTTGTGGTCTTCGACAGATTCTCGAAGATGGCCATTATGGAGGCCTGCAATAAGAATATCAAAGCAAGAGCCACTGCTAAACTCTTCTTTGAATGAGTATGGGTACACTTTGGGATCCCACATTTTATCATCTCAAATCAAGATACTAGGTTCCTCAGTGCATTTTGGTCCAGTCTTTGGTCAATGCTGGACACCAAGCTCACTAAGTCCACAACTTTCCATCCCCAAACTGATGGTCAGATGGAGGTCGTTAATAGGATGATCATGCACATTCTGCGCATATACAACTCAAATCATCCACAAACATGGGATGAGAGCCTCCCCTATATCCATCACGGCTATAATTGGGCTCTCCATAGCTCGATTGGCCACAAACCCTTTGAGGTGGGCTTGGGATTCCAACCACTATGTCCCATTGATGTGGCCATGCCAATTGAAACTACTCAGGCAAACTTGACTCATGTCCAGTCTGAAACTAATAAGGCAAAAAAATCCATTGAGCACATACAAAATATCCTCCAGTAGGTACATGAAATTCTGGAGAATTTAAATTTCAAGTACAAATAGCAACTTGATCAACATCAGGTTCCACAGAAGTTTTAGGTGGGCGACAAAGTCTGGTTGCATTTGCAAAAGGAACGCCTTACTGGAGCCTATCAGAAACTTAGACCACTCCAATATGGTCCTTACACCATTACCAAGGTTGTGGGAGATAACACATTTGAGCTTCGCATTCCCCCATTCCTTGGCCTGCACCTAGTGTTTAATGTGGGCCGCCTTTGACCATACTTCCCACCATTGCTAGACACATCAGACATTGCAGAAAAACTCACACATACAAAGTTAAATCCAGGTTGCATGGAACAAGTCACAACTGATGGGACCATGGACATGCAGAGCAAGAACACCTGAAAATAAAGGATCCAACTATATCCAGTTGTTAAAGTAGGCCAACTCCTTCACTAGGGTAAGTGGCTCACCAGGGACCGAGTTCAGCAGAAGTTTCCTCATCTCATGGAGGAACTCAATGCAATGGGGACCATTGCTTCCTAATGAGGGAGGAATGATCTAGGTAGATGTTGGTGGCCACCCACCTATTCCACCTGGACATCCACCATTGTTTCTTTCAGTTTTTCAGTTTCCTTATTTGTAGCAGAATTTACTATTTTTGGCAGTTTTTCAGGTCTTAAACTTCCAAAGCCATTTTGAGGCCCTAAATGATGTTTTTTGGGCAATGGAGCAATGTTTCTCACCCAAAAGTTTTATTCCTCTGATAGATATTTCTAATGAGGTATTGTGCACGTCAAACAAAGATCTATGCCAAAGTTACGACCCCGAGAGGTTGATGTACCAATTTACCCAAAACAGGGACCATAATTTGGCGCTTCATCTCCTACGGTTAGGTTTTTGGATGTTTAGGGTTTTCCATTATTTATCAACAATAAATATGCCTTCTAGCCTCATTGTAAAACAATTTTGAGGCATGTAGCCACCAAATCTCTTCTCAAAGATAAGCTACCATCCCCCAAGCTAATTTATTTCCATTTATGTTTGTAAGCATATTTCAGTATTTTACATCAATGAAATGAAGTACTATTTCTGTTGCATCTCTGTATTTATGGTCATATCTATAATTTGGTGCATTCCTATTTAAATTTGGATCATAGTAGGTGTCATTTGTTGGTAATAATGAGTAATGAACTACTTGTACTTGAATAAAGGAAGAGTAAGTATGTTTGTTATCCATACTTTGGTAACATTTTTGTGATTATAAGTGGACAAGGCCATATTTGTTTAAGTTTATTTGAATCCTTCTAATTATTGGATGGATTTGTTTTTTAGGGATATTCACTATGCATTTTCCTTGGATGAAGGCAAGAAAAAATGTTATGAGGGATGCACTCAAAGGGGTTGGCATGATGTAGGAATTTACAGGGTAAGTTCCACAGAAAGAATACCAAAAGGACACCGCTCACAACCAGATCTCAAATCAATACACCAGTATTTTTGACGTGGTTAAAACCCTCAGAGTGCAAGGAGGGAAACAGTCCACGGCCTGTCCCAACGTGGGTACTACAGGCAATTTATTAATCAAAGAATGAAAATTTACATAAGCTTCTCTCATGCACAGATTACCCGAACAATGACCCTCCATGCGCTTTAAATAGAACTCATGGACCAATCGGGTGTCAAGCCACGGATCAAGTGTCGGTAATACCGAGGTGAGAGTGAATCGTCGGATCACTACATATCGTGACCGTCGGATTGTAAGTTACAAAATGTACAACGGTAAAGAAACACACTTTACCTAACTCTAACCTAACTCTATGCTAGACCAAGTTGAACTTAACTATATCCTATGTGTCGGAATATCCTAACATCCCCCCTTAAGAACAACTTGGGATAGGATTGAAGGATTTACAAATATGACACAATAGGAGAAGGAAGGAGGCACTAGAGCCTATCCCCCCTTAGTGACAACTTCCTGAACTCCAAGCATATATCGAAGTTTAGTGAACTTCGCCTCTGTGAGAGCCTTTGTGAAGATGTCTGCAACCTGATCATCTGTTGGACAATATTGCACTTCAAGAACATGGTCATGAATGAGCTTTCTGATGAAGTGCATGTGTAGTTCAATGTGTTTGCTGCGCTGATGCTGGACTGGATCTTTGCATAGCTGAATGGCACTTTGATTATCACACCAAAGTGTGGTTGGATGCTGCTGCTCAAAGCCAAACTCTGATAGGATCTGACGAAGCCACAAGGCTTCCTTACTAGCTTCCACGGCACCACGATACTCTGCTTCTGCTGACGAAAGAGAAATGGCAGCCTGTTTCTTACAAGCCCATGTAATAGGTCCTGAACCAAGAGTGAAGACATAACCGGCAGTAGACTTCCGATCATCAAGGTCACCAGCCCAATCAGAATCAGTGAAACCAACTAACAGAGGAGCTGCTTTGGCACTGTAATGAATCCCAAACTGTACTGTACCTCGAACATAACGAAGTATTCTTTTAGCTGCTTTCCAATGACTTTCACGGGGGTTTTGCATAAAACGAGCAACAAGGCCAACAGCAAAGGAAAGATCAGGACGAGTATGGGTTAAATACAAGAGTTTTCCGACAAGTTGACGGTATAAGGTAGCATCAACTTCAGGAGAAGTACAAGAGACTGAAAGTTTGACTCCAGACTGAAAGGGAGAAGGGGCTGGCTTACAGTCTTCCATGTGAAAATGACGAAGAATATCACAAGCATACTTGGACTGGGAAAGGAAAATACCCTCTTGGGATTGCAAGACTTGAAGACCGAGAAAATAGTGTAAGTGTCCTAAGTCTGTCATTTCAAATTTCTTTTTAAGGCTGGACTTCACATGGTTTATAAGGTTGGGATCACTACCAGTAAGAATAAGATCATCAACATAAAGAACAAGGATGATAAGAGAGTTGCCCACTTTCTTGGTGTAGACAGTATTGTCAGAATGACACCTAGAAAAGCCAGATTCTAAAAGAAAGCTATCCATTTTGGCATACCAAGCCCGAGGAGCTTGCTTGAGGCCATAAAGGGATTTCTTAAGTCGACAAACAAGGCTGGAGTCTGTTTGTATGAAGCCAATGGGTTGTTCCATATAGATTTCTTCCTGCAAGTCCCCATGCAAGAAGGCAGATTTAACATCCATTTGATGGACTTCCCATTTTAAAGAGGCAGCAAGGGAAAGAACAAGGCGGATAGAGTTCATTTTGGCAACTGGAGAGAAGGTTTCAGTGTAGTCAATGCCTTCAACCTGTGAAAAGCCCTTAGCAACTAGACGAGCTTTATGTTTATCAACTTTCCCATCTGGTCCATACTTGGTTCTGTAAACCCATTTGCATCTAACAAGTTTGCGTCCCTTTGGTAGAGGAACAAGATCCCATGTATCATTTGTCATCAATGAATGATATTCTTCATTCATAGCTGCTTCCCAATGTGGATGGCCTGAAGCTTCTGCAAAAGTGTCAGGATCATGATTTACTGGAGCTTGAGCCAGTAAAGAAGAGGCTCTTTCAAACTGAGAACGTGTACGTCGCTGATCTGTAGGATCACCGGCAAGATCACCTGCTGCATCCCGAGTAGCACGGACCCATCTTGGAAGTTGAGGATCCTGAGAAGGTGGGGGAGGATTATCATCCTCGCTTTCATCATCAGAAGAAGAAATGTTTTCAAAGATAGAAGAGATAGGAAGAGGTGGCACATCCGCCGGACTAGGCTCGCAGGCCGATTTATTTTCATCAAATTTTACATCTCTTCTAATGATAACATTTTTGGACTTAAATGGAATAAGTCTATAACCTTTTACATCTTCAGAATATCCAACAAAAGTACATTTCTCACTCTTAGGTTCTAAAGCTTTATGCTTTTCATCTGGAATATGGGCCCATGCTTCACTTCCAAACACACGAAAGTGACTTACATCTGGTTTAATGGAACTCCAAGCTTCTTCTGGAGTGATATTCTCTAGAACCTTAGTAGGAGTGCGATTGATTATATAATTTGCACAATTAATTGCTTCGGCCCAAAAACTAAGACTGAGTCCTTTAGATTGCAGCATACAATTAGCCATTTCCTTTAAGGTGCGATTTTTCCTTTCAGCTACACCATTTTGTTGTGGAGTGTATGGAACAGTATGTTGCATTTGAATTCCATTTTCGGTGCAAAAGTTGATGAATGCCTTTTTAACATATTCTCCACCATTATCAGTTCTTAGCTTAAGAATTTGATGTCCAGATTGTTTTTCAACAAATGCTTTGAAGGCCAAAAAAGTGGTAAATACTTCGCTCTTGAGTTTTAAGAAGTATACCCAAGTGCGTCTGGAGAAATCATCAATGAAAGTTAAGAAGTACTTGCAGCCAGAGAATGAAGCAACAGGAAGAGGACCACATAAATCACTGTGCACAAGCTGTAAAAGGGCTGAGGCGTGCCAAGAGGCACGTTTGTCAAAACTGTCCCGATGATGTTTTCCGAGTACACATCCGGAACAAACACCATCTTTGCAAGATACCATAGGAAGACCTGTCACCATATTTTCTTTACATAGATGCTGAAGGGAGCGATAGTTTAAGTGACCAAACCGCTCATGCCAAAGTTTGCTCACTTCATCATTATGAGCAACAAATACTGAGGGAAGATGGGATGACCCAAAGTTGTGAAACTTATACAACCTTTTGGAATCATCAGCAAGACCAGTAGCTAGAATCTGTTTAGGATCTTTTAGATCCTTGATTACAACATCATGAGGTGAAAATTCAACAATTTTACCTTCACCTGAATGAGTTATCTGATAGACAGATAAAAGGTTGCAGGATAAGTTTGGAACACATAATACATCATTGAACTGACCATTGTCTAGATGAACAGTTCCAGTCCCTACAACATTAAGAGATCTATCATCACCAATATATATATTTTTGGTGTTACAATCATTTAAAGAAGAAAACATGGCTTGGTTTTTGGCCATGTGACAAGAGGCTCCAGAATCAATGAGCCACTCATGAGAATGAGAAGAAGAAGAAGATACATTTAATGCATAACCAGACTGAGATGATTGACGATGACATGCAGAAAGTGCCGTTTCGGAAGTTGAAGTTGAAGTAGGCTCCAGATGGATGTTATGTTTCTTCATTGCGGCTTCCAAGGCTTCCATCTTCTTAAAGCATTTAGATTCTAAGTGGCCATCTCGATTACAAAAGTTACAATGTCTATCAGTCTTCTTCCATTTGTTTTTATTGGTCTTATCATTTTGCTGAAATGATCTTTCATTTTGAGGCTGAGATGGTTTAGGACCATTCTTTTGAGGATATGACTTCTTAGGATTCTTTGAATTTGGGTGCTGCTGGGCGGCTAATGCTTTCGTGGAAGAGTTTCCAAGATTAATAAGACCAAGGTGTAAGAGTTTTTCTTGTTCTCTTATTAAGGAATCACAAAAGGAGTCAAAGGAAGGGGCCTTGTAGTCTTGTCCTTGACAAATGAAAGCTTCCCTTGTAGAATGGAAAGTGGAAACAAATACAGAGTAGGCTGGTCCTAACTTAGTAAGGATGGAATAAATAAGGTTACCATCATCTTTCTTAACTTTAACACCTTCCAAGAGATATCTAAGGGTCTTGAATTTGAACAAGAAATCTTCAATGCAAGAAAAATTATTAGGATCCAAAGTAAGCAGCTCATTTTCAAGTTGATGGGATCTAATTTCATTTTTAATCCCAAAAACTTTAGCAAGTTTTTCTAATGCTTCATGAGGAGTCTCAAGTCCTGCAATGTGGAATCTAAGATCAGGAGAAATAGACATCCCTATCAAACCACGTGCTTGATCTTGTCTATTTTCCCATTTTTCCGCCTTGTCTTCATCTGTTGGTTTCTTCTCTTGGTTTGTGGCTATTCTGAAGAGACCTTTACTTCTAAGTAAATCTTCCATGTATTCTACCCATTGGAAGTAGTTAGTGCTGTCAAGAATGACTTGGCATGGACTTTCCATTTTTAAAAAAAAAACTGAAGCTGAAGATGCTGAAAGTAAGTGTACCAACGGATAGATCTCGAAAAAATAGGCGGTTTTAAAAAAAACGGCTCTGAAAAAGGCTTCCGGATGAAGAAGTTATGGCTTTTTGAAAAAAAATTGTTGACGTTGCCGGCAAAGTGCGCGAATGTGCGGGAATGAAAAAATCCGCCCCCACAAAATGGAGACTTGAACCCAAGACCTCTACTCTCTAAAAATAGCTTTGAACCAATTGATCTATACAAAAAATTTGAGAGAGAGAGAGAGAGAGAGAGAGAGGGGGGGGGGGCCTCGGTTTGCGTGCTTGCCTTGAGAAAGCTCTTTTTCTCTACAAAACACAAAACACAAAACCCAACATGAATATGCAAAGAAAAACGAACCTTGCGGCTCGAAGTTAGCTTTAGCCAAAAAACTAGAAATTTAAAAAAAAAAATCTCAAGGTTAGCTTTAGCCGAAAAACTAAATATTTTTCTCAATGTTTTTGATTTTCCGAGATCACACTAAGGTGCAGGGAAAAGAGCATACGCATGAGAAAAATCCTTCCTTTCTGTTTCTGATTTGCCCAGATCGCACAGAGTCGCAGGGCAAAGAGCATACGCAGAAATGAAAGGTATAGATCCGGTTAAAAAAAAAAGGGCTAAATAAACTGAGACCGAAATAAGCAGAGAGAAATTAACAGTAAACTGCAAAAAAAAACACTGTATACCTCCCGATCTGAAAAATGACGCAGCTAGGGCTACCGGAAACCTTTTCGCATGAAACGAAAGGGGTTCCTCACTGGAACAGATGCTCCGAACGCAACTAAGCAGTCCTCTCGGCCTGAAAGCAGTCAGAAACAACAGATCTAGGAAACGACAGCCGCATGCAGTTCTGCCGGCTTCAGATTTGGATCACCAATGGACGCGGCCCTCAAATAGCTCTGATACCATGTAGGAATTTACAGGGTAAGTTCCACAGAAAGAATACCAAAAGGACACCGCTCACAACCAGATCTCAAATCAATACACCAGTATTTTTGACGTGGTTAAAACCCTCAGAGTGCAAGGAGGGAAACAGTCCACGGCCTGTCCCAACGTGGGTACTACAGGCAATTTATTAATCAAAGAATGAAAATTTACATAAGCTTCTCTCATGCATGGATTACCCGAACAATGACCCTCCATGCGCTTTAAATAGAACTCATGGACCAATCGGGTGTCAAGCCACGGATCAAGTGTCGGTAATACCGAGGTGAGAGTGAACCGTCGGATCACTACATATCGTGACCGTCGGATTGTAAGTTACAAAATGTACAACGGTAAAGAAACACACTTTACCTAACTCTAACCTAACTCTATGCTAGACCAAGTTGAACTTAACTATATCCTATGTGTCGGAATATCCTAACACATGACACTTTGGAAGGAATAAGACCTTTGAAAGTAAGGAAAAAAATTATTTTTTCTTTATATAAGAAGAGAAGCAAACATGTTTGTTTCTCCTTGTTGGGTATGTCAAAAAGCAAAAAGTGGAAAACAAAATATGAAGATTCATATTCCCTTACCCATGCCAAAGGAACCATGGGATGATATTTCAATATATTTTGTCTTGGGATTGTTGAGAACCCAAATGGGCCATGAATTAGTTCTTTGGAGTTCTTTACAAAAATGTCCCATTTCATACCATATAGAAACATAAATGATGCAAGCTAAGTTTCTCCTTTGTTCCTTAGTGAAATAGTATTCTTACATGCTCTTCCAAACATTATGATGAGTGAGAATGACACCAAATTATTAGGCTACTTTTGGAGTCTTGTGGAAAAAATGGATATTAGACATGACATAGCCAAATATTTTGAAGTTCATTCTTTCCTTTTTTATTTATTCTTTTTTTTCTCCTAAACACAAGAAAAAAATACTATATGCTCGTTGTTTGACTTAGGGATTAATGCCAAAGGCATGTGAGTCTACAACACTTGGGTTTTCAGCATTTTCCCATTATAATAAAATTCATTACAAATATGCCTTACATGTCATCAATGGACACTAGACTGAAAATGTTGCTATCACCTTCAAAGTTCTGGATGTCATCCTTTTCCTTTGTTCTAGGCTCCGAAGCGTTATTGCTTCTATCTCCAAATAACTTTTTACAATTTGTAATGTCCTGATGTTCACACTAGATAAAATAGAGAAAAAACCTTCTGGCTCATATTTTGGTGACTATGCATGAAAACTTTAATAAAGAAAGATACCACTTGCTTCGCTCATGACGGGTCTTTCCAAAGGGTTGACCAAGATATATTTGGGTATCCAAATGATTTTAACAATGGAAATTATGTTGCAGACCCATATTTCCTCCAACTTAGGATAATTGACATGATTTAGGATGTGGGAGTTTTGGCACCACACACTTCAATAAGAGGCCCGATGAGGTTAGTTTCAGATATAACACTTCAATTAGAATGTGGTTCCCATGCCAATCTAGTGGTCTCAGGGCATTTTTCACTAATTACTTCTTCTTGATGCTGAATATGTTTTATCTAGCTTTAGCCATTTCATTCGTCTGGTTCCTTCTTCCTACTACCAATCAAATTTACAAGTCCTAGTGATTTAACTAAATCACTAACCACCTAGGTACACTTCTTACAATCACTGTTAGATTTGTGACTATGAACAACTTAACTATGTGCGCGAAACCACAACTTTGTTTAGAGGGATTACATAGCTATTTGGATTTCAATGGGAGCTAATATGAAGTATTCTAAAGTGTTGACTAATACAAACAACTAAAGGGAAAAATACAAGGCATTGATCAATATAAAATGATATTATATTCATAAGGAAATTACAGGGTCAAACTAAGTATTTTTATAGTAACCCCCTTTCTTTGTCTCTTTCTCATGTGCTTGTGGGTACTGCGGATTACACACTTTATTTACAAAGAGAAAGGAAATTTTTTGATAACAAAAGAGGTGTTTTCTTTTCGACAAAACCTCTATTAAATTATTATTATTTTTATTTCTATCACATATACTAACTTCTTTAGAATAGTTTTCCCATAAGTGGCAAATAATCATAACAAATAAATATATTTGGTAGTAGCATATATAAGGAATTTTTCATGTAGAAAAAGAAAATATGATTCTCTTGCATTAGACTCCCTCAGAACAAAACATCTTCACAGACTCTTGTCCATGAGACCTTCCATAGTTTTACCATGCATGTGGATCTTAGTAACATTCATCTAGGTTGCATCTTCTCTTGTGAGTTGTTTCCACTTAGACAAATATTCAAAATGATTCTTCTTTCTAGTCCTTTTGACATGCTTCTAGTTAAGGATCATCTCCATTTGTGCCTTCTATGTTGCAGGTAATTGGTTCTTCCATTGAATATTCTATTGATTTTCTCCATCTTGTATTTCAAGTTCTCTATAGGGATACATGTCTACAACATTAAAGATATGATAAATTCCAATATTAGATGAAAAATCAATTTGATAAGCATTGACTGAAAATTTCCTAAAGATTTAACAAGGTCCTATCTTCTTCATCTTTAATTTGTCACATTCACTTCTTTGGAATCTATTTTTCCTCAAATGATCTAGCACCATATCCCGAAATTAAAAATTTACTTCTCTTTTCTTGTGGTATACCCTTTGTTTATAGTTTGGTTGTTTTTTTGATGCTATCCTTTAACATGTTCATGTAAATCTTGCTTTGCTATAGAAAACTCCTCCATATCAACACTTCTCATTTCCTCATTTCCCAAGTTCCTGAGTTTAATAATGCCTCCAATATGCATTCCATATACAATTTGGAATGGGTTCATGCCTATGCTCCTATTGGGAAAATCATTGCACAAAAATTAAGCGTGTGGGAGAACTTGGTTGCATTGATTTTTATGTTCATTCAAAATACTCCTCAATAGATTTCCTAAACTTTTGTTAACCACTTTCGGTTTCTCATCTATAGGAGGAGGATATGTTGAGCTATATAAAATGATTTCCCAGGCTTCTCCCATAAATTTATCCAAAAGTGCCTAATAAATTTTGTGTCTTGGTACTAGACTATGTTCCTAGGTAGCCCTTGCAATCTCACAATTTCTCTAAAACATAAATTTACAATGTGGGTGGCATCACTTGCTTTTCAACATGGTATAAAGTGTGTAATATTTGATAACATTTCCACCATTACAAAATTTGAATCACTTTTTCTTTGAGTTTTAGGCTAACCCATAACAAAATCCATATTAATGACATCCCATGGTCTACTTGGTATAGATAATGGTTGATATAAACTAACGTTATACTATTTTCCCTTATCATATTGACAAATTTGACATTTATCCACAAATTTCTTGACATCATTCCTCATATATAATGAAAATAAAAAATAAATTAGTCAAGCATATGTTTTGTCATGGCCAAAGTGAGTCGCAAGTCCTCCACATAGTTTTTCTTCCAAAAAATTATCTCTCATCAAGCCCTTTAGGATGCACTTGAGCAAAACTACCTCTTGGATAATATATTAAATCTGAGTTAATATCTTAACATTGGAATCTCACATGGTTCATAGGATTCTCTAAACTCTTGGTCCTCTTTGTACATTTATTCATATTTTCAAATCCCAAAGTGCCCACTTGAAATTCTTGCAAAGCCAAAAACCTCATGCTCAAATCATTTGCAACCTTGTTAGCATCCCCATTGATATGTTTAAGAAAAAAAGAAAAAAATTGCATGAAATCAACCCATTTGGCATGATTCTAATTTAATTTCTCCTACTTGGTTATAAAATAAAATGCATGATTGTTTGTATATAAAAATAAAATCCCTAGGCATGAGATATTGCCTCAACATTTGTAGGTCTTGTATCACTGCATAAAATTATTTATCGTAGGTGTAGTCTTTCTGTTTGGTTCCATTCATCTTCTTTATGAAATTATTAACATGTTTGTCCTTTTGACTAAGAATAACAATGAGGTTTATTATTCTTGCATCACATTGGACAATCCAAGTCATTTAGTCATCATCATAGTTAAATATATATTTCAAGATGCTTCAGTCATCATATGTACTTCTTCTTATTGTCTACATTTATCAATTTGATGTTTGTGCCACTATTTCTAGCAAAATGTTTCAAAGTTTTACCCCTTCCAACATAATCATCAAGCAGATGAAGGTAAATATTTAGAATATGGGTGTGAACAAGATTAAATTTATGGATACAATTGTGATTTTCAAGAATGATTTACACATTGACATGAAAATATGTCCAAAGAAGTGAGTTGAATAGTTTTCTCAACCATGGACATGAGTTCACATTGAAAACAAGCCCAAGAACTTTTAGAATTTGTCGTTTACCAATGACAACACTTTCACTTTGAGCTCCTCCATTCATAGGGTGAATGCATTATTTACCACTCACATGCTTGAAAATATAAGCATAGTTGTAGGTATAGCCTATGTCGTTGAATTTTCGCTAAGGATTCTTTTAATGTCGTATGAAATTAACATTGTCTAGTTAATGATATACTCAAACTTCTTCTTTCTTCCTTGTATTCATGCACTTCTCTATGAATTTTTGAAATAACAATATCTCTATAAGAATTTGATTTCTTTCCATGGTAAATGTAAGAACCTAAAAATACCTCCTCCATTTGGATGTTTTTGTCGATGGAATGAGCAGTATTCTATAATCTGGCTCGAATTCCCTTACACTTGAAATGAGTAATTGCTAATCAGGAAGGAACTAAGATGCCCCTAACATCCTCTATTCATTTTTGAAGTGTTTTGATTCCTCTCCACGATATTAAAATGTATTGTTACCCTAGTGTTTGTATCTCTTTATAATTTGTATGCATTGAAATAAAGCTAATCCAAAGAGGTTTCTCTATTTCTCTCCCCAATATATCGGTTTTGGCATACAAATACTCAGTCACTTGATATACATTAGATAAGCACTACTAATCACCTTCCATTTCATAACTTTGGAACAATATATTAGGGATGTACTTACACACACAATAATAATTCATCAAAAAGTCAATGTGAAATGCATCACAACGTGACTCTGAAAAATCACCATATTTGAAAATCTTAGCTTTCAAAACTAGATTAATGGTGTCTACTAGCCCATTCCACTAGTTTGATCATTCAATAGCTTTTCACATATCTGTGAGCACTATATTTTTGTCTTGGACTTCTAATTGGGTTTCTTTCAACCCTTCTTCATGAGCTCATTTTTTGCCTTTACCACACTTATCAAACCAACCAGGACTAAACCAAAAAATAATGAAGAGAAAAGAAATGGAAAAAAAAAAGGAAAAGCCACAGAACCACATGATAAACAATGCAAAGCATCATGGACATGCTCATAGTAAAGAAAACAAAATCTTGTAGCCTGTTACACGAAAAATTGCAAAACTTCTCAATTCAAAACACATCAAACATTCCATATTCACTTAAACAAGAACACTTAGCACATGCAAAATATTTTTAGTAAAGTCTTCCCCAAGGTCCACAACAAATTTAAGACCCCAAAAAATCCTTTTAAATAGTTAAATAGAAACTTTTCAATATTTTAGAGAGTTTAAGGGGGTGCTCACTCATCCCTCTTCCTCTTTGAGTTACTTCCTTCAGTGTTGTTGATTTAGAGTTCATGTGTTTAGAGTTTACATGGGATGTCCTTCTTCTGTTGTTTTTAAGGGCAGTCACAGATATAACGTTCTCCTTCATAGCCTTGCCATGTCAATAACCCTTTCTTCTTCCCAACCTTATGACGCTTCTCTTTGATGTTTTCATTATGATACACTTCCATATCTCTAAAGGTTGATGCATGTTGCAACAATCCTTGCATGTACGATATATGTTGTAGCAACAATGTGTTTATTTTTTCCTATCCTTCTTGTTTTTTGATGAGCCTTTCAATTTCTTTGCTTCAACTCTTCAACTTTTTGTTCAAGTTCCCAAGAGAATCTAATCCATTAGGATAAATTTCCTTTTCTTTTTCATCATGATTTCGTCATATTGTGCTATATCATACTATTGTCCATTCCTCTATTCCTTGTTACAAATTGTATCTTCCTATGTGTTGTCACATATACATAATTTTTAGTTATATCAAGCATAAACATATTAACTTGTTACATTTCCATGCAAACACTATGTAAGCTAATATGAAGCATGTTGATCTTCTTATATTTTCACATCTAAAACCCATGTTAGTAACATATTCTATGAAATACAAAAAATACATATAAGCATGTTCATAACCATATCAATAGCAGGTTTGTAATCAAAATTTTACCAAGGTTTGCAGCCATAACATCTACAAGTTTAGCATTAACATATATGTAAAAAATAAATCATCACAGTAAATAGTCTCCTTAAGGCCCATCCAATCTGATTGTTGAACCTAGTCCCTTATGCCACCTTGTAACATTGAATTCCACTCCTTTGTTTAGTCTTAGGTTGTGTGACGTGTTCCTTATTGAAATTACTCGACCTCCATGGTCCACCATGAAGATGGGATTAAAAAAATCCTCCTTTTTTCCAACATCTTCAAAACTCAAAATATATTTCACCATTTCATTTAGATTGTCGATAGCTTTCCAGTGTTATAAATTTTATCTCATTCTCACTCCAAGATTTAGGGTTATTCCCATTTGAAATTTACTCAATCAATTAAGGCCACATCAACATCACACTACCATGTGGCTCCTATTTGGCCCATGTGAAAATTCCATATCATCATCATGTAGGTCTATGTCATCATAATACTACCATGTTACATCCATGTCTACTCCACATGGTAGTACTATGTCAAAATAATACAAGTGCATGTCATTGTGGGACACTATGTGGCACCCACGTGGCCACTATTAGGACCCTGTGGCACTTTCCATGTGAAGTTGGGTACCAGACCCACTAGACCTCCTCATTGTGTTTGTGAGGTTTTCCCCTTTATAATATTTTTTCCCCATATCCCAAATTTTTTGTGGGTCCACAGACCACATCCATTTTTCATCACCCTGCCACTTCTTGTTTCATTTTTTAACAAATGCAATTTGTTTAGGAAGAGGCGGTGGGCAGCAATTAGGGTTCCACACTAGAATCATAGTCGGGTTATTTCCTCCCTATAAACACTTCTCAGGGTGCATACAACTCCAAGAACTTGGTGGTTTGTAATGAGAAATGGTTGTAATTTTGACATTCAAGGTTCTATGCTAGCTTACCATGGAGGTGCAATACTTCTGTTATATTTAAGACTAACAAAGGTGAGTTATGGGTGGTTTTACGGCTTCACGTGAACTTGACACATCAACATAGAGCATGTGTGTCCCAACATGCCTACCCCATTTATATTTAGCAATGATTTCTCGTTATATATTCTTCATGGTTGATTTGATATTTCAATGAATTATCAAACCTTAACACCCCCAAAACCTTGTGCCTATGGTTCCAAAAGGTAGTGGTGGATAATCCAGCTTGATGTCCATTTGACCATCAAAAATATGTACATCCTCATTTCCTTGACAAATCCTTAGATCCAACCCCACCTCGAAGTCTTTTGGTTTGTGGTGCGATTCAACGTAAGTATGTGGGAGTTCTCCCTTTACACACCCATATTCTGAATGCTTGGATATCATTTTCTCTTAGTAGAATCCAACCCCATCCTTATCCAATATTCTTCATGGGTGTGCAAACTTGTACATGTACAAATCCCCTAGATTCTAGATACACATCCCACTTATCAAGAAAGTAAATCGAGGTTTGTGGATATGAATGACTATTGTTGGGTGCCATCTTGGATCTCTAGTTATGAATTGTGCATATCCCTAAATCTGGTTTGAAATATATTTGGATCATTTAAAATATGAACATATATTGTCCATACAGATGGCTAGATCACTACATGGACCTCCAAGAAAGATTGGGAATCCTCCCGCTTCTGTATGAAAATATAAATAATATTTGGAAAATAAAATAGTATCCAATGTAGATAGAAATACCATTCAGAGGACCATCTAACTCTAGATAACTTTGTATTCTACTAAGCATTGAAAATAAGAAAACTTGTGGGTAGTATACTTGAATTTTCCAAGGAAATAATGCTTCTGCCAAAATACTAAGTTTTGGAGATAATAGCCAAATCATGAGGAAAGAACATTAGACACAAGAGTTAAAGGGAATTGATAGAAAAAATATGAAAATGAATCCACGACTAGAGTTCAAAAGAATACTATAGATCAAGCTCTATTACAAGAATATCACTATCCCAAAATAATATAAAAGTGTAAATAATCCCAAGAATCGGTGGATCACTCTTAAATCAAGTGACCATCAACACATGTTGAATCCTAATTAATACACAACACATGATTTACCTCATTAACATCTAAGATTGTCTAGAGTCTTAAGCATGGTAATGAACCATTCAATTCCCAATAATGTCCAATAATATAGAACACCTTTAATAGTTGGTTAACTAAGAGATCTCACAAAATCTTTCATATTTATATAAGTACCCTTGCATTTCAAGAATATAATAACAGTAACATGGTGTAAAAATTTCAACCTCACCGTAAGGAAATATAAGGAAACTTATTAGTTTAAAATAGGTATTCATGTAATGCTCAACATATAAAATAGCCTACAATCCAAATTTTGTAACGGAGATAATGATGCTCAATATTCATGTAACCACTGCATGTAAAGAAATTTTCAACCACAAACATACAGTAATTTCAAGCATTCTTTCGTGATTCATACATATTCATACATCAATCAGTAATATATCTCATAACACATAACCATACATGCACCAACCATATACTTATCTGAGCATGTAAGATTAGCTGAAACCTAAAGGAGGGACTTCAAGTCTCCACCAAACCATAGGATAGGTACATTGGAATCTTTCATGTAGTTGACCACCCTCAAGCTAGATCCAGAGTCCGAGGGGATGCTTCAATCAGGGTATTTTCACGCCAATGGATTGGACATTTTCTTAGGAGATGGAGTCCATTGTTCCAATGATTCAAGAGATCAACAAAAAAAACTTAGTGGTTCATTCATTCATTGAGTTTCACAAAACCTCTCTATGCTTAGATAAGGACTTTAGCCGTTATAAACACAACCACACAAACTATCAGCCAAGGTCACATAGTACACAGCATCAATTCAATAGAAAATATTATAAAAAAATATGAATATGAATCAGCCAAGCATAACCACCCATAATCTCAAATCGTAGAGAGAACCACCTCCTCCTTATCCCCCCTCCATTTTGACCCTTCCCTATTGTTTATTGAAATTTGTCGCCTCGATCTTTGAGAGAGAAAAAGAATAATGGGCATTACCTACCCTTTTACTGCTCTAGCCAGATCACTTTTTTCCATCTTTGTGGTGGTGGTTTGATATGCTATGCCACCCTCTCCCTCTTTAGGTGAGGGCATCATATTGACTTCACCACTCTCCCTCTTCAGTACTTGTCAATTTTGATTGGTCACTAATAAGGGTGAGGTTATGGAAATTAAATGTACTTGGGTATGGGTCTACTCACAATACAAAACATGCACCCAACATGCACACAACAAGTGTAAGCATAAACAACCAATATGCATGGCATGAGAAACCACCTCAGAACATTGGATCTATGTGTCCATTCAGGCCAACCAATTACAATTCACATTTAGTTTATTTTTATGTTTGTAATTATTTTTTTGGCCTGCGATGACCTACATGTCGGTATTAGTCACAATTTTAACATTATAAAAGTACGGTGAAGTACGTGATGTTACAAAAACATTCTTGCCAATAATTGAACTTGCATACAAAAATGTGTACTAAGAGTCACTGAATATTACCCCATTTGAGGCATTGTATGGTAGGATATGCAACACTCCCATTAGTTGGGACAACCTAGTGAATAGATTGGTTCTTGAACTTGTCATGTTGAAATAAATGGAGAAAAAAATTAAATTGAAAGTCGCCTGTGATAGGAAAAAGATCTAACAAGACTTCCCAAATAATTCCAAGTGAGAGATCATGTTTGTCTCTTTATCAAACCAGGAAAGATCTCACTAAAATTGGGATCTTGTACTAAGTTAGCACCTTGATTTTGTGGACCATTTCATATTTTGGAAAGATTGGGACTAGTAGCTTAGAGTCAAGGCCTACCAACCATAATGAAATCACATTATTTATTTAGCATTTATTTGCTTAAGAAGTATGTAAGTGACACTAATCATGTGCTTGATTCGCCTGTGATAAGATGGAACTTGTCGTTGTGCATCCTATATTTTAGACAAACCACACTCCAAAATTGAGTAATAGAGTAGGCTAGGGTGCAATGAAAACAATTATTACGAGAGCAAGGAACCTATGGAAACATAGAACAAATGAGGGTACTTTACCTATTTTTCTTTAATGAATAATAAAATATAAGAGCTAATATTATAAAGCTTTGTTTTGTTCTTTTTGTTTTCTAGTTACATAACACACACTGATGATAGTGTTTTCTTAAAGGGGTGGGGTGTGTAACACCTCTGCATCTTTTTATAATTATGACTATGTAAGTAAGTGTAAATCAAAAACTAACTCAATCAAATTCCTATAAACACTCTTTTTTTTTTTTTTTTAATATAATTCTTTATTATAAAAAGATTACAAAAATTATAAAAGAAATCAAACATTATATATATTTTTTTTTAATATAATTCTTTATTATAAAAAGATTACAAAAATTATAAAAGAAATCAAACATTATATATATCTCATGTTTAAAAAATAGATAAGTAAACTATATAAAATTCATATCTAATTACAAATAAAAAATAAAAATATCATATATCTCTCATATTTAAATTAAATAAATAAATAAAATATATAAAAATGCCCCGTGAGAAATGTAAACGAAACTAAGAATATTCTATATAGAGAAATGTAAACGAAGGTGGATATGTAACTTTTGGATGTATCAAATTTGTTTTAAAAGGAATCAAATCGATAGAACTAAAATAGTTATGTAATTTTGGATCTTAGATTTCTAATTTTTCCAATTCTTTTGAAACAATTTACATTTTCTCTTCGGAACTTGATAAATATAAAGTTCAACGAATCTATAATAATATAAAAACAATTAAAACCTTTATAAAGTTCGAATAAATTTAACAACTACAACAACTAAATCATAATTCAAATTTAATGTTAATAGATCTGAGCGAATCAATTGTATTTATATTTAGCTTGATTGGTGTGTGATGAAGATGGAACTCGTGGGATATTTGAGTCAGAACGATTGTGCATCTTATATTAGAGACAAAGTAGACTCCAAAATTTAGTAATTGAGTAGGATAGGGTTTAATGGAAACAATTAGGATTTCAGAAAGAAACATGTGAATACATAGAATAAATTAGGGAATTTTACCATTTTTATTTAGTGAATAAGTGAATATAAGAGCTACAATTGTAAAGCTTAGTTTTGTCTTTTTTATTTTGCTAGTTATATAACATTGATGATAATGTTTTTTTATACAGAGATGTGTGATGTGTGGTGAGATGTCTCGGTTCGTTGGGTGAAATCCATAATGTCAGGGTTCAAATCACATTTAGTATATTGTCCTCCTATGGAGTAGACTCCTCACTAGCTGGAGTCTGCCAAAATCACTCCTAGCTAGATGGAAGCTCTTGCCAAAATCACTCCCCACTAGCTAGAGTCTCAACCCTTGCAAAAATCACTCCCCATTAGCTGAAGTCTCCACTCCCCACTAGCTCGAGTCTCGACTCCCCAGTAGCTGGAAGCTCTTGCCACAATCACTGCCCACTAGCTGGAGTCTCCGCTCTTGCCAAAATCACTTCCCACTGGCTGGAGTCTCCGAAGTCTCGGCTCTTGCCAAAACCATAAGAAATTAGTATATCTGCTTCCAAGTTGTTGGTTGTACTCTTGGTGTTATACAAGTTGTTGGATGTACTCATGGTGTGGATGTACTCTTAGTGTTATACAAGCTGTTTGTTGGATGTACTCTTCATGTTATAGTGGAAGCTACTAGAATTGATCCCGGGACTCTCTTAGATTAGGTGTGGCAGTTGTTGGATCTACTCTCGGTGTTATAGTAGAAGCTCTTTCTTAGATTAGGTCTGGCAGTTACTGATTCACCAAGTTGTTAAAAAAATGACAATGTTTTCTTAAAAGTTTGGGGTTTGTAACATTTCCACCTCTCCATCTATTTGTAATTATGATTTTTATGCAAGTGTAAGCCACAAATAGGTCAATCAAATTCCTATAAATACTTAACTTTTTTTTAAATATGAAATTTTGATTATAAAAAGATATATATAAAAATTATAAAACAAATTAAAAAAATGATTATTATATATATGTCTTAAAAAATAAAAATAAATATATAAAATGCAAAAATAAATATATGTACATAGAGAGTTTTGATAAAATTAAAATTAAGAGACAAAAATGCTAATTATATATATAATATATAGATAAATAAAATATATAAAAATGCGTAATAAAATTAAAATTATGAATATTTAAATTATATAAAAATATTTAATAAAATTAAAATTAAAAATATTTAAAACTTCTAAATTGTTCACGCTAAGTATTGTCTACCCTTTTCATGTTAGTTTGAAATATGTTCCAATGTACACCCATAACATCTGTTCACGTGTACGCTGCTATGAGTTGGAATCCTTGATTGATTGGAAAAAAAAAGCCTTTTGCAAAGATGGACATGCCGCATATTAACACGTGAAACTTCAGATTCACGCGAGATACAAGCACTGGAACATTTTCAAGGCGATGCTCTATTGGATGGTAATTTTCTTCTAATATTTGGATCGCAGGTTCACTGAAAGGTATCCCTTCGTTCCTTCAATCAGACAAGTTGGAATCATGTACTTCCAAGACCTAGTTTTTCAAGAAATGTGAATTAATGTGAATAATGCAGCGACGGTTGTTATTGATGATGAGTGTGAAGGAGAACCAAGAAATGATACTCTTTTGAAGGTTGTTGGGGGCCATTTTTGTGGAGGTTGACATGGATTTCTATAAAAATGTGTTAAGTGTGAAGCCAAATTCATGCAAGATTCTAGATCCTTCTTGATCAAATCTTTCTAGATGTCCGGGATTCTAGATCTTTCTACATCGCCATTAGTTTCTTGATCATTCTAGATCTCTAGCTGAATCACATACAAGATTCTAGATCCTTCTTCTGCCTCTATAAATTTGTAATTTCTCTCGCCAAGGAATGCAAGCAAAGGCCCAAGCCTGTTATGTAATGTAAAATGATTTTTGTTCTCTAGTGATTGTTTTCTCTATTCCATTGTTTCTGACTAAGTAATTTTGTTGTTTCTCCATTTGTCTATGTCTGTGAATTATTCTCTGTTATTGCCATCTAAGTCTCTGAGTATGAATCCGCTATGTGTTATGTATGCTCTGATCTAACAACTGGTATCAGAGCTAGGGTCGAATATCCACTGTGTAAGCCACTTAGTGCCACTGCCTTACTCTGGCAGCGTTCGTTAAAACGTTGGTTGTTACCCTTGGAGCTGTTGAAGGATCTGTCCAGGAAATAGCTGAGGAACGCTGGAACTAAAACACAGTTGCTGCAAGAAAAAAAAGGTCGTGGATCTATGTTGAAACGTGTTGCTGGAGTTTGAAACGTGGAGATCTATGGAGTTTGGAGTTGAAACGTGGCGTTTGTAAGTTTTTTTTTTTTTTTTTTTTCCATCAAGCTTGCACATATACGTCAAGTTTTTTCTGAAACCAACATATGTATGTGTGAAATATGAAAAGGTTAAAACATTATATATGTTTTATATATTTATTATGAAACATATATAATTATATGTTGGAATTTTGAAAAGTATATTTTAAAAGGAGCATGAATTTTGAAAAGGGTATTTTAAAAGGAGGAAGGTCATTATTACTAAATTTTAACGAGTAATAATTAAAGTTTTATTTTTAAGTGGAGTTTTTGCGTTTTGGGGCATAAATTTGATTGAAAATGGAGACAACAGTTACAGATATGGAGAAGTTGAGCAGGGCTAATTTTTTCCTATGGAAATCATAGATGGACAATATACTAAGTTTAAAGGATCAATATTTGTCGATTGAGGGCACAACAAAGAAACCCTCATCGATGACAAATGAAGAGTGGAATAAGCTAGATAGAAAGGCGATTGCAACAATCTGCCAATATTTAGCAAAGAATGTGTATTTAAATATGTATGGAGAAAAGATAGTTGGAGGATTATGGAAGAAGCTCCGTGATCTATATGAGAAGAACACGACATCAAACAAAGTGTTCTTGATGAAGAAGCTTTATAATCTCAAAATGAAGGAGGGTGCTTTAGTTTCTCAGCACCTGAATGCATTTAATATTATTACTAATCAGCTTGCCTCTGTTAAAATCATTTTAGATGATGAAATTAGAGCCATATTGCTGATATGTTCTATGCCAGACAGTTGTGAAAATTTAATTGTAGCTATGAGAACTTCAACAACTACAAGGACCCTGAAGTTTGATGATGTCAACATCAGTTTAATGAATGAGGAGCTGCGACGCAAGTCAATTGCAGAAAACAAGGGAGGAGAGGCTCTAGTTCTAGCTGATCATGGTAGGAGAATGGATTGAGGATGGCAAGGGTGATCAAGATCGAGAGGCCGACCAAAATCAAGTAGAGGCAGGATCATCTGCTTTCATTGTGGCAAACCTGGGCACATCAAGATAGAATGTCGATTTTGGAAGAAAGGACAAAAGGATCAGAGACTGTCTAGTACAAATCACAAGTCATCCAACACAAATGAAGGTGAGACTACTGCAATAGCGACAGATGGTGATGTGTTGTTTACTATTTCATTAGAGGATGCATGTGTATATACATCTAGCAGTAACTTTGATTGGATCCTTGAATCTGGGGCATCTCACCACGTAACCCCATGCAAAGATAGTTTTGTTTCATATAATCCTTGTGATTATGGTAGGGTGCATTTGGGGAATAATCATGTTTGCAGTATTGTTGGAGTGGGAGATGTCCAGATTAAGATGAAATATGGACAAGCTATATTGTTGAGACAGGTCAGATATGTACCAGAAATGCGCATGAGTTTATTCTCTATGGGACGACTGGATGGTGAAGGCTATTCGACAAGCTTTGGAAAATGAGGCTGGAAAATTAGCAAAGGTGCATTGGTCATGGCCAAAGGACCCAAGACAGGAACATTATACACATTGAAGACACTGATAGGAAAATTAGATTTGTCTACTGTTGCAAAAGAAGGAAATTCAGCAAATCTGTGGCATAAGCATTTGGGTCACATGAGTGAGAAGGGTTTAAAAGTCCTTGTTGGTAAAAATTTATTACCAGGTTTGAAATCCTACAATCTTGATCTTTGTGAGAATTGTATATATGGTAGACAAAGAAGGGTTTCATTCCTTAGAGGTGGCCATGACAGAAAGAAAAATGTGTTAGAATTGGTATACTCAGATGTGTTTGGGCCTATTAACATCAAATCATTAGGAGGAGAATCATATTTTGTAACATTTATAGATGATGCATCCAAGAAGGTTTGGGCATATCCTATGAAAAGTAAAAGTAAAGTGTTTGGAATATTTCAAAAATTCCATGTTGCTATTGAAAGAGAAACTAACAAATTGCTGAAGTGTTTAAGAACAGATAATGGTGGAGAATATTGCTCAAATTCATTTAAGGAATATTGTAACAGGTTTGGCATAAAGCATGAGAAGACTGTGCCTGGTCCACCTCAACGAAATGGTGTCGCAGAAAGGATGAATAACACCATTATGGAAAAAGGTGCAAAGTATGTTGTCCAATTCCAGTTTGGAGAAGAATTTTTGGGCTGAAGGAGTCAGGACCGCTTGCTACCTCATAAATAGATCTCCAACTACAGCCTTGGATGGTGGTATCCCTAAAGAAGTTTGGACTAGTAAGAATTTGAATTATTCTCACTTGAGAATATTTGGATGTGAAGCATTCGTACATATTCCCAAAGAAAATGGAACTAAGCTATATGATAAATCTATGAAATGCATTTTTTCTGGGATATGCGGATAAAGATTTTGGTTATCGTCTATGAGATCTAGTCAAACATAAAATTATTAGAAACAGGGATGTTATATTTAATGAGTCGGATTTTTTCAAGAGGACTACAGGTGAGTTGGAGGTCAAGAAGGTTACTGACAGGTTTGAAGAGCAGCAGGAAAACATACTACCATTACAAGAAAATGAACAACAAATTCAGTAGCATGAAGAACAACAAGTGGAAAATGATGAACAACAAGAAGAAGGAATATTGCAGGAACCTTTATAGGAGATTCAACCTGATAATGCACCACCACAGTTGGTTCGTTGATCTTCTAGGCCTCATAAGCCTTCACAAAGGTATCCTCCTTCAAACTATATTTTGTTGACTGATCAAGGTGAACCTAATTGTTTTCAAGAAGCTTGTAAAGATGGACATAGTAAAGAATGGAAGAAAGAAATGGAAGAAGAAATGAACTCTTTGCGGGAAAATAAAACTTGGGAGTTGGTAAACCTCCCAAAAGGTAGAAAGGCTCTACAAAACGAATGGGTGTACATGATTAAGCATGAATGTGATGAAAAGAAGGAGAGGTATAAAGCAAAGCTGGTGGCGAAAGGTTTTGCTGAAAAAGAAGGTATTGACTTCACTGAAATTTTCTCACCTCTTGTTAAAATGTCATCCATTAGAGTCATTCAAGGTCTAGTTGCTGCTTTAGACCTAGAATGTGAACAATTGGATGTAAAAACTACATTCCTTCATGGTGAATTGGAGGAAGAAATTTATATGGAGCAGCCAGAAGGCTTCATAGAAAAAGGAAAAGAAGGCCTTGTTTGTAGGTTGAAGAAGAGTCTCTATGGGTTGACATAGGCACCTCGAAAATGGTACAAGAAATTTGACTCATTCATGTTGGAACATGGTTTTCAGAGGTTGGAAGCTAACCATTGTGTCTATATCAAGAGGTATCATCAAGGAAAGTATATCATATTATTGTTATATGTGGATGACATATTGATTGTTGGGCATCATAAGAATAAAATCAATAGGTTGAAGAAATATTTGGGTAGCAAATTTTCAATGAAGGATTTGGGACCAGCACAACAAATATTGGGCATGTGGATTATGTGTGATAGGAAAAACAAAAGGTTGTGGCTGTCACAAGAAAAATATATCAAGAAGGTGCTTGACAGGTTTAATATGAAGGATGCCAAGCCAGTTGGTACACACCTTGCAGCCCACTTCAAGCTGAGTACTGAATTATGTACTAGTGATGACAATGAGAAAGATTCCTTATGCTTCAGCGGTTGGCAGTTTGACGTATGCCATGGTATGCACACGACCAAACATTGCATATTCAGTGGGAGTAGTGAGTAGGTTCCTTGCCAATCCAGGAAAACAACATTGACAAGGAGTAAAATGGATTTTGAGGTATCTCAAGGGTACTAGTCATTATTGTTTATGTTTTGGTCATGATGAGACTGTGCTTGAAGGATTTACAGATGTGGATACGACTAGAGATATGGATACCAGAAAGTCCACTACAGGTTTTTTGTATACATTTGCAGGTGCAGCAGTATCTTGGGTGTCAAGGCTACAAAGAATAGTAGCCCTCTCTACAACAGAAGCATAGTACATATCTGCAACAAAAGCTTGTAAAGAGATGTTGTGGATGCATCAATTCCTAGGAGAGATAGGAATAAAGTAGGACAAGTATGTGTTATATTGTGATAGTCAAAGTACCATTCACTTGGCAAAAAACCCAGCATTTCATTCAAAAACCAAGAACATTGACTTAGGGTACCATTGGATCTGGCATGTGTTGGAGGAAGAATAGTTATCCTTGGAAAAGATCCATACAGACAGGAACCCTGCTGATATGCTCACTAAGATTCTACCACGAAATAAACATGAGTTATGTAGAGGCATGGTAGGACTTGGTGTGACTTGATGACTCTTACTTGGCTTCAAGTGAGAGAATGTTAAGTGTGAAGCCAAATTCATGTAGGATTACAAATCCTTCTAGACCAGATCTTTCTAGATCTCCAGGATTCTAAACATTTCTACACCACCATCAGTTTGTAGATCATTCCAGATCTCCATCTGAATCACATACATGATTCTTCTGCCTTTATAAATTTGTAATTTCTCTGGCCAAGGAATGCAAGCCAAGGCCCAAGCCTATTATGTAATGTAAAGTGATTTCTGTTCTCCAGTGATTGTTTTATCTATTCCACTATTTTTGACTGAGTAATCTTGTTGTTTCTCCATTTGTCTGTCTCTGTGAATTACTCTCTACTATTGCCATCTAAGTCTTTGATTATGAATCTGTTGTGTGTTATGTATGCTCTGATCTAACAAAATGATTTGGATGTGGTCATGCTGGAACATATTGGAGATTTCTATTCTCGGAATGTTGCTTTATGGGTTTTATAAGATTCCTATATGGGCTACATGTCAAGGGTGGATGAATCTCTGATACGCGAGAAGGACAAAGTTTCTAGATATTTGCATAAGAGCAACAAGCAAAAGGTATTAGACAAAGTAAAAAATGTATTGTTTTCCCATTTCTTGGCATATCTTCTTTCTTGAGGATGAACATTGAGGATGCCCTTCCTTTCTTAGGGAACATAGATATAAATATATTTTGATGATGGGGAGGCTATTTGATAGTGTACCCAATGGTTGGGAATCAATTGTGAATGTTTCTAAGCAACATGTTATTAGTGAAGGAGCACCACCTGAAGATGTTGTGCTAAAGGCATAAGGGATAAAAATTTATTGTTGTAGGAAGTGTTTGCATTTGTGATGAAGGTTTTAGAATTACGTGACCACTATACGAAATATGTTGTTGTGTGATTAGGAAGGAAAAAAAGGTTCTACTTTACAAAATTCTTGTGTGTGAATGTGGTGAGTAACTTGAAGGGATATTTCAAGTCAGATTTCAAGGAAATTAATAGGCGAATTGAAGATTTTATTAAAAAATTATTAAAAAGGAAGTTCCTGGAACGAGAAAAAAAGGAGGTTGATTTCTTAAGATATATCCCTTGAATTTTATGAAGGTAGCAAGAAAAAAGGATGGTAAGATTAAAATGTGAGATTGAAAAAAATGGGGTTTTTAAAATAAATAGTGTATTATAATATTAATATAGATATATTTTAAATACTGATTTAAAATGAGTTGAGAGGGAAATGTGAATTTTTTTTTATGAGTTAATATTATTTAAATGTTTTGTATAGTTGTAATTTTTTTTTTTTTAATTTTGATATTTTTAATTTTTTTATTTCATCTTACATGACTAAAATTTCAACTTTCATAGACATATAAGATTTTTTCAACTTTCATAGACAAATAAGATTATACATCATATTGAATTGTAGAATAAACTTATTAACTTAATAATGATTATTATTTTATCATATTAATATAAGTTTATTCTATTTCATTATTTTAAAGTTGTAAATTTTATTTAATATTAATTTGATATTTTTAGATATTTTTATATAATCAAACTATAAATATTAATGGAAAAGTTATAATGTAAAAATGATGCAAATTAATATTATATGTGACATATAAAATAATAAATAGCCAATACTTTTAAAGAAGTTTTATCATTTGTATTTAGATTATTGGATTTCGTTATTCCTTTTATTAAAATTTATTGGTTATACTTGAAGAATATATTATATTTAATCGGTTGTTAATTTTTTTTATATAAATTAATATTTATAATTAAATAAAGTTTTAGAATTGATAATACAACCATAAAAAATAAGAGTTATACAAAAAGGATCTCAGTTACTATAACAATTATATTGAGCATGTTTTCAAAAAAACTATATATATAATTAGTGATATTTTTTTAATATTAAGATATTAAAATATTTTGTATTACCAAGTACGAGGGAAAAGTGTAATTAGTTTTGTGGCAATTTTGAGTTGACATATGTTTTTTTTAAATAAAATTAAAATATTGGTTTTATTTATCATGGTAATAAAGTAGGAGATAAAATATAGATATCTCATGAAACCCATCACAAGAACATTGATAAAATGAAATAAATAGAGTACGTCACAAAAATATGAAGAGAGAGAAGGAGAGGAATTGGAGAATAAGAATTTCATGTACAATCATTACATGCACTATGGATAATTTTGAGGCATCTCCTTCCAAACCTTCACTCTCTTCTTATTGTATTATTATAAAGTGTGTTGTGAATAGAGTCGACTTTAATTAAGTTTGACTCTATCACTTACATATCTATCAAACTTATTTTTACATTAAAATATAAACTCTCCAATATTCGGATCAATCCTCCCTTTCTGGTCATAGAATTTCAAAATGGTTGCAAATAGATATTTGGGAAGTATCCAGTTATAAGAATTTTGGTAGAAGATTCTTGTGGCATCATATTTATTACTCTATGTCATAGATTGCAGTAGGATTAATGCCATAAGTAGAGATATCGTGGCATTTTATTCAATTTATTTAGACACAAGTTCTTATGGCAATGGATTATACTTTTACATTAGGTTATGGATGCTACAAGATGCTACAAACTTCTAACCAAAACTAGTTGGATTGACTTGTTGACTTGCATGCTTCAGTGCATATGTGATCAATGGTGAGAAAAGGAATATTTACTCAGTTTGAGGCATCAAATGCTCGAAGGTGTTTTCCTTGATGTGATGAACTTTCTGACAAGGTAAAATATTGAAAATGCCCATGCTTTTGATGTTGAAGTAGTAATTTTTGTAAGTGTTACTGTGATAAATTTGTTAGCTAAAAAGGTAATAGTGGAAATGTAATAAAAGGCATATGTAACTGAAGTGGAAACATAGTATATAGGAGATTGAATTGTAAATTGAAGTTGAAGGGAGCATCCACCTTCTTCCTTCTGACATGTATCTTCATATGAAAGAGTTTTTCATCTCCTTCTCTTTTCTGTGGTGGAGGATATTAATGTTAACTTTGCTTTACATTGTTTTATAGATAATATTTTTTTCTACATTTGATCTGCTCAATATTTTTGTCTACATTTTATTTCCTCTCTTTTGGTTTCTTGATTCCATACCTAGCATGATCTTCTTCTTAGGATCCCTTTATAGTTCCTTGTATTCAATGTAGGATGAGCTTCTGAGTTTTTTTCTTTTGTGTTATTGTCTATGGTTATAATGGTTGCATTGATTACTTGGACATTTGCACTGATGCATAGTTCTATGGTTATAATGGTTGCAATGATTACTTGGATCTTTGCAATGATTATTTAGACACAAGTTCTTATGGAAATGGATTATACTTTTACGTTAGGTTATGGATGCTACAAGATGCTACAAACTTCTAACCAAAACTAGCTGGATTGACTTGTTGACTTGCATGCTTCAGTGCATATGTGATCAATGGTGAGAAAAGGAATATTTACTCAGTTTGAGGCAGCAAATGCTCAAAGGTGTTTTCCTTGATGTGATGAACTTTCTGACAAGGTAAAATATTGAAAATACCCATGCTTTTGATGTTGAAGTAGTATTTTTTGTAAGTGTTATTGTGATAGATTTGTTTGGATAAAAAAGGTAATAGTGGAAACGTAATAAAAGGCATATGCAACTGAAGTGGAAACATAGTATATAGGAGATTGGCTTGTAAATTGAAGTTGAAGGGAGCATCCACCTTTTTCCTTTTGACAAGTATCTTGATATGAAAGAGTTGTTCATCTCCTTCTCTTTTCTATGGTGGAGGATATTCATGTTAACTTTTCTTTACATTCCTTTATAGATAATATTTTTGTCTACATTTGATCTCCTCAATATTTTTTTCTACATTTTATTTCCTCTCTTTTGGTTTCTTGATTCCATACCTAGCATGATCCTCTTCTTAGGATCCCTTTATAGTTCCTTGTACTCAATGTGGGTTGCGCGTCCGAGTTTTTTTCTTTGGTGTTATTGTTTATGGTTATAATGGTTGCAATGATTACTTGGACCTTTGCACTGATGCATAGTTCTATGGTTATAATGGTTGCAATGATTACTTGGACCTTTGCAATGATTATTTGACACAAGTTCTTATGGAAATGGATTATACTTTTACGTTAGGTTATGGATGCTACAGATGCTACAAACTTCTAACCAAAAGTAGTTGGATTGACTTATTGACTTGCATGCTTCAGTGCATATGTGATCAATGGTGAGAAAAGGAATATTTACTCAGTTTGAGGCAAAAAATGATCGAAGGTGTTTTCCTTGATGTGATGAACTTTCTGACAAGGTAAAATATTGAAAATACCCATGCTGTTGATGTTGAAGTAGTATTTTTTGTAAGTGTTACTGCGATAAATTTGTTAGCTAAAAAGGTAATAGTGGAAATGTAATAAAAGGCATATGCAACTGAAGTGGAAACATAGTATATAGGAGATTGGCTTGTAAATTGAAGTTGAAGGGAGCATCCACCTTTTTCCTTTTGACATGTATCTTGATATGAAAGAGTTGTTCATCTCCTTCTCTTTTCTGTGGTGGAGGATATTCATGTTAACTTTTCTTTACATTGTTTTATAGATAATATTTTTGTCTACATTTGATCTCCTCAATCTTTTTGTCTACATTTTATTTCCTCTCTTTTGGTTTCTTGATTCCATACCTAGCATGATCTTCTTCTTAGGATCCCTTTATAGTTCCTTGTATTCAATGTAGGATGTGCTTCCAAGTTTTTTTCTTTGGTGTTATTGTCTATGGTTATAATGGTTGCAATGATTACTTGGACCTTTGCACTGATGCATAGTGGTGACATTTTCACTGCCTTTCCCTTGCCACCTGTTTTCTATTTTCTTCTTGGAAGCACATTGTTGGTTTGTTTGCTTTCAATCAAATATTTGTGCTTTCTTCTAATCTCTCTTTGGGTATTGTGCTTGTAGAAAAGTACACAAGTGCTTTAATGAGTATGTAGACCACCGATTTCCTTCGTGCCCTTGGGAGGTATTACCAACAAAATGTCTTGTTTACCTCCTCTCATTCTGCATCACATGGCCACGATGTTTAATTCAACTTCAAACATTTATATTCATATGATGAAGTTCATAAATTTTGTAACGAGGAGAAAATTCTCAACTGCTGAGTATATCCCTAAAGAATATTACAAGAGAGGGGCAACACTGGTTTTTCAAGTCGTTATATAGTTAAATATTAAAAAATTAATATTTAATTGGGTGCTTGTGTGCTTTGTTAAGGCACTCCTTGATGTGAAGTCACTCATTCAATTTCTCTCTCGATCACATGATATATTGGACATGATGAAGATATAGATTGTGCTTGGGTTCTTGGGTGCTCTGTTAAGACACTCCTTGATGTGAAGTCACTGGTTCAATTCCCCGCCTCTGTCGGGTGGTATATTGGACATGATGAAGATGTAGTCCTAGCAAGCTTTAAAAAAAAAAATATTAAGAAAGAAAATGCAGCCCACCAATATAACCAGAATTTAAACCATAAATTCTAATATTTAATAATATTAAATATTTAGAAAAAAAGTAACGTATCTAAATGCTTAGCCCATGTGTAATTAGAATTTAAACCATAATTTATTTTTTTTTACATAATCAGTTGTTGCTTGTATTCAAAAAAGTTTGGGGAGACTAAGCTCCATCGTTACAAGGCGATATGCATGAGAAGTAGAGCATGGAAATTTAACAGGAGGAACAAAATCCCTTTTACTTCTATTATTCTTAACTTTTTGAAATACTGAACTAGTGTAGATTCTAACAAGCTGAAACAGTAGAAGGCAGAATTTGCAAGTCATGCTTAATCAATGTTTATATGACTGATTTGGCGGGCAGTGGATTCTTTAGGATTGCCTTCAACACCTGCATTACTTAAATTTGTTAAGCTGGTTCTAGGAGTGTTATTTTTTTCGAGGATGTACTTCAAGATGTCAAAGGACTCTTGGACATGATTGCATCTGTTTGAGAGGTCATTGAACTGTTCCTAAAAGGATGAAACTTCATGAGGAAAGAGATTGAGGTTGGCCTCATGTTTCTCCTTGGTGATCTAAGCATGGGTATTGATTTTGGTGTCCAGGATATTTTGGGGTGCTCGGATTTGCACCAGTTCTACCTGGAGATCAGCACAATGCAAGCAATCTTCACTCCTCACCATTGAGTAGAACTAGATTGATTTGCCAATGCACAACAAAAACAAAGGGCTGCTAATGCGCTGTTCCAAAGAGCAGGGGTCTAGACTAAAAGGGGAAAAGGGAGCTTGGTGAATATTAACAGAAGTTAACCTGAAGAATGATGGCCGAGAGCACAATGCAGCATGGGATCGGTCAGGAGCAAATAGGGGATAGATCGAATGAAACAAAGGGGAGATAGAGGTGAGATTTAGGACGTAGGAAAATGCAAATAAGTAAGGAGGCTCAAGTAGGGGGATAAGGTGGAGTGAAGAGGGAGTCATGGGGAATTTGAGGGATAAATCATGGGTAAGATATGAAAGAGTCATAATTTCTTGGGGGAAGGGACCAAAGTAAGATTTTCGGATTGGATTCAGAGATATTGTGACAGTGTTATCATCATCATAAGATTCGAAGGAGATTTCTGCTAAAACAAGGACCAAATTTAGCATAAAGACATTGTGAATGACAGTGAGGAGGTACCCGATGTTGTTAGATACCTCTGTGGGCGATCTGAAGATTGATTCACTTCTGTTCATGGTAGGTAACATTGAGATTCGATGGCATTACATCAGAGATTGCCTATGGATTTGGAGCAGGCTCTACTTGCACAAGAATTAGCCTCCTTGTTGAGGGAGCGAAGTACATGGAAAAAATAGACTTGTTTCATTTGCTGGGTAAGTGCTTGACATCAACTTATTGTTTGTTACACGATCACATTGGAGGCGTTCTGATTATATACCATTAGAATAATGATGATGGCCGAGTCTCCAAGGATCGTTGCAGTGCTATTGCTGAGTTTTTGAAGCTGAATGAGCCCTTGGTATAATGTGATAGCTTCAACCTTGTTATTGGAGAGGGGGCCTAATCCCCATTCATAAGCAGATTTAATATCTCAGTTGGCATTGCAAATGATGCCACCAGCCTTAGCCATTCCTGGGTTAAATTTGGAGGCCCCATTAAAGAAAAGATAATGTGTGTTACAGTTTTTGAGCCAGATAGAAAAATCCTTGTATTTCATTCTTATTTTCTAACTGTAATTAGAGTTTTTGCATTTACTACTAACGTCACTCCTGCTTTGGCCACTCTTACTTATATCGAACAAATACCCTATGAAATTCCTTTCTTCGACACATAGATCGGCGATGTCAATTTTCCCTTGACTTTTGATAGATATTGCTTTCAATGTAAGGCTCCATGCCTTGCTGCATAATTTCCTGATGTTGGGTTCTTTGTCTTTGAAGACCATATGGTTTCGTGCTAGCCATATGTTCCATAGAAGAGAGCAGGGGAGAGCATTCCAAACTCTTCTAGCAATATTGTTCTTTTTTCGTTGCCAAGGATAGTTCCTCTTCCAAAGATGCAAAACTTCAATAATGGAGTTGTGGGAATCCCAGGGGAGATGGATGTTTAGAAAAAATTCTTTCCAACATGCATTAGCAAAGGAGCAAGCAATGAATAGGTGCTGGATGGTTTCTTTAGCTACTTGGCAGTTTGGGCAGCGGGATGGGCCAATTATACCATGTTTTTGCAGATTGTCTGAGGTGAGGACTTTCCCTTTTAGGAGGACCCAAATGAAGAATTTTATTTTTGGAAGGGTCTCTGATCTCCAAGCAATTTTCCAATGTGCCAAAATAGGCATGGGATATTCATTGCTATAGATATGTTTGTAAGTAGCTTTGACTGTGTAATTGGAGCCTGAAGGGTCCGAAAGGAAGCCATCATCACTGTTTTTTTGGTAAGGGCAATGCCATGGAGATGGGTTTGGAGATTAGCAAGACTTGCTTCAAGATCAGTTGGTATTTCTGGGAAGACACATCCTGTCCAAAGCTATGAGTGAATGTCCCATTGAGATATCTAGTCCAAATAATGGAGCCCCATGTGATCGAGAAATGATAGAATTTGATGAGTTCCAGGACTGCTACTAATGGGTTGCTGGCCCATTATTCTATCTGCCCCAATTCTGACATTGTTACCACCTTTGGGAACCTTGGAAATGTTTTGAGCAAAAAAGGGAATTGCCTTCTTACACAACCCCTAGATTTTAGAGCAAGCTCTGATAGGGATATCATGATCCAAGAGGTGTTGCCTTGGAGAATTAAGGTATTTGGCTTCCAGCACATTTTTCCACCAAGCAGATTGGCCACTAATGAGTCTCCACACAATCTTGCCACCAAAAGCTAGATTTAAGAGCTTTGGTGATCTGATTCCTAAACCTCCATGCTCCTGGGGTTGAATAACTTGTTTCCAATTTATAAGGTTGTATTTCTTTCTTTCATTTTTCCCCCCTTGCCAAAGAAAGTGACGAAGGATGGCTTCCACTTTGTGATGAAAATTGGCAGGAGCTTGCAGAAGTGTAAATTGATATAAGGGAAAAGAAGAAAGACCTGATTTAAGAAGGATTAAGCGTCCTACTAGATTAAGCCAAGAGGAGCCCCATTGCTGCACTTTTCGTTTCATTTTATCTATGATAGTGTCCCATACTTCAACTTTCAAAGGACCAGCACTCACTGGCATCCCAGATAAGAGAAATGCCCCTAGTCTAACTTGCAAGGGACCCAAAATGTGTTGGCAATGTTATGAAGAGTTTGAGCAAATGTGTTACTGATCCATAGATGCAGCTCTTGAGATGTTGACCATACCTCCAGAGTAGCTCATATATTTGTCTAAGAGGGTTTTGAATCAATGAGCTATGATATTGGAGCCTCCTCCCATTAACAGTGTGTCGTCAGCAAATTGAGAATGATTTATGTTTTTGACTCCATTCCCAAATTTAATACCAGTGATAAGACTGATGCATCGATTATAGTCCAAAGCCTTACTGAAAGACTCAGCCATCAAGATGAACAGGTAAGGAGAAAGGGGACAACCTTGTCTTAATCCTCGAGAAGATTGAAAGGAAGGCCCTAGTCTACCATTGATGAGAGGAGAGATCCAAGGACTTGAAATGCATGCTTTGACAAGGTCAAGGAAGGGCACAACAAATCCCATTTTCTTTAGAACAACAAAGAGGAATGAGTGCCTAACTCGGTCGAAGGCATTGGATAAGTCCAGTTTTAAAATGAAACCTTTTTCTTTCCTAGTTTGGCTGGAGTGTATAGCCTCTTAGACAAGAAGAATGGAGTTAGAAATTTGTCTATTGGCCAAGAAGCCTCCTTGATTCTCAGAGATGAGCGAGGGGAGAAGAGGTTTAAGATGAGAAGCGAGGATTTTGGTTAGAATTTTATATGAGGAATTGCAAAGTGAAATGGGCTAAAATCAGGAGAAAGATGAAGGTCGATTCTCTTTAGGGAGGAGGGCAAGATGGATGGCATTGGTGAAACCTCTGATTTTGCACTTGTGTTGGGCCCATTTTATCATCTTAACATGGTCTTTTTTTATTATTCTCCAATAATTTCTGTAGAAGCAGATGGGGAAACCATCTAGGTCAGGAGCCTTGTCTAGCTGAAGCGTCCAGATAGTCTTTTTATTTCTTCTTCTTCAATTTCCTTGGTTTGATTTCATTGATTTCCTCACTGATCTTCGTGGGAAGGTGTTGTAGAAGATATGAGTAATCTTCAGCCTCTTTTGTCTTAGTTAAGAGGATGTTGTAATGTTCCGAGGAAGCCTGTTTAATAGCATCTTGTGTGGTTTGGAGATTGCCTTCAGCATCGGTGATGGAGGTAACATTGTTTCTAATTTTACTGACAGTGGCCTTCTTATGGAAGAAGGCACAATTTTTGTCACCTCCTTGCAGCCATAGATATCTTGATTTTATTCTCCATTTTTTCTCCTCCACTCTATTGGCACGATATAGCTAGAAGTAGAGATCACCTTCGAGTGCTTTGTATTCCTGGGAGAGCCCTCGTTCCTCTATCATGCTGTGAACTTTCTCCAATTTTCTTTTTATTTCAGTTTTAACCTTCTCAGGTTCCTTGTAATAATTTTTTGCCCATTCCTTCAAGGCGCGTTTGGTCCTTTTCAGCTTGTTTTCCTATATGTATCTCGACGACCCTTCTATGTGCTGACTCCATGTGAATTTGACAATCTGATCGAAAATAGGAATGTTTCTCCACAATGGACTATATTTAAATGGAATGGGCCCTAAGGGACAGTGGGCTTCGAGAACAAGAGTTGTGGGATAATGATCAGACGTTGAATAGGGGAGTACAACAATGTATGCGGTGGAGTAAGATGAGAGGAGCGAAACATTCACCAAAATCCTATCTAACTGCTCCATGATATTGTCTTTGCCCAGCTTGCAATTATTCCAAGTAAATCTGCAATTTTTTGGTGCAACATCAACTAGATCTTGGTCCTGCATGATGGTTTCCAACCGTGTTCTGCAAGGGTCATGTGAAAAACAACCTCCTTTTTCTCGTTGGAGTGGAGTATGAGATTGAGATCTGCACCAAGGATAATATTGTTGTTTTGTTCTTCATCTATGTCTGCTTTGAGGCATGTCCAACATTGTTCTTTGTCTCTGTAGTGACTTGGTGCATAGATATTGTAGATAACAATTCTTTTGCCATTTGTTAAGCTCTCTAGAGTGACTTTAATCCAATACTCGCTGATTGTATCTATTGTGTGTTTCCAAACACTGTGGTTCCAAAGGGTTGCGATTCCCCCGGAGGTGCCCCTTGACTCACATATGCAACCTTCATACTGCTTGAGCTGATCAATGATTCCTTTCATTTCTTGGTGTCCTTGTTTTTTTTCTTGTAGCATTAGGATTTCTGGTTTCTCATGAATTATCAGATCATTTAGAGCAACAATTTTGGAGGGGTGCCCTAGTCCCCTGCTATTCCAGGATAGGGCTTTCATCATTGAATGTGAGGGATATAGAGAGTTGCTAGCCCTCCTTGTTCCTTATGTGCTGCGTCTTTACTATTTTGCCCCAAAATGTAAGTTTCTATGGGGTTCTATGTACCCATGGCAATGTCTTTTTGAGCATTTTCATCTCTCTGCTGCTTTGTAGAATTCCTTCCTGGCCCTTGTTTTCTTTTTGTGTCCATATTTACACCATGCTCTTTAGAAGAACACCTGGTAGATCTAGTGGAGGGAGGATCTTGGGAAAAAGAAGAAGAATTTAGCAGAGGGGGGATGGGAGCATTAGTATCAGCTTGGGATAGAGGCACGGAGGGTGGGGGGGGGGGGGGTATTTTCAGGGGGGAAATGGAAGAAAAGGGGTTGGATGATTCTAACGAAGTCTTTGGGGGGGGAGGCGGAGGGGCAGGGGTGGAAGAGTTGAGGAGAGGAGGATCCAGTGAAGAGGTGGAGGGGGAGGCTGTGTGATTAGCCTTGGGAGGAGAAGCTTCGGGGTTTGCCTTAGGGATGGAAGTAGTCTTCTTCTTTTTTACAGTTTCCAATCGCTCATCTTGTGAAACGTTTTCAACATCAACTAATTTAGAGTAGCGATTGGAAAAATGGCCATATTCATGACTTAGCTTGCATTTAAACGGGATCTGTTCGTAGTCCAATTGTTGGATGTCGGTCCAGTGATCCACTTCAAGCTTGATGGCCTCCGGAAGGCCTTTGCTGAGATCAACTTCAACACATATGCGTGCACAAGCTTGCATGTTGTCCTTTGGCTCACTGCGATCAATAAACTTTCCAACAACATTTCCAATGGCTCGAACCGATTCGTCTCCCCAACAATGGAGAGGGAGATAAGGGAGCCGAAACTAGACCGGGACCGCACTAGGAACATCCAATTCAAGATCAAAATCCGGGGTCCATTTGTTGAGGTACAAGCCTCTGGAGTCCATGAAATATGGTCTGTTCCTAAAGATTAGATCCTTGTCTTCTCTTGATTCGAAGTGGAAGGGGAAGTACCCTTTCCCATAGAAGCGGATGGAAATTTTGTCGTTTATTTTATGAGGCCCGTTTTGCTTGACCCACCTTTGCACCATCTTCGGAGAGGACCAGAGACCAGTGAATTGTCCGATGAGACCTCGTTCTTCCAAAGAAAGTGTTGCCATGCGAGGGAGATCAGGGAGGAGAATCATTTCTTGCAAACATTTAGCTTCTTAACAAACTTTGAGATTGTTGGGCGAGGGCGTTGAGGTGGCAAAGATTTGACTAGGGTGGACAAGGCCAGCTGGGTAGCGGCCGCCTCTGAGGTTGCATCCGGAGCGGCCATGGCAAGCGAAGGGCCAAAGGCCGCAAGCACTGGAGAGTGCAGGCTCAGCAGCAGCACGACGCGTGCCCTAGCAGCAGATCCATGTTAGTAGTTAAGTGTTATTTGATCTTGATGATGTAGCTTTGCTTGTCAAGAAAGTTGGAAAAAAAATTATATATCTTGTGGTGTATGTAGATGATCTTTTTCAAATTTAAACCATAATTATATTCCGTGAAGTGAATATTATTATTACAATAGTAATAAATATAATAAATATACATTTATAATAAATCCATTTTTTCTTCACAATTTTCCTTGCCCAATATAGTAGTATGATAAACGAGGAATTTTTCAATTCTCGAGGATAAATTGTGTGCTCATTTACCTATTTACCACCCAATTTTCCATCAATCATGTTACTCTGGGCATAATCAAATGTTTCATCCACAAATTTTCCATCAACAAGTAAGCAACAACTGAAATAAAAAGTTTCTCATAGAGTTTTCTCATTTTTTCTTTTTCAAATAATCTTTTATCTAATATTTATTCTATTATGTTTAGTGATCTAGTTTTTCAAGATGATCTTCCAAAATTTTCTATTCCTTTGATGTATCTTTAAACTTTTAAAAATAATTGCTAATTTATAAATAAAAATGTATGAAGGTGGATATGTAACTTTTGGATTTATCAATTTTTAAAGGAATCAAATTTATAGAATTAATATAAATAAGTAATTTTGAATCTTGAATTTCTACCTTTTTTAAATTTTAAGAAAAAAAATTACATTTCTCCCCAAACATGATGATAAATGTAATGTTCAATGAATCTATAATAATCTTTAAACCATTAAACCCTTTATAAAATTTAAATAAAAATCCAAATTCGACAACTATAAAAGCTAAATCAGAATTCAAATTTAATGTTAATATATCTCAGCAAATCAACTATATTTATATTGTGATATACTAAACTATATTTATATTGTGATATACTAAAAAAGAAATTACAATCAAGATGAGATAACTTTTTATATTTATTTTATCTTTTTCATTGTTATACCGGCTATGACTTGTGATACAAGCTATCGGAATGATAGAGAAGCGTTTGATTCTCATAGAGTCACTAAATGGAATTATCTAATGATTTGATCTTCTCACAAAGAAAACGCTGATAAAATAAAAGAAGACAGTACACAGAACAATCCAAGGCGGTTCAGCCATCATCTGTAGTTCTACTTGTTGTCTACGTTTATCAATTTGATGTTTGTGGCAGTGTTGCGACCAGAATATTTGAAAGGTTTACCCTTTCCGACATAACCATCAATCAGATGAAGATAAACCTTTAGACTGTGGGCGTAAGCAGGATCGAGGTTACGTTTGTCGTGGTTGTCAAGAATGATTTGCACACCGACATGAAAATATGTCCAAGGAAGCCAGTCGAACAGTTTGCTCAACCATCCACATGACTTCTCGTTGAAAACAAGCCCAGGAACTTTTGGAACAATATCTTCCTTGTTTACCAACCGCAACACCTTCACTCCCAACTCCTCCATTCGCAGGGCGAATGTTCTATTGCCTACTCGCGGGCTTGCAAATGTAAATACAGTTACAGGTATAGGCCGTCCCGACACATTTTCGATAAGGATTCTTTTAACGTCATATGAACTTAGGGTTGCGAGAGCAGCTCCCAAGCTGTGCCCAGTTAATGTTACGCTCAGACTTCCCTGCTTGTATTTATCTACCAGTCTAAGAATTTCTAAAATAACAGTATATCTAGCGGATTTTGAATTCTCTCCATGAGAGATGTAACAGCTTAAAAATCCCTCCTCCACTCGGACGCCGCTGTCGATGAAATGAGCAGTAGTTGATAATCCGGCTCGGACGCCCTTGCGGTTGAAACGAGAAATTGCTAATCCGGCAGGAACTAAGACGTCCCTAGCATCCTCTATCCATTCTTGAAGCGTTTGGGTTCCCCTCCACGCTATTACAATATCTCGCCGCCCAAGTCTTTGTATCTCTTTATGATCTGTGCACACTGCAATAAAGCCAATCCAAACGGGTCGCTCTATTTCCCTCCCCAGTATATCAGTGTCGGCGTACAAATACTTAGTCACTTCATAGCCCTTAGGGCAGCACTGCAAATCACCGGCCATTTCATAACTTTGGAACAATTTATCAGGGCTATACTTACACCCACCATAATCATTCATGGAAAGGTCAGAATCGAACGCATCATAACATAACTCTGAAAAATTACCATATCTGAGAATCTCAGCTTTCAAAACTGGATTAATGAGGTCTAATAGCCCTTTCCACGAGTTTGATCCCTGAATATCTTTCCACATATCAGCAAGGGCCATATTTTTGTACCCATTGGGGGTTATCAACTCTTCATGCAAACGAGGGAAGCTTTGATTTGTCAAAGACAAAGGGCTCTTCCTTCGTAGAAATGAAAACAAGTGACGTAGGATTCGATCCATAATTTCTGGATCTGAAAATATAGAAGTGGTGAGATACGGGGTAGGCTGATGATGTGTTAGACTCTGCAGTTGTAAGCAAGCTGAACTCTTATCTGCTATGCTAATCTCAATGTGCATATCACGATACGCTGAATGACATTATATAGGAGAGATCAGAGTTCAATATGATGTATCTGGATATCATACACTAAATTCATGTGCAGCAGGACGATCAGTTTCGCCAATTTGAAAAATTTGACACGGTCCGATGAGGATAAGAATTCCACCGTGTTGCTTGACATTGACTGAGAATTCATTGTTTGCGCCCATATTCTGATTCGAATAATTCAAACGTGCGTACGTCTCAGTGATAATTCCATGTCGTAATACCTGATGTCGTGTCTAAATATCTACCCTCTCTTTCCGTCCATTTCATGAACTTTTAGGAAGTTTTCTTTGCCACTGAGTATCTACCACCTGTATTACTTGCACGTTGCATATTTTTTCACCTGCGCGCCTGTTCAGCCGATATCTCCATATCAGTTTTTTTCTCATGTTGGTGAATTGCCCGTGTTTCACTGAGGTCTCTTTCTATGGTTACGTCTCCACTGCCCACATCGGATCCAGAATGACGATGTAGAGACTCAGAGAGTACTAATATGAAACGCAGTCCTACGACAGAATGCCAGAAAAGCTGTGACCATACACGAACGAAACCATCTTGATTTGACCCTTTTATCTTCTGTGTCCAAAACGAAGAGAAATTACTAAATTGCGACGGTACGGATACTACAGCGCAGGTTTTAATGTGGTTTTAAGGATAAAGGAATGAATTCTCTTGAGCTTCTATCCAGCAACTGTCATCAATTTTATCACGGCAGAATGGGACAAACAATTTTAAAATAGTGTTTTAAGTTTTAACATGTATGTACGTACTTGGCATCCGAGAGCTCAGTACTATTATATAGGAGAGCTCTTAGTTGAATACGATATATCTGGGTATTATACAGTAAATTCAGTTGCAGCAACAAGCATGAATTTGAATATGTGAAATTTGACATTGTCGTATGAGGATAAGAATTCCACCTCGCTGCTAGACTGAGAATTCATTGTTTAAACATAAGTAGAATAGGTGCTCAAATTTGCGTACGTCTCAGATATAATTTCATGTCTTAACATCTAATGCCGTGTGTAAGTATCCACCTTCTCCTTCCGTCCATTTCATGAACTTTGGGAAGTTTTCTTTGCCGTTATCTTATACCTCTAATGCTTACTCGTTTCACATGCGCCTGTTTAACGGACAACTCGGTATTGGTGTTTTTAATCATTTGGTGAATTGCACGTGTTTCATTGAATTTTGAAGGTGTCTTTCTATGGTTCCGTCGCCACTGCCCACATCTGACGGAGAAGGAAAACGAAGAGAGTATTATCATGAAACCGAGTCACATCTCTGAGAGTGACGAAACCACCTCTGTTTTGGCATTCTATTTTGTGTCTCCAGGACGAAGAGAAGATAGCTAAAGCCTTAGTCTACTCCGTCCTAAAATTTGTTCTTAAAATTATGGAAATTTGGATAAGATTTTGATGGAATCTGCCATGAATTTTTGTAACTCTAAATTACAATTATTAAATTTCAAAATTTTAGATATCCGGTAAATAATTAAATTTTTAATAGTACTAATTCTATTTCCACCTTTATAAACTACCTTCAAACATTTCTACTATTACCATTAAACATTTCGTGGTTAAACTATCTTACCACATTTCTACGAGGAAATTTAATTTTCTTTCAGAATTGGGTAAGATTTTGATGGAATCTGCCATGAATTTTTGTAAATCTAAACTACAATTATTAAATTTCAAGATTTTAGATATCTTGTAAATAATTAAAATTTTTAATAATACTAACTATATTTCCACCCTTATAAACTACCCTCAAACATTTCTACTACTACCTTCAAAAAAACTACTTTGCAATATTTTTTTTAAGAAATTTAATTTTCTTTGAAAATTGGGTAGACTACATGGCAAGTTAAAATCAGAGAAATTTCTGGAAAAAATTATGGAAATTCCAATCATATTTAGAGAAAATTTGGCAAGGATTTTTGTAAATCCAAGTTAGAGTTGTTAAACTTCAAAGTTTTAGGTGTTCTGGACGCTTTTGATGGTGCTGAATCCATTTCCACCATCAAAAGCACAATTCAAACAGTGCCTCTACAATTTTTTTTTATTTTTTTACCTAAATTCCAACCATTTTTGACCGTCAAACAATGTTCAGCCTCAATAGACCACTCACTAAAACTAAATTGCTATGTTACGGCCTCTACGGACAGACAAAAGAGAGTTTTAATGTGGAGGGGAAACCACCAAAGTGATAAAGAGTGAATCATCAGAGTTTCATCCAGCCCGCGTCATCAATTTTATCGATAAAACTCTGAGCATATTTAAAATTGGGACAAAAGCTTCGATTTAAAGTTATGATATACCTAGAATTTGGAGGATGGGATAAAAGCATTATTGATCGGGAGCATCCACCCTCTGACCGTTTCTGTAACCGATCCGCTTCACGTCTCTCAGTTTTGTCCATCTGCTCAATATTTGAGGGTTTGATGATGCTGTTTCATATGCTTTGTTCTTTTATGTTTAGTTAGTAACATTTTCTGTTTATGGTTTAGCTAATAAGTTATTTTTGTTTAGTTAATATAGGAAGCAGTGCTACTAAGTCATTTTTGTTTAGTTAATACAGGGAGCAGTGCTCTTTGACGGGAATTAGTAGTAATCTGTAAGTTTTTGTTGTTTCTTTTCCTTCCTCGATTCGAGGTTGGAAAGACATAAGAATAGATATGTGGAGAGAAGGAAAGTGATTCTTTTGATGGTGTTTTGTTGTGATTTTAATTATTCCGAGGATACTAATTATTATTAATTTTATAATAATTATTTATTGATTTTTTTGTTTTTATTTTTTTTAAAGATGTATATTGGTTTATGTTGATGTTTCTTTTATTGTGTTTTAAGAGAAAAATTTGAAGCATGTTTGTAAATATATTTATATTTTGTAATTAATTGTTTTGTAAGTTATTTGATATTATAGTTTGTTTTTAGATGGCTTGTAGTAGATTAGGAAGTGTCCAGAGGTGAAGCATTTTATTAGATTTGTATTAGAGAAAATAATGATAGCCCAAAGGGGAATTCATTGGGGAAGAATGGGTTGGAGAAATGAAGTGGAAAGAAAATGAGGATTTTGAAGAAGAGTTGGAAGTTCAAAAGGTTTTGGTTGGGGTCATAGATCCATGGAGAGGTTTATTGAAGCTATAGCCAAACAAGGAACACCAACTATGCTTGAAGTACCTGATCTTATAGGAGAATTCGATTTAGAATTGTTTGTGGATTGGGTATAGGAGTTAGAGAATACTATGATATGTAAGAAATTGAGGAAACTAATCCATGAAGGGTCAAATTTCTATCCTACAAAATGAAGTGTCACGCCACTCTAATGTGGGAGAAATCACAGAATGTTTAGAAGAATCAAGGAAAAGAGAAGATCAAGATGTTACCAAAGATGCTAAAACATTTGAATGCTAAATTTATTCCCTTAGATTATCAACAAAGGATTTTTAGAGAGTATCAAAATCTAAAATAAAATTGTTTATCCATCCTACTCTTAATGAAGAAATTTTGAGGTTGCAAATCATCACTGGTTTGCAAGAGGATTATGAGCATCTGATAACAAGATACATCAATTCTCTTGGATTTCAAGTCTAAGATGACTTTACCATTATCAAAGTGAATTCCGTGGATGAAGTATATTAATTTTTCTTGAAATCATAGGAAAGTTTGAGTAGGAAGGACAAAGTGGCAATGGAATGGGTGGTAAAAAAAATAAGTAGAGGAAGAGGAAGATTTTTCCAATCCTACCAATGAAGAACAAGCATTGGATAATGTTAAGCTATATTTTCAAAGTAGGGGAGGAGGACAATCATTTTCTTGGAGTTGGAAATTGTTGAAGTTTTATATATGCAGTGAACCCCATAAGGTTGTATATTTTCCACAAAATTCAAAAAGGGTGACGGTAGCCTAAGAAGGAGAAGGGAAGGAACTTTGAACAGAAGAAGTGTAGGTAGAGAGAGGAGAGAATTTGATGTTGAGGAGGACCTTGATCTATGGGAATAAAGTAACTCATAAATAGTATTAGAAGAGGAAGAATATGTTTCAGAAAAAATGATACAAGGACTATTGGAATAACGACTTCTATTACAATAGAACCTGTAGGTGTTAGTAAATAGATTCCCAGAAATAATAGATCCTTGAGAGGCAATTAAGAAGATGTCGTGAAACACATGTGGAGTGTTGGATTGTCCAATGCACAACAATATCCACTCTAGCATGAGTCGGAGGTGTTTTGAACTTGAGAAATTTGACTTTGATGCCTCTTGTTAAAATCACAATTGCCATTACACCAAAACTTGCAGGCATTAGTAAAGAAACTATCACCATAGTTAATAGATCCTAAAGTGTCGGCTAAGCACATGTTGTGAAACACGTAGGGAACATTAGATTATCTAATGCTTAGAATGGACAAGGTGTGCAAGGTGATTTTAGATGGAGGATCTGTTGATAAGTTGGTAAGTACAAATGCAGTGAAAAATTTACAAATTTCTTACATTCCAAAATCACATCCCTATACTATTTCCCTTGTTGAAAAAGGATAAAAGTGTTTTATAAGTCAATCTTGTTTTGTTGACCTTAAAATTGGTCCTTATTTAGAAAAGGTTTTGTGTTACGTAATTCCAAAGGATACTTTTGACTTACTATTAGGTATATCTTAGCAGTATGACTGGAATGTAGTTGACCATGGCAAAGAAAACATATATAAGATACAAGATGAAGGAAAATGCAAAATTTTGAAGCCTTTTAATGAAGATGAGTCATCAAAATTAATAACTCTATCCTTGATTAACATGGGTTGGAAGAAATTTTCCTAGGAATCAAAGGGTGAGATTTGTTATCTATTCTACCCTCAAGAAAAGAATGAACTATGTAAAAAATACCCCTTTATAGGTGTAGAAATTACTTCCGCACTATCCAAATTTGATACCATCCAACTTACTAGCTGTCTTACCTCCTTCAAGGGCCATTACTCATCCATTTGATTTGGTTTCTAGTGCCAAACTTCCAAATCAGGATACCTATAGGATGACTCCTCTAGAAAATGAGAGAGAAGATCACATAATCTTACCTTATAAATAATCCTCTAGAAAATAATCTTACCTTATAAAATTTGATGAACCACTTAAAAAAATGGAACATAACCAATATTTTTGTTAAAAAGCATGGAAAGTGAGCCCATCTACAAAATTTAACTCCTAAATATTGAAATTTAACTTTCAAACAAAACTTATAACAAATATGAAAATATCTCATAGTTAAAATAGTGCACCAATTAAAAATAAGTTTCTAACATGTGTAAAATGTGAATCATGACAAAAGAAACTCTGAATGTCCTTATACTTTTTTTCAATGTGATGGAAATATATTTTTCCTTTTCTCTTGCAAGGATAATTATTTGAAATCACTTAGGATATAAATACAAAGAAACAAGTGTGATAGTTGCATAGTAGCATAGTCCCTATCTCTTTTGGTATTTATCGATTTGTTGTCATGATTAAGGTTGTGCGGGGCCCACATTTTGTCCCACCCTAGGGCCTTTTTTTGGTTTTTTTTTTTTTTTTTTTTTTCCAATTTTTGTTTTTATTTTTCTTCTATTATTAAATCTTTTTAATTTTATTTTATTTTTTATATTTTTTTAAATCGGGCCTTGGGGTGGCGGGGTCTGATTCCAAGAATTGGTGCCTGCCACCCGAGGTTTTCTTTTCAATTTTTTGTTTTTTGTTTTTTGTTTTTTTTTTTTTTTAATTCTTTACTTATTTTTTTTTAATGATTTGTATTATAATATTTTTATTTTTATTTTTTTAATATTTTATTTTCATTTTGTTTTTAATTTTTTAATATATATTTTAATTTTTTTATTGTTTTTATATTCATTTTCATTTTTTAAAATGATTTTGCTTCTATTTATTTATTTATTTATTTGTACTTCAAACAAATATGTTTTTTAATTGTTGTTGTTAAGTTTTTTTCTAAAATATGTCAAATTTTTGAAATATTTTCCATTTTTTTTTTTATTTTTTTTTTTTTTCTTTATACGTTTTGGAGGTTTTTTTTCTTCTTTTCTTTTTAGATATTTTTTTATATTTAATTTTTTTTGTTATATTTTTATATTTTTTATTTTATGTTTTATTACTTATTATTATTATTATTTTTAATTTGGTGTTTTTAATTTTTTGCAATATTTGAAAATTTGTTTTCTTGTATTATTTTTTAGTTTTTTATTTTTACAAGTCAATTTTGGCTTCTTTTTTTTGGCTTTCTTATTGATTTTTTTTTCCTTTTTTTTTTTAAAGGTTTTTTAGTCATATTTTTTTTCATAATTTCATGTTTGAATTATTTTGAAAACTTAATATTTTTTTGTAGTCATAATCTTTGGTGTTAATTCCATGGCTGAAAAATTGTCAATATTTTAATGTTTTTCTAAGTCATGAATATTTAATCTTTAATGCTATGGTTGAAAACAATTATAAGTATTTTTTCTCATGTTCATGCTTGAAATTATTATAAATTTAAAGATTTTCAAAGTCATGATATTTCATTTTTAACGTCATTATTAAAGAATGTTGAAAATTAACCCTGGAAAAAAAAAGTTATTCGAACATCAACATTTTTTTCACGGTGTTTTTTCCACACAAAAATTTGGTTTAAATTCGGTTTTTACTGTCATTTTTAAATTTTTTTGAAAATGTACCGAAAAGAAAAAATGTTGTTCCAGCATATCAACACTTTTCGTTTTCAGCCTGTTTTTTCATGTTCTTTGGGGGTTTTGGGCTAAATTACCTGTTTTTAGGTAATAGTTCTTGTTTGATTGGTAACTATGTTATGATCCCTCCAATGTAACCAATCCATGAAATGGCTACTTACTTGAATCTTGCTCACAATTACCATGAGCACACACACAAAAAAAACTGCAAGTATCCACCGAAAATGTGCTCATGATCCATAAATACAATAAAATTCATCCCCCTTGATGACTGTAGCAACTTGACAAAAGGATCCTCAAACTCATAAATCACTACCTTTTCTTGATGATCAACAATAAGACAAGAATCTTCTTCCTTTTTAGACATTGGTTGTTTTATAAAATGAGGTTTGTCATTCCCAAGTGAAATAGATGTAGACTGCAAACTTTTGGATTCCTGTTGAAGAAGACAATGAAGACGGTTTTCTCATCAAGTTTTTTTCTCTGTTTTTAAGGTCATAGTTAGCTAATGAAGAAGGACTTTGACAACAGATATCATTCACTATGGAAGACTATTGCAACCTGCTATACATTGGTTTCAATGAGACTATATGATTTTCTATAGGCTTGTCGTTCTTTGCTTAAGAGATACTATCAAAATTTTCCTTCAAAAACTAAAATGAATCAAAACTTAATGGTATAGAATTATCCGACATCAATTCACAATATGTTTTAGATTCTAAACTTTCATGTGTGATTTGAAACTCAGTGTAACTCAGTGGCTGCGATTCTAGAGCGAAAGAAGCTTCCATATCACAAGTGACATCCTCAATTGATTCATGAGAAGGTTTTCCATTTATGTTGTTGACAACTCACTTATCTCTTTGCTTATAGGTTTCTCTTATTTTTTCAAATGAGGAGAAACACAATGGTAAGGAGTCTTGGTCAAGAAGTTCATTGTCTTCTTCATGCTCAACATGAAAACTAAAGGATTGATGATTTCTAATCTTAGGAAAGTTTTCACTTAGTAATTGAAATTAAGTAGAACATAAACGTAAATACCTTTCACCTTCTTTGAAAATTTCTACACTTTATTCATTGCTATCATAGCTAATATGTATAGACTAGGTGCTATATTTGAGTTGTTCTAACTAAACTTCTTCCTCCCAAAAAATTGTCACTGATTTCCTTGAAGAATTAGCCTCTAATTCAACAACATAATCATCTTCATACTAATCATACTTGGTTAACTCATCATTATAAGAAATGATATCAGGCATACACATTAGATCAACAAATTGGTTCTCTACAGGTTTATCTACAAATCCATTTTGATGATTGACCATAAATGAATACATAATAAATCATTTTCTAATCTATGGTAACTGGAATAAGTAGGATAATGGTTAGGGATGACAACCTCTTCTTCTTCTGCAATACGTGGGACATGGTGTTTCTGAACAAAAAATTCATATCTCATGATGATATTTTGTATCATTTCTTTCAGTTTTCTTACCAAAATGTCAAGCTTCACTTCTGGAAATGTTAGGCATTCCTCCTTTATGTTATCCCTCTCTTCTTCCTTCAATTTTGACCAGAAAATTAGCTTCCATGACTATTGCATTGTCCTGCATTTGTTCGAGTGTTGTAGTGTTCCTTTCTCTCAATTGAAATGCCATATCCAGATCAAAGGCATCCAGGTAGTGTAAGAGAGCTAAACTAGGAGGTGATTTTATATTAGCAGGCATTGAATGGTATACTTAATTGAATGTAGTTGAAAGTTGCTGCACTGTTTCTCCTGTCTATCTTTCCAAATGATTATACTCATCCACAATCATAAAAGGATTGCTCTTGATCACCCATTTATCAAGAAATACTTTCACAAACTGATGGAAATCGAAAATGTTTGCATCTGGTAAGTTCTTGAACCATTTCTTAGCTTTGCCTTGTAAAGACAAAGGGCTCTTCCTTCGTAGAAATGAAAACCAGTGACGTAGGATTCGATCCATAATTTCTTAATCTGAAAATATACAAGTGGTGAGATACGGGGTAGGCTGATGATGTGTTAGACTCTGCAGTTGTATGCAAGCTGAACTCTTATCTGCTATGCTAATCTCAATGTGCATATCACGATACGCTGAATGACATTATATAGGAGAGATCAGAGTTCAATATGATGTATCTGGATATCATACACTAAATTCATGTGCAACAGAACGATCAGTTTCGCCAATTTAAAAAATTTGACACGGTTCGATGAGGATAAGAATTTGTTGGTGTACATGCACTTAGACTAGCTGTGTTGGTGTACATGTGCCTAGATTAGCTCCAGTTAACTTATTGCTTGCATGTGGCACATGTACACATTAACATAAGATAAAGCACACTTAGCTTTAGTTAGCTTTAGTTATTGCATGTACAACTAAGCTTAACTTAGTTTCTTTTATGTGTTTATTCTAAAACTAATATTGTAGAATCAATTTTTTCATTCTTTTCTCAATTCTTGCTCGCTTCCTTCCTTCTCTTGTAAGCTTGTTTATTGTTTTGCAGATATAGATCTGTGTATCTCAAAAATTTTACATGGTATCAGAGCACAGGGATTTGTAATCAGTGCACAAGCAATTTATTTGCAGGTTCAGAAGATTGAAGCAACAACAAAGAATGGAGTCTAAATTGGAGTTTCCACAATCGGCAATTCTCACTCCATATAATTATTTCGAATGGTAGCCAAAGATTCAACTTCATCTTAGAAGTAGAGGCTTATTTCGAATAATCATGGAAACGAAAGTTGAACCAACATCGGCAATGGAGAAAACAAGATATTTCAATCGCATGGACGAGGCCTTCGGCATCCTATGTTTATCTATATCTCTGAAACTGCTATTTCATGTTGAATCATGTTCAACTCCAAATGAAGTATGGAAAATTTTGGAAGGATTGTTTGGAAAACAGGATGAAATGCAAGGTCACCTTCTCGAAAATGAGTTAAAATCATTAGATCTGAGAAACTTTGAGAACATTCAAGATTTTTTCACAAGGTATAAAGCCTTGTTGGTTCAGCTGAAAGGATGCGGGATCGACAAATCCAAGCAAGAAAATCAATTGATTCTTTCCATTTTATCAAAACTTGGTCCAGAGTATGCAGTATTCGTCTCTACATTCCACACAGTCAGATCTGCAACTGGTGCAGCTTGGAAGATGCCCTCACTGGATTCTTTTATTCAGTCTTTGATGCATGAGCAAGATAAGCTCATCAAAATGGGCACACTTAAAAATTCCAAAGTTCATGCACTTACTGTGCATGCAAAAGGAAAGGCAAATTCCAAAGACCATCAGAAAGGAAAAGGGAAGAAGGATCCTGATCCAAGAAAGGGAGGACATCCCAAACCCCCTGATGGATCATCTGGCTCAAAGGAAAGGAAAGGAACGAAAGGGAAATCAATGTGCAGTTATTGCCACCGTGGTTTTCATCCTGAATCTGCATGCATGAAGAAGACTATAGATCTTATGGCGTAGACACTCCAGCAACACAATCTTGGAGACCACATTCCTGAGAATGCTAAGAAGAAGTCTGGAGAAAAAGCACCAGATCCAAGAGGTAACGGGCATGCTTTGATTGCTCTTCATTCTGCACCACAAGAATGGATCATCGATTCAGGAGCTTCACATCATGCGGCTTCTTGAAATGAATCCTTTTCTTCTCTACATGCATACTCAGGTCCTCCCATTCTCATGGGGGATAATTCTGCAGTTGCAGCAACTGGACAAGGAAGAGTGCAATTCGAAGATGGAAGTTTTGAAAATGTCTTGCATATTCCAAGGCTTTCTGAGAATCTTCTCTCAGTGTATCAGATGACACACACAGGCAGCGGAAGGAAAGTGGAATTTACCCCAGATTCCGTGAGCATTTATGACATGCAAACCAATTTGAAGATTGCATCTCGCAAAGTAAATGATCAATCTTGTCTATATACATTTTCTGATTTTGTTCCTCAATCAGATTCTATTTTGCTACTTGCGCATGCAAATGAAGAAAGTAGGATTTGGCACGAGAGATTTGGGCACTTGAATTTCAGATATATGCAACAGCTTAGTAAGCAAGGGATGGTCAAAGGATTGCCAACCATTGAATTTTCAGATGGTGTTTGTAATGGATGTGCTCTTGGAAAGCATCCACAAGAAAAATTCGAGAAGGGGCATGCATGGAGAGGTTCTTCACCTTTGGAACTTGTACACAGTGATCTCATGGGTCCATTTCCGGTGCTTTCAATGATCAAAGCAAGATATGTGTTGTCATTTATAGATGATTACACGAGATTCACTTGGGTTTACTTCTTGAAACTCAACTCTGAAGTTTTTCAACATCTAAAGATTTTCAAAGCGCATGCGGAAAATCAGGCTGGAAAACGCATCAAAATACTCCACACAGATAATGGAACGGAATATGTCAACAAAGATATCAAGAATCTTTGTGATGAAGCAGGCATACAGTTGCAGCATACAGTTCCTTACACTCCACAGCAAAATGGCGTGGCTGAAAGGAAAAATCGATCTTTGAAAGAGATGGCTAATTGCATGTTGCATGCAAGATCTCTTCCGTCGAAATTGTGGGCCGAAGCTATTAATTGTGCCTCATACATCCAGAGAAGATCTCCTCATAAATATGTTACTGGAAAAACACATTTTGAGGCTTGGATTGGCATGCAACCTGAAGTTAGTCATTTCCACATTTTTGGATCTCGAGCATGGGCCCGCATTCCTCCAGAGAAGAGAAAGGCTTTGGAGCCTCAAAGCAAAGCATGCATGTTTGTTGGATATTCTGATGAAGTCAAATGGTACAGATTGCTTGATATCCACACTGAAGAGCTCTTTATTGAAAGGAGTGTAAAGTTTGACGAAGATATTTCGCATGCACCAGTAGATGAACTTGTTACCAAATTTTCATCACCACTCATTGATGAGTATGCAGATGAAACTTCAGACCAACATTCTGATGAAGATGAGTCTTTTCCTGTGACCCCTATTAGACCACCAGTTGTTGAACATCGAGATCATACTTTTGCATCTAGTTCGGAAGATTCTCGACCACCTTCAACACAAAAATTGCGCAGCATGAGTGATATCCTTGATGATCCTGCCTCTATCCCTCTGTTTGAGGAAGATCCGCAAGCACTCTTAGCTATGGAGCCATCCATGCCCATGCATGCTTATATGATGCAAGGATCTGATCCACAAACTTATGCAGAAGCAAATGGGCATCCTGAATGGGAAGCAGCCATGGATGAGGAATATAACTCTCTCATTGAGAACCAGACTTGGGATTTGGTTCCGCTACCTTCAAATCGCAAACTTGTGAGATGCAAGTGGGTTTACCGGACCAAGAAAGCATCAAATGGCCAAGTTAGTCGATATAAGGCACGATTGGTAGCAAAAGGTTTTTAGCAAGTACATGGTGTTGACTATGATGAGACTTTTGCTCCAGTGGCCAAAATGGATTCCATTCGGCTAGCTCTCTCCATTGCAGCAGCAAGAGGATGGGAGGTGCATCAGATGGATGTGAAGAATGCCTTTCTTCATGGTGATTTCGAGGAGGAAATCTACATGGAGCAGCCACCGGGTACATGCAGAATTCATCTCTGGTATGCAAACTAAAGAAGTTTCTCTATGGCCTCAAGCAGGCACCTAGAGCATGGTATGCAAATATGGATTCTTATTTGTTATCTCAAAATTTTGTACGCTGCAAATCTGATTCCAATGTTTATTTTCTGAAGAAAATTGACTCCTTGTTGATCATAGTACTCTACGTAGATGATCTTTTGATAACAGGTAGTTCAGCTTCTGTCATTACTAACATCAAAGCTGCATTCCATAAGCGGTTTTCTATGACAGACATGGGCTTGTTAAATTTCTTTCTTGGACTAGAGATCCATCAGCGTGATTCTGGCATTACCATTTCTCAACCAAAATATGCCAGAGATCTTTTGGCACGATTTCACATGAGTGACTACAAGCCAGCAGCCACACCTTTCTTATCAGGGATAAAGCTTAAGAATGGCAAAGACACACCATTGGTTGATTGCACATTGTATCGCCAGCTTGTGGGAAGTCTTCTTTATCTCCCACTCCCGTCCTGATCTCTCCGATGCTGTCGGAGCAGTTTCCAGATACATGCAGGAGCCACGTGAGTTACACTGGAATGCTGCAAAGCGCATCCTTCGATATGTCCAGGGGAAAATCACCTATGGGATTCATTATGCAGCCAATTGTTCTTTGAATCTCATCGGGTTCACAGATTCAGACTGGGCTAGCGACACCATTGATCGCAAGTCTACTTCCGGTTATGTACTTAGTTTGGGATCCGACCCAATTTGTTGGTCAAGTAAGAAGGAGCCTGCCATTTCTTTATCATCATCAAAGGCCGAGTATAGAGGAGCAGTCAATGCCACTATTCAGGCAATTTGTCTACAACATTTCCTATCTGAGCATGGGAGTAGTGTCCATCATCCAACTGTCATCTCGTGCGATAATCAAAGTACGCTAAAGTTTTGCAGAGATCCAGTGCAGCGGTAGCGTACCAAACACATCGAGATCCACATGCACTTCATTAGAGAACTCATTCATGATGGGATCATCGATCTTCAGTACTGTCCTAGTTCCGAGCAGATTGATGACATCTTCACCAAGACTTTCACTGAGTAGAAGTTTCGATTCCTGCGAGATCGTCTCGAGGTGAAGGACACGACTGCCTAGCAGTTGTCTTTTCTCTACTTTTGCATTATATTTTGAGGGGGGGTTTTCTTCCCACTGGGTTTTCCCTCTTTCTTCCTTTTTATGCATTGTATATGGTTACCTAAAATGGCCGTGTTGCCGAGACTCATTCATTTTGCATCACACTCACCTAAGTTATGCTTAAGGGGGGGGGTGTTGGTGTACATGCACTTAGACTAGCTGTGTTGGTGTACATGCAACTAGATTAGCTCCAGTTAACTTATTGCTTGCATGTGGCACATGTACACATTAAGATAAGATAAAGCACACTTAGCTTTAGTTAGCTTTAGTTATTGCATGTACAACTAAGCTTAACTTAGTTGCTTTTATGTATTTATTCTAAAACTAATATTGTAGAATCAATTTTTTCATTCTTTTCTCAATTCTTGCTCGCTTCCTTCCTTCTCTTGCAAGCTTGTTTATTGTTTTGCAGATGTAGATTTGTGTATCTCAAAAATCTTACAGAATTCCTCCGTGTTGCTTGACATTGACTGAGAATTCATTGTTTGCGCCCATATTCTGATTCGAATAATTCAAACGTGCGTAAGTCTCAGTGATAATTTCATGTCGTAATACCTGATGTCGTGTCTAAATATCTACCCTCTCTTTCCGTCCATTTCATGAACTTTTAGGAAGTTTTCTTTGCCACTGAGTATCTACCACCTGTATTACTTGCACGTTGCATTATTTTTTCACCTGCGCGCCTGTTCAACCGATATCTCCATATCAGTTTTTTTCTCATGTTGGTGAATTGCCCGTGTTTCACTGAGGTCTCTTTCTAAGGTTACGTCTCCACTGCCCACATCGGATCCAGAATGACGATGTAGAGACTGAGAGAGTACTAATATGAAACGCAGTCGTACGACAGAATGCCAGAAAAGCTGTGACCATACACGAACGAAACCATCTTGATTTGACCCTTTTATCTTCTGTGTCCAAAACGAAAAGAAATTACTAAATTGCGACGGTACGGATACTACAGCGCAGGTTTTAATGTGGAATATGGAAATCGACAAAAGGATAAAAGAATGAATTCTCTTGAGCTTCTATCCAGCAACTGTCATCAATTTTATCACGGCAGAATGGGACAAACAATTTTAAAATAGTGTTTTAAGTTTTAACATGTATGTACGTAGTTGGCATCCGAGAGCTCAGTACTATTATATAGCAGAGCTCTTGGTTCCTGAAAAAAATAGCAGAGCTCTTGGTTGAATACGATGTATCTGGGTATTATATAGAGTAAATTCAGTTGCAGCAACAAGCATGAATTTGAATATGGAAAATTTGACATTGTCGTATAAGGATAAGAATTCCACCCCGCTGCTAGACTGAGAATTCATTGTTTAAACATAAGTAGAATACGTGCTCAAATTTGCGTACGTCTCAGATATAATTTCATGTCTTAACATCTAATGCCGTGTGTAAGTATCCACCTTCTCCTTCCGTCCATTTCATGAGCTTTTGGGAAGTTTTCTTTGCCGTTATCTTATACCTCTAATGCTTACTCGTTTCACATGCACCTGTTTAACGGACAACTCGGTATTGGTGTTTTTAATCATTTGGTGAATTGCACGTGTTTCATTGAATTTTACAGGTGTTCCGTCGCTACTGCTCACATTTGACGGAGAAGGAAAACGAAGAGAGCATGATTATGAAACCGAGTCACATCTCTCAGAGTGAGGAAACCATCCCTGTTTTGGCATTCTATTTGTGTCTCCAGGACGAAGAGAAGATAGCTAAAGCCGTAGTCTACCCCGTTTTGAAATTTGTTCTTAAAATTATGGAAATTTGGATAAGGTTTTGATGGAATCTGCCCTGAATTTTTTGTAAATCTAAATTAATTAAATTTCAAAATTTTAGATAACTTTTAAATAATTAAATTTTTTAATAATACTAATTCTATTTTCACCATTATAAACTACGTTCAAACATTTCTACTACTACCTTCAAACATTTAGTAGTTAAACTACCTTGCAACATTTCTATTAAGAAATTTAATTTCCTTTGAAAATTGGGTAAGATTTTGATGGAATCTGCCATGAATTTTTGTAAATCTAAATTACAATTATTAAATTTCAAAATTTTAGATACTTTGTAAATAATTAAATTTTTTAATAGTACTAATTCTATTTCCACTCTTATAAACTACTTTCAAACATTTCTACTACTACCTTCAAAAAAACTGCTTTGCAACTTTGCCTAAAAAGTTATGCAAATTCCAGTCATATTTAGAGAAAATCTCACAAGGTTTTTGTAAATCCAACTTAGAGTTGTTAAACTTCAAAATTTTAAGTGTTTCAGACACTTTTGATGGTGCTGAATCCATTTCCACCATCAAAAGCACGATTCAAACACTGCCTCTACAAAATTTTTTTAATTTTTTTTACCTAAATTCCAACCACTTTTGTGTTGGTTATTTTTCAATGGAGAAAATACCAAAAACCAATTAAATATTCACCACAGAGACGATGCTCTGTTTACTCTGTCCAAGATCTTTTTGCAGAGAACCTCTTTAAAACCAAAATGACTCAGATGACACCATTACACAGTCACAACACATTTCTATTAATTTAAAACAAAAATACTAATACATATTTCATCCTCTGTGCAGAGAGGGATTTACAAAACAAACTCTGTTGCAGTCACAGATTTTCCACTGCTGTGGAGATTACATAAACAGCTTCATACTATTCCTGTGTTTTACAATGACCCAAAAAAAATTACATGCCTCCCCTGTTCTGTATCTCGCACTGCTGTGCGTTCATTACATTTCCATGAACAACCTCTGCATTTTCAATGGCGGACAAACATTATATCCCTGTTCTTGTTAAGCCCTTGCACTGCTGTGCATTCTCTATATATCAAAACAAATATAACACACGTTCACCGTGCGCAGGCACCATTACACAAAACTACAAAAAGAACTCCACACGCAGACACCGTGTGCAGGCACAAAAAAAATATACATACAAAAAAACACGCACATACATCGTGCGCAGCCACCATACGTATATATAAAAACATCTATAAAAAAAACATGTATATAAAAAAACGTATGCTCCATAACCTTATTAAAGGCCTCCACCAAAAACTACGTCAAGCATTAAAATCCATTGAATTCCCTTCTCGGCGATCAACAAGAAATCTTTCACTCCACGCAATTTTTGATTTGATGCAGGCGGGTTCGGCTGACATCACGTCGGTGCCACGTGTCGCCACCTCATTCGTCGGGCCCGGTCGTTAAACTCCGTGCAGCTTCGCGCCGATCCGAGCCTCCAAAACCGATCCGACGGAATTCGCACGCCAAGCTCCCGCAAACAGAACGACCTTTAGCGGCCGGGGAGAGGGCGGTTTCAGCGCTCGTACATGGGACGCGTGGCGGAGTGTGATTGCGGCGGCACCCCCGCTACGGAAACCGCCTTCGCCGAATGGTGGTGCGGGGAGACCGCGGTGGTTTTCCTGAAGCGCTGTGCAGTTGGAATTAATATTCCAACACTCCCCTTTAATTTCAACTGCTGGGCATTAGGACATACCCAAACACTTCCTCTCGTAGAGGGATTCCTCAGTACTGCTGTTACAAAGATATCTTCCTCACATAGAGGGATTCACCAACTGCTTCTGATGCAGTTCACAAACAGACAAAGTTGTCTTCCTCTTAATAGAGGGATTAACCTGAAACTGTGCTTAAGAGCACCTTCCTCATGACAGAGGGATTCACCATAACAATGTGTTGAAGAGCACCTTCCTCATGACAGAGGGACTCACCTATGACTATGCTGAAAAGCATCATCCTCTTGATAGAGGGATTTACCATGTGTATGCTAAAAAGCATCTTCCTCTTGACAGAGGGGTTCACTATTACAATGTGCTGAAGAGCACCTTCCTCATGACAGAGGGATTCACCTGTTATATAAAAAACATCTTCCTCTTAACAGAGGGATTTACCAAACAATGCTAAAGAGCATCTTCCTCTCAACATAGGGATTCACCAAATGACTGCTTCAAATGCAGTTCCAAAACAAACAATCATTGCACTGATGTGTGTGCAAACTCATTACAATGTTCTCTTATGCTGATGCATATTCTCTGCTGCACTGTTGTGCCATCTTCTTTACTGTGTCTACCCCACACTGTTGTGTCTACACTTGCACTGCTTGTGCACTTTTCAAAGACAAATACTCTGTCTTTTCTAGAACAATTACACTGTCCCAACTTACAAATTTACACTGTTGTGTGTAAATATTTCTTACATTCACTGCTGTTGCATATATTGCATTTCAATTCAATGAACAACACATTCATTACAGTTACATATACTGCTGTAAATTTTTTTTCTTTTACATGTGCTGCTATCCATTACCTTTCATTTCTTCAACAAAACTTCATGTTGCTGCATTTTCTTATTTGCATTGCTGTGTGCTTCTCCTTCTTGCCATCATGCTGCTGTCCATAACTTCTTGCTGCTGCATTTTTCTTATTCACAGCTGTCCATACCCATAACCATAGACTGTCATCCCTGGGTTTTTATTTGCTGCTGCGTTGCCTCTGCAATTTGCACTGTGGCTGCCTTTTGTTTCATCATACTGTTGTGTGCCCATACTCTTGGCACTTCATTCTCCACGAAAAAAATAAACACGGGCTGCTGCCTTTTCTTATGCACCCTTGCTTCACACAATCTTCAGCTTCATTCATTTTATTTTCACAACGCACTGCTGTGCAATCCCTTTCAATTTTCTGCTGCCTCACACATTCTCATTCATTCCATGTGCATTAAAACTATGCGCTGCCCCTGTTTTTCTTTATGCATTTCTATGCATATTGCATTATAAAAAAATTCAAACTGCTGTTTTATATTTTGTCTTCCCACTGCTGTGAGGGTTTCCTTGCCATGCATACTTTTCTTCTTGCGCTGCTGCTCTTCACATTTGAGTGCTGCCTCCTTTTCTTCTCTGCTCTTATGGCAGATTTAACTTCATATTTTTCCTTTATAAAAAGGTCTTCATCAAAAGGTGATTGTTAATACAGTTCAGCAAACAAAAATTTACAAGCTCCCCTTTAATGTATGCTTGTCTTCTTTTAGCAAATTCTTCTCAAAATAAACTTAGATCCATTGGGGAGTTCAAGGGGTTTTCAGATTGTCTTTCCTTCCTTCTCCATACTTGTGTAACTTTCTTCTTTTGCATGGGTCTAGCTTGTGTAAGAGCTCATGTCAAGTTACAGTCTCGTGCCATATGCCCAATGTTATGACACTTGAAACATTCTACATTTTTCATGAATGACATTTCATGATTTCTTCTAAAATTGTTTCTTGGAGGTTGTCGAAGACCACAACATTTATCTTTATGAAATGCTCTATAGTCTTTTGCCATATGACCAAAGTTTGAGCAAGCATAACAATAACCATAAAATGAACTTTGGTACCTTGGAGATGGAGGTTTCCTTGATGTACTTATGAACCCTTGCTGACTTAAGATCCTTTGATGATCACCATTGGCTCTTCCCTTTTTGCCATCAGCTACATTTCTTCTTGGAGCTGGATTTCTTCTATTGCTGCCTTCATTTTTCTCCTTGCCTTTGCTGGAACTAGGAGCTTCACAACTTCTTTCTGGCTTCTTCACATCTCCTTTGCTTAAAGCATCCTCATGCTTGTTTGAGGGTTCACCTACATACCCAAGTCCTGATTTATCAAATGGAGATCTGTGATAGCTGAGCATGTCATCCAAAGCTTGAGAGCTCTTCATGATCTTGTTCATCCCTTCAACCTTCTTCCTGAGGAGGACAATCTCTTCTTCTAACTTTTCACATTCATTATTTTTCTTTGCTAGTTGTCCCTCAGTTTCTTCCTTGCTACGAGTAGCTTCAGCTGCTACTATTTTGAAGGAGATAATATCTGTCTTCATTTTGGAGATTTCTTCATCTTTTGCTTGACTGCTCTTCATTTTCTTTTCAGCTCCTTGTGCCTGCTTCCTGGCTTCTTGTAGTTCGGACTTAAGGGAGGAGACCTCTACCTTATACTGTCCAATCTCTTCCATAAGTTTGTTCACTCTCTTGTGTCTTTGTTCAAGTTGACTTGTCAAGACATCTGCCTGCTTCTTTGCACTATTCAGCTGATTTGTCATGGATATGACTTCTTCATGATGTTTCTTCTTGCATTGGTCAAGCTCCTTCTTAAGCTTGGCAAGCTCTTCATCCCTTTCTTTTACCTGAAGCTTGATGAGGTCAAGCTTTTCATTCTCAGCTTCTATGATGGGATCTTCTTGACTCATTGTCATTGTCAGTGCTCCCTTTGCATGAAGGTCATGCAGTCTGTCCCATATATCCTTTGCTGATGTATATTTTCCTAGATTCTTCTTTACTGAATCAGGGAGTCCATCCAAGATAGTCTTTGTTGCTTGTGCATCATACTCCATGGATTCTTTATCCATCTTTCTGTCATCAATCATTGAATCCCAAACTTCAATCCCCTCAGACATTAGGAAAGCCCTCATCATTATTTCCCATACATCAAAGTTCCCATCGAACCTTGGAACCTCAAATACAATGCTTTCAAATAGATTGCCTTCTAGTTTAGTAGAGGAGGGAGACACATTTTTAGCAGGCTTGGAGGCTTTCTTCTTCGACCTTGTCATTCTTAACTAGGCTTCAAATACTTGACTGTGTTTTTTTTAAATCACTGACTGTTTCTTCAACAGTAACACAAAGGAAAGCTTGAGGAATACCTTAATGCTTTTGGCTGTGGCTTCACACTGCTGGAGAGCCTTCACTGCTGCAACAAGAGTCCTTCCTTCAGCATCTTTGAGCCTTCAAAGAGCCTGGACTAGCTCCGATACCACTGTTGGTTATTTTTCAATGGAGAAAATACCAAAAACCAATTAAATATTCACAACAGAGACGATGCTCTGTTTACTCTGTCCAAGATCTTTTTGCAGAGAACCTCTTTAAAACCAAAATGCTCAGATGACACCATTACACAGTCACAACACATTTCTATTAATTTAAAACAAAAATACTAATACATATTTCATCCTCTGTGCAGAGAGGGATTTACAAAACAAACTCTGTTGCAGTCACAGATTTTCCACTGCTGTGGAGATTACATAAAAAACTTCATACTATGTGATTCGTTCTCCACATTTCACTAGTTTCAATCCCACTTCTTCACCCCTGTGAGCATCACCCGATGCAATGAGTGCTAAGTGAACTATTCAAAAATCATGAGAAATTAGTCAGTTACGACTACCTCTCATGGAAATGGTCATACGTTTGAATGACTTACTTAACGCAGTTGAATCCCAAAAATGATATATAATATAATGCACTGCGTAAATCCCCCATACTTAAATTCAAAAAGAGTCAAGGGATCTCTACTTGAATGGTTCATGAGGCACAATACTTGCTAAGGTTTTGCAAATGGGGTAGCAAGCTAAGTGGGCTTGATTGTGGGGAAAACTCCATAGTTAAGCGCGCTTGAGCCAGAGGAGTTCTGGGATGGGTGACCTCCTGGGAAGTCCTGGTTACCGGGTGCAAGCCCCGGAAGTGATGATTGATGCTATGTGATTCGTTCTCCACATTTCACTAGTTTCAATCCCACTTCTTCACCCCTGTGAGCATCACCCGATGCAATGAGTGCTAAGTGAACTATTCAAAAATCATGAGAAATTAGTCAGTTACGACTACCTCTCATGGAAATGGTCATACGTTTGAATGACTTACTTAACGCAGTTGAATCCCAAAAATGATATATAATATAATGCACTGCGTAAATCCCCCATACTTAAATTCAAAAAGAGTCAAGGGATCTCTACTTGAATGGTTCATGAGGCACAATACTTGCTAAGGTTTTGCAAATGGGGTAGCAAGCTAAGTGGGCTTGATTGTGGGGAAAACTCCATAGTTAAGCGCGCTTGAGCCAGAGGAGTTCTGGGATGGGTGACCTCCTGGGAAGTCCTGGTTACCGGGTGCAAGCCCCGGAAGTGATGATTGATGCTATGTGATTCGTTCTCCACATTTCACTAGTTTCAATCCCACTTCTTCACCCCTGTGAGCATCACCCGATGCAATGAGTGCTAAGTGAACTATTCAAAAATCATGAGAAATTAGTCAGTTACGACTACCTCTCATGGAAATGGTCATACGTTTGAATGACTTACTTAACGCAGTTGAATCCCAAAAATGATATATAACTTCATACTATTCCTGTGTTTTACAATGACCCAAAAAAATTACATGCCTCCCCTGTTCTGTATCTCGCACTGTTGTGCGTTCATTACATTTCCATGAACAACCTCTGCATTTTCAATGGCGGACAAACATTATATCCCTGTTCTTGTTAAGCCCTTGCACTGTTGTGCATTCTCTATATATCAAAACAAATATAACACACGTTCACCGTGCGCAGGCACCATTACACAAAACTACAAAAAGAACTCCACGCGCACACACCGTGTGCAGGCACAAAAAAAATATACATACAAAAAAACACGCACATGCATCGTGCGCAGCCACCATACGTATATATAAAAACATCTATAAAAAAAAACATGTATATAAAAAAACGTATGCCCCATAACCTTATTAAAGGCCTCCACCAAAAAGTACGTCAAGCATTAAAATCCATTGAATTCCCTTCTCGGCGGTCAACAAGAAATCTTTCACTCCACGCAATTTTTGATTTGATGTGGGCGGGGTCGGATGACGTCACTTCGGTGCCACGTGTCGCCACCTCATTCGTCGGGCCCGGTCGTTAAACTCCGCGCAGCTTCGCGCCGATCCGAGCCTCCAAAACCGATCCGACGGAATTCGTACGCCAAGCTCCCACAAATAGAACGACCTTTAGCGGCCGGGGAGAGGGCGGTTTCAGCTCTCGTACATGGGACGCGTGGCGGAGTGTGATTGCGGCGGCACCCCCGCTACGGAAACTGCCTTCGCCGAATGGTGGTGCGGGGAGACCGCGGTGGTTTTCCTGAAGCGCTGTGCAGTTGGAATTAATATTCCAACATTTTGACCAAACAATTCCTAAATTTCCATAGACCACTCACTAAAAATAAATGGCTACGTTACGGCCTCTATGGAGAGACAAAAGAGAGCTTTAATGCGGAGCGGAAACCACCAAAGTGATAAAGAGTGAATCATCAGAGTTTCATCCAGCTGGCGTCATCAATTTTATCTATAAAACTCTGATCATATTTAAAATTTTAGCATGGGACAAAAGCTTCGATTTAATGTGAGGACATGCCTAGAATTTGGAGGATGGGACAAAAGCATTATTGATCAGGAGCATCCACCCTCTGACCGTTTCTGTAACCCATCCGCTTCACGTTTCTCAGTTTTGTCCATTTGCTCAATATTTGAGGGTTTCATGATGTTGTTTCATATGCTTTGTTTTTTTATGTTTAATTAGTAACATTTTCTGTTTATGGTTTAACTAATAAGTTATTTTAGTTTAGTTAATATAAGGAGCAGGGCTAGTAAGTTATTTTTGTTTAGTTAATAGAGGGAGCAGTGCTCTTTGACGGGAATTAGTAGTAATCTATGAGTTTTTGTTGTTTCTTCTCCTTCCTCGATTGGAGGTTAGAAAGAAATAAGGATAGATATGTGGAGAGAAGGAAAGTGATTTTTTTGATGGTGTTCTGTTGAGATTTTCATTATTTGGAGGATATTAAGTATTTTTAAGGAAAGGAAAAAAATATTATTATTATTATAATTATTTATTGATTTTTTGTTTTTATATTTTTTTAAGATGTATTTTGGTTTATGTTGATGTTTTTTTATTGCGTCTTAAGAAAAAAATTTGAAGCATGTTTGTAAACATATTTATATTTTGTAATTAATTTTTTTTGTAAGTTATTTGATATTATAGTTTGTTTTTAGATGGCTTGTGGTAGATTAGGAAGTGTCCAGAGGTGAAGCATTCTATTAGATTTTATTAGAGAAAATAATGATAGCCTAGAGGGGAATTCATTGGGGAAGAATGGGTTGGAGAAATGTGAAGTGTAAAGAAAATGAGGATTTTGAAGAAGAGTTGGAAGATTAAAGGGTTTTAGTTGGGGTCATAGATCCATGGAGAGGATTATTGAAGCTATAGCCAAACAAGGAACAACAACTATGCTTGAAGTCCCTGATCTTATAGGAGAATTATATTTAGAATTGTTTATGGATTGGATTTAGGAGTTAGATAATACAATGATATGTAAGAAATTGAGGAAACTACCCCATGAAGTGTCAAATTTCTATCCTACAAAATGAAGTGTCACACCACTCTAATGTGGGAAAAATCACAGAATGTTTAGAAGAATCAAGGAAAAGAGAAGATCAAGATGTTACCAAAGATGCTAAAACATTTGAATGCTAAATTTATTCCCTTAGATTATCAAAAAAAGATTTTTAGATAATATCAAAATATAAAATAAAATTGTTTATTCATCCTACTCTTAATTAAGAAATTTTGAGGTTGCAAATCATCACTGGTTTGCAAGAGGATTATGAGCATCTGATAACAAGATACATCAATTCTCTTGGATTTCAAGTCTAAGATGAATTGACCATTATCAAAGTGAATTCCATGGATGAAGTATATTAGTTTTTCTTGAAAGCATAGGAAAGGTTGAGTAGGAAGGACAAAGTGGCAATGAAATGGATGGCAAAAAAATACGTAGAGGAAGAGGAAGATTTTTCCAATCCTACCAATGAAGAACAAGCATTGGATAATGTTAAGCTATATTTTCAAAGTAGGGGAGGAGGACGATCATTTTCTTGGAGTTGGAAATTGTTGAAGTTTTATATATGCAGTAAACCCCATAAGGTTGTATATTTTCCACAAAATTTGAAAAGGGTTACGATAGCCTAAGAAGGAGAAGGGAAGGAAATTTGGACAAAAGAAGTGTAGGTAGAGAGAGGAGAGAATTTTATGTTGAGGAGGACCTTGATCTATGGGAATAAAGTAACTCGTAAATAGTATTAGAAGAGGAAGAATAAGTTTCAGAAAGAATGATACAAGGACTGTTGGAATAACGGTTTCTATTACAACAGAACCCGTAGTTGTTAATAAATAGATCACCAGAATTAATAGATCCTTGAGAGGCAGTTAAGCAGATGTCGTGAAACAAGTGTGGAGTGTTGGATTGTCCAATGCACAACAATATCCACTCTAGCATGAGTCGGAGGTGTTTTGAACTCGAGAAATTTGACTTTGATGCCTCTTGTTAAAATCACAATTGCCATTACACCAAAACTTGTAGGAATTAGTAAAGAAACTATCACCATAGTTAACAGATCCTAAAGTGTCGGCTAAGCACATGTTGTGAAACACGCAGGGAACATTAGATTATCTAATGCTTAGAATGGACAAGGTGTGCAAGGTGATTTTAGATGGAGGATCTATTGATAAGTTGGTAGGTACAGACGCAGTGAAAAATTTACAAATTTCTTACATTCCAAAATCACATCCCTATACTATTTCCCTTGTTGAAAAAGGATAAAAGTGTTTTGTAAGTCAATCTTGTTTTGTTGACCTCAAAATTGGTCCTTATTTAGAAAAGGTTTTGTGTTACGTAATTCCAAAATACTTTTGAATTACTATTAGGTATATCTTAGCAATATGACTGGAATGTAGTTAACCATGGCAAAGAAAACATATATGAGATACAAGATGAAGGAAAATGCCAAATTTTGAAGTCTTTTAATGAAGATGAGTCATCAAAATTAATAACTCTATCCTTGATTAACATGGGTTGGAAGAAATTGTCCTAGGCATCAAAGGGTGAGATTTGTTATCTATTCTACCCTCAAGAAAAGAATGAACTATGTAAAAAATACCCCTTTATAGGTGTAGAAATTACTTCCGCAATATCCAAATTTGATACCATCCAACTTACTAGCTGGCTTACCTCCTTCAAGGGCCATTACTCATCCATTTGATTTGGTTTCTAGTGCCAAACTTCCAAATCAGGATACCTATATGATGACTCCTCTAGAAAATGAGAGAGAAGATCACATAATCTTACCTTATAAATAATCCTCTATAAAATAATCTTACCTTATAAAATTTGACGAGCCACTTAAAAAAATGGAGCATAACCAATATTTTTGTTAAAAAGCATGGAAAGTGAGCCCATCTACAAAATTTAACTCCTAAATATTGAAATTTAACTTTCAAACAAAACTTATAAAAAAATATGAAAATATCGCATAGTTAAAATAGTGCACCAATTAAAAATAAGTTCCTAACATGTGTAAAATGTGAATCATGACAAAAGAAACTCTGAATGTCCTTATATTTTTTTTCAATGTGATGGAAATATATTATTCCATTTCTCTTGCAAGTATAATTATTTGAAATCACTTGGATACAGATACAAAGAAACAAGTGTGATAGTTGCATAGTAGCATAGTCCCTATCTCTTTTGGTATTTATCGATTTGTTGTGATGATTAAGGTTGTGTGGGGCCCACATTTTGTCCCACCCTAGGGCCTTTTTTTTTTATTTTTTCCAATTTTTGTTTTTATTTTTCTTCTATTATTTAATTTTTATTTTTTTTATTTTTTTATTTTTTAAATTGGGCCTTGGGGTGGTAGGGGCTGATTCCAGGAATTGGTGCCTGCCACCCAAGTTTTTCTTTTCAATTTTTTGCTTTTTGTTTGCTTGTTTGCTTTTTTTTTTTTTAATTCTTTTTTTTTTAATGATTTGTATTATAATATTTTTATTTTTATTTTTTAAATATTTTATTTTCATTTTCTTTTTAATTTTTTAATATATATTTTAATTTTGTTATTGTTTTTATATTCATTTTCATTTTTTAAAATTTTTTTGCTTCTATTTTTTTTAACTTCAAAAAAATATGTTTTTTATTTGTTGTTGTTAATTTTTTTCTTAAATTATGTTGAATTTTTGAAATATTTTCCATTTTTTTTAACGAGTAAATTTTGATTTTTTTTTTCTTTATACATCTTGAATGTTTTTTTCTTCTCTTCTTTTTAGATATTTTTTTTATGTTTAATTTTCTTTTGTTATATTTTTTTATTTTTTATTTTATGTTTTATTACTTATTATTTTTTTTTAATTTGGTGTTTTTAATTTTTTGCAATATTTGAAAATTTGTTTTCTTGTATTATTTTTTGGGTTATTTTTTTGAATATTTCAATTATTTGGTATTTTTTTTTTAGTTTTTTATTTTCACAAGTTAATTTTGGCTTTTTTTTCGGCTTTCTTATTGATTTTTTTTTTAAGGTTTTTTAGTCATATTATCTTTTTCATAATTTCGTGTTTGAAGTATTTTGAAAACTTAATATTTTTTTGTAGTCATAATATTTGGTGTTAATTCCATGGTTGAAAAATTGTCAATATTTTAATGTTTTTCTATGTCATGAATATTTAATCTTTAATGCTATGGTTGAAAACAATTATAAGTATTTTCTCTCATGTTCATGCTTGTAATTATTGGAAATTTAAAGATTTTCAAAATCATGATATTTTATTTTTAACGTCATTATTAAAAAATGTTGAAAATTAACCTTGGGAAAAAAAAAGTTATTCGAACATCAACATTTTTTTCATGGTTTTTTTTTCACACAACAATTTGGTTTAAATTTGGTTTTTACTGCCATTTTAATTTTTTTTTGAAAATCTACCGAAAAGAAAAAATGTTATTCCAGCATATCAACACTTTTCATTTTCAGCCTGTTTTTTCATGTTTTTTGGGGGTTTTGGGCTAAATTACCTGTTTTGAGGTAATAGTTCTTGTTTGATTGGTAACTATGTTATGATCCCTCCAATGTAACCAATCCAGGAAATGGCTACTTACTTGAATCCTGCTCACAATTACCATGAGAGCACACAAAAAAAAAACAACTGCAAGTATCCACTGAAAATGTTCTCATGATCCATACATACAATAAAGTTCATCTCCCTTGATGACTGCAGCAACTCGACAAAAGGATCTTGAAACTCATAAATGACTACCTTTTCTTGACAATCAACAACAAGACAAGAATCTTCTTCCTTTTTAGACACTGGTTGTTTTATAAAATGAGGTTTGTCATTCTTAAGCGAAATAGATGTAGACTGCAAATTTTTGGATTCCTATTGAACAAGACAATGAAGACAGTTTTTTGATCAAGTTTTTTTCTCTGTTTTTAAGTTCATAATTAGCTAATAAAGAAGGATTTTGACAACAGATATCATTCACTATTGAATACTGTTGCAACCTACTGTACATTGGTTCCAATGAAACTATATGATTTTCTATAGGCTTGTCGTTCTTTTCGTAAGAGATATTATCAAAAAATTTCTTCAAAAACTAAAATGAATCAAAACTTAATGGTATAGAATTATCCGACATCAATTCACAATATGTTTTAGATTCTAAACTTTCATCTGTGATTTGAAACTCAATGTAACTCAGTGGTTGCGATTCTAGAGCGAAAGAAGCTTCCATATCACAAGTGACATCCTCAACCGATTCATGAGAATGTTTTCCATTTATGTTGTTGACAACTCACTTATACCTTTGCTTATAGGTTTCTATTATTTTTTCAAATGAGGAGAAACACAATGGTAAGGAGTCTTGATCAATAAGTTCATTGTCTTCTTCATGCTCAACATGAAAACTAAAAGATTGATGATTTCCAGTCTTAGGGAAGTTTTCACTTAGTAATTGAAATGAAGTAAAACATAAACATAAATACCTTTCACCTTCTTTGAAATTTTCTACACTTTCTTCATTGTTGTCATAGCTAATATGTATAGGCTGGGTGCTATATTTGAGTTGTTCTAACTGAACTTCTTCCTCCCAAAAACTTGTCATTGATTTCCTTGAAGAGTCAGCCTCTAATTCAACAACATAATTATCACCATACTGATCATACTTGGGTAACTCATCATTATAAGAAATGACATCAGGCATACACATTAGATCAACAAATTGGTTCTCTACGGGTTTATCTACAAATCCATTTCGATGATTGTCCATAAATGAATACATAAAAAATCATTTTCTAATCTATTGTAACAGGAATAAGTAGGATAATGGTTAGGGATGGAAACCTCTTCTTCTTATGCAATACATGGGACATGGCGTTTTTGAACAAAAAATTCATCTCTCATGATGATATTTTGTATCATTTCTTCCAGTTTTCTTACCAAAATGTTGAGCTTCACTTCTGGAAATTTCAAGCATTCCTTCTTTGTGTTCTCCCTCTCTTCTTCCTTCAATTATGACTAGAAAATTAGCTTCCATGACTATTGCATTGTCCTGCATTTGTTCGAGTGTTGTAGTGTTCCTTTCTCTCAATTGAAATGCCATTTCCGGATCAAAGGCATCTAGGTAGTGTAAGAGAGCTAAACCAGGAGGCGATTTTATATCAACAGGCATTGAATGGTATACTTAATTGAATGTAGCTGAAAGGTGTTGCACTGTTTCTCCTGTCTATATTTCCAAATGATTATACTCATCTACAATCATAAAAGAATTCCTCTTGATCACCCATTTATCAAGAAATACTTTTACAAACTGATGGAAATCGAAAATTTTTGCATCTGGTAAGTTCTTTAACCATTTCTTAGCTTTGCCTTGTAAAGATAAAGAAAAAATCCTAATACTGACATCATCTTACTCGACCTCAAAAAGGTCGAGAAAAATTTCAAAACTATGAATGTGTTTTTCAACAATGATGTTACCATATTCTCCATCAAACATGGGAAGATATTTGTAATAATTTTCAGGGAAATCATGGAGTATAGGAGGTAAGATGAGTGGCTTGTATCTATCTGGAATTTTACAAGGTATAGGAGTATGTACAAAATCTATAGGATTAGTCTTGATCTCTTGAGGTTCATCAAGCTAAATATGGTCATCATAAGATTCAAAAGAAGGGTCTTGACCAAGATCAAAGGCATACAGAGAATTTGTATTCACAATATTCAAAGTAAAGGAATCAAATGCAAGTCTAGGATCTTTTCTCAAATATAGTATAATTTGTAAAACCTTCTTGAGATTCTTGGGAAAAGAGAAGAAATAATTTATGACAAAGAACTTGATGTCTTGGATGAAATTCCAACTTGAACACCCAATCTTCCCATATTGTCATTTCATTCTTTTTTCGGTAAGGTTCATCCTCAAGTGGAGTCATTGAATTAAATTTGAAACTAATTTGGATTCACCAGGTGAACGATTTCAGCCTTCCTCCATCTAACCACTATCCACCATCAACAATCAGATCTAATCCTTGTCATTCTTTCCCAGGGAATATATGATCCTGTGTTCCCTGGCAACAACACCAAAATGTTATCCTCTACAATATCCCAAGGCTAAGAAAGGAGATCGAAGAAAGTAACCTCAGACCACTTACAATTTAGTAGCTAGCCCTGCTAAACCAGAGAGGGCTCTCTCTATAAAGCTCACAAACAAATATGACTGGAGTGGGAAAAAGATATTAGGATAAATATTTGAGCTCATGTAAGGTTTTGAAATTTAAGGTTTTGCTGGATGAAGCATGAGTCAGGGAACCAAGGCTAGGGCTTTAAAAAAAACTCAGTTGTAGAAATACAAAGGAGAAAGATAGGTATGTCTCAATGGAGCTTCAAGGCTTTGTCAATGTAGTGTAGGGTTGAAAAACATAGGTTCAAAATGAGCATGGAAAGCATGAGTTCATTCATCAGAAGATAGATAACATAAATATGAATTTCGTATCAAAACAGAGCTTAAGCTTTAAGAATTTTGTTCATAAAACTCATAGGAAGATCATTGAAAGCATAGACATGGAAGGAAGATACATTAAACATTCATAAAAGTGAATCACAAAAGAAAAACACTACCATAAGATCATACCATATGAATTTCTTACTAATGGTTGCAATTGGCTTGTATTACTACAAAGTGATCAAGTACAAAGGCTCCAAAAGACTCTCAAGCATCCAACCCTCTCTATGACTTAGATTAGGTTACATATAGATCAAAAGCTACATCCCCCTCTCTCAGGGGTCGAATTTCTCAGTATAGAACCAGTTTACAAAAATCTCTTTAACCAAACCTAATGACCAGTGAGGTTAAAACAAACTCCCAAATTGGCCTAAAACTGATTCATTTGGCCATGGAAACCTTTACAAGAATGAATCTACTCAATTTTTACTTTAACAAAGATAATTACACCCCAATACATCATTACAACACCATAAATGAGAAATTATATCAATAAAAGTCAAACTTGACTGAGAAATGTAAAAAAAAATCACTTCCAGGCAAAAATGTAGCGAATTGTGTGAAGACGTAGCATGTCTGCAAAAAATGGAGTGTGTTGATTACAAAAGGCTTTTTGAGTGGTTCCCGTGCTCCAAATCAAGATCTGTAAAATGGTGGAGAAATATTTGCATGTCTACTACATAATAGAACCCTCAAGCACTAAAAAATACTTCTCCAAGATCTCCAAAATTAAATTCTCCCACAAATACTCCAAAAACATAGTGTGTTGTTGAAAAACAGGGCAGAAAGGTGTTCTTTCACTACTTTTTGGACTCTTTGACCTGGCAGAATGTGTTGAAGTGGAACTTGGTTGGACAATTTTGATATGGAGGTTAAAAGGAATCGAAAAATGTAAACCTTTTGTTAATTGGAGGCCCCCAACAAAAACGTAGCATGGGGCACACTACCTTTTTGGACAAAATTTGTGTAAACTTTATGGGTTTTATGAAAAAATAGGCCTAAAAATGGAGCAATATCTCTCTAACCATGATATTTTTTGTTAAAACTAGGAGAGGTGTTTGTATATAACGATGTTTTGAAGAAAATCCCGTGTCGTCTTTTTTATTCGAATAGAAATTGGCATCAACCCATGGTATTCATCCACCCATGTTACTCATCCACCCATGGAATTTACCCATGGTATTGTAAGTGGCATCCACCCATGGTATTCATTCGCCCATGGAATTGACTTGTGGTATTGTAACTGAAAAATGCTATAAGTGACAGGTCACATTTTGTAAACGGATAGTTTGTCTACCACAATGTAGCCATTATAGTTATTATCAGTTTTAATAAAAAAATCTTTGTGGTTTGCTTTACTATGTGTTCTATCATTTTCTTTATAGCATTGTAATTCTTAAGATCTTAGGGGCCTCCCCCACAAGATCCATTTCAATCTTTTATATCTTGGGGGCCTCCCCCTAAGATCCAGATCGGTGGTATTAAAGCAGGTTATGATTCCATGGGAATGAGGGTTTGACACATATTTTAGTTTCAAATTTTGCAGAAATATTAAACAAACTTCAAGCATGTGCTACGTCCTCCACAGAGAATTTTCTTGGGCCAAGCGAGAAGAATTTTTCTTTTTTCATTTTTTTTGTAGGAATGTTTTTGGGTGGTGAGTTTGCAGATCAGATTTGAAATTTTTGATGAAAAATTTACAGAAAAAAAAAGTAACAGATCTAGATTTGATCCGGATTTAGACAGGAACGCAACAAATTACAGAGATAACCATAAATACAGATATGAGATAACCATAAATACTGAGATGCAGCGGAAATAATACTTCATTTCATTACTGTAAAAATATTGACATGTTCTTACAAATAGAAATGGAAAGAAACTAGCTAGGGCGATGGTAGCTTATCTCTAAGAGGAGATGTGGCGGCTACATGCCTCTGAACTGTTCCGAACTTAGTTAAAATGAGGCTCGATGGCCTATTTATTGTTGAGAAACAATGGAAAACCCTTCACATCCCGAAACCTAACCCTAGAAGATGAAATGCCAAATTGTGGGCCCCGTTTGGGTAAATTGGTACATCAATTTCCCGGGGTCGTAACTTTGGCATACGATCTCTGTTTGACGCGTACGATAGCTCGTTAGAAAGATCTATCCGAGTACTACCACTTTGGGAGGCAACATCGGTCCATGGACCCATGTTGCCCCAGATTCCCAAACAAACATCGTTTAGGGCCTCAAAATGGCTCCGGAAGTTCAGGACCCGAAAAACTGCTAAATAGTAAACTGTGCTACAATTTAGGAAACTGAAAAAGCTGAAAGAGACAGTTGTGGGGGTCCAAATGGGATAGGTGGGTGGCCATCAACATCCACCTGGATCAAGATTCCTTGCAAAAAAATACCCATATTAAAAAAAATCATCTGAATCGGAGTCTGGGCGAGGGAGATATCGCTGATTTGAAATCAACTATTTTTTCAGTGATTTTGTGACAATAGAAACGTTGCAGTGCGAATATGAGATTCTAGAGTGTCTAGATAAGGATTTCCAACACATGGGAAGATGAAAAATGGTCCTTCTGTTTCCAAAAACAGGTTATAATAAATATTTTGAGTTATATTGACTGAGTTATGTCTGTTTTAATTCTGGAGTAGCATTCAGAGTAGGATCTGTTTGGAGACATGCTCTCCCACCCTGCTTTAGTAGGCACCTAATTCACATTCATCAGTTTTAGCGTAACAAAATTGAGTTGGGTTATTTAGAGACGTTCCCTCCCACCTGAGGCTATGTAGGCACCTTCTACTTCATTAACAACCAACATAATGGTTATGGGTCAACCGCACAAAATCCTTGTCATCGAAGTCCATTTTCTAGGCTGCACATTGTTAGTATCATAGTTGGTCACAAGCATTACAGGGTATCTATATCTTGGATCTTCACTTGTCATGGTTATGCGTCATCCACAAACCCACACTTCATCGAAGTCCATTTTTTAGGCTGCACTCTTTCAATATCACAGTTAGTCACATGCATTATAGGGTACCTCTATACTTAGATCTTCATTCATTATCGTTATGGGTCACCCACAAACCCACATTTCATTGAAGTTCATTTGCTAGGCCGCACATTGTCAATATCACGGTTGGTCACAAGCATTACAGGGTATCTTTATCCTCCGATCTTCATTCATGATTATTATGGGTTAACCACATAAAACCCTTCTCTTCAGTGGCACTTCATATTCAAAAAGGCTTCGCAACAGGGAACTTCATGCAATGGGGACCATTGCTTCTTAAGGACGGAGGAATGATCCGAATAGAAAATGACATCAACCCATGGTATTCATCCACCCATATTATTCATCGACCCATGGAATTTACCCATGGTATTGTAAGTGGCATCCACCCATGGTATTGTAAGTGACATCCACCCATGGTATTCATTCACCCATGGTATTTCCCCATAGTATTATGACATCCACACGTGGAATTGACCTGTGGTATTGTAACTGAAAAATACTATAAGTAACAAGTCACATTTTGTAAAAGGAAAGTTTGTCTACCACAATGTAGCTCTTACAGTTATCCGAATAGAAAATGGCATTATTTTTGGAAATTCATTTTCATTTTCTCAGAATTCGTGCCACAAAATCATGACTAAAAAAAGAAATTAACTTGGAAAATTTTGATTTTTTGAAATATGTCTCCAAGGAAGTTGCATATCTCCCAATCTATGATACCTGTGTAATAACTTAAGGAGTTTTTTGTTTCGTGGTTTATTATTGAAAAAAACTTCTTTCACTTTTTTCAAATTCATCTTCGTTACTTCAGAAACTGATTTTGAAGTAACATTGTCCCTATGTGTGGAAAATGATCTCAAAACTCTAAAAATTATGCCAAATACATCTACTGATATGATGAAGTCTATTCATGATATTGTGGCTTTTACTCTTTTCAAGTTGGTGGCAAAGACGCTTGTCAACTTGGCATGGCATCCCACCTGCTAAATTTTCTCACAAAACCCTAAACAACCAACCTTTTGGAAGCATTATCTCACAAATGTTGAAGACCTAAATTATTTGGAGTCAAATGGCTCAAACCTTGAAACCTGACCTCCTTTATTGTATGGTTTATTTCCTCCCTCCATCTTTTATGATTGCAAAGAAAAACCCTAGTGTAAGAGATGGGAAAACTGAGTTTTTAGAGGGAGCAAGGGATTGGGATTAGTGTGTTTAAGTGAGGGGATGGAGGGGTTACGGAGAAGATATGTGGGTAAGAAAAAATGGGGAGGTAGGGAGGTGTGTTAGGAGACTTAGCGAAGTGAAAATCAGATGGGGAGTGAAGGGATGAGTGGTAGGAATTAAAACACAATCCTAACCCTAATTTATGCCAAAAATGTAGCGTACATATTAGGGTTAGCTCTAGGAATTAAGGGAATTTGGGAGGAGGTATGAGGAAATCTAGGGAAGGTTTGCTTGAGTGTGAGGAAGGGTAAAATGTGTAGGGAACTAGGTTTTTCTGTGTGCAAAGTAAACAATAGTGCCAAACCAAGAAAGTAGCGTGAAACCCTAGGAGAAGGTTCCCCAATAAAAGGCTAAAAAAATTGATGATTGGAGGTGATGTTTTTCTTAAAATTACTTGTAACTGAGCTGGGGAGAGCTTCACCTATAGGAGAGAGTGTTTGGAGATGTTCCTTTGTTTCATAGACTGGAAACATAGTGAGTTGGAGAAAATGTAGCAGGAGGCTAAAAATGAAACGTGGAAGAAACAAAATGTAGTGTGAGGCAGGAAGACATAGCAAGAGGATGAAAAACACCCTTTGAGAGTAGAAATTGATGCTAAGGATTCTTGGAAGGCTTTCAATGACCAATTGGAGCTCTATACAAATGAGATGATTGAAAGAAATTCTTGAAAGATATTTTAAAACTCAAAAACACCTTTTTTGGCATATGTCATGACATGGCATCATACCTCATTGATTGGAGCAATATCTTTATGAATTGGAGTATTACCTTTACATTTATTACATTTCTCCCTAAGATGCTAACTCCCTTTATATGAGGACTCAAGACAATAAACATAGCTCTTTTTACTTAAATCTGACATGGTGATAAAAAAACAAGTGAAGACTTAGACCAAGACCCATATGATGAAATTTTACTTGATTCATGACCTGTAACACTTGAAAAATGACATGAGCATGATGAATAATGATACCCATGAATTTTGAAGGAAGTAGCATTGACCTAGACACACCAACCAATGATCAATTTTCTTTTATTTGAGGACCTACTAAAACCATAAAAAACTTGATCTAGGACCCTAACAAAAAATTTAAAAGAGCACATTTGATCACTGGTCACTACCAGCATTGACACACGCTAACACCCACCACATCAGTTCGACCCATGTTACCCCAAATTCTTCATGCTAAACTGATTTCTGGTATTTTTTGGGCTCGAACTGGGGATACTTATTCCAATTCTTAAGATTCCAGTCCTCCATGTGCAGTTGTGGCACCTTTGCCGACAAATCTCCCTCAATCGACACTTCATCCGGTAATAGTGGCATAAATACTTTGAATTTTATAGCATCTATGTCCCTAGTAACCTTTGAGGTCAGGTTCTGTGGTGACATATAGGGTAGAAACCTCAAGACCAGTTTCATATCTTTTGCGTCGATATCTTCTATGCCATTGACCACTTCTTCTACATCTGAATCTTGGGGCTCCATCAGTTTCCTTTCCTTGTCCAACCTCTCCTTATTTATTTTCTCCTTAGTGATTTTTCTTGATGATTGCCAAACTGGAGGCTTATTATTTTTCATGCTTGCGGCAACAGTTTGCTTCCTTGGGGACCTTGGCCTAGTGACATGCACTGGTGGTGTAGCAGTCATGACGAATCCTAGCCCTTGTCTAAGAAATTTTATTTCAATCTCCTCCCAAATCAGACATGCAATAGAGCACTTGGCTCACACTTAAGCAAAAAATCACCAGTCGAAATATTAGTGAGAAAAGTATTCAAATGTCAAGTGGGTTACCATATTTATAACCTTTTTGAATTTAAAACTTCATCATCTTGTTTAGATCCTCCTCATAAATGATAATTTGGTAGTAGATTTTCATAGATATGCTCATTAAATGTGTTCCCCCCACTCCTTTTAACGACAATTTCCTTGTCAAATCAGCTGTAGCAACCCTAACGATCATATTCTGGATGAACTGTGTTACACTCTTCCCTACATCTTAGTTACACCTTCTTCATTGCGGCTTCCTCCATCTATGCCATCCTCCTGAATACCACACAACACTTCCTCCTCGACAAAGTCCTTCTTTGGCAGTGTAGTTTAAAATATCATGCTTCCTTCCAACTTCCTGTAGCATGAAGACTTTTATCCATTCATATAGTCATTTCACAGTCCCAGGGATGGAATTGTCCCTGTATATTTTGAACCTAGTACCATTTACTCACCCATGAATGAATTCTCCATTCAACTTCATGAGATGAACTGTGCCACCATCTGGCTATCCTTAACAATGTATGGTCCTAACAAATGAATTTTGAATTTTCCTGGGAACGTTGCAAACTTACTATCATACAACAGAACCAAGTCTCCATTCTTGAAAGTTTTCTTCTTAATATGTCGGTCATGCCAAACATTTCCCTGGATTTCTACACTTGTTGGTGAAATCATGCAATAAAGCGATCTTCCTCAAGTGCGAATATTTGTTCCAATCTTTCCTCCATAATTTCGTTGTGTGCCATGTTTGTGACTACAACAATTCTAAGACTCGGTACTATGTATTCCATAGGAATTATGACTTTCTATCCATAAACCAATCTGAACAGAGTCTCTCTCGTCAACTTCTTGAAAGTAGTTATGTATGCCTATAAAACTAATTTTATGTGCATATCCTAATTGTTTCTGTTGATGTTACATACTTTAGTCAGAGTGTTCTCCAAAATTTTGTTGAAAGCCTCAACCATGTCATTCGCCTGAGAATGATAAGGCATGCTCTTTTGATGATGTACCTAAAATTTGTTCGTCAATGCCTCAATGGTGTTGTGTAGGAAGTGTGATCCTCGGTCGCTCAATAAGATCTTTGGACACCCAAATATCAACACGATATATTCAAAGATGAAGTGTGCTACAGTGTATGTGCTGCAATCCTTCACTTGTTGTGCTTCAATCCACCTGGTAAGATAATTTTTCATGGTAATAATGTATCGCGCACTAGTCTTCTTTCCTGGTGGATTGATTGACCCAACAAATTCAATTGCCCACTTATAAAAATCCTTCAAGATGATTTTTGGATTCAACGAAAATTTTTCCCTTCACAATGTCTTCCGGTCCTTTAGAAAACATCGCATGCACTATAATATTCTTTGGAATCCTTGTGCACCATGGGCCACCATAGCCTCCCTCTTAAAATCATTTTCATGGTGGATCTTCATGCATAGTGTCCTCCTATGAAACCACCATGTGCTTCTGTGAGAATATTGTGTCTTTCAGGCTCAAGGACATATGTACACAATATGTTGTTGGGGCCCATTTTATACAAATTTTTGGCAATCACAGAAAAAGTGCAGCTTTGACTATGATTTATTTCTTCTGTTGAGTCGTGTACTTTGTGGGGTCTACTCCGATAGACAAGAAGTAAATGATATCGGTGAAATTATCATCAACAACCCTTACTATAAAGAGTTTCACATTGGGAAGTCCTTTTTCAATGTTCATTGGTTCTTCACCGGTCTCAATTTTGGACAGATAATCTGACCTAACTTTGAATCATCCTGGATTGTCTATTACTTCAAAATCATATTCTTGGAGCAACAATAGCCACCTACAGATATTCGCCCCAAACACATGCTTGTTCACCAAGTATTTCAGTTCAATATAGTCTGTAAACATCTTCAAGTGTGCGCTTAATTAGTAGTGCCTAAATTTCTGCATCACATAGACCATTGCAAAGCCCTCTCATTCCATTGTGGAATAATTCATTTTTTTACTAAGAATAGTTTCGACTCACAAATTCAATGGGGTGATCAAGATCACCTTCTCTTGGCTGTGCTAAGACAACATGCAAAGCTATGCACAATGCATCAACATGAAGGTGGAACTCCTTCTTCCAATCTGGAAACACCAAGATCGGTGAAACAACCATTTTTTCCTTTAACAAGTCGAGGCTCTTTTGAGATTCATCGTCCCAACAAAAGGTGACATCTTTCTTTAGTAATTTTTCCATCACTATTGTGATCTGCGCGTAGGCATTTATGAACTTATGGTAATAACCAATATTCCCTAGAGTCGTACGTAACTACTTCACATCCTTTAGTAGATCCAGATTGATAATAACAAAACATTTTACAGGGTCCACCATCAACCCCTGCTTGTGAACAACATTTCCCAGTAATATTCCATATGGTACACAAAAAATACACCTTTTTAGGTTCAAGGGGACTTGATATTTCCTGTAGGTACCTAACATCAAGCGTAGCTTCGAATCATGCTTCTTTAATAGTCCAAATACTGTCCAGTCATCAAAGTAAAGCTCCAAAAAATTATGGATGAATTATCTAAATGCTTTGATGACAAATGTGGAGAATCTCGTAGGTGCATTCTTCAACCCAAAAAACACGACTATATACTGAAACGATCCCCATTCAGTAGAAAAAGTGGTCTTACTCCTATTTTCCAGTGCGATCTTAGTTTGATGGTACCCTGAAAAGCCATATGTAAAGGAGTAGGTCTGAAGTCCTCCCATATTATCCAAAACTTCATCAGTGAATGGCGTTGGGAATAGGTCATGTATGCATACGTCATTCAATTTTGTTAAATCGACACAAATCCTTTTGTCTCCCTTAGTCTTTTTCTCTTGCACTACCATCAAGCTCACCTAGTTAGATTATTCCATAGGTTTAATTATTCCATATATGACCATCTTCTCAAGCTCCTCCTTCACCTTTTATTTCTATTTTGAGTTTAGCCTAAATTTTCGTTGTTTTATAGGTTTCACATCTCACTTCAAAGTGATCCTTGTTATGGCTAGATCACCTAAAATTCCTTTTAACTCAATGAACTTTGTTAGAAATAGCCCCTGGTACTCATGCAGTAATTTGGTGACCTAATCTACTGTATCCTCATCCCAGTAATCTCCGATGAGCGTGAATTTAGGCTCCACCTCTTAAGCCTATATTGACTTGCTTCGTCTTAGCATGCTGTGTTATGTCAAGTATCTCAAGTTCTAGTCCCACAACCTCAATTGTCCTTATGATTTATGGATGTTAATGTTCTGTGGATCCTGCTCCCCTCTTCCGCGTTTAGATTATAACATTATACTGCGTGTTGCAACTATGCGTTCCAATTAGGTTGTACCCAATTCATTGGCTCATTTGGTGTCTGGAAAATTCCTGTTATGATTTCCTCAAGGGAATCATCGATTCAATAAAAACCATATTCAAAGCTAAAGGTAAATATGAAGCTTTACTTCAGATCGTACTAGTCAACCATGCTATGGCATAGCTCCGTTTCGAGATACGAAAATTTTCATTGGTATCACATCGAAAGTGTGGACAAATATGTGTACCCATCCTGGTTCAGGTTCTTTGCCCCATTCCATAGTCTAACGAGAAAAATGTTCTCGCGGATCATCATTACCATTAGACTTCTCTACAAGCCTTGTGTTTGCATGATCGAACCTGAGCCTCATCAATCGGTGATACTCCTTCCAATCTCCTATATTGTCTTTATGCGTGCCTTACTATCGTGCAGGTGTAGACCTCAAAGCTATATCCAAGGCCTGGAATCACTATTCTTCTGATACATCCCTTTCAAACTCATCAAGAAATAAACTCACATTACCTATCGCATCATAGTAAGGTAAATTACGTACCTCCATTCAGATGTAGAGAATATATTTTGTAAGTTTTTTATATTGCAGAGTAGAAATGTTGCACAATCGGTTCTACCATTTCTCCAATTCCTCATCAGAGTCTGAGACACATGAAATATCATTTTCCCAACTTATCCTCCCATCTATCGCGGAGATGATCTAATCCTCATCCCACACAATTAACTTATAGATATTATTAATATATTCCTTTCCATATTCATTGCGGAGAGGTTCTGTATACCACGCTCCTTTAGAAGGGTCCAAGGGAACAATGACCCTGGTACCATTCTTCTTGAATACCATACTTCTTCTTTTTCATATTGATTATCTCATCCATATAAAAAGCCCAATCGATTCTAAGTAAAGCTAGATATAGATTGTTTTCTTCCACAATCTCAATGACTTTAGAGTCCGCCACCACGCTTACTCCTACAATGTCTACAACAATGACATGCAATCGACCCATCTGGATGAATTTTTGTTGATTGGCCATGGGCATCTAAATTGGTGAACATTGTAGCTTTGGTTGCCCCATTCGCTCCCAGGTCTACTTCGGTAATATATTCTCATTTGATCCCAAGTAAAGAATTACTTGATCCATTTCGAATTTGCTGATCTACGCAGTTAATCACATCTCTCTGCCGATTCTTTTCTTATTTATGTATTCTTTGTTTACTGCTCATTATTCACGCTGTGGCTTCTCCTTACCAGCGTAGTTGTTGATTAGTTCCTGCAATCCTTCCACTACTTTTTGATCCCTTAGCAACTTCATACATGTCTGCATAAAGGACTTCAGAATTGTTGGATGAGGGTTCTCCATCACAGTAAACACTTCAGGATTATTCTCCCATGGTACTAGTTGGATCTGTGTCTTCAACGTCGAAGCTCCTAGGTCCATGAAACTCTTCTTCGCTTCCATGAAGGTTTCTTTCCCCCTCTGCATATTGAACTCGATAATATTTTCTCCACCCTTCCTAACCCATGTATCCACCATAGGATTTTTTCCTTTTTCTTTATCTCATGCTGTAGTTGTACCACTTTGTCTCACTATGTTAACAATTGGATCATCTTCGCATGGTTCAACCCTCAACATTTGCAATTTCTATGCAGACTGTTGATTCTTCTTTTCATGCATTTTAGCCATCAAAATAGGATAATCCTCTATTACATAGTCGAACTATCTACAATAATTACAGGAAGGGGTAGTGGGGTTCTGACAAACCCACACAAAATATCTAGCTTCACCACAGTTATAAACATATAATATGACCTCAACCTCGACCAATGTCCTGTCCTATGTGTGGCCTTCAACTTGCATTTTGTACAATGCAGTTTTCTCTATCATCAAATGATATCTACAACAATTTCTTTCAGATTGTGCCTATTGACCAGCAAAAGTTACAAAATAATTGTTTTGGCAACTGCACATACTTCTGTAACAAATAATAGTGGTCAGTCAGGTGTTGTCCTACAATTCGGAAAATACTACACTAGACACTTGATTTGGTACTTTGTCCAGCACTAGGTTCCTACTTCATACGATTAGGACCTCCAGTAGACAAATAATCATGATAGAGAGGACATGGGTGCTTATAGTGACATTTTGCTTTACACTTTATGCACCAAACTTCTGAGCGCATATTAGACCGAACTTATTTTCCTTGCTTCAAATCTTGTATCTCCATATATAAGCTTGCTAACTAGGTCTATATTTGATGAACTCCTACACAAGTATCCTATAATGATAATTATTCTACCTTCATTGTAACTTCTAATGCCTCAGGTTGAGATGTGATATTTTGCTGCGATAGCGGTAATCTGAGATGCGGTAATAGCACAACTATATACCACTCTTTGTAATCCTCATTAGAGATATGAAAGTTGACATGTCCCAAAAAACATTTTAATCTCTGAACTAATTCCTAGGTAGTCTCGTTAACTGATTTCTTAATCTGTTTTATCTTTGTAATGCACTGCGACTGTGACTTTGGTTTCTTGAACTCTTCATTCAGTGCCTTCTTTGTCTGAGCTAGTGAAGTGACTAGGTTTGTTGAACTCTACTTAATAAACCATGACCATGTTGTATCCTGCAGTGTCGTGAAAAGATGAGCTTTCTTCATATCTTCATAATTGATTTGTTACGCTTTCCATACAACTTCTATCACAAACCAAAATTTCTCAGGATGCTCTCATCCCTGACCCTTAAAAATAGTCATCTTTACTACGTTAGCGATATTAAATGGGGGAAGTGGAGGTGGAGGTGTATGTGTATGAGGTGGAGGTGGAGGTGGAATGTTCGGATGGGGGATTCTGAGAAGTGCCTTGATTATCTTATTGTGACACACCTCTAGGCATGCTAGGGTTGCTTCTTTCTTCTTCACTTTTTGATTCACCCAATAACGAACTATAAATAATTTCAACGAAATTATCACAGTCTATTCTGCATTTATTTTCACTCCACGTAGATCTAGTTTGGCTTCCTTTAAACATCAATTTGCTTTCATGTGTAGTACACCCTTCTCACATAACAACATATTAATCCATAGCTTTAGGTAACTCAAATACTTACGTCACGGACCCTTGTAACTATGGAACTCAACTTCACTGTAGGATACCGATGTCTCAATCGTGAATTCAGTAATAAATCCTCTGATAACACTATTGATCTAGTAATCAACAACTCTTGTGATATTATTTTTATTCTCCTTGAGTTGCTTTATTAGCTCGGGGTCCACATAGTAGTTTCGCCATGCTTCAAATAGTTCTTACTTTCATCTAGTTTTGAAAGCGACTCATGCAACTCATCAACGATTGATGTGAAAAATATCTCGTGGTTTTCTACATATATATACCTATACAACCACATTTTTATTGACATGCGTAGATTTTATTCTATTGATCTACAAATTCACGCACCTTCAGATCGACCCAATATTGAATCTTTTTTCTAGTTGGATGCCACATCACATATCCCTCAAATAGATCCTCGTCTCAGCAACAAAACCATTTGTTGGCTTGAGGGTGTTAGACCAAGGTTCAAAGTTAGATACGCTAACCAACAAAACCCTTTATCACTAGCCCTTTCGGCAAAGAGCTTCCCATGCAGATCTTTGTCTTAGCTGAGGCGATATTGGGGGTGATGGAACTAGGTTTCCACATATAGAGGGATTATGGAGTGTGGATCTTGACTTGTTCTGACTCAGTTATGGATCTATTACTGCGCTATGCGATCTTACTTAATATTATAATGATTCCGACCTATTCTTACAAAAATACTCCTTCGGAGATCTAAACTCTATCTACTTTGAATAAATCAATGGACCTTAACTATAATTAACTATAACAACATTCATATATTAATTTTGATCTTATCTTTCACTATGTAGAACAAAATTAAACAATAACTACATAAAGTAAAGTACAAAAAGTAATTACATAGGTTTGCCTTCAAAATCTTCTTTATTATCTGTAGGTCTTCACAATTACAATCCTTCTTACCCTACCCATATAGATGCAGGGGCCTGCACACACAACTTCAGACTTACCAAGGTCTCTGCGAACACAGCTGCAAGAGCTTTCTCCATCACTCTAACACATAATGATATGACAATTACATACCAAAAAACATCAAAACACATCTATTTATTCTTGTTTTGACTTACTAAGACAACACTTTATATATATTTTTCTCTTACAATACCATGGTCTGAAAGCCATGGGAGGAGCCAAAAAAAATACAAATTAATTCCATCCTTTTACAAAATAAGGGGCTTCGACCCACCCTAAAGCCCTTATGACTCCTAAAACACTACGCGAAGCGCTCTCCGCTCCTCAAATTGTGGTCTCTTTTTATTCTTTATACATTAATATAATGATACACAATAACCAACCCATCCATAGTAGCAAGAAATCAATCCAAATTTAAATCCATTTTATGATAATCGTCATTAAAATATATGGTACACATGAAACATACATCTGAGACCCAAAATTGTTGTTGAAACTTTATATTCATATTGTATTTTGTTTCAACGCTTGATATGAGGAAAGAAAATTACGGTACAATTTCATAGGATTTGAAAATTTGATACAAGGATAACATAATGCAGAGAATAATATTGCACACGCAAATGCGAAATAACACATTGAGCTAGTTAGAAATTTTATCCTAAAAGAAATATATCATATGGATAAAAGGCATAGAATACTAAACATAATCTATTTAAAGTGAAAAACAATCAAATAGTGATAAACATTATAGGGAAAAATCTCTGTAATCATAATGTAACTAGTTGGAGAATGCTACTAGTTCTCACCTTAATAATTTTCATTTGACTGATGTAATGATGTAAAGTTGAAAAGAAAAATTATTGATGTAAAGCGTGGGTTTAATGCTCAAGTTATTTTTCATTAGGTCAAGCATTCATTGAGATCCTAGGGTTTATGTGAGTCAAAGGGTCATTTTCATATTATAAAAGTCCAATTAGGGCATTTGTATCAAAATAAAAAATTATTTTCCATTTTCATAATGTCTAGGAGGCTCCCAAGACCAAGTCATCCAACCTATGTGAAGTCGGCCTAGATACAGTTAATGGAGCCACTTGGAAAGCTATAAGAGGATGGAAATTCGACGTATGAGGATACCTGACAAACATATTATATCTCGTCTTTGATCTACGAATAGGAAATAATAGTGAACGTTATAAAGTGATAAATCAAGCCTAGTGAAGAAGGACATATACCCCAAATAAATTTAGAAGTATGGAATTTTCCTTCTACTATTCATATGCGTGGAAACCCTAGGGTTTCTAGGGTTACCTTAGGTATAAAATTACAGAAGGATTGTAGATTTCTTGAGTAAGAATGAAAGGCTAGAAGAGCCATTATCTTGATTTGAAGAAGGAAGGATGGATGGTTGACTTAGTTCTTGGTGGTAGCCATGGTCTTGGTCTTGGGTCTTGGAAGCATACTTTGAATTGATTTTATAAGAAGATATGTTCTTTCTGGGTTTTCCCCTCAGAGGGTTTTTCCCTGGCTTGGAGCCTATATCTCATGTTCATCTCCTTTTGTTGTGATCTTCATTGTTTTGGAAATTGTGTTGATGATAAGAACATAATAATCAAGCAAAATAAAGAAATATGAATATCACAAGTAATTGCCATGTTAAAAATAAATCACCTTAATTCTTCCCTAATGGACTTTCCAGCATGGTATCAGAGATAAGGGTAAGATTACCAGTAGCCTGAGGATCGTTGATTTCTCCAAGGTTTACACATTTTTAAGGAAATCACATTAAAGAAAAAGGGATTTTTTGCATTAGTCTTGAAGACCATTGTGGCTAGATAGAAAGCCGAGTTAGAAAAGATATTTTATGGGATACTTTTGCAAAAACTATAATAAGATAAGACCTCTGAAATAAGGCTACATTCCTAAGCTTGAGATCTAAGGTTTCTGAGGTATCTACAGTGGTCGAATACGCACACTTCATGTAGACAAATCATCTTTTAGAAGGCATGAGGTGTGTAGGAAGAGACCCATTCTAGGCTGAGGGTACTGTGCACATGTACAAGGAAGAACGAGACCTGAAATTATAATTTTGTGGACTAGTAGAAGCCATTTGAGTGGGTGAAGAAGTCCCCTTGGAGAAAATAAAGGAGCATAATTTTTGAAGGTACTTTAGGCCTTTTTGTGAGGCCTTTTTGGTGGTTATCAAAGCCCTATCTGGGGGGCCAAAGTCATCATATAAAATTTGAAAATATTGAGACCTATATGAGAGGAATACAAGGCTAGAAGTAGTCCTAGAGTCCAACAAATTATGACATCTTGTAGACAGCACAAGTCCACATATTTTTGAGAAGTTTTAGATATATTTAAAAATATAATTTGTTTTCTTACTTGAACCTCTAGTTTGAGGGTCGAGATTACAGAGAGAACTTTAGGAGGTCGAAGATATAAAAAATTGAAATAGGTGCCATACCTATTGTTTAAAATTTAGATTTAAGAAAAATACTTTTACGTCTGATTCAAATAATTTTGAAGCTAGGAGAATTATAGAAGACAAGCTTGAAGGACTCTAGTAGTGACTAGTTCGTAGTCAAGTAAAATAAAGAGTTAAGTATTTTGTATTGGAACCTTTGGAAGCTTTTTTTGAAGGTAGTTCTAAAGCAAGTACAACTACAACTATGCGATCAATAATTTATCCTTGGGAAGCAGTCTCTTTCAAGTAAAGTCATTGGAGACAAATCCTTTGGAAGAAAGGATAAGGTATGGTTGTAGGAAGGTATGTATGATATCTATGTATTGTATTTTCATTTGAAAGGATTTTCTAGATTGTCTCTAGGTTTTAAGGTAGGTATTTATGACTATGGAATTTATAGGGCTTGAAAATTTGTGAATATTTGAAGTCCCTTAGTATGAAAACACTATCTATTTGTTCCCTCATAGAATCCCTAACTCTTGACACCTAGGACTTGTAAGAAGAATCTAGGGTTTCTGTAAAACACTCACAAGGGTTGAAATAAAAAGAAACCTAGGTCAAAACCTTAGCGATGATGTTTCTAAAACTCTAATAAGGGTTATATTAAGAAGTAAAGGGGTGCATGCATGGATCTACGTTACACTTTTTTGTACGCACTTGAGTTGGGAGGGAGAAAAAAACATCTTGATCAAGCAATATTTTAGCACTCGTCCAAGTTATTTGAGCACTTAAAAATAAAACCTCAATTGATCTCCTACATAACCCACAATTATATAGGAGCTCGATTGAGCTAAAATATTGATTAAGCTATTTTTTAAATCTTCCTGCCAAAAACACAATGGGGAGTTTATGGTTTAAAGGGCTCAATCGAGCCTTTTTTTAACCATGTCAAGAGCTTGATTAAGGATTTATTAAACCCTCTAACGTGTTATCTCAAATTTTACCTTAAGTGCTCTATCGAACTATTGAAGACCTAAAAAATGGAATTTTAGCTCCACTTCTGTAGATTTCTTTGCAACACCATTTTGTATTGTAGTAGAGTCCAAGAAGAATTTTTCTTTATGTCGTGAAGGAATCCTCCATCCAGTGGCATATGAATTTGGCATTTTCGAATTCATATGATATTTTTTTATCTAATTTCTTTTAAACATAATGCTTGAAATTTTTTGGACAATTTCAAAGGGTCTGATAAAAAAATCAGTAACATAAATTATACAAAAAAAAATAAATTTAAAAAAGATACACATGTATTCGTTTATGAGTCCTCTTCAAAATATTACTCTTGGTTTTTATCTTTTTAAAGAGTAGAAAAAAATGTTACAGAACACTTGTGTCTGCACAATGTAGTTGAAATATTACTTCACCAACCTTCAAAAATAATAAAAAAATATAATTTTGCATAAAAAAAACAAAATTAATATGGAAAACTTAGTTCTCCCTGTGTAGATCATGCTGTCTATATATATATATATATATATATATATATATATATATATATATATATATATATATATATATATATATATATATATATATATTAAACATTCTAGATTGAGTTACGCTACGTGAACACACACATACCTCTTAAGATGTGCCAAAATTTGCAAGTACTAGTATTGCATTTAATGGAAATTTCAGAGATTATACGAAACCAATTTCTTTTTGCAAAAAATATCATAAGGAAAATAACATAACTCACCATATATTTTATTTCTACTCTGAATAAAAAATCACAATGGTTATATGAACTTTGAGGGTTTCAATTCAATAAAAGAGGAAAATTTTGAAATTTTATCACCACAATTGGCCCAAAAGTGTAACCCATATTCATGGATTCACCCTAGGGTTTATAGCTAAAACCATAGAAGTATACCCTATGAGAAACTAGGGAAACCCTATGCTAGAGATATGTTTTCATTGATGGAAAGTGTGTCAAAAGTGTTAATGATGATAGCAAAGGTGATCATGCTTCAAGTACAACAAGAAGAATGAAGATCAACATTAATGAAGAATGGTGAAGATAATTTGAAGGTTTGTTTCATGCATAATATCACTTCAAGTGAAGTTTGAACCCACTCAGCTGGAAATAGATCTATGAGAGATTTCCAGTGGTATGTGGAAGTCACAAAATGGTTTCCTAGTTTGAAATTTATGACCTGTCAAATATAGGACTCCCAAAAGTCAAAGGATGTAGAATTAAAATGGAAAGATGACAAAGCTAGAGTTAAGATTGGCATAAGACTAAACCTAGCAGAGTAGAATAACATAGGTGGTTGTTAAATAGTGGGAAATGTTAGCTGTAGATCATGCGCCATGTGCCCTTACTGACACATCATCAACTATACAAGGCCCCAAGCACACTCATGTGACAATGATGGGGTGGGGGGGTGTGTAGTGGGAGTATTTTCTAATACCACCAATCGTGTGATTAATGGTGGAGGTGAATTGGGAAAACCCCCCTTCTCCCCCTTCGACCCCCCACCCCCACCAATTTTAAACCACAAACCAATAAAGGGGTGTGAAAACCACAAATGTTTTTGTGTAACCATGGCCATGACGTTGATGTGATGTGGTTATAGAAGTGGAACAAAAAAGGGAATATAGTGTAGGTGACAAGGGCCTAACGATGACATAAAAATAGATCAGTGGTAAATGATGGTGACTAAGCAAGGTGGCAGGGCACCAAGATGGACCAACAAAAGGAAGAAATGGACACACAGGTGGTAGACATAGGTTTATTGGTAGATGACGTCAGCATGTTGTGGCACAGTAATAGGAGAACATATGTCATGCATTTTTCAGCCATTTATGTAACCGAGTGGGTCATTTTTTAGTGACACGTGGACCATTGAGATGGTGTGCCATGGTGATGATAACATCAATGTGGTGTCATCCTATAGGCTTGACCCCATATTTTTTTAAGAGACACACAGAGGAACCAATGAGCTAACTAGGTGTTAGGAGGATGTGGCTAGTGTTAGTGACAAATCAGCCTATAATGTTAGGTGATTGGGTCACAGGTACAATGATGGACCTCATTGGACACATCATTCCACTCACATTGTCTCAACGATATTTTAAGGGTTGATAAATAAGAGCACTAGGATAAACGGTTTTGGGGTATAAGGTGCTAAGGTCCAAGCACCACGACTTGGTTCTATGATCGTATAATGACCCAAGGCTTAGGCGTAGGGGCTAAGAACTTGGAGACAAAGGCTAAGGTCACAACCCATGGTCTTATGAGCCAAACGACCCCAAATACAAAGCACTAGGCACTTAAGGTGAGATTTGATGGGATGGAATTTATTGGAGGCTTATTTGGTATATTTTCCAAATATAGAAGTCAACTAAAGTTTGAACATTATCTAAAACTCCTGCTAAAAAATGTTATGTGCCAGAATCAAAAATATTGTTAGAAACAATTAGATTTTGAGCTCATAATAACATAAAATAAGTTGATAAACTGAAGATCATATGAAAAAGACTAAGGTAAATAGGTAAAAAGAAAATTAAGAATTCATGCATATATTTAAAGAGAAAGTTAATTAATGCTTGATGGTAAAAATAAATGTTAAAAAATATTTATAAGAAGAATGTATTAAGTAGGTTAGACATATTTTGGTGTGAAAATTTGAGCAGTGGATTGTGGTGGTAGGGTACAAGTAGAGGTGAATTGATGCTTCTAGTGTGTTTATTAATTGGAAATTACTAAAGGTGTTTTGGTGAGCGTTTGTCGAGAAAAATTTAATTGTATGGATTTGGCTTTCATTATTCTAGTGTGAAAATTGATGAAAAATGATTCATTGATGTCAAGCAAGTTTTATCTTGTAGATCAAGGGTTATAGCTCGTTCCAGTAGGTGATGGTAAATATTTGTGGTTGTAGCTCTTTCTAGTAGGTGTTGGTAAATATTTGGGGTTGTAGCTCCATTCTATTGTAGTTGATAAATTAGGGATTTGTAGCTTCCAACTGCTTGTAGGTAGATAATTTTTTAAAAGAAATTTGTAGCTTCCATTGTAAAGAAATTGAAGTAAAGTTTCAAGAATCTATGTGTACTATTTGTGTTAGTCATGTTGGTTCATTTCATGATCATATGAATTAATTGTTGAATCTCTACATGTTGTCCTAATATTGTTACAAGTGAAAGAAATTTTTTTAAATTCCTACAATACTAATTCACCCCCTAATACTTGTTAGTTTTTTACCACTTTTCTATGTTGTTTCAATTACTTTAGCCCAATTCAATTATTCAATTAGCAATATTTTCAATAACAATTAATTCTTTCATCAATCGATAATAATGGAAGATAGAACAATCATGCAATGAAAATAGGAGACAATCAACAACATCTATAAGAGACAGATACTTGGTCAAAGACCATGGAAAAACCCCATAAGGGGGAAAACCTTTTGAAAATATTCTTCTATTAGATTATAAAAAAAAATTCAACGGAGAGTACAATGAGCCAATACAAAATTATGAAGCAAAATGAACCAAACAATATCGAAAAATATGATCCCAACAATAGTACTAATTTGAGTTAACTTTCCCATCTAGCAGTCAACTTTGGTCAATAGTGGTCTATGGCTAAAATGAAACCCTATATTCCAGCCACACAAAAACTGAGCTTTGCATGAAGCTGAAGCATTCAGATCACATATATAGGCCTATATATGAGCAACTATAGCTAAAAATATGTTGTGGAAGCCCTAAAATAAATACCAAAACCCTAATCCACATGTGCAAGCTTCAGACCCTACAATTTTATACCTATATGAACCAACTCCCACAAACAAACTTTAGACCTATGCGAACCAATCCAAGGAAGAGAGAAGAATAAGATGCTTGATGATGATACAAATGAGGATCACTTGACTTGTATTTATAGGTTTCCAAGGTTGTCTAATTTCCTTTTAGGGTCAACCTGAACAAATGTGCCATTGTGGGCTTCATTTTAAAAATACACTTTCCCTTATCCAAATCTAGTGCTTCATAGGTCAATTTTGGTCCTGTGAAAATGAGGAATCTAGTACAATGATTGGTATTTTTCATTGAGCTACCAAATTAACACTTTTTCTCATCTAGTTATAAATTCCAACTGCATCATGTGACTATCACAAGTATCTTGTCATCATATCATGTCACATCTCTACTTGACTCTATTTTCTAAAGCATTCTCGAATTTAAAGAAGAAACATCATAGGGGAGATTTAGAGGCCACCCTTTATCCATCGAGGAGCCAGTACTACCACTCAAAATAACTTGAGTGGGGAGCCAATCCTATGACCTGGGAGACATATGCTAATGAGGAGCCCATGCTATAACTTGAGAAACCTCTACCAACTGGAGCCAATTTTGTGACTTGGGAAACTTATTCCAATGGGAAGCCAACACTATGACCCTAGAAACCTCTACCAACAGGGAGCCAATGTTACAACCCATGAAGCCTCTCTTAGCAGGGAGCCATTACTACAACCTAGGAAATCTCTACTAGTGGCGAGCCAATGATATGACCTAGGAAACCTCTACGAGTAGGGAGTTAAAGTTACAACCAAGGAAAATCTACCAGTGGAGAGGCAATACGACAACCGAGGATACCTACAAACAATATGAGAGATGTCACTTACCTCATGAGGTAAGGATTTTTCCTATCCCACTTCTTGGTAGTAATAAGAGCGATACCACTTACCATAAATGGTAAGGATCATGCCTATCCTATTATACGATGGTATTATTAAATTGATCCTCAAGATTTAGGGGTAGAACACCTGCATCTCACACTTCAGTGAGATACCACTTACGATAAATAGTTAGGATCATGCCTAGCTCAAGACACCAACACCCATTGCCTAGATGGGTGGGAAAGATAGATTCCAAATGGGGTATAATTCATTAGATCTAGAGGTCTCTCAACCTTAGCAGCTTTATGGCTCAATTCCTCTCGGTGTATCCATATAGTCTTATGTCTCTGGATGCACATCTCAGACCACAATCGTTCTTATTCTTAATCATCATAGGCTCACTACTTGTTAGGAATAGATTATCAATAGATAACACCAAAATCAAAGTCATTGCTTGGACCATTTTAAGGTAAGGTTGATATTGAAAATGCTTCTTGTGAAATATGGTGGCAGGGTGCGAGTAGAGGTGAATTGATACTACTAGTGTGTTCAATAATCAAAGATCACTAAAGTTTTTTTGGTGAGTGTTTGTGGAGGAAAATTTAATTGTATGGATTTGTAATTCATGGTTCTAGTATTAAAATGGAAGAAAAATGAATCATTTGTGACATCCCTGAATAAAAACATGTAATTAATTAGATTAATCTAGCAATTTATAATCAACATGCAATTGTCAACTAATTAACATCAAAGTTCACAACTATAAGCAGGGATACTTACCTGTGGTTTTCGGGTCGAATGCTAGTTGAAATCTTCTAACTACAAAAAGGTTTTGGGGACGACTCTCCCCCCAACCATAGGCTCAGTTGCACAAAATATTGCTACAACTGGCCACCCCCGAGCCCTCAATCAACGTTCTACTTCTAGGGTATCCTTTGTCAGATAACACTATTCTCCCAAGAGAATGGATGATGAAATCATGGAATGATGGAATGCTAGAATGCCTCTCATCTTCCTAATAATCTATTAAATATATCAACATTAGAAGGGGAACCACATGAACACACTCCATGTTTCTACATGCACCTTTATTGCTTTTCTTCTTTTATTTCTTTCGCTTTTACTTTTTGATAGCCTTACTAATTTTTTTACTGTTTTCTTGTTTTATTTCTGTTTATATTCCTTTAGAGATTAACATTGTTATTTATTATTTTATTATTATTTATTATTACTATTTATTATTTATTATTATTATTATTATTATTATTATTATTATGATTATGATTATTATTATTATTATTATTATTATGATTATGATTATGATTATTATTATTATTATTACTACTACTACTATTATTATTATTATTATTATTATTATTATTATTATTATTATTATTTATTACTTATTATTATTTTTATTTTTATTATTATTATTACTACTTATTATTAAGGGACATTACATACTCTCCCACTTTAAGGAACTTCATCCTAAAGTTAAGTTGAATTATTATTTATTTATTTATTATTTATTATTAAGTTGAATTATTTAACATTTTATTTTGTTATTTGTTACTTCATGTTTGCCCGACACCCTCTTCTGAACTAGTATAACCAGCAGGCATCAAAAGTTTCAACAACACCTGGGAAATCTCAAGGAATCTCTATCGTTTTCCCCACTTTCGGCACCACGCATAAGCTTTCCCAGTCTGTATCCTAGTCCAAGGCTCGCACCTAACTCAGACCTCATCTCCCACAAGGCAGGCATTCGGTACAGTACTCAATGACTCCGGGCATCTTGCAAGGCTGGCCCACTCCCTCCACAACTACTAAGGCACACAGCCCCAGGCATCAAAGTCCTTACAGCCCCACCAGATCTGATCATGCGCCGAAGAGATCTCAATCCATCAGTAGATTCGCCTTATTTAGATCTAGACATTACTCCCAAGAGATCATAATATTTCAGATCTAGCTCTCATAAGATGTTCAACCCAAAACATACTCAAGCCAAATGATCTCCTTTGCTTTATATAGGAAAGCTCTTCCTCAAATCATGGATCAATACCACGGGCCGAAACCATAATAACACAATACCATCGGCTAAATACCAAGGGTTAAACATAAGAAACCCCACGTGTGTTTTTCTCTGCCTTGAAGTAAGTGAACTGGGGGTACGCACCTCCTGAATGGGATAACTGCGGGTATGTACGCACTTTATGTAACACCGGCCTGTATGTACGCACCTTATGTAAGGTGTACCTGCGTACCCCTTATTTTCTTCAATATTTGATAGTTGATCATCAATCTCTGTTGCTGACTTGAAGTACTGTGATCTATCACCTGAATGGGTTGCCATCAAGGAAAACACTTTAGCCATAATGCCAACACTCACTTCCGGCGATAGGCTTACATCAATGGCCTTTGACCGAAAGATTTTGCTTGGTGTTCGACATCAGGTCTTATATTCATACCACGTGAATTGTAGTGTAGTACCTTGAGGGTCATTATCATTAACGGTGATTCCTCTCACACCTGTTAACAGCTTACATAATTCACTGGTAATTAGGCGATGTCTTTCCATGTTCAAGTTCATAACATCTTTTCACATGGATCGACTTGTACATCGAATGAAGATTAAACGAGTTTGAAGACCCCGGATCTAGTTTCATCCATCTGGGCTATGATATATTTAGGAAAATAAAGACATAAAATGTACACCATAGATGCACAGATGATTATCCAAGCTAAGGGATGATGGCTCTACATGAATCACTAGTCTCCAACACAGACGATTGTCTCTCCTATGTACATGAAAATGAGTTTATAAATCTGAGCATGGGAATGCTTGCCTCAGCTAGATCATGAAAAGAATATGAAGATAATGTATTGTATTGTATTTTATACATGTCACCTTCCAGTTCGAAAAACCTCGGATTCTCAAGATAAAGCATTTCACTTGACATCAAAGGATTTACGACCTCATGCTTTAGGGGGCAACTGTTATAGACATATTTCGCCACTGTAACCCCAATCACATATGTCAATAAACCATGGGCTCTTAAACCCCCTAAAGTGTTGTTTCACACCCTAAAGGATCATGGTCAACTAATTACATCATTTCCCAGAAGTTCCACCGGAAAAACCACTCAAAACTGGCCAAAAGTACACCATCTCACTTGCTCCATGGTTCGGGTGCGATGCATCTCACCTACTACACATGGGAGGTGCAATGCATATTGAAAATGCATTTTGTAGGGTGCGATGAGCGATAATGGACAAATGGCAGAGACAATTTGCTAAGTGGATGCCAAGGGAATCTTATAGAAACTTCTCCTGTGACATTTGCCTCTCTGAATTCACCCAGGGATGAGTAAGAGATCATGAAATCTCCAAGTGGAACCAAGAACTATTAGTGAAATGACACAAATCAAAAACCCAGAAGCTGACTCATCCCTCTGAAAATATCTATAAATGGATCCCTCATCCCATTGATCCAAAAGGCTGGAATTTTGTAATTTGTAAGGAAGTGTTGTTGGTTTCTCTTTGAGACATTGTATTGTTGGGTGATCTTGCTTTTCATGAGGTGAAGATGGCTTTCATGTTGAGAGGATGATGCTAGATTAGACAGCTGTGTTGTAATCCTCTCTTCTACTTCAACTATCAATAAAGTTATTTGAGTTTTCCTCCATATACGTGTGCACTTATAAATCTTGTATTTGTGAATGCAATTGTATGGTTAATGTACATCTGATTCTACATTGTTTATGGCATTATAAATCTCTATTCTTTGATGGTATTTTGTTGCTTTGCCTCTACAGGTGTTCTTTGAAGCGGGACAAGTGAGAAAGGAGTGGCGAAGCTCTATCAAAGTAGAGAGGAAACAAGCAAGGAGCCAAGAGAAAGATTGAGGTTGGTGCTCTCTGCTTCTCACTTATCTATCATCCATAAAGGAAAACACAAGTTTCTTTGAATTGTTTGTTTCTAAGATAGCTAACCGTCTTAGTGGGACTAGAAGATCGAATAGTGACACTAGTTTTCCTCGAAACACAGTGCCTGTGCTTCCATTATGAAGCGATGCGCTAATATGGAGGCTGTCACAGAAAGTAAAATTGTGCATACCCACATCATCAAAGCTGGATTGGAGAAGAACAATTTCATCAGCAACAATCCTATTACCATGTATACTAAATGTGGTAGTTTGAAGGATATGCATAGAGAGGGTATAGTACTGAGGTTTTGGAGCTTTTCTCTCGAATGGAATGCAAAGATGTGATGCTAGATAGCTTTACTTTTGTGACAGTTGTCAAGGCGTGTGTAAGCCTAGTTGCTCTGGATCGCGGAAAATAGGTTATGATTTTGATTTGTTAGAGGCTTTATCTAATCAATATTTGAAGTGTATAATTCATTGACTATTTTTCTTTAATGGATTTGATCAGACTTAATTGCACAGGAGTTCACTCTTTGAAGTACTATTTTTAGTGGAATTCTAGTTTTTTTCAGTGAAAGACGGTGGCATGGTGATCGAGGAAGCCGAATTTCTGAGACTTAATGACAGATAAGCTGGATTTATGGAGAGTAGAAGAATTACATATATGTTAGTGAAGATAGGCCTTGCTATCAGTCTTTCAGTTACAGCTTACATATTGACTCATCTGAGATTTAGACCTGTCAATTGAAAGACTATTAGAGGATCGGATGCTTAGGGAGATTTAGGAAACTGTAACAAGAAGGCTCAAGACAATGTGGAAATCAAGAAGAAGAAAATCTTCAAGGGAAATTGCTGGAGTATTATGGTCTCACGGAATAGGAAACAAACATAGTGGAATTACAAAACAGCTCCAACTAAACATGGTTGAGATTGAATGGTCAATTTAAAACTGAATTCTTTGGAAACTCAAAAGAAGAAACTTGAAGAGGAAGTAGAGAAATCTTCCCTAGTAAAGAAAGAGCTTGAATTTGCCAGAGCAATGATTAAAGAACTTCAGAGACAGATACAAATGGAATCTATGTAGACAAAAGAGCAACTTCTTATACTCAACCAACAAGTTGCAGTTCTTCAAAACACTGAGAAAAAGTATTCTGAAAAGAAATTCGAGATTGAGAAGCAACATGAGAAGCAGAAGCTGATGCTGAAACTAGACAATGCAGAAACCCAAATTGCTTCCCTCTCTAAAATCACAGAGACAGAGACAATGCAAAATATAAAATATCAAAAATATAAAAATCAAACATATAAAAATCCAAAGGTCCAATAGAGTTGAAACTCGCCTCTAATACCATATGTAACATCCCCGAATAAAAACATGTAATTAATTAGATTAATCTTGCAATTTATAATCAACATACAATTGTCAACTAATTAACATCAAAGTTCAAAACTATAAGTAGGGATACTTACCTGTGTTTTCTGGGTTGAATGCTAGTTAAAGTATTCTAACTGCAACAAGGTTTTGGGGATGACTCTCCACCCAATCGTAGGCTTAGTTGCACAAAATCTTGCTACAACTGGCCACCCCCGAGCCCTCAATCAACGTACTACTGCCAGGGTATCCTTTGTCAAATAACACTATTCTCCCAAGAGAATGGATGATGAAATCATGGAATGATGGAATTCTAGAATGCCTCTCGTCTACCTCATCATCTATTAAATAGAGCAACATTGGAAGGGAACCACATGCACACACTCCATGTGTCTACATGCAACTTTTTTGCTTTTCTTGTTTTATATCTATTTATATTCCTTTAGAGCTTAATATTGTTATTTATTATTTTATTATTATTTATTATTACTATTTTTTATTTATTATTTATTTCTTGTATTTTTGATATTACATTATTTATTATTATTTTTATTATTATTATTACTTTTACTATTATTATTATAATTATAATTATTATTATTATTACTACTACTACTACTACTTATTATTAAGCGACATTACATCATTGATGTCAAGCAAGTTGTAGCTTGTAGATCCAGGGTTGTAGCTTCTTCTATTACGTGCTGCTAAATATGTTGGATTTTAGCTCCTTCCAATAGGTTCTAGTAAATATTTGGGGTTGTCGCTCCATTTAGTCATAGATGATAAATCACGGAGTTGTAGATTCCTACTAGTTGTAGCTAGAGAATTTTGTAAAAGCAAGTTGTAGAATTCCTTATGAATAAATTGAAGTAAAGTTTGAAGAATTTATGTGTACTATTTGTGCTTTGAATATTAGGTCACGTCATGCTCATATGAATTAATTTTCAAAGATCTTTATGGTTTCTTAATATTGTTACGAATGAAATAATTTTTTTAAATTCCTATAATATTAATACATCCCCCTGCCTCAATATTGCCATTGTTTTTAACACCTTATATTGATAGAATTGACATCGTGCCGAAGTCAAGCTACTCTATTTTTCACATTTCATCAAATAAATAACCTACTTGCATGTATCATAGATCTACTTTAATTTTTCTTGAAAATAAGAAATCTAACTTGTAACATGCTTGCGAATTAAAAACACTAATTCTACTCTATTTTGAAGTGAGGAAAAGAGAAGGTTAGAGTCATCTAAAAGCTTCTCTAGATCAAAAGTCACAAGTTGGCAATTATTATTCATATTAACCAATCTAATGTTGAATTGGAGAGAAAAAAAACTGGAGGAAAATGGTGCTACATGCCTACTACAGGTGCTACTAAAGGAGGTCATGTATTGCTACAAGAGGCCATGTATTACTACAAGAGGGGTTACAAGAGACTCTTGACGGTGGATATGGTGTTGGGAGGGTAGGATAAGATGGATGATGGTAGGAGGGAGTGAATGAAGGTTGGGGAAGCCTCCTAGCCAAGCCTAGGACCTCTCGGTTCTTTGTCTTGCACCAAGGTGGATGGCCACAGTGTCATTAATTGCCTAAACTGAATGACTATGGAAACAAAGTTTGAGAGAAGTGTGATGTGTAAATGGGGAAGATGGAGAAGTCCAAGTGGAGATGAAAATGTGTGCCCACTCTGACAGATCAATCACAACCATGCAACTGGCCAAATGTATGAGTCAAATGATTAATAGCACAATGAGATAAAAAGTGCTGGAAATGATGAGTTGAATTTGATAAACATCTGTTCTATTTCAAAACACTACTCTGATCACTAAACTAACTCCTAAGTTTTATAAATTAGTCACGCAAAAGGATAACTAACATCTATATATTTCCAAGAAATTATAAACAATTTTTTTGTACTAAGCTTGTAAATCCTTCCAATCACTCTTACCACAAGAGAGGTGATAGGGAAGCCCGCAATCACAAGTTTTTATAGCTTAACATCTACTACAACAAAATAAAGCCATGAAATGATTGGGAACAAGGACAAGATAGAAATATAGAAGAGGGACTAAAGCCTACGGGTTGGGCCCAAACCCACAAGTTTCAGTCCTCTAGAACTATCTCAGATGCAACTCAGTATCAAACTTCTTATTAGCATAAAATAGTAGTCTCATACATCACTTGAAATTTAAAAATAACAAGGTCAAGCCCTGGGCTCAATATCTAATCCTATCTGAGTAAAAAAATTGAATCCCAATTAATCTTTCAGCTGGTTTATTTATATAAAAAGGTAGCATATGGCATCTCCCTTGAAAATATGAGTGGTTCTCTCCAATAACTCAAAAATTATGGATCTGGTCCTCCTTAAGCTTCACTTTCAATTGAAGTTACTCAACTATCAGTAAATTCAAGCTTGTGATTGAAGATTTGGTAATATCAAGCCAAGTTAAAGAGTTAGGGAGGTGGACAAGCCTCCCTAGATTCTCTCCTAGTTGTCTCCATCAACCCCTTGCATAGTAATTTCCTCAAAAATGTTTATTTTTTTTAAAATTAATCAAATTATGCCACATACTATGATAAACACCTTTTACTCTTATTTCTAAGCATATTATGACTAAAAATGTAAATTAATGTGAGAAAAGGACAACTCTAAGGGTTAGAGGATATCATAATGAACCTCGAAATATACCAATTAATGGGACCCATCACACACTTGCTCAAGAGGCCTAATGAGCTCGATTTCATATCTATTGATTCAACAAAACTCTGTGTCCCATGCCAGTCTAGTGGTGTCGTGGCATTTGTGATTTAGTCCTTCTTCTTAGTGCTAAATATGTTTGAGACAGATTTATCCATTTCGTTCATTAGGTCCCTTTTGCCTAGTACCAATTGAATATGCAATTCCTTGTGATTTAACTAAATTAGTGACCACATAGGTATTCTTCTTACAATCGTTATTAGATTTGTGACTATGAACAAATTAATTATTTGCACGGAGCTACAAATATGTTATGAAACCAGCTCAAGAAAAGATAGAAAAGATAGATCAACACCTTAGAATTCAGCCTCTTCGAGGGGGCAACCTCCTTTACATTACATAAATGAACAATTCTTGGATGATTCAAATGACAAAACCTCCTTTCTATATATAGGCCTCTAAGGAGTCACAATATAATCTAGCCGACCTAACAATAATAATATAAAGGCACAATAATAACAATAGTGGGATTCTATGGGGCACAATAGTAACAATATAGGCACTACATGGGTACATCAATATAATAAGTGGGTTATACTAATAACAATAAGGGGTTACACTAGTAGTATAGGGGCCTAACATGCCCCTCTCCTTCAAAACGCGTTGTCCTCAACGCTTGAGTAGTTCTTGATGCTTCTGTATAAAATTCTTGTCCTCCCATGTGGAGTCTTCAGCGGGTAAGTTCTTCCACTTGATGAGATACTCTGAAATTGATCGATTTCGTAGCTGTCGGGTTCTTGTTTCTGTGACTGCTCCAGGTTCTAATATGATTTTTCCTTCCTCTTCAATTTCTAGCAAGATTGTTTGAATTGGGATCTTTTGCAACTTTTGAATAAGTGGCTGTACTTCGTCGTCCTTCTTCCATTCTTCTTTTGATTCATTTATCCAATCTCGTTGGATAATATAAATAGCACAAAACAATGCTTCCACATCCTCATCCTTGAAGAGTCTTCCCATTCGGTAAGGTCACCATTTTTTAAGTGCATGTAGTATTGCCAACATTTCCTTCTCATAAATAACTTGCTTGAGATGTAGCAGTAAAAATACCCAATCACCTACATCAAATTTTTTTTCACTATGATGTTGATCTACCTACTTTTTCGTTTGATTTTGCACCGAAGTGACGTTATCCTTTAAAAGTTGGAGAACTTGTTGTTGATGATTGATGTGATCTTTCACTGCTTGAACCTTTTTCTTCTTCATATGTCCTTCTATCTCTAGAGTTTGAGGAGTGGTAATTTCTTCCAATCCTTTACAAGATATGGTAGGATTCATTTCTTGATGTTCGATGTGATCTTTCACTTCTTGAACATTTTTATTCTTGATATGTCCTTCTATCTTGATAGTTTGAGGAGCGGTAATTTCGAACAATGAATTACAAGATATGGTTGGATTCATTTCTTCTTTCTCGATGTGATCTTTCACTTCTTGCACCTTTTTCTTCTTGATATGTCCTTCTATCTTGAGAGTTTGAGGAGTGGTAATTCTTGCCAGTGCTTTACAAGATATGGTCTGATTCATTTCTTCTTTCTCTGGGGTGGGGTCCTGGCATATATCTTCTTCTTTTGATGTTTCATGATCCTTTTCTTCCCCCTCTTCATATTCTATTTAAAATAATTTCTTCTCAGCACACTTATGACCTTTAGTGCATTTGCTATGACAATTGTAACAAAGCCCTTTCTCTCTTTTTTCTTCCAATTGTTGTGGTGTAACCCTTGTAGGTTGTGGAAGGCTAGGAGAAACAACACTTCCATCTTTATAGTTGTGAGGGGTACACTTCTTGGTTTCCATAATTTTACTTTCCACTATGTCACAAAGCCCTTTTACTCTTTCCAATTGTTGTGGTGTTGCTCTAAAGAAGGTGTTACTCTTTGTATCCTCATAATGTGCTATCATTTCCTCTGTGAAAATTGACCATGTAACAAGTTGTTTACGAGAACAAAGCCCTTCGTACCATAAAAATTGATCTGGTTCTAAATATGAAGATGCAATACATACCTTTTGTAATAGTTGTACACCATGTAGATCAGAATATTGCTCCATCTGAAGTATCCAATTTACCGAATCCTTGCCATCAAACTTCCTCATCTTCCTTTTTCTTGATTTTAGGAGCTTGACCTTGAAACGAATGTAATTCTGTACTTTTGGATCTTTAAGTTCTGAAATTGTGAACTATAGTAGCCCTCTGTGTCCTCTTTCCAATGCCACTAGTCTGATCCAAATTGGATTCTCTAAGAAAACGTTATGCACAATATCCCAAGATGACCTAATTATAGACCTTTCCAGAAGAGCGAACTTGTATGAAGTGCCACGTGTCACTATTTCGACCTTTGGATCTAAAAAAGATATAACAAAAACTACAGTCCATCCTCTTTCTGTACCTTCTTACAAAATTTCAATCCGATCCCCAGAGAGAAAGTTATGACGATTTTCCCCAAGTCACCTGTTTTAAATTTAATTCAGGAGTCTGCAAAAAGACCAACTTCCTCAGATCATATCTCCGCAAATATCACGTAAAAAGATCTGAAATTTGGACCCAAGGTTTAGCGCGATTTCTTCTCAAATGGGTTTTTTTACGACTTCTGAAACGTCATAGAAAAAGGTTATAGCGAAAATGCCATGATGACCTGTTTGGAGTAGCAAAACCCTAGAATCCAAAGCTCTGATACCAAATGTTATGAAACCAGCTCAAGAAAAGATAGAAAAGATAGATCAACGCCTTAGAATTCAGCCTCTTCGAGGGGACAACCTCCTTTACATTACATAAATGAACAATTCTTGGATGATTCAAATGACAAAACCTCCTTTCTATATATAGGAGTCTAAGGAGTCACAATATAATCCAGCCGACCTAACAATAATAATATAAAGGCACAATAATAACAATAGTGGGCTTCTATGGGGCACAATAGTAACAATATGGGCACTACATGGGTACATCAATATAATAAGTTGGTTATACTAATAACAATAAGGGGTTACACTAGTAGTATAGGGGCCTAACATTAATTTCCTCAAAAATGTTTATTTTTTTTAAACTTAATCAAATTATGCCACATACTATGACAAAAACCTTTTACTCTTATTTCTAACCATATTATGACTAAAAATTTAAATTAATGTGAGAAAAGGACAACTCTAAGGGCTAGAGGATAGCATAATGAACCTCGAAATATGCCAATTAATGGGACCCATCACACACTTGCTCAAGAGGCCTAATGAGCTCGATTTCATATCTATTGCTTTAACAAAACTCTGTGTCCCATGCCATTCTAGTGGTGCCGTGGCATTTGTGACTTAGTCCTTCTTCTTAGTGCTAAATATGTTTGAGACAGATTTATCCATTTCGTTCATTAGGTCCCTTTGGCCTAGTACCAATCAAATATGCAATTCCCTGTGGTTTAACTAAATCAGTGACCACATAGGTATGCTTCTTACAATCGTTATTAGATTTGTGACTATGAACAAATTAATTATCTGTGCGGAGCTACAAATATGTTTATAGGTATTAGATAGCTATTCTGCTTTCAACGTGGACTAATAGGAAGCATTCTAAAGGATTGACTGATACAAAAAATGAAAATTAAAAATACAAAGAAATGATCAACATCAAATACAACTATATTCATAAGGCAATTAGAAGGTCACACTAAGTATTTTTAGAGTGATCCCTTTTCTCTACCTCTTTCTCGTGCTTGTGGTGCTTATGGATTACACACTTTATTTCTAAAGGAGAAAGAAATTTTTTTATAATAGAAGAGTTGTTTTCTTTCCTACAAAACCTCTACTAAATTAACATATGTTTATTTCTAAAACATATACTAACTACTTTAGAATAGGTTTCCCATGAGGGACACATATGCATAAAAAAGATAGATATTTGGTAGCATTATATATAGTGAATTTTTCCTTCATGTGGAAATAAATTTTTGTAGGATGCTCTTGCATTAGATCCCCTAAAAAAAATAAGTTTTCAGAGAATCTTAAAAGCGATACAAGGAATTCTATGCATTAATACATGCTTTAAAATATAGGAGGCATTACCATATTCAAAGATAATTCATTATGATGATTAGTAGCAAGCCTTCAAGTCCATAAATTCCCATTGTAAATTATCATATAAGCATGCTAAATGAGTGTCAATTTTGAAGGCATATGCATTTGTTTCTCAACAAAGGAGTAGTGAAGCCAATGTAATGGTTGATTCCTTTAGTAGTTGGAGTCATTTTTTGGTAATAATGAGTAATGGACTACTATTATTTGAATAAATTAAGAATGAGTATGCTTGTTATCTATAAATTGTAAGAATTATTATGATTCTAAGTGGATAAGGCCTTACTTGTTTATGCTTATTTTAATCCTTCTAATTATTTGATGGCCTCTCTTTCTAGGGGTCTTTTCTATTCATTTCAATTATATGAAGGCAAGAAAGAATGTTGTGAGCGATGCACTCAAAAGGGTTGGGAGCACACTTTGGAAGGAATAAGACCTTTCAAAGTGAGAAAATAAATACTTTTTGTTTATATGAGAAAATATGTGAACATGTTTGTTTCTGCTTGTTGAGCATGTCAAATAACAAAAGGTGGAAAATAACATATGAGGATTTATATGCCCTTACCGGTCCCAACTGAACCATGGGATGACATTTCAATAGATTTTGTCTTGGGATTACTCAGAACCCAAATGGGCCATGAATTATTTCTTGGGAGTGCTTTACAGGAATGCCCCATTTCATACCATATAGAAACATAAATGATGCAAGCTAAGTGGATCCTTTGTCCCTTAGGTAAATAGCATGCTTACATTCTCTTCGAAACACTATAAGTAGTGAGAAGGACACCAAATTCTTAGGCCAATTTTGGAGAGTATTGTGGAAAAAATGGATATAAGAATTGACATAGAGAAATAACTTATGGATCATTATTTCCTTTTTTATTTTTTATTTTTTTACTCCTAAAAATGCTAAAAAAATTCTATATGCCCATAGTTTGACCTAAGGCTTAATGCCAAATTCGTGTGAGTCTATAACCCTTGCTTATTGGAATTTTCCCATTATAGTCAAATTCCTTATAATTATTCCTTGCATGAAATCTAGAGTCGCTAGACTGCATATTCCCCTATCTCCTTCGAAAGTTTGGATGTCATCATTTTCCTTTGATATGGGCTATATGCCCAATTGATTCTATCCTTGGATAAATTTTAACAACTTGTTATGTGACAATGTTCAGGCTAGATACAATAAAAAAAACACCTTCTGGCTCATAGTTTGGGGACACTGCATGAAAAAGCTTTAATAAAGAAATATACTACTTCCTTTGTTGTGATGGGTCTTTCTGAGGGGTTAACTAAGATATATCTGGGTATCAGGGAGAGTATAACAGTGGAAATTGTTTTTCAAATCCATACATCCTCCATCTTAGGATAATTGAATCAATCTAGGGGTCTAGGTGTTTTAGCACCATGCACTTTGTGAGGAGGCCCAATGAGCTCATTTTCATTTCTATTGCTTCAAGTAGACCATGGGACCCACACTAGTCTAGTGGTCTCGGGGCATGTTTGATTTATTCCTTCTTCTTGGTGTCAAATATGTTTGAGGTAGATTTAACCATTTCATTCAATAGGTTCCTTCGTCCTACTATTAACAAAATATGTGATTCCTTGTGATTTAACTAAATTAGTGACCACATGGTTACATTTCCTACAATCATTGTTATAATTTTGAATATGAACTAATTAACTATGTGAACGAAATGACAAGTCTATTTAGAGGGATTGCATAGCTATTAGGATTTCAATGGGAACTAATAGGAATTATTTTGAAGGGTTGACTGATACAAACATCTGAATGGAAAAATACAAGGCAACAATCAACATCAAATGCAATGATATTAACAAGGCAATTACGGGGTCACAGAAAGTATTTGTAGAGCGATCTTGTCTCTTGCTTGCATGCTTGTGGGTACTATGGATTACACACTTTATTTACAAAAGAGAAATTAAATTTTTGATAAAATAAGAGGTGTTTTCATTCCTACAGAACCTCTACTAAATTAACATATGTTTATTTCTAGAACATATACTAACTACTTTACAATAGTTTTCCATAAGTGACATAAGCATATATTTGGTAGCACTATATATAAGGAATTTTTCTTTCACGTGTAAAAAATAATTTGTAGGATTCTCTTGCTTTATACTCCTGTAGGACAAAAACATTCATAGACTCTTGTCCCTGATACCTTCCTTAGTCTTACCATGACTCTGGATCTCAATAACATTCGTCTAGGTTGCATCTTCTCTTGGGACTTGTTTCTACTTAGCCAAATATTCAAAATTATCCTTCTTTATAGTCCTTTTGATATATTTTTGGTCAAGGATATTCTCCATATGTGGCTTTTGGGTTGTAGTAAATTTGTTCTTCCATTTAACATTATCTTCATATTCTCCATCCTCTATTTCAAGTTTTCTATATGGATACATGTCTATAACATTAAATATATGAGAAATGCCAATATTATGTGAAAATTCAATTTCATAAGAATTGGCTAAGAATTTCATTAAGGTTTTATGAGGTCATATCTTCTTTGCCTTCAATTTGTCACATTCCTTTGTTGTCTCTTTCCTCAAATTATCTAGCACCATATCCCCAAATTCAAAATTTGCTTCTCCATTCTTGTGCTATACCCTATGTTTGTACTTTTGGTTGTTTTGTGGAGGCTATCCTTTAACTTGATCATTCAAGTATTTATTTTTTGTAGAAAAATCCTCCACATAAACACTTCTCAATTCTTCATTTCCCATGTTCTTGAGCGTTGTAGGAAAATTTAGCTTGTGGGAGAACTTGGTCGCATTGATTTTTATATTTAATCACCAACTCCTCAACAAATTTCCTAAACATTTTTTAGCCACTTCCATATGTCCATATATTGGATGAATATATTTTAAGCTATATAAAATGATTTCCCATGGTTCTTACACAAATTCCTCTAAAAGTGCATAATAAATTTTGTGTCTTGGTCCAAGAATATGCTCCTAGGTAGCCTATGCAGTCTCACAATTTCCTTAAAAGGTAAAATTGCAATCTGGGTGGCACCACTTGTTTTTGGACATGGTATAAAGTGTGCCATATTTGATAACATTTCCACCACTGAAATATCTGAATCATTTTTTATCGAAGTTTTAGGCAAACCCATAACAAAATCCATAGTAATGGCATCCCATGGTTTGCTTGGTATCGATAGTGGTTGATATAAACTAATTTCCTACTATTTTCCATTGGAATATTGACAAATTATACATTTATCCCCAAATTTCTTGAAACCAGTCCTCATACCTAGCCAAAAATAAAAATAAGCTACTTGGGTATATGTTTTATCATGGCCAGAGTGACTAACAAGTCCTTCATAGTGTTTTCTTCCAGAAAATTATCTCTCATTGAGCCCTTTGGGATTCACAATTGGTCGCCCTTGAACAATAGTACTTCTTGAATCATATATTCAATCTAAAGAGTTATATCTCTTAGATTGGATTCTCACATGCTTCATAGGATTCTCTAAACTCTGGGTCCTATGTATAGATTCTTTGAGATTTTCAAATCCCAAAGTGCCGACTATGAATTCCTGCAAAGCCAAACACCTTGTGCTCAAAGAATTTGGAACCTTGTTAGAATTCACACTAATATGTTTAAGAACAAAGGAAAAAATATCAACCCATTGGCATGCTTCTAATTTAATTTATGTTGCTTGGTTATAAACTAAAAACATGATTTTTTGTATATAAAATAAACTTGCTAGGCATGAGATAATGCCTCAACATTTCTAGGGCTCGTATCACTATGTAACATTATTTATAATAGGTGGAGTATTTTTGTTTGGTTCCATTAATCTTATTTCTGAAATAAGTAACAGGTTTGTCCTCTTGAATGAGAATATCACTGATGTCCATTCTTCTTGCATCACACAGGAAAATCGAAGTCATTCAACCTGTTAGCGCTTGAAATTTCACCTCAGGCTGAAAAAGGTAAACTCCAAGGCAACATCAAACCACTTAGCCTCGTAGCTAGCCCTACGGGGCAGGAGAGGGGTCTCTCCGGTCTATCTCGGTAAAGATATTGAACGGGCGAGATAACCAATAAGGAAACACTGATTTTAGGCTAGTAAACTGATAAAAGATTTGATTTGGGATTTTTAGGGTTTTGGTGGAAAGTTGGGGAAAGGCAATTTTGGGTGCGGGGATTGGACACAGTTTTTGCAGGGGGTTCTTTGGGGCAAGGCAGGAGACTGTATTGATGCCTTTGAATTAAGTGAATGGATATAAATTACCGGTGAGGAGCTAAAGAGAGCAAGAAACCTTCAAGGGTTCTCTTTAGACAGATGAAAACATAAATATTAAGCAAACTTAAAAGCAGAGCATGGCAATCATGAATTTTACTTTAACACTTCATTTGCCCAATTTGCAGAAGGAAAAGTAAGATGATGAATCACATGACAAATTTACAAGTACAAAGAGATACACACCATCAATACATGTAACCACAGGAATCCCAAAAAAGACTGCAAAACCCTGGTCTTTCTTCCTTTGCCAAAACTGCAGAGATAAAATGAATAATACAATAGTAGCTTCTCCCTCAAGAGTGCAACCTTCCAACCTCTGAAAATGACTAAGAAAATACATAATATAGGCAAGCTAACACCTTTCCTTGCCTCTAGGGGTCTAGCTCATCCTTCTAGGAGCTGTTTCAACCAATTCTAAACTAAGCACTAAAATCTAGGCAGTCAAAACAACTTGCCTCTATAAGCTAGGAAACCAATTCATTCATTAAATGTTTGCTATTTCATGAATGAATCTTCTAGAATAGGTAAATAAGTGTCATGTCAACATGAAAATACATTAATTACATCAAAGAGGGTGAAAAATCCCATCACAAGTCAAAAGTGGTCAAAGCTGGGTGAATTCCTGAGCTGTAGATGAAAAATTGGCAAACTTTCCCAACGGGTCGCGCCCTCTTTCTTAACGGGCCGCGCTACTTTGGAGCTAATTTTGAGGTACTTCCATGTGTCCCAATGAGGAAAAAGTGGGCTTGTTGGAAAGGTATGGATGTCTACTTTCTCACCCAAGTAGAATTTCTGAATTTGGTGGTCATTTTCCACTCCAAAATTGCAATCTCCCAAGACTGCTTCCTGTGTGTCAAAAGGTGGCAGAAAGTCATTTTTTGCTTCTTTTTTGACTTTCTGGAGGCCAAAAACTTGGTGAAATTTCTTGGCAATGGTTGAGCAAGTGTATATTTGCATGAAAAATCCAAAATTTCTGAGTTTTCCCAAAAAGGAGTTGCCCAATGAAAGGATCGCACGTGGTGCGCGACCCATTGGAGAGGAAAACCTGTGTTTGGCACAAAAAATTCACAATTGACAAAATTTTCTCCAAATTTCTTGAAATTTGGGCTGGGAGTCCCCAATCAAGTACCATGCTCAGTAAAAGAGGCTTTGGCCAAAATTTGGAGTGGATCGGGCCTTTTCCGTTGTTTTAGTGCCTTGGCCAACCTCCTTGGATCTAGCGATTGTAATTTTGACATTTCTCTAAAACCATGACAGATGTGAAAAAAGTGAAGGAGTTTTTTCTTATCTGGCATGTTATGGAGAAAAAACTCTCTCAATTTTCCAAAATTCATCTTTTATTGCTTTGGAACATCATTTGAGTGCGACTTGTCCCGATGTGTGAAACAAGGAATTTTATCGAAATGAAGCGAAATGAAGGGGATAAGGGGCTTCTAAATTCTTGGGGAAATTTTTGGAAGTAGGGAGGGATGTTAGGAAGTAGGGGAAAGTGGAATCTCAGAGATTGAGCGAGGGGAAGGGGTCCAAAAGGGAAAAACACAGGCCAAACCTAGAAAATTGCCAGGTTGTAGCTAGAAACTAGGGTTTGTGCAAAAATGAGGAATTTGGGGGATCTCATTGATGGAAAGTGTTTGATAAGGTACATGAAGGATAGGGGAAGGTGTATGAACATCTGGATACAAGTTTTGCTAATGATTTGACCATTCAAGAGAAATTATCTTTCAAAACCCTAGGAGAGGGAAATGACCTTGCCTAGGTGCAACTGAAGCATGAACAAGGTGTAAAATGACTCATTAGACACTGACATGATAATGAAAACCCTATGAATGATGATAAAATCAGCTGAATGGTGACATGGACCGAAATTTGGACAACTTTAGAAGGAGTTAAAGCAAACCCTAGACCTAATGCCTAGTGACCAAATTTTGCTTGAAGACACACTGAAATGACAAAATTTGACCTTGACACTCTGAGACCACTTTGTAAGAGCATATTTGATCACTGGAGGAAGGCTGGAAAGACTGACACTAATATTGGCTCCAATGGGGATGGTAGCTCCTTGGAGGTGCCAAGAACTGTAGACCTCTGGGAGAGTAGACCAGTGCCTTCATTCAATGGGCAATGGAGTCAAAAACTCAAGCTGAAATGCATGACTGGAAAATGATGACTTGACAACACAAATTGAATCTCACTCAACTAAAAACTGTCTCGATACTTAAACACAACCGACAAACTAGAAATGATGCTCAAATTGGAGCTTATTCATCAAAACCTACTCTAACAGTTTCATTCATCACCTGATCAAGTGAAATGAAACAACCAATGCAACCAAGTAAGCATCCCATCTGCTATTCAAATTCTCTGCAAGTGCTCACTTATGAACAACAAAAGAGAACTACTGAAAGGCAACTCCCATGACAATTTGGAAACAGATCCATAGAATGATATGATTCTCTATCAACCTCCAAAAACACTGCATAAGGTTCTTCAAATTCAAGCACACTGGAACTTAGCTCATTCAATGGATTACTTTTCTTCTCCTCATACCATGAATGCAAACTTTGATATGAGCCTTGTGACGAGACCTCTGTTGAAAATGAGAAAGAAACTGGCTGCCGGATCAAATTCATATCAGAACATGTTTCAAGCTCACATGTAATCAATGGAAAAAGACTTTGATTGCAAACCTCATCCAAAACATCAGCTATTGGATCATGAAAAACTTGAAAAGACTGCTGTAATGTATCCATTGAAAATGTATGACATCCTTCTAGTTGTTCATCTTTTTCTTGAGAGATTTTACGAAGATTCTTCCTTATAAACTGAAATGCTTCGAAACAAAAGGGTATAGAATCTTCTTGCATCATCAAATCATGTATTTCATCTTCCACAGCTTCATCTGTAATCTACCCTTCAATTTCTTTTGGTGGCTGCAAATCTGATGCTACAAGCTGCTCAAGAATTTTGTTATCTATCTCATCCTCAACATTAACACTGAGAGATTGCTGATTTGTTATAGGCTGTTCATTTGAAGATTTACTATGCAATCTACCTTTCAAAAACTAAAATGATTCAAAACAGAATGGTACGGAGTCACCTTGAATCATTAAATCATGTGTGTCCACTTCCAAGTATTCAGCTGCAACTTGACAATCAATGGCTTTCGGGGGTTGCAAATCTGAATATGAGAAGTCTTGAACAAAATTTTCATTGCTCTCAAGATGATTCAAATCAAGACTTGTTGACATTTGATTTCTGATTGCATGGTAGTTATCTCTGATGAACTGAAACGAATCAAAACAAAAGGCAAAGATCCGCCACTTACTTCAAACTGTGCTGCACTTTCCTCGTCATTGTCATAGCTGATATGAATCATTTGATCATTGTACTCGAGCTGCTGTAAGTGGTCCTCTTCCTCCCACAAACTAGCTGCTGATTTGTCTGTAAGATTAGCTTCTGTTTGGAGAACATAATCATCATCATACTGATTAAACTGAGGCACATCATCGGTATAAAACATATGATCAAGCATGCAGGTCATATCAACAGTCTTTTATTCGCCAAGGTGATCTACAAAACAATCATTATCAGATCTATTACAACTAGGATAAGAAACAAAATGTTTTGGATCAGCCATTTGTTCTTCTTCATTCGACAAGCCATGGGATTGAACATCATAATCATTCCTTGCGGTGACCTTGTCCATCATCTTTTCCACTGCACTTACCCAAATGTCAAGCTTCACCTCTAGAGATGTTGATTCGGCCAGATCTATGTTTTTCATCTCTTCTTCCTTCATCCTTGCCCTTCGAATCAGCAGATGAGCCTCTACATTTACTGCACTGTTTTGCATCTCGTGAAGTGTTTTAATACCCCTTTCTCTTAGCTGAAACTCCATCTCCGGATCAAAGGCACCCAGATAGTGCAAGAGAACCGATCTAGGAGTAGGCCTTATATCAACTCGCATCGAATAATAAACTTGGTTAAATCTGGCAGAAAATTGTTGTACTGTCTCCCTTGGCAATCTTTTCAGCTGGTTATACTCTTCTACAATCAAGAGAAGGTTATGTCCGATCATCCACCTGTCGAGAAAAACTTTGACAAACTGCTGGAAATCTGAAATGCTTGCATCAGGCAGGGCTTTGAACCAACTCTTCACTTTGGCTTGCAAAGAAAGAGCAAAAAGCCTAATACTAACATCTTCATCATCAACTTCAAAAACATCTATAAAAGTCTCAACATTCTGCACATGTTGCTCGGCATTGAAATTCTTACATTCACCGTCAAACCTCGGCAAGTATATATCATAATTTTTGGGGAAAGGATGGAGAACAGAAGGTAAAACAAGAGGTTTATACCGATCTGGAATTTTACAAGGTGTAGGGGTATGTACATCAGGTATAGAATCTATCTTGGTCTTTTGAGGTTCATCAATTTGAAGATGGTCGTCACAAAATTTAGAAGAAAGGTCTTGATCAAGCTCAAAGGTATGCAAATCTTTGGTATTCACAATCTTCAAAGGGAAAGAATCAACTGCAGGCCGAGGATCTCTTCTCAAATACATTATACTTTGCAAAGCCTTCTTGACATTCTTGGGAAAAGAGAAGAAATAATTTATGAAAAAGAACAACATGTCTTCGATGAAATTCCAACTTGAGTACCTGATCTGTCCATATTGTCCATTCATGTTTTCGCTGGTCGGGATCATCCTCCAGTGGAGTCTTTGGATCTGATCTCGAAAATGATTTAGAGTCGCCAAGTGAATGATTTCAGCCTTTCAAGTGTCTGATCGTTGTCCACCATCAACCATCAGATCTAAACTTGATAAATGTACTGGGGTAATTAACAAGTTAGATGTCACGTTTATAATCTAGACCGAAGATCGACTGAAGCAGCGTTTATCTACTTCCGCTAATGCAAAGCAAAAGTGTTTCGAAGGCTACCTGGCATAACTTCAGGCTCCGTCTGTAGCTTATAAAACAAATGACATCAACAAGTAAACCATTTTTTCTTCCCCAGTATGGTCACCAATATGTTAGCGCTTGAAATTTCACCTCAGGCTGAAAAAGGTAAACTCCAAGGCAACATCAAACCACTTAGCCTCGTAGCTAGCCCTATGGGGCAGGAGAGGGCTCTCTCCGGTCTATCTCGGTAAAGATATTCAACGGGAGACATAACCAATAAGGAAACACTGATTTTAGGCTAGTAAACTGATAGAATATTTGATTTGGGATTTTTAGGGTTTTGGTGGAAAGTTGGGGAAAGGCAATTTTGGGTGCGGGGATTGGACACAGTTTTTGCAGGGGGTTCTTTGGGGCAAGGTAGGAGACTGTACTGATGCCTTTGAATTAAGTGAATGGATAGAAATGACCGGTGAGGAGCTAAAGAGAGAAAGAAACCTTCAAGGGTTCTCTTTAGACAGATGAAAACATAAATATTAAGCAAACTTAAAAGCAGAGCATGCCAATCATGAATTCTACTTTAACACTTCATTTTCCTAATTTGCAGAAGGAAAAGTAAGATGATGAATCACATGAAAAATTTACAAGTAAAAAGAGATACACACCATCAATACATGTAACCACAGGAATCCCAAAAAAGACTACAAAACCCTAGTCTTTCTTCCTTTGCCAAAACTGCAGAGATACAATGAATAATACAATAGTAGCTTCTCCCTCAAGAGTCCAACCTTCCAACCTCTGAAAATGACTAAGAAAATACATAATATAGGCAAGCTAACACCTTTCCTTTCCTCTAGGGGTCGAGCTCATCCTTCTAGGAGCTGTTTCAACCAATTATAAACTGAGCACTAAAATCTAGGCAGTCAAAACAACTTGCCTCTATAAGCTAGGAAACCAATTCATTCATTAAATGTTTGCTATTTCATGAATGAATCTTCTAGAATAGGTAAATAAGTGTCATGTCAATATGAAAATACATTAATTACATCAAGGAGGGTGAAAAATCCCATCACAAGTCAAAAGTGGTCAAAGTTGGGCGAATTCCTGAGATGTAGATGAAAAATTGGCAAACTTTCCCAACGGGTCGCGCCCTCTTTCGGAACGGGTCGCGCTACTTTGGAGCTGATTTTGAGGTACTTACCAGTGTCAAAATGAGGTAAAAGTGGGAGTTTTGGAAAGTTCTGGATGTCTACTTTCCAACCCAAGTGGAATTTCTGAATTTGGTGGTCATTTGCCCCTCCCAAATTGCAATCTCCCAAGACTGCTTCCTGTGTGTCAAAAAGGTGGCAGAAAGTCATTTTTTTCTTCTTTTTTTTTTGACTTTCTGGAGGCCCAAATCTTGGTGAAATTTCTTGGAAATGGCTGAGAAAGTGTATCTTTGCATGAAAAATCCAAAAATTCTGAGTTTTCCCAAAAAGGAGTTGCCCAATGAAAATGTCGTGTGCGGCGCGCGACCGGTGGGGAGGAAAACCTGTGTTTGGCACAAAAAAATCACAATTGACAAACTTTTCTCCAAATTTCTTGAAATTTGGGCTGGGAGTCCCCTATCAAGTACCATGATCAGTCAAAGAGGCTTTGGCCAAAATTTGGAGTGGATCAAGCCTTTTCCGTCGTTTTAGTGCCTTGGCCAACCTCCTTGGATCTGGCGATTGTAATTTTGACATTTCTCTAAAACCATGACACCTGTGTAAAACGTGAAGGAGGTTTTTCTTCTTTGGCATGTTATGGAGAAAAACCTCTCTCAGTTTTCCAAAATTCATCTTTTATTTCTCTGGAACATAATTTGAGTGCGACTTGTCCCGATGTGTGAAACAAGGAATTTTGTCGAAATGAAGCGAAATGAAGGGGATAAGGGGCTTCTAAATTCTTGGGGAAATTTTTGGAAATAGGGAGGGATGTTAGGAGGTAGGGGAAAGTGGAATCTCAGAGATTGAGCGAGGGGAAGGGGTCCAAAAGGGCAAAACACAGGCCAAACCTAGAAAATTGCCAAGTTGTAGCTAGAAACTAGGGTTTGTGCAAAAATGAGGAATTTGGGGGATCTCAGTGATGGAAAGTGTTTGATAAGGTACATGAAGGATAAGGGAAGGTGTATGAACATCTGGATGCAAGTTTTGCTAATGATTTGACCATTCAAGAGAAATTAGCTTTCAAAACCCTAGGAGAGGGAAATGACCTTGCCTAGGTGCAACTGAAGCATGAACAAGGTGTAAAATGACTCATTAGACACTGCAATGATAATGAAAACCATATGAATGATGATAAAATCAGCTGAATGGTGACATGGAGCGATATTTGGACAAATTTAGAAGGAGTTAAAGCAAACCCTAGACCTAATGCCTAGTGACCAAATTTTGCTTGAAAACTCACTGAAATGACAAAATTTGACCTTCACACTATGAGACCACTTTGTAAGAGCATATTTGATCACTGGAGGAAGGCTGGAAAGACTGACACTAACACAACCATCCTCATAGTTAAAAATATATTTCAAGGTGGTTCAACCATCATATGTGGTCCTTCTTATTGTCTACATTTATAAATTTGAAGTTTGTGCCACCATTGCTAGCAAAATATTTGAAAGGTTTACCCTTTCTCACAATCATCAATCAGATGAAGATAAACCTTTAGACTATGGGCATGAACAAGATTAAACATATGGATGCAATTGTGATTGTCAAGAATGATTTACGCACTAACATGAAAATATGTACAAATAATCAAGTCTAATAGTTTTCTCAACCATGGACATGATTTCTTGTTGAAAACAAGTTGAGGAACTTTTTGAAGTTGTGGTTTACAAATGACAACACCTTCACTTTGAGCTCCATTCATGCAGTGAATGCTCTATTTTCCACATGTTCTTGCAAATATAAGCACATTTATAGGTATAGGTCATGCCAATACATTTTAGTTAACGATTATTTTAATGTCATATGAACTTAAAATTGTCAAGTTAATGCTACACTCAAAATTTCTTCTTTCTTCCTTGTATCCATCCAGCTTTCTAAGAATTTATGAAATAACAATATCTCTATCAGAATTTGAATTCTGCCCATGGGAAATGTAACAAGCTAAAAATACCTCCTCCATTCAGATGTCATTGTAAATGAAATGAGAAATAGTCAATAATATAGCTCAAATGCCGTTGCACTTGAAACGAGTAATTTCTAATCAAGAACGAACTAAGATGTCCCTAACATCATTTATGCATTCTTGATGTTTTTGTATTCCTCTCCAAGCTATTACAATATTTCACTGCCCCAGTGTTTGTATCTTTTTATCATTTGTACACGCTACAATAAATCCAATCCAAAGAGGTTTCTCTATTTCACCTTGTAATATATCAATGTTTTCATACAAATACTCAATCACTTAATATGCATTAGGGAAGCACTATTAATCACCCACCATTTCACAACTTTAGAACAATTTATTAAGCGTATACTTACACCCACCATACTCATTCATGGAGAGGTCAATATAAAATGCATCAAAACACAACTTTGAAAAATCACCATATCTGATAATCTTAGCTTTCAAAAGTAGATTATGGGGTCTAATAGCCAATTCCACTAGCTTGATCCCTGAATATATATTTCCACATCTCTGCAAGAACTATATTTTTGTCTTGGACTTTTAGTTGCGTTTAATTCGACTCTTGTACATAAGCTCCTTTCCTTCCTTTACCAACCCATGAAACCAACCTAGCCCAAACCATAAACGAATGAAGAGAAAATAAATGGAAAAAGTAGGAAAGGATGAAGCAACACATGATAGACACCACAAGGTATCATGGTCATGCTCAAAGTAAAAAAAAACAAAAAAATAAAAAACATGTAGCCAATAACACATGACGAATTTCAAAACCTCTTGATTCACAACACATAAAACATTCCATATTTACTTCAAGAAGGATACTTAGCACATGCACAATATTTTAAGTAGAGTCTTCCTGAAGGTCTATGACAAGTTTAAGACCCAAAAAAATCCTTTTAAATAGTTAGATAGAAACTTTTCAATATTTTAGAGTTTAAGGGGATGCTTGATCGTCTATCTTCCTCTTTGAGTTACTTCCTTTAGTGTTGTTGATTTCTAGTTGATGTGTTTGTAGTTTACATGGGTTGTCCTTCTTTTTTTGTTTGTAAGGGAATTCATAGATAAGGTGTTCTCCTTCAGAGCCTAAACATGTCAATAGTATTTTCTTCTTCCTAACCTTATAAGGTTTCTCTTTAATGTTTTCATTATGATACACTTCCATATCTCTAAATGTTGATGCATGTTTCAACAATCCTTACATGTATGATAAATGTTGTAGCAACATTGTGTTTAGTTTTTCTTATCCTTCTTATTTTCTGATGAGTGTTTAAATTTCTTCTTTGCAGCTCTTCAACTCAGTTTTCAAGCTACCGAGAGAATCTACTACATTAGGGGAAATTTCATTGATCTAGGTGGATATTGGTGGCCACCCACCTATTCCACCTAGACCTCCAGTCGGTTTTCTCTATTTTCTTGTTTATTTCAACATTTACTATTTTTAGCAATTGTTCGGGTCCTAAACTTATGGAGCAGTTTTGAACACCTAAATAACATTTTTTGAGGTCTGCAACAAGAATTGGGCCAAATCCTATAGTAGTTAGAGAGACCTTTCCATCAAGGTATTGTGCATGCCAAACAGAGATAATATGACCAAGTTATGACCCCGCAAAGTTGGTTGCCCAACTAACCCCAATGGGACCCACCAACTCTTCGTGTTACATCTCCTAGGGTTAGTATTTTGGTGTTTTAGGATTTTCCCTTATTGTTCAGTAACAAATAGGCCCTTGAGCATCATTGTGACATAGTCCAAAGGCATGTAGCCGCCACATCTCTTCTCAGAGATAAGCTACCATCACTCGAGCTAGTTTATTTCCATTCTGTTTGTAAGCATATTTCAGTATTTTAAAATGAATGAAATGAAGTGTTATTTCTGCTGCATTTGTATATTTATGGTTATATCTATAAAATTTTTGCATTCTGTTTTAATTTTGGATTAGTGGTATCAGAGCAGTCTTCTCTTTCTCTGTTTTTCTTTGCATGTCCCCAACAAGGTCAGGATATAAAGAGTTAGGGCTCAAACTAGTTGAACCTTTTCAAGACCAGTCTTGCAAACCCTGATGACCTAACAATGAGGAAGAAAAGAAAGACAAGGGGGCATGAGATCCTTTCAAAATATTGCTCGAGGAAATTGTCGAGTGACAAAGGAATGAGATGATAGATAACTTTTCCCAGATCCTCTTACGTCTACCCACATGTGATCTATCTTCATCCACCAACCACTCTGGATGAGCAACTTCTTTAAGGTACATGTTAACTTTGATATTCCCATATTTGAGGGCTAGATAGATGTAGATGTTGTAGATAAATGGTTGAATCTGTTGGAAGCATATTTTTCAGTTCATGAATTTTCCAATAAGTCAAAGATTACTTTTACACTTCTGAAAGCCACCCCAGACATCAAGGATTGGTGGGAAAACTAATGTGAATAAAAGGATGAGAGGAAATCCTCACTATTTTCAGTAGTGCCCACTTTGGTTTCTTTTTGAGATGTCATCAAGGAAGAATATTTCCTTATCGGGAGCTATGAAGGTAAATACATAAAGTGGACCATGCTACGACAGGGAAGGGACCAAGGTGTGCCGGAGTTCACAAATGTTTTCCATACCATCTACACGAAGACGGGTATCAAGGATTCTGAGCAGAATTTGGTACTCAACTACTATGACTACATATATAAGTACATCTAGGATGAGATGGATTTCCCAAACATACCCTCACTCGACATTACATAGTAATACGCTGTCAAGATTGAGTAGAAATTTAAATAGAAGAAAAGAGACTTTGGATTTGCGAATATGAAGCAATGAAAAGCCACCCCAAAACGACAAAAAAAGGCCAAAGCTAAGGTAAGGTGACCTAAGACCACCTTCCAAAGCTGTTAGTGAAGAAAAACACCATCAATATAAAGAATGATACAAGGAAATGGTGTGAGTTCCATAAGAGCTCCACTTACAACACAAGTGAGTGTCGGGCCAAGAAGTCACTGGTGGTTGAGCTAAAGCCTTTTGATTCATATGCATGTTCTAAGTCTGAGTTAGAACCCAACAAGGGGAGTGAAAAATGGAATGAGACCATTAACACGGAGCCCAATTCTACTGTGGCCACCACCAAGATCCAGAATAATCAGCTTGAATTTCTAGAGAAGGGGAAACACGTCTTCCACTCATAGATATGGGTGAAGGGTTCATTGTCAACAATGCGAGCCAAAAGAACCTCATTTCAATAGAGGTCATGAAGTAGTTGGGCTTACCGATGATAGCACATCGATATCCGTATATCATCGAGGTGCTTCACTAAGGAGGAGATCTATGCGACAACCAGTAGTGACACCTTCCCTAAAATATAAAGACCTTCATGGATGATTTAATGTGTCATGTTGCTCCTCTTGAAGTTTGTGATGTATTATTAGGAAAACGATACATTTGGAAGCGACATATTGTATATGAGTCTAGAACTACAGGGTTACCTCTGCACTATTAGTTCAAGCACTTCATCGATCTGATCTCGGGCGTGCCGCTACCCAATGGACCGATCTATTGACACTATGTTCTAGAGAATGATGAGATCAAGAGGAAGATTCAGGAGTTGTTGCAGAAAGGGCACATCAAGCCAAGGTCATCACCATGTGGGAGCCTAAATGTATTGGTACAAAAGAAGGACGAGACTTGGAGACTTTGTATTAACTATTAGGTGTTGAACAAGATCATTGGTTGGAATAGGTACACAATTACACAGATTGTTGACCTTCTGGACTATCTCAAGGGGGCCAAATATTTCAGCAAGATTGACTTGAAGTCAAGTTATCACCAGGTGCCTATTGAACCCTCTCATGTCTGGAATACTACCTTCAAATCCAAGGAGGGATTTTTTGAATGGTTGGTCATACCTTTCGAGTTAATGAATGCCCCTGGAACCTTCATGATATTGATGGATGACATTTTGTGACCCTTCACCAATATAAGCATGGTGGTGTATTTCGATGACATCTTGGTCTTTAGCTAGAGCTTGGAAGAGCACCATCACCATATTTGATAGGTCCTTCAAACTCTACAACAACACAAGTTATGTGCGAATTTTCATAAATGAACTTTTGGCATGACCGTGGTTCAATATCTAGGGTACATCACTGATGAGAAGGTGTGCATGCAGACCAAACCAAGATACAAGTCATTCGGGATTGGCTAGCCCCAACCACTCTAATAGAGCATCGCAACTTTCATGGTCTTACCAATTTCTACCACAAGTTTGTATTGGGGTTCTCTCATATCATTTGGCCTTTAAGTCAAGTCACCAAGGGTGCATCAAAAGAAATTTTTTGGTTTGAAACCCAACAAGAGGTATTTTCCGACTTGAAGCATCACCTCTACTTTACAAAAGTGTTGACATTTCCAGACCCACAATAAGCATTTCAGATTGAGACAAATGCCTCTGACTATTTTATTGGTGCAGTTCTTACTCAGTAGGGGCATCTAGTGGCTTACCATAGTGAGACACTTTAAGGACCAACCCGAAAGTATCCCATGTACAAAAAGTAAATTTATTACATTCTGCAAGCCTGTTGTCGAAGGAATCATTACATTCTAGGGAAAGAAACAACCATCCACACAGACCACTAACCCCTGTAGTTCATACAAACACAAGGGAAGTTGCATAATGACCACCACCATAAATGGTCCTCCTACTTACAACAATTCCATTCGAATATTAAGTACAAGAATGGTAGTACCAATAATGTTGAAGACTACCTCGGCCGACAACTAGTCATGGCATTGAACATTGTGCTTGGCTCTTGTGGGCATGAGACTTCAAGATGGCTGCATCTTTACTAGAATGATTTAGAATTTGGCAACACATAATAGAGACTCTTAGAAGGGAAGAATGTTCCAAATTTTCACCTTCTGGATGCATTGTTATGCCACCTGTGAAACATTTGTGTTCCTTCAAGAAAGTGTTCCAAGATGATTTGGGAGACGCACTACATTCGGTTCAATAGACATTTTGATGTAGAGAAAATAGTGGCAGTATTGCAGAATATTTTTATTTGCCAAAACTTTGTCCTGATGTTGGGAAGTACATTAGGTCCTGCACCTCCTGTGCCATTGCCAAACTAACGATCAAGAATGGAGAACTATATACTCCTCTATGTACTCCTACTTGACCTTGGGAATATATCTCCATGGATTACATGTTGGGCCTTCCTTCTACTAAGCATGCCAATGATTTTGTTTTGATGGTTATTGATAGATTGTCTAATATGACCATCATGGAGGCCTACAAGAAGAGTATCAAAACATAGGCCACCGATAAGCTCTTCTTTGAGTGAGTGTGGGTACACTTTGGTATCCCATAGTCCATTATCTCAGATTGGGATAGAAAATTCCTAAGTGCATTTTGGTCAAGTCTTTGGTCGATGTTGGATACCAAAATTACTAATTCCATGGTGTTCCACCCCCAAACTGATTTCCAAACATAGGTCATCAACAGGATCATCCTACATATTATGCGCATGCACAACTCGAATAATCCACACACATGGGATGAAATCCTCCCCTATGTCCAGCATGGATACAATAGAGCTCTCCATAGCTCAATGGGAAGCCCCCTTCAAGGAGGGCTAGAATTTCAACCATTATGTCCCCTTGATGTTGCCATACCATTTGTAGTTACTCGAGCACATTCGGCTCATGTCTAGTCTAAAGCTGATAGGGCTAATAAGTTCATTGACCATATTCAACACATCTGCAAGAAGTTCGATGATATATTGGATAGAGCTAATGCTAAGTATAATTTCTACCATGATCAACATCAATTTTCGTACAAGTTTGAGGTGGGTGACAAAGTTTGGTTACATTTGCGAAATGAATGCCTCGCTGGACCCCACCACAAGATTCGTCCACTCCAATATGTGCCATATACCATCACTAAGGCTATAGGGGGCAATGCATCCAAGCTCAACATCTTGTTGTTCCTTAGTCTACACATAGTGTTTAATGTAGACTACCTTTAGCCATACTTTCCATCGTTGTTGGACACATATGACATTGCAGGACAACTCACACCAATAGAGCTTGATTTGGACTACATGGAACATGCCACAACTAATCAGCTAATGGAAACATAGATTAAGAACACTCACCAATAGAGGATCCAACTATATCAAGTTTTCAAAGTAGGCCAACTCCTTCACCATGGCAAGTGGTTCACCAAGGACTAGGTTCAACAAAAATTTCCTCACCTCATGGATGCTCTACATGCAATGGAGACCATGGCTTCCTAATGCGGCAGGAATGATCTAGGTGGATATTTGTGACCACTCACCTATTCCACCAAGACCTCCTATCAATTTCCTTTGTTTCCTTGTTTATTTGAGTATTTACTATTTTTAGCAGTTTCTCGAGTCTTGAACTTCTGGAGGAGTTTTGACCCCCCTAAATGGAAATTTTTAGGTCCATAGTAGGCCCATAGCCATACACACTATGGGCCTACCATAAATCCTGTACTACATGGAGAGATATTTCCAGCAAGGTATTGTATGCACCAAATGGATATAATATGGCAAAGTTATGACCCCGAGAAGTTGCCTGCCCAGCTAACCCCAATGGGGCCCACAAATGCTTGGTGTTACACCTCTTGGGGTTAGGGTTTTGGTTGTTTAGGGTTTTCCCTTGTTGTTAAATAACAATTAGGACCTTGAGCCTCATTGTAACACAGTTCAGAGGCATGTAGCCTCCACATCTCTTCTGAGAGATAAGCTACCATCGCCCAAGCTAGTTCATTTCCATTCTGTTTGTAAGAATATTTAAGTATTTTTATATTAATGAAATGAAGTGTGATTTTTGCTGCATTTCTATATTTATGCTTATATCTGTAATTTTCTTCATTCATATTTAATTTTCTTCATTATTCTTCTTTCTCATGATTATTTCGTCCATATTGTGCTATATCATACTATTTCCCATTCATCTATTCCTTGCTCCAAATTGTATCTTTATATGGGTTGTTACACACACATAGTAGTTAGTTATATAAAGCATGAACATATTAACTGGTTACCTTACCATGAAAACACTAAGTATTCTAATATGAAGCATGTTGATCTAAATATACTCACACATATAAAACCCATGTCATTCACATATTCCAAGAAATAAAAAAAGATATATAAGCATGTTCATAACCATATTAGCAGTAGGTTTGTAACCAAATTTTTACCAAGGTTTGCAACCATGACATCTGTAAGTTTAGCATTATCATATACGTAAAAAATAAATTATCATAGTAAATAGTCTCTTTAAGTCCCATCCAATTTTATTGTTGAACATGAGCTTTGATGCCACCTTGTAACATTGGCTCCACCCCCTTGTTCTGTCTTAGGTTGTATGGGGTATTTCTTATTGAAATGACTTGACCTACATGGTCTGTTATGAAGATGTGGTTGCAAAATTCCTCCTTATACAACATCATCAAAACTCAAAACAAATGTCTCCACTACATTTAGCTTGTCAAGAGCTTTCTAGAATTATAAATTTAATCTCAATCTCACTCCGAGAATGAGAGTTATGGCCATTTAAAATTTAGTCAATCAATTAAGGCCACATCAACATTACACTACCATGTGGCTCCTATTTGGCGCATGTGGAAATTCCATGTCATCTTCATGTAGGTCTACGCCATTATAATACTGCAATGTGGCATCCATGTGTGCTCTACGTGGCAGTGCCATGCCAACATAATACAAGTGCATGCCATCGTGGGACATTATGTGGCATACACGTGGACACTATTAGGACCTTGTGGCACCTTACATGTGAAATTGGGCACTAGCCCTACTAGGACTCGTTATTTTTGTGAGGTTTTCTCTTTTATAATATTTTTGTCCCATATCCCAAATTTTAGTGGGTCCACGACCACGTCCATTGGTCATGGCCTAGACACTTGTTGTTTCATTTCTTAATCAATACAATTTGTTTGGAAAGAAGCGGTGGGCAGTGGTTAGGGTTCTGCATTAGAACTATGTTCAGGTTAGCCCCTCCCTATCAACACTTCTTAATGTTCATACAACTCCAAGAACTTGGTGGTTTCTACTGAGAAGTCCTCGAAATTCTAATATTCAAGGTTCTATGACAGTCTACTGCATAGGTGCACTACTTCCCCAACATTTAAGAGTAAAAACGGTGAGGAAGGTGAGTGGTGGGTGGTGTCAGGGCTTCCTTTGGCCTTGACACATCAAAATGCGGCATTTGCATCCCACCAGGCATGTCCCCTTCATATTTAGCAACAATTTCTCATTATATCTTCTTCATGGTTAACTCAATGTTTCAATGAATTATAAAAGTTACCACCCCTAAACCCTTGTATATGTGGTTCCAAAACTTAGTGGTGGGTAACCTGGATGTATGTCCATTCAACCATCACAAAGATATACATTCCCATTTCCTTGTCAAATCCCTAGATCCAACTCCAACTCTTATTTTTCTTATTCATGGTGGGATTCAACCTATGTAGATGGGAGTGCTCCCTTGAAACACCCATATCTTGAAAGCTCGAATATCATTTTCTCTTAGTATAATCCAACCTCAAACTTATCAAATATTCTCCACGTGTGTGAAAAATTGTACATCTACAAATACCCTAGATCTTGGATACACATCCCACTTCTCAAGAAAACAAATTCATCCTTTTGCATAAGAACCATCATTGTTGGGTGCCATCTCAGATCTCTAGTTATGAATTGAGAATGTCCCAAAATCTGGATTGAATTATATTTGGATCATTTCAAATATGAACATGCCTTATCCATCCAGATGCATGGATCACCATATGCACCTCCAAGCAATATTGGGAATCATCCCCCTCTTATTTGCGGATATTAATGATGTCTGGAAAATAAAATAGTATCCAATCTAGATATAAAGCCCATTCATAGGACTATCCGAACTAGATAACTTTGAATTTCTACTAATAATTGGAAATAGGAAAACTTGTGGGTAGTATGCTCGAATTTCCGAAGGAAATAATGCTTCTCCCAAAATACTAAGTTTTGGAGATAATGGCCAAATCATGAAGGAAGACCATTAGACACAAGATTTAGACCATTATACATAATAGTTAAAGGGAACTAATACAACTTATTTTACCACGTTTTTTACAAAAAAGAGGGAAATGACTCCAAGTTTAGAGTTTAAAAGGATACTACAAATCAAGATCTATTAAGAGAATATCATGATCTAAAAATAATATAGAAGTGTATTTAAGCCCAAGAATTGGCACATCATTCTTAAACCAAGTGACTATCAACACAAGTTGAATATACATTTAATGCACAACACATGTGTTACGTTATTAACATGTGATATTTTCTACAATCTTAAGCTTATGAATGAACCATTCAATTCACAATAATGTCAAATAATAGAGAACACCTTTAATAATTGGTTAACTAATATGTCTCACACAATCATTCATATTTATATAAGTACCCCTACATTTCATGAAAATAATAAAAATCACATGGTGTCAAAACTGTAAGGACATATAAGGAAACTTATTAGCTTAAACTAGGTATTCATGTAACACTCAACATATAAACTAGCCTACAATCCCTGATTTTTGTAGAAGAGTTAATGATGCTCAACATTCATGTAACCACTATATGTAAAGCAACTATCAACCACAAAAATACAATAATTTCAGGCATTCATTCATGATTGGTACATATTCATACATTAATCAGTAACGTGTGTCATAATAGATGTAACACGCTCCTCCCACATCTAACTAAGCAACTGGCCAACTGAGGTCAACATGGAATGAGAGGCCACTATGATATGATTTTACCTCCTAAGTCACATTATGGAAGTGAAACTGATAGAAATGAACCATACAAACATTCAACATCAGCTTCATGACCCTCAAGAATCAATCCAAAAATTTAGACAGCTTGCCCTTGGGTCCCAATGAGCTTTTGGACAACTTAACCCTTAGTTTCTGTCATGCTATAGGAATGACAACATCTAGATTCCCAACGTCTCTCTCACAGGCTTCCTTGCCAATGTCCGGAGACTCATTAGGTAGTGATATGCTAGCTTCCCTAGGATTTGAACCACTTTTTCAAGCCCAGAGCTAAGGTCACTGCCCAGAATTGAACCATCTCTTCAGAACAATAAAATTACATGGAAATGACAGTAATAAATAGAATAATTCTTTAATACCTTGGCTCGACCCCTACTAGCCATGATAGACATTTCGTCAAACGTATTATGAATATGTAATCTACCGGTGTAAATAACATATCTAAGCATAGGGGTCACATACTTATCTGTGATTCTCCATGAAGCATTGATGCCTCAACACACTAACTTCCATTCCATCCATTAGGTCATAGATACATTGTTCATTGATATAAAATTAGAAACATGATGAAAGCCATACATAGTCGCTATTGTAAAACATATACATAACCAACATAATAGTGACAAAAATACCAATGAACTCACGGCCATATAAACCTCGTATAATCTAGTATAATTCCCATAGAAATACAAGGAGAAATAACCTCTTATTTATGATGCAAAATCTAACCTAGGGCAGGGCTTCCACATTCCACCCAACCATAGAATGGTTGAGCCAAATATCTCTTCATCCATTCACCCTCATGCCATATTCCAAGCATGAATTTGGGATCTCATAGAACACAATAATAAAAAATCATCTAGGGCTTCCAAAGGCTATCCACCTTAATCCATCAAACAATGATTCCACATCACAGTTAGACATCACCAAAAAAATCATCAGATTAGTCTCTATCCCAACCTTCTAAGGCTCTAGAGTGTTTATTACTACCCATCTTTTAGGACTAGTAACTCAACCCATGCTGGGCTCCAGACCAGTTGTCCAGCCAAAGCTCTAGGAATAGTAACTCAACCCACAACATTTTCTGAGCTTCTAGAGTGTTTCTCCAACCAAGGCTCGCAACCTAGTAACTCAACCTATCAAGGGATCCAGGACTAGTAACTCTACTCGAAACATTTTTCTGGATTTTAGAGCATTTGTTGAACGAAGGATCTAGGAGTAGTAACTCAACCCACCAAGGGTTCCATAATTTTTTTTGAACCAAGGCTATGAGACTAGTAACTCAACCAAAGTTGTTATAGGGCCCTAGAGCATTTGTCCAACCAAGGCTATAGGACTAGTAACTCAACCCAAGTTGTTACAGGGCTCTAGATAATTTGTCCAACCAAGGCTCTAGGTACTAATAATTCAACCCAAGATAAGGAAACATGAGAACTAACCAAGAATAAAATAATGAAAATAAACCCACAATCACCATGGCTATTTAGGAAATGGAAAAGTTAGACAATCCACTATCAATCCCGGCCATCCTCCGTGCTAGTGATATATCACAACCAACAAACCACATGCATATGCAATGAATTCCAAAACTAGCGAAGGAAACATGCATTCAACTCAGTACCTGCAAGAAAATATAAGGTACTTACTTATCTTGATGCCCCCTTGTGCTTTCCTGGTCTTCTTTTTCCTTCTTTCTCCAAGAATCCAAGTATGCCACATCCACCAAGAGTGCTCCAAGAAAACTCTAAGCTCCATGTGTATCAAAGAGATATAGAATAATGAGAGAGCTCCACAAAAACCTATCAAAATCTTACCCACAGATCCTTAGAAGCCCTTTTATCCATGAGGCCTCTATTTTCTTCATTTTCCATTATTTTCGTTCAATTTCATCCTCACATGCACCCTACGGCCATTCACCTTCTTTCTCTCCTAATTTCTATTATTTTCATAAACGAAATGCCAATTAATGCCTCATGCCTTCCCAAAGCCTTGGCCATTTCCTCTGCCAATTTCCTTAGCCATAACAAACTGAATGAATACCCACTAGGTTGTTTTTCCCACCATTGTAGCTCAAAATACATATCCCATCACCATGGTATTTATATATTTTACATGATTTTATAACAAGGGCTATTACAGAACCCTCCCCTTGGGGAACATCATCCCCGGTGTTCAATGATACCTATAACCAACAAGACTATTACAAAAAACATGCTTCACATTGAGCTTTTTAACACAACTTGTTGTATTATTTACAATGTCCATATTCTAAAACATGAAAAACATACTATTTAGGGGAGCTTTATATCACAACTCATTATGATATTTACAATAACCACATATACGCACATGCACATCTACTAAACCATCAAATAAGTGAGTACGATGCTTGTATCAATCAACAAGGGAATCCAAAGGATCACACCTCCACCCTCCAAAGTAATACCAAGATCCACCTTCTTCCCAAGAAGTCCAAAATGTTGGCATTATGGCTAAAGTGTTGTCCTTGATGGCAACCCATTCAGGTGATAGATCACAGTCCTTCAAGTCAGCAGCAAAGATTGATGATCAGCTATCAAATATTGAAGAAAATAAGGGGTACGCAGGTACACCTTACATAAGGTGCGTACACGCAGGTCAGTGTTACATAAAGTGCGTACATACCCGCAGTTATCCCGTTCAAGAGGTGCGTACCCCCAGTGCACACATTTCAAGGCAAAGAAATTCACATGTGGGGTTTTCTTATGTTTTACTCTTGGTATTTAGCCGACAGCATTGGGTTATTATGGTGTCGGCTCGTGGTATTGATCCATGTTTTAAGGAAGAGCTTTCCTATATAAAGCAAAGGAGATCATTTGGCTTGAGCATGGTTTTGGGTTGAGTATCTTACGAGGGCTACATCTGGTCTAGATCTAAATAAGATGAATCTATTGATGGACTGAGATCTCTTCGGCACATATTCAGATCTGTAGATCTGACTGTCTGGGTTATTTCTGAAGTCTTGAAATCATCTTTGCCCGAAGGTACGTAGGTACAGTGAAAGAAACGTGCGTACGTACGCAGGAACGAAGCGTTTCAGGTGCGCCGGTACGCAGGCACAGAAGGGTTGCAGGTGTGGAGTTACGCAGGCACAGAAGGGTTGAAGGTGCGGAGGTACGCAGGCACAGAAGGGTTGCAGGTGCGTACATATGCAGGCACATAAGGGTTGCAGGTGCGGGGGTCCGCAGGCAGTTCAATGGACTCAGAGCGAGGTACGCAGGCTAGCAGTTGAGCAGGGTGCGTACATAAGCAGGCTAGCAGTTGAGCAGGGTGCGTACTGTAAGAGGGCAAGCAGTTGAGCAGGGTGAGTACAGTAAGCAGGCGAGCAGTTGAGCAGGGTGCTTACGTAAGCAGGCGAGCATTTGAGCAGGGTGCTTACTTCACTTAAGATCTTTGTTAATCATTGTTGTGTTCTTGGTTTGGTCCTATTATTGTTGATCTGGTTACTACAGTTGATTGGGTGATTCTCTTATACTTGATGATCATTTGATGCTTATGGATCCAGTTTGAAAATTTATGAAAAGTGGTCCTTGTAAGAAAAGAAGTAGGGGGTTGTAGCTCCCTTCCAGGAGAGACTGGAAAACGAGAGAGAGAGTTGTAGCTCTTTGCAGGTTGCAGCCTACGTACTGGTAAAGGACTGCACCAGTACAAAACCATTGTAAAAGGAGTTTCTAATTTGAAAGAAGATAAAGACATATTGCAGCAGGTGGTTTTCACCCACATTGGGTTTCCACCTTACATCTTGTGTTCTTTGGTGTGACTATCTGTTTTCTTTTGTTCATGCTCATTATTTTATGGTACTGACATGCAAAAATAATTCAAAGAAAAAATAAAGAAGATTTATTGAAAGAATTAGATAATACTGATTCACCCCCCCTCTCAGTATTATTTCCAACAATTGGTATCAGAGCAGGTCCTTCAGAGAAGCTTGATCGCTTGAAGGTAGATCGTTCATCATGAGAAACTACGAGAGAGAAGCATCAATCAGGCCACCGGTTTTTGATGGGACAAACTTCAATTATTGGAAGGTAAGAGTTACTGCCTATCTTCAATCTCTTGGTACAGAAGTTTGGGACATTGTAGAGACAGGTTACGCTTTTCCTTCAGCTACTCCTACAGATGCAGCCGAGAAAAAGAAGTATGAAACAAATGCGAAAGCAGTCAGTACTCTATTAGGATGTATATCTCAATTAGAATGCATGAAGGTAATGCACTATAAATCTGCAAAAGAAATATGGGACAAAATTGTCATGAGCTATGAAGGAGATTTACACGTAAAGCGTGCTAAACTTCAAACTCTCAGAATTCAGTATGAGACTCTCAAAATGTATAATGATGAAAGTGTGGCTAACTATTTTCTTTGGGTAGATGAGGTTGTTAACTGTATGAAAAATTTGGGTGAAGAAATAAAAGAGGCTATTGTAGTTGAAAAGGTTCTAAGATCATTGTCCCCCAAGTTTGAATCTAAAGTATCTGCAATAGAAGAAAAGGAAAATCTACGAATTCTTACTATGTCTCAGCTACATGGAATTCTAACTGCTTATGAAATGAGAAAGGGAGGTCCATCAGACAGAAGAGAAGCTGCTTTCAAGGCATCAGGCAAAGGAGATTATTATGAAGCGAGCCACGTCCCAGAAGAAGAGGAAGAAGAATCAAATTTTGTCAGAAATCTTCAAAGGGGTTCTGGAAGGTTCAGAGATAAGTTACCTTTTAAATGCTTTGCTTGTGGAAGAGTAGGTCATTATGCTGCAAAATGTCCTTATAAGGATAAAGGAAAGGAACCTGCTAGATGGAACAAGAAACAGAATGCAAATAAGAAAAGCTACTACACTCATGAAGATAGTGATGGTCTATCAAACAGTGATGAAGATGAACAAGGTAATGAATATAAGTTGTTAATGGCATTTGAAGATGATGATTATATGGATGCTATAGATGTGGATAACCTTTATGATGAAATTACTAGACTCAAGAGATGTATAGAAGAAAAGAACATGATCATTGATACTCTACAATTTCAAATTGATGAAAAGGAAAAACATCTTGAAAAATTAGAAGGTGAAATTGTTGGTCTTAGAAAAGAGATTGAGAAAACAAAAGCTATTAATCTCAAGTTTGTCAAAGGATCTGAAACTTTGGATGAGATTATCAATGTGCAGTAGTCTCCACTAAACAAGACAAGTCTGGGCTATAATGGAGAAACTTCTCAAGCATCCACCTCAAAAAGTTATCTTGATGTAGCAAGAAGAAATGAGCAAAAGCACAATGAAGATCATCAGGTAAAGCAGGGACGAATTACAAACAGAAACTATCAGGGGCAATCCATCTTAAGGGTGAACAAAAGCTACAACCAGCCACAGGTAAAATCTTCTCAATTTGGTTCAAGAATAGATGACAATAGAAATTACAATCTATTGGCTGGTAGATTCGATAACCGCAGAAGTTTCTTCAATGGACAATGCTTTTCTTGCCATAACTTTGGTCACAAAGCAGCTCAATGTGTTGCATATAAAATGATCATGACTAGGGAAGCTCAAAAACAAAGAAGTATGACGGGGATTACAAAAAGGACCTATAACAACTTTTTGGTTCTTGAAAATGAAGTTGAATGTTCTATTTGCAATAAATTTGGTCATGAAGACTCTGAATGCAGGAGCAGGTTTCAGCAGAAAAAGGAACAAGCCTCAAGCACCAAAACATGGAGAATAAAGGAACCTCAAACAGAAAGATGTGGGATAGCATTTTATGCAGAAGGACAGGAAAATCTATGGTACATTGACAGTGGATGTTCGAAGCATATGACAGGTGATAAAGAAAAACTTGAGTCTTATTCTACTCTAGAAAAGGGAAAGAAAGTCTCTTTTGGAAATGATACTCCTGCAACTATAAAAGGAAAAGGCATTGCTCAGTTAAAAGAAAAGGTCAAGGCTGGAAATGTTTTGTATGTTGATGGATTGAAGCATAATCTTCTAAGTGTCAGCCAGATGTGTGATCAAAGAACCGAGGTTATATTTAGATCAAATGGATGTCTTGTTCGTGATCTTGATACAGGTAAAACAGTGATCAAAGGCAAAAGAACTCCAAATAATCTGTACATATTTGAAGAAGGACAACAACAATGCTATCTGAGCAAGGATGATGAGCACTGGTTATGGCATCGGAGGTTGGGACATCTAAGCTTTTCACAAATAAGGAAAGCATGCAAATATCAGGCAGTTCGCGATCTTCCAGATATCAAAATTCCTGACAACACCATATGCAAATCATGTCAGTTTGGAAAACAAACCAGAACTAACTTTCCAGAGAAAGAAGGATCAGCTAGCATGCCTCTTGAGCTAGTACATACAGATACATGCGGTCCTTTCAGGAAAAGAACACCTCGAGGAGAAGAATACTTGATATTATTCATTGACGATTTCTCCAAGTTTGTCTGGTTAGGACTTATGAAGCACAAAGATGAAGCATTCGAAAAATTCAAATCCTTCAAAGCCTTGGTTGAAAATGAATCAGGTCACAAAATTAAGTGCCTCAGATCCGACAGAGGTGGGGAATTTACTTCAAATGAATTTTTCGATTTCTGTGAAGAACATGGGATAAGAAGAGAATTCTCTACAGCAAGAACTCCTCAGCAAAATGGAGTTGTGGAAAGAATGAACAGAACAGTCCAACAAATGGCTCGTGCTATGCTTGATGAGTCAGGAACTCCCGCAACTTTCTGGGGTGAAGCTGCACATGCTGCAGTTGTTATTCTCAACAAAACAAATGTCCGGGTGAACAGCACTCAAACTCCTCATGAGCTCTGGAGGTAGGACTCCTTCAGTAAAGCACTTCAAAATCTTTGGGAGCAAATGCTATATCAAGAATACTGATGAGCAGCTTGGCAAACTTGAACCTAGAGCAGATGAAGGCATTCTTCTTGGTTACTCTCCACATAGCAAAGCATACAAATGCTACAATAAAAGACTTGGCAGAATTGTTGACAACATTGATGTAGTGGTTGATGAGAAGGGATACATTCCTAGGAAAGTACATCATGAAGACATCGAAGAAGATGAAGGCTACCCCCAACGACAGAATGATGAAGAAGAAGAACCTCAAGAAGAACCTCAAGAAGAACCAGAGGAGAAAACAAGAATAGAAGAAAAGACTCCATCCAGATATGTTCAGAAGAATCATCCAGAATCTCAGATTATGGGGCAGAAAGAAGCAGGTGTACAAACAAGAAGAACAGTTGCAGAAGCTTCAAGCTATTTGGCATTACTCTCCTCTACTGAACCACAAAATGTGAAAGAGGCATGCAAAGATGAATGTTGGGTGAAAGCAATGGATGAAGAACTTGAGCAGATCGAAAAGAACAACACTTGGGAGTTGGTTCCTAGACCAAAAGATAAGAATGTTATCGGAACAAAATGGGTCTTCAAAAATAAATTGAATGAAAATGGAGAAGTAATTAGAAACAAAGCCAGACTTGTTTGTAAAGGGTATGCGCAGCAAGAAGGAATAGACTTTGAAGAAACCTTTGCTCCTGTTGCAAGACTTGAGGCCATCCGAATGTTCCTTGCTCTCTCAAGTTTTCAAAACTTCAAAGTATTTCAAATGGACGTAAAATCAGCCTTTCTGAATGGAGACTTGGAAGAAGAAGTGTACATTGAACAGCCAGATGGGTTCATTCTTGGAAATGATCCAAATCTTGTATGCAGATTGAAGAAGGCTCTCTATGGTCTCAAACAAGCTCCAAGGGCTTGGTACTACCGTTTGGACAAATATCTTCATCAACAAGGCTTTTCAAAAGGATCAACAGATAGCAATCTTTATATAAAAGTTGAAAATGACAAATTTCTAATACTTGTTGTGTATGTAGATGACATTATTTTTGGGAGCAATGAAGAAGCTATGAGTCAAAGTTTTTCCTTGGTCATGCAGAAAGAATTTGAAATGTCCTTGCTAGGAGAACTGACATATTTCCTTGGTTTGCAAATCCAACAAAAAGAAGGAGGAATATTTTTATCTCAAACCAAGTATCTCAAACAGATTTTGAAGAAATATGGTATGGAAGATGCAAAACCAGTATGTACACCCATGGTCACAGGATGTAGCCTCAGTGCAAATGATGAATCTGCAGCAGTACATCAACCAACCTACAGATCTATGATTGGAAGTTTACTTTATTTGACAGGCACCCGACCGGACATCATGCATGCAGTTGGAATAGTTGGAAGATTTCAGGCAAATCCGAAGGAGACTCATCTTCAGGAAGTGAAGAGAATTTTCAAATATCTTCAAGGGACTCAAAATTATGGCTTATGGTATCCTAGAGATACAGATCTTACACTTCATGCTTATACAGATGCAGATTGGGCCGGAAGCGTGGATGACAGGAAAACCACAAGTGGTGGTGCATTCTTTATGGGTTCCAGACTGGTATCTTGGTTCAGCAAGAAACAGAGTTCGATTGCCTTGTCTACAGCTGAAGCGGAATATGTTGCTGCTGCATCTTGTTGCACCCAACTCCTTTGGATGATGCAAACTTTGCAGGATTTTCAAATCACTTGTACACCACCAATCCCCATCTTATGTGATAACACAAGTGCAATCAGCATCTCAAAGAATCCTGTTATGCATTCAAAAACCAAGCACATACCAATCAAGTATCATTTTATCCGGGAACAAGTGCTTGAATAGAAGGTCAAGTTGGAGTATGTTCCTTCTAAGGAACAAGTTGCTGATATTCTCACCAAACCATTGCCCAGGGACACTTTTGAATACCTCAGGCAAAAGCTGGGGGTTGTTGATGCATCATCTTGTTGCTGAACCTCTTCTGATTGATGGTACAGGTTCAGGGGGAGCATCTAATGCATTGTTGGCATTATGGAGGATGTGCAAAAGGAGATCTTGGAAGTAGCTGCAATATGTCTCTATCTCTTTCATGGTGGATTATGGTTCTTCGTTGTAGATCTGGTTCATATTCCGAGGGAGCATGTTCTTAGGGGGAGCATAACGCTTTGCCCTTGATGTCAAAGGGGGAGAATGAAGCTGAAGTCTTGAGGTTGCCATCAAGTCCAAAGGGGGAGATTGTTGGCATTATGGCTAAAGTGTTGTCCTTGATGGCAACCCATTTAGGTGATAGATCACAATACTTCAAGTCAATAGCAGAGATTGATGATCAGCTATCAAATATTAAAGAAAATAAGGGGTACGCAGGTACACCTTACATAAGGTGCGTACACGCAGGTCAGTGTTACATAAAGTGCGTACATACCCGCAGTTATCCCATTCAGGAGGTGTGTACCCCAGTGCACACATTTCAAGGCAAAGAAATTCACATGTGGGGTTTTCTTATGTTTTACTCTTGGTATTTAGCCGACGGTATTGGGTTATTATTGTGTCGGCTCGTGGTATTGATCCATGTTTTAAGGAAGAGCTTTCTTATATAAAGTAAAGGAGATCATTTGGCTTGAGCATGGTTTTGGGTTAAATATCTTACGAGGGCTAGATCTGGTCTAGATCTAAATAAGACGAATCTATTGATGGACTGAGATCTCTTCGGCGCATATTCAGATCTGTAGATCTGACTGTCTGGGTTATTTCTGAAGTCTTGAAATCATCTTTGCCCGAAGGTATGCAGGTACAGTGAAAGAAAAGTGCGTACGTACGCAGGAACGAAGCGTTTCAGGTGCGCTGGTACGCAGACATAGAAGGGTTGCAGGTGCGGAAGTACGCAGGCACATAAGGGTTGAAGGTGCGGAGGTACGGAGGCACAGAAGGGCTGCAGGTGCGTACATACGCAGGCATAGAAGGGTTGCAGGTGCGGGGGTTCGCAGGCAGTTCAATGGACTCAGAACGAGGTACGCAGGCTAGCAGTTGAGCAGGGTGCGTACATAAGCAGGCTAGCAGTTGAGCAGCGTGCGTACTGTAAGCAGGCAAGCAGTTGAGCAGGGTGAGTACAGTAAGCAGGCGAGCAGTTGAGCAGGGTGCTTACGTAAGCAGGCAAGCAGTTGAGCAAGGTGCTTACTTCTCTTAAGATCTTTGTTTATCATTGTTGTGTTCTGGGTTTGGTCCTATTATTGTTGATCTGGTTACTACAGTTGATTGGGTGATTCTCTTATACTTGATGATCATTTGATGCTTATGGATCCAGTTTGAAAATTTATGAAAAGTGGTCCTTGTATGAAAAGAAGTAGGGGGTTGTAGCTCCCTTCCAGGAGAGACTGGAAAACGAGAGAGAGAGTTGTAGCTCTTTGCAGGTTGCAGCCTGCGTACTTGCAAAGGACTGCACCAGTACAAAACCATTGTAAAAGGAGTTTCTAATTTGAAAGAAGATAGAGACATATTGCAGCAGGTGGTTTTCACCCACATTGGGTTTCCACCTTACATCTTGTGTTCTTTGGTGTGACTATCTGTTTTCTTTTGTTCATGCTCATTATTTTATGGTACTGACATGCAAAAATAATTCAAAGAACAAATAAAGAAGATTTATTGAAAGAATTAGATAATACTTATTCACCCCCCCCCCTCTCAGTATTATTTCCAACACAAAATCCACTGTCATAGTAAAATTGCATCGTATGTCTAGCGCTACAATCCTGCGCCACTTTTCCTTTTAGCGAAAATTTACCGTCTCATTGTTAGAGGGCATACTCACAATGTGAATTTGATTCCATATGGAAATTATAATGAGAAAAATAAATATATCCACGACCTTCCCTTCTTTGCTACATAGTCCCTCAGGAAATCTGGTCACCCCCTTCCATGTAGTCACTCACCCTCCAAGTTCCCTGACATCCCCTATCCCGAGTTATCCATCCCTAGGCGAGGATTCCTCGCATCGGAAGATACAAAACCAAGGAATACACTTGCATCCAAACCATCATACCATTCATAGCAGGCTCATAGAAATAAATGGACACTATTGGGTACCTATATCCCACAATGGCCCTGCTCCTGAGTACTTTATCATCATACTGCTACATGTCCCAATTTTTTTTACTGCCACTTCTAATTATTGTAGTCAATTTCAAACACCCAACCAGACATTTCCATGCTTCCTGTACCAAGCACATAACTTCCATTAGATTTAAAATAAATTGAAATAACTTAAAATCATACCTCATTTGTAGCTCGTCAATAAGGTACATTTGTAATCCTATTTACTTCCTGTCACAACAAGTAAAACTAACTATTTGATCAAAACATCATGTATAAACATATCACATTTGGTTAGCCCAAAACACAACCATCATAGATCAACGTCATAAATTAGATGTAACCATCATAAACCAAAATCATATATCACATGTAATCATCATAGACTGAATCATAAGTCAAATGCATAGTAAAACTAAATAAAGTAATGATACTTATCCTTTAATCAATAGTTGGCTTCTACCTTTGTCTTTATTCTGTATGCACTCTGGATCGGTTGCTACACCCGACAAACACCCAATGCCTTCTCCTCAACCATGTGCATATACACATAGTTTGCATCAAAACCATACCATCATACACGACATACAACACCATCCAATACATGCATCTACACCCAGTGTACAACACAATAGAATATATATCCCTGCACCTAGTGCAAAACACAACACGACACATATATATACACAATTTACATCACAAGACATGCATCCAAACACAATGTCCAACACCACAAAATGCATGCACATACACTCAATATACAACATAACTCATACATCTATACTTGATGTACAATGCCACACAATACATGTTCCTATACCTAGCATACAACAAAACAAAATACATGTACTTCATAGAGTACAACACAATGAGTATGCATGTCACAATACCACAACTACACCATACACATACGTAGCACTGCATGCCCGCAACACATCATGTAAAACATGCACACAATCCAATATGTACACGAATACCATATGTACAACACGTACAGAGTACAACATGTACACCACAACACCTGCACAATGTGTACACAACATCACATGTACACACCACCTACGCAACATGTATACAACACCATATGTACACTGCACCACCTGTACAATGTGTACACAATACCACATGTACATAGTACCACCTACATGACATGTACATGACACCACCTGTACACAGTTCCACATGCACGACATGTACACATCACCACCTGCACACAACACCACCTATACAACATGTACACAACACGACATGCACACAACACCAGATGTACATAGCACCACATGTACAACATGCATGCAACACCACATGTACATAGCGTGATTTGTACACAACACTATCCAACATGCAAAGAGCACCTTATGCACGTAACACCACATATACATCATGCGCATAGTACAATATGTACACACCACCACATATACAACCTTTACATAGCACCGTCTATACCCAGCACTGCATGTGCAACATTCACACAACACTATCTATATGATCTTGTACATAAAACTTCATAAACCACATGTACACACACTATATATGCACAACAATGCATGAACACAACAAAACATATGCAACATGTACAACATATCCAACATATTCACAACAATAGTACCACACATCCAAAACTACACTGTCTCTACCAAGCAACCCTATTTCTAGTGACTTATCCATGCTTGTCCTAGCATGCTACATACCACACTACTTTCATTTCGTTAATGTATCCCTCGGTATAACTTGTCCATAACATAGACCTAGGCATAATACAAGCATACAATATCAATTCATATCCACATGATACTGACCTCATATATTTTTCACAACTACTCTTCCCACTTGATTCCTCGTAAGACCTTAAACCTCTTCTTGTCATTCACCTGCATAGGAAATCATTCCTCCACAAGAATGATCCCTACCAACCCTATTAGACAGTGACATACATACATACATACATATATATACATATAAATATTAGTATTGAACAATCATGATCCATGATGATGTTTTCGGATATGACATGTGTACATACATACATGTATACATATATACACACCAACACAATCATGATCACAACACAATTACCAAATATCATAAGGTCGTTTTAGAGAACACCCTTTATACGTGAAGCATATGTGCAACATTGAGAACAATAATTCCCAACATAGTCGAGGAATCTGACACCTCATACCCATTTAATTTACCTTTTCTGGTTACCTTTCTCATGTCTATACTGCCACCATCCATTTATCACAATGGACCCAGCTTATCCAAATGACTATCATAATCTTACCTTCCACTATGCTTACTTATGCGCAGAGCTTCATCTGAATCTTACACTACCTATTAGGTACCACAAAACTCTCCCTGAGCTCCATTAACTGCCCTCTTTCCAAACCAATTCCCAAGACTCAAAACATAAAAGGAAAGATAAGAAACAAATAAGAAGAAAACCATGAAAACCAGTAGCAATATGCCACCACAAACAAAGTGGCATGATCATGCACTAGACATAACAAAACCACAAATCAAGTGTAAGTTAATAACAAAATACCAAAATCACAAGACTTTCAGTGGACACCATGACTCAATCCCCATGGTTTCCAATGCTTCCAAAGGAAAGCTCGACCTGAGCCATCTTCAAGATCTCATGGCACTTTCTTTTCCATGCAATTCCCTGCATCATATTGCCATGAATGCATAAGTTCTAGTGCAAAAATAAACATAACAACCTACTTGTTACCTTACCTTGTTTTTCCAAGAACATTTCCTTGTAAGTGAACACATCCATGCTATCTCTCAAGGGGCTCCAATTCCCTTAACGAATCCATCCTTAACCGGAAACTAGTTGATATACCTATCAAATACATGTTCATGACTATAACACATATTCACATAATGTTAGACAAAATTAAGCTTAAGAAGGCTTCCTGTATGCAAGCACTCACCCATTTTGAATTAAGGTTTTCAAACATAGCCAAAGGAATTCTTGTCCAATTCCTTTCTTTTACTTCTTTTCCTTGTAGCAATCGAGGCTTACTGTGTACTATCACATCACCCAACTACTAGTTATAAAAAAAAATAGACCATTACCTTGTCCTACTAATACCAAGCATGTTACCCTGCATCTGCTCACACATGTCAACCAGAGGTTCCAAATATCAATAAAATCATATCTATAATTTTGAAATCAACATTTAGAAAGACTAACAATCATGTCATAATCCATAGTCAACTCATAGTCATTAGACGTAATGCTATAACTATCACCTAGTTACACGCAAATACATATCAACTGTTTGGACACATATGTGTTAGTACAATCATCTTAAAGCAAGATCATTGGAACACATACTCATATTATGAAATTCATCAAACATTCAACCAACTTGCAAACATACCATGTTAGATAAATCAACTAGACATGAAACACTCAAATGCCAAATAGATGTCATAATAAAACAGTCAAGCACAAGGTTGATGACATAAACAAGTTCATAGCTTAATGTATCTTAGTGGAGGCTATCTTGCCCGCACGATCAATCTGGTTAGAAGAATATAAATTCTCAACACATCAACTTAAAGATAAATAAGATCATGTTATCCATAACAATCACTAACTAACATGTTCACATCCTAACTCATAAACAATTATCATTTATGCATAGAAATCACATATGTATGATAGGTCTATATTAGTACCACACAATGCAACAGAAAAGGTCGACTCATACCTGAATGTCATAACCCTAACCATATGCACGGGCCAATCCAATTTAGCATGATACATATAAAGTCAATATCTTAATGTAATAACCCTAATCACCAAGTTACTAGCATATAACAACAATAATCTATATGTTATGCTCATCAACAACATATAACCTAGTCATCAAGTTATCGAACATAAACTAATAATATCAATGCATATGACCACAAGTTACTATCATTAATGACTATTTGACACATGTGCATATGACTGCACTAATCAACTATCATATGTCATGTATGTAAGCATAACATCAAAAGACATGTACGTAAACCTAATGTATATAAACCTAATGTGTATAACAATCCTTAACTTACTTACCTGCATTCCAAACACACAATACCTATATGGCGATCTTCTCTTGCCCTGAAGTCTAATGATGCAACCTCATTATGATGATCTACATCTCCTACTCTATCTCAGGCAACACATCAGCATCATAACAACCAATAGCATCATGATGACCTAAATTGCATACCATGACTTCACACGGCATGTTTGACCTACTATACATGCATAACTATAACCAAGATCATGCATGCATAAGAGCTACATATAGACATATAAAAAATGAGTACAAAACGATATGCACGTCATTTTAGCTAGATTCTAGTCATTGATGCATGACCATATCAACTACCTCATGCATGACAACAACCACGACCTCATGCATGACACCAAGCACATCACGTGCACTTGAAAACATGTGAACATTGATGTGCATAGCAATGCATAATCAACGATACAGACATGAAGACATACTCCATGACAACACCTTCAACCTTCACATGGCGACATCACTACAACCATGCTCAACACCATGCAAATGCAACAAGCACATGGACTACAAGAGTAAGAAACACATATGCAACCAACATGAATGCATGACCAACACACCACCCATCCAGTCCGAGGGGTGAAACATGCTCTGATGCCACTCTGTAACACCCTCCTTCCAGATCTACCCAAGAAGCTAGCCAGTTGGGGTAAACATGTGACGAGCAGCCACTATGACATGATTCAAACTCCTAAGTCATGTTAAGGAAGTGGAACCAATAGAAACACACCATACAGACATTCAACATCAGCTTCAGGACCCTCAGGAACTAATCCAACATTTAGAAAGATTTCCCTTGCATCCCACTAATATTTTGGACACCTTAAACCTCATTGTCTCTCATGCTATAGGAATGACGACATCCAGAAACCCAGAGTCGCTCTCATAGGATTTCCAATCAGTGTCCCGAGTTTTGAGCCACTTTTTTAGGCCCAGAGCCCGAGTCACTACCTAGAACTGATCCATCTCTTTAGAACAGTAAGATAGCATGGAAATGATAGTATTAAAGCGAATACTTGTTTAAGACCTTGACTGGAACCCTACTAGCCATGACAGGGATTTCTTCAAACATATCACAAATATGTAATCTATAGGTGTAAATAATAGATATGAGCATAACAGTCTCATACTTATTTGATATTCACTATGAAGCATTGATGCTTCAACACATTAAATTCCATTCCATCAATTAGGTAATAGATACATTGTTCATTCATATACAAGGAGAAACATGATGAGAGCCATACATAGTTGTTGTCATAAAACATATACATAACCAACATAATAGGGACAAAAATACCAATGAAATCACCACCATATAAACCTCATATAATCCGGTATAATGCTAATAGAAATACAAGGAGAAATAACCTCTTATGGATGATGCAAAATCCAACCCAGGATGGGACTTCCACATTCCACCCGTCCATAGAATGGCTGAGCCAAAGCTCTCTTCAGCCATTCACTCTCGTGCCATATTCCAAGCATGAATGTGGGATCTAATAGAACACATCAATCAAAACATAGACATGGCTTCAAGAGGCCATCGATCTCAATCAGTCAAATAGTGATTCCACCTCACTGTCGGACATCATCAGATCAATCTCTATCCAATCCTTCTAGGGCTCTAGAGCATTTGTTCCAACCTGACTTCCAAGAATAGTAACTCAACCCATGGCTAGCGCTGGGCTCTAGCATGTTTCTCTGACCAAGGCTCTGAAACTAGTAACTCAACACACAACATTTTTCAGGCTTCTAGATAATGTTTCCAATGAAGGCTCCAGGACTAGTAACTCAAGAGAATTTTTCCAACCAAGGCTACGAGATTAGTAACTCAACCCAAGTTGTTACGAGGCTCCAAAGTATTTCTTCAATGAAGCTTATGGGACTAATAACTCTACCCAAGCCATTACATGGCTCCAGATCATTTTTCCAACTAAGGATCCAAGAACTAATAACTCAACTCGAGCTAAGGAGACATGAGAACCAACCAAAAACATACCAATGAAAATAAACCCATAATCACCATGGCCATCTAGGAAATGGAAAGGCTAGGCAATCCATTGTCAATTTCGGCCATCCTACATGCCAATGATAGATCACAACCAACAAACCACATGCATATGCCATGCATGTCCAAACTAGTGAGGGAAACATACAAGCAACTCGATACCTGCAAGAAAATTTGATGTAGTTGCAGATCTCGATGCCCTCTTATGCTTTCCTACTATTGCTCTACCTTCTTGCATCAAGAATCCAAGTATGCCACACCCACCAAGAATTCTCCAAGAAAACTCTAAGTCTCCAAGAGTATGATAGAGAGAGAGGATAAAGAGAGAGATCCCCCAAAACCTATCAAAATATTACCCACTGATCCTCAAAAGCCTTTTTATACATGGGGACTATATTTTCTTCATTTTCCATTATTTTCCTTCAATTTACTCCTCACCTGCAACTCATGATATTTCACCTTCCTTTTCTCCTAATTTCCATAATTTTCATAAATAAAATGTCAATTAATGCCTCATGCCTTTCCAAAGGCTTATTCATTGCCTTTTCCAATATACTTAGCCATAATGAATTGTATGAACACTCGCTAGGATGTTTTACCCACCATTAAACTTGGAATATGTGTCCCATCATTGTAGTATTTATATATTTTACATGAGTTTTTAACGAGGATTGTTACAATAGATAACCATATATGAACCAACCATATACTTATCTGAGCATGTAAGATTAGCTGGAAACTAAAGGAGGGACCTCAACACTCCACCAAACCATATGATATCTACATTATAATCTTTATTGTGGTTGATCACCTTAAATCCAGATTCATAGACCGAGGGGATCCTTGCATAGGGGTAATTTCACACCAATGGATTGGATATGTTCTTAGGTGATGGATTCCATTGTTCTAATGATTGATGACCTCAATAAAAAAACTTAGTGGTGCATTCATTTGTTTATTTTCACAAAACACATCTAGGCTTACACAAGGAATTGAGTGGTTATAAACACAACCGCGTGAACTATAACTGAAGGTCACAGAGTGCATGCCATCTATTCAATGGAAACATTTAGAAAATAAATGAATAGGAGATGGTAAAAGTAACCACCCATAATCTCAAAGCGTAGAGAGCACCACCCCCTCCTTCTCCCCCATCCATTTTTGGCCCTTTCGTGATATCTATTGAAAGTTATCCCCTCTATATTTGAGAGAGAGAAAGAGAAATTGGAACTACCTATCATTTTACCACTCTAGTCCAATCACTTTCTTTCATCTTTGAGGTGGTGGTTCAATCTCTTAGGTTGCCCCGTCCCTCTTTAGGTGAAGGAATCATCTTTATTTCTCCACTCACCCTCTTTAGTAATTGTTAGTTTTGATTGGTCACTGATCAGGGTGAGCTTAAGGAAATTAAATGAATTGAGGTATGTGTGTACTCACGATACAAAACATGCATGCAACATGCATACAACGGATGTAACCATAAGCAACACACATACATGCCACAAGAAACCACCTCAGAACATTAGATCTGTGTGTCCCTCCATTTAGTCCAACCAATTACAATTCACATTTTATTTATTATTATGCTTCTAACATATTCACATTTTGTTTATTATTATGTTTTTAACATATTTTCTTCACCCGCCATTGTCTACATGTTAGCATTAATAAAAAATTTAACATTAAAAAAATAGGGTAAAGTGAGTGATATTACGGAAACATTCCTGCCAATAATCGAATTTGCATACAAAAATGGGTAGCAAGATTCATTGAATATGATGCCATTTGAGCCATTGTATGGTAGGAAAGGAAACACTTTCATTAGTTGGGATGACCTAGTAAATAAAATAGATCTTGGACTTGTCACGTTGAAAGAAATGGGGAAAAAATGGAATTGAAAGTAGCCTAGGATATGAAAAAGAGGTAGCGAAGAATTCCAAAAGAATTCTAGGTGTAAGATCATGTTTATGTCTTCATCAGACCAAGAAATGTATCACTAAGATTTAGATCATTTACTAAGTTAGCACCCTAATTTTGTGGACCATTTCAGATTTTGGAAAGAGTGGGAGTAGTAGGCTGGGGACAAGCCCTACCAACAATAATGAAAGCATATCGTGTACTTAACATTTATTTTCTTAAAAAATATGTAAATGACACTAATCATGCGCTTGATTGGTGTGTGATATAGATGGAACTCGTGGGAGATTTGATCCTAAACTGTTAGAGACAAACCACATTCTAGAATAAAGTAATAGAGTAGGATAAGGTGAAATAAAAACAATTTGGAACCGATACAAAAATTTTTGAATACATAGAACAAATGAAAGTACTTTACCCATTTTACATTAAGAAAATATAAAATCTACTATTATAAATTTTAGTTTTATTTCTTTTATTTGTGAATTCCCCACCTCTCCATGTATTTGTAATTATGATGGTGTATGCAAGTGTAAGTCACAAATGGATGAATTAAACTCCTATGAATTATAAAAATTATAAAACAAATCAATAGAAAATAACTATTTTATATATATGCCTCATTTAAAAAAAATAATATACAACTTTTGGATTTACTAAGTTTTTTAAAAGGGAATCAAATCTGTAGAACTAACATATATATATATAGATATGTACTTTTGGATTTTAAATTTTAGGAAAAAAATTACATTTATCTCCAAACTTGATAAATACCAATCTAGATCCATCTTAACCTTGGATCTATCAAGTGCTGAGATGCATCAAATGTCTCAATGTGCAAACCTCCTTTTTGTGGGAAAAATTGAAGAAAAATTTGCACCTCTAGAAATTTGATGCCTCTCTGAGCTTGATAGATGGCAACTTAAGATGGATCTAGGTTGGTTTAATTTTTATTTTTAGTTTGATGCCTCTCGGAGCTTGATAGATCGGAAGTTAAGATGGATATAGGTTGGTTTAATTTTTTTAGTTAAATTTTTATTTTATATACTTTCATCCATTCAAAATGTTTTAATTATTATTATTATTATTATGTAATTTGACTGGGTTAAAATGTTTAGATAACATAATATAAGTGGAAATTACAACAACTCTTCCATACTGGAAAAATTAAATAAAAAAAATTATTTATAAAATATTTTGATTGTGAAATGAGAGATGGATTTTGGCCATGTGGTATCGATGAGCCATGGTATTGGCTCATGGTATGGTATAGTTAATAATATCCATGGTGAAGTGGTGAGTATCCATGGTTAACAATCTTGTTAATTGTAAGTATTATTTTGATTGTGAAATGAGGGATAATTTTTGGGCAGGTGGTATTTATGACCCATCTTTTGGCCCATGGTATGGTATGGTTAATAATATCCATGGTTAAAAATCTTGTTATATTGTAAATATTATTTCTTTTTGTTTATTACTGAAATTTAAATATGGTTACAAAATTATTATGTTAATTTATATTGTGAAATGGACTTTAATTTATAGCTACTATTTATATTTTATATATTTTCATGTGATGGAGGTGTAGATATATCTCAAGAGTAATTATATTACTTTTTCTTTTAAATTTAATAAAAAATGTTATAAAATTAAATTCAAATAAAATATTTTGAGTGTGAAATGAGAGATGGTTTTTGGACATGTGGTATTGATGAGACCTGGTATTGGCCCATGGTATTGTAATAAACCCTATTTACAAGTTAATAATATCTACAACTTGAATATCTATGGTTAAACATATTGTTAATTGTAAATTTATGTGCTTATTAATTAATTTCAAGTATGGTTACATACTCAATATTCTATTTTATTTATGCCCACTGCTTTTTTGCGTAGAAATTCGGGTAAGATTTGGCAGCCATGATTCAAACACTGTTATTGCAAAAAAATTTGAACTTTTTTTATCCTCACTTTTGGTTGTCATGGCAATTCCTCAACCTCCCTAAACACTTTCTTAACTTATTGGTGCTACTATATTTTAATGCAATATATGATTTTTTTAATTTGTAAAGCTATTAATATAACAAAAACAATGAAGTTTCTTATTTTTATTGCTTTTAGTTTTTTAAGAATGCTACAATATCTTTATTAAACTATATATTATATATTAATTTTAGCTAACATGTAAATGTTACCCATTTATATATTATAAATAATACATTTTAATTTAAATTCAGCATATCGAGCCCTAAAAATATTTACAACCTTTTTTAAAAGTTCAATGAATTTATAATAATCTAAAAACAATCAAAACTTTTACAAAGTTTTACTAAAAATCCAAATTCAGCAACTATAAAAACTAAATCAGAATTCAAATTGAATGTTAATATATCAATTGTATTTATATTGTGATATATCAAAATATTACACTCAAGATGAAATAACCCATATTTATTTTATTTCTTTCATTGTTATACCAGCTATGAAACTTGTGATACAGGCTATTCATGATAGAGAAGCGTTTGATTCTCTTTGAGTCACTAAATATAATTATCTAATGATTTGATCTTCTCACAATGAGAACGCTGATAAAATAAAAGAGGACAGTGCACAAAACAATCATTATTCAGCCATCCTTGTAGTTTACAGGATTCAAGGTGCTTCAGCCATCATCTGTAGTTCTTCTCGCTGTCTACGTTTATCAATTTGATGTTTGTGGCGGCGTTGCTACCAGAATATTTGAAAGGTTTACCCTTTCCGACATAACCCTCAATGAGATGAAGATAAACCTTTAGACTGTGAGCGTAAGCAGGATCAAGGTTGCGGATGTCGTGGTTGTCCAGAATCATTTTCACACCGACGTGAAAATATGTCCAAGGGAACCAAGCGAACAGTTTGCTTAACCATGTCCAGCAGTTCTCGTTGAAAACAAGCCCAGGAACTTTTGGAACAATATCGTCCTTGTTTACCAACCGCAACACCTTCACTCCGAGTTCCTCCATTCGCAGGGCGAATGTTCTATTTCCTACTCGCGGGCAGGCAAATGTAAACGCAGTTACAGGTATAGGCCGTGCCGATGTATTTTCGTTAAGGATTCTTTTGACGTCATATGAACTTAAGGTCGCCAGAGCAGCTCCCAAGCTGTGTCCAGTTATTGTTACGCTCAGACTTCCTTCCTTGTATTCATCCACCAGTCTAAGAATTTCTGAAATAACAGTATCTCTAGCAGATTTTGAATTCTCTTCATGAGAGATGTAACAGCTTAAGAATCCCTCCTCGACCCGGACGCCGTTGTCGTTGAAATGAGCAGTACTCGATAATCCGGCTCGGACACCCTTGCGCTTGAAACGAGTAATTGCTAATCGAGCGGGAACTAAGATGTCCCTAGCATCCTCCATCCATTCCTGAACCGTTTGGGTTCCTCTCCACGCTATTACAATATCCCGCCGCCCAAGTCTTTGCATCTCTTTATCATCTGTGCACACTGCAATAAAGCCAATCCAAACGGGTCGCTCTATTTCCCTCCCCAAAATATCAGTGTCCGCATACAAATACTTAGTAACTTCATAGCCATTAGGGCAGTACTGCGAATTACCCGTTATTTCACAACTTTGGAACAATTTATCAGGGCTATACTTACACCCACCATAATCATTCATGGAAAGGTCTGAATCAAATGCATCATAACATAACTCCGCAAAATTACCATACCTGAGAATCTCAGATTTCAAAACTGGATTAATGGGGTCTAATAGACCATACCACCAGTTCGATCCGTGAATATCTTTCCACATATCTGCCAGAGCTATATTTTGGTATCCATTGGGGATTATCAAGTCTTCACGCAAATAAGGGAAGCTTTGATTTGTCAAGGACAAAGGGTTCTTCCTTCCTAGAAATGAAAACAGGTGATGTAGGATTCGATCCATAATTTCTGACTTTGAAAATGTCGAACTGACGAGATGCGCGGTAAGCTGACGATGGGTTAGACTCTGCAAGCTGCACTCTTATATGCTATGCAAATCTCAATATGTATATTACGATACGCTGAATACCATTATATAGGAGAGTTCATAGATGAATAAGTCATTTGCAGTTGCAAGCATGATTGGTTTCGTGAATTTGAACATGCAAAATTTGACACGGTCGGATAAGGATAAGAATTCCACCCTGCTGCTTGACATTGACTGAGAATTCATTGTTTGAACATAAGTAAAATAGGTGGGCATATGCACATTCGAATATTTCAGAGACAATTTCATGTCGTAACATTTGATGTCGTGTCAAAGTGTCTACCCATAATTTCAGTCCATTGCATGAACTATTGGGAAGTTTTCTTTGCGGCTGAGTATCTACCACCTGTAATACAAACACGTTTAACAGTTTTCACTCACGCGCCTGTTTTCCTCGTGTTAGTGAAATGCACGTGTTTGACTGAGGTCTCTTTCTATGGTTAGCACTGCCAACATCGGACCTAGAAGGACGATGAAGAGAGTACTGATTTGAAACATTGTCCTACTAAGACAAGGGACAACATGCCAGAGAAGTTGTGATCATACACGAACTAAAGGAAGAGAAACCGCTTTGTTTTTGCTTTGGGTTTTTGTTCTCTTCGGGAAAAAAGGGATAAGAATCAGGATTTATGTTTTTACCCTCTACGCATGTTGGTGTATCTTGTGGTCTTATTGTCCGTTGTGAACTTATTATCGAAGCATGTCCTTCTATATCTTTTTTTAATATAGATTGGATCTGTAGTAGATTAGAAAGCGTCTCACAAATATTAGCAACTCTCTAGGAGGTGAATCACTGCAGCAAATTTCTATTAGACAAATGATGCTATTAGATTAATGATGATGGCTTAGAGGGTAATTTATTAGACAAATGATGACTAATGATGACGGCTTAGAGGGTAATTTTTTTGAACGGTAGAAGAAGCAGGAGGAATCTAAAACTTAGAGAAAATATACAAGAAGTACTCCAAGTGTAGGCTCCCTAATGAGGATTTCAAAGAAGAAGCGGAGGTTCAAAGGGTTTATGTTGGACTCACAAATCCCATGGAGAGGCTTATTGAAGTTAGATCCAAACAAGAAAGGAGGGCTAAGGTTGAAGTCTTTTAAAAGAGAATCAAATGTAGAATTGTTTATGGATTCGGTTTAGGAGTTAGAGAAATACTACAACATGGAGGGAATTAAAGAAATTGATCCATTAAGGGTCAAATTTCTAGCCCAGAAAATGAAGTCAAGAAAATGAACATAAGAATCAAAGGAAAGAGAAGATTAGAATTTCACCAAAGATGCTAAAACATTTGAATGTTAAAATTCTTCCCTTATATTATCAACAAATGATTTTTTTTTAGAGAGTATCAAAATCTAAATTAAAAGCATTTACCCATGCCTACTCTTGGTTGTAATATATCTTATTTAATGTTTCAACATCATCATGTCAATTTCTGTAGACTTCAAGACACAACACAATATATACCCGAGAAGGACTTTCGAGACATGAAGAAACAAACCCTATTGTACTCTACAAATTGTCCATTAACTTTGCAATCTAATAGCAATTAGAAGTAAACCCTAACTACTAGTCACAAGAATTTCTGAAGTGTCGCTCCTCTTTTAGGCTAAGCTATTTCTATGTGAAGCCTACCTTAGTTGTCTAGAGGACAAAGGAGACATAAACCCTAATGATCTCCACACTTTCAAAGAAAGAGAAGAACATAGATCCTACTCTCGGATCTTCTTCTAAGGTGAGAAAATTCTATGTGAAACCTATCTCGTTAAGCCAAGAGACAAAGGAACATAGGTCTCCTTGGAAACTATGGAAACAAAAGATAATCAATGTTTAAATGACTAAATGAAAATAACGATGCTAGGCTACCTAACCTACACTAACTGTAGAAATATCCAACACATAATTGAAATGGCTAGATAAAGAATTCAAGCCTAGTCCCTCAAGGGTGCAAAGACTAAGTCATATTTGCTCATTTTGTTAATATTAGATTATGTTAAGGAAAAACTATATTTATTCCAAATTATTGAATATACATATGAACCAAACATTCCTTGACCAGAGGTTAGAAAGAATGTAAATACTGCAATTATTCTTTACAAGATAGTGAATGAAATTCTTCAACATAGGCTCAAATATTATCTAAAGTCACACAATTATCAGAGAGTTGAAGATATCGTGATGCCGAGAATTTAAATAGATACCACATAAGACATATAAATTCATTCATATCATGTCTAGCCTCGTATATAACCTATGTTATGTACAAACATTCATTAAGAAATATAAATGAAATCTAGCATTAGAAAAAAGTATCAACAAAAGGAATATATATATATATATATATATATATATATATATATATATATATAGAGAGAGAGAGAGAGAGAGAGAGAGAGATAATATAAACTCAGCAAACGATAAAAAAATTGCAATCGAAAGGGGTAGTGAGCTAAATGGCACGCCGAGACCAATGAGCAAGCTCCCTTATAAAAGGTATTGTTAACTCAAATCAAGAACCAACACAAAAATGAAAGAAACTCCAACATGTAGTCTTTGCATTGAGAGAGAATTCCATAATTATATTGTTACAACCTAGTGGTCACCTCTTGGGATCATCCCACATGAGAAAAATATGGGAAAACCTTTCCTAAACTCCTTTTAAAGGTTTTTTTGAAACCCTTGTCTACTTTTGTCTCATGATTTTATAGAGGAAGGATCAGGGGTGAATTGAAACCAATTCCACCAAAAATGATATGTCAAATATTTGAGAATCTACAAAAGATTGTCTTTAATGCATTGTTAACTAAAGATATTATCACATAGGATTTCTTTGGTATATCATATTATGAGAATAGCTCAATATGGTGTGTTTGGCTGACTAGTCACTCAATTTCGGGCGGAGCTAGTCAATGGTGCAACTAAAAATTACCCCTGAAAAAAAAAAAACACTAATAATTTTCTCAATTGACACACATTTTGGAGGAAATTCGCAAGAATAACCAAACTTGGTATGTCTTGGAACAAACCCATGTTTTAGATTTACCAAATTATTCTTCATTTGCCAAAAAATCACGCCCAAAGTTGATGACCCGAATTTTCCTGGAACAAACTATAATTATCATTGGTCTCTGCCTAGAGACCTCTAGAATCAACCTAAGTGTGAAACAAGCAACATGAAACCATGCCATCGATGATAGGAAAAAAACCATGTCTAATAACCTTTCATAGGGTCACGTGGACATGCCGAAATCAATTTATTCAAGACTTTCTACCTAAAATCAATTTATTCATGATAACTTCAACCAAATGAACTAGAGTCTATTAACCAGTTCCGTGAATTATTTAAACAAACAATGAAGTATTCATGAACAAGCCACTGCACTGGACATTGTTGCAATCTTTCTTATAGAACCAACAACCATTGAATCTATATTATATGTGACAACATTTGGTTCACTGCTCAAGTTTTCATTTTTCTCATCCCCATGTTTCATTGTGGAGTGTCTTGTTTGATAGGAATTGCAAACAAATATGCACTTGGAAGCATTAACACTAACATTCTTCACTAGGTTCCATGGATCTGATCTTCTTTACTTGCACCATCAATTAGTGAAACTACATAATCAATCATAATGCTCTGATTTCTTGGTGGACATAAAAAGTAGCCTTAGTTACATACTACAATTGTTCTTTCTGGTTTACTTATTTATTTTTAGAATCCTTGTTGTGCTTTGTACGATTCTCTCTGAATTCAATGACATCCTTTCTTGGTAAAGATGCATGCTGTCTCCTAAGGGGTGCATTGTTTTCACCTCTACTATAGTGTTCCTCTAGATGAGAAAATTGTCTCTTAAACATATCTAAACAGTTGTATATATAAAGTTGGCAGTTGGCAACACATAGAGCCTCTCGTAGCATATGAGGATGATAATCTAAAATCTCTCAATAGATAATCTCTCTCACATCATCCTTTGTTAATATTCTCCTTCCAAACTCAAAATCCAACTTTGAAATAGGTTGTATTGAAGGTTGACGCTCAAAATTTTCCAAACCATTGAAATATGGATCAACTAATGCCTACTCTACTATAGGTCAACCTTTTGGATCAAATGCAAACATAAGATCAAGCAGAAAAATGACAAGTGGATCTACATTTGGGAACTCTTGTGGGAAGGAATTGGATTCTTTTTCGGCATGTTACCTAAGTGTCTTCTAGCCTTCTGACTGTGGATCCTAGAAAGTGATTATGGTGACGAAGTGCCAAGAAAATCAGTTAGGATATCTAGTTGATGTACAACACTCTTCCCAAGAAACAATTGTTTTCCTGTAAGAATTTCAATAAATATGGATTCTATGCTCCAAATATCAATGTCATGAGTTTACTTAGTAAATAAATAACCATAAAAATCAAGTACATAGTACCACCTAGTTGTCACATAATCCATTTATAAACAGGTAGATGGAGCATCATTGAAGGAGACATGAGAAAACCCAAAGTCACATATTTTCAATTTACAATCAACATTTGTAAAAATATTTTCTTAGCTTCAATTCACACTGAAATACATTTGTTGTATGAATATGGTTTAGATATCTAAAAAACTATTGTAGAAAGAACTGATAGTGTTCAACTGTGAGATCATCATTTTCTTTAATAACTTGGTGAATATCACACTCCATTAACTCAAATACAACATATATATCTTTGAATTTTAGTTGAGATGGAGAAGCATAATGTGCTTAATCTGAATAATGTTTGGATGGTGAAGTAGTATAAGAAGTTTGATTTATCTTAGAATGTTTGTTATATTAGATACATGTTAAAATACTTCATTATTATTCTTAATTTCCACTTTATTACCAGTATGAGTATCAATATCAAAAGTTACTACACCATATCTTCGCCTCATCTCATTATTCATGAGGTTAAGAATATGCTTGGGAGAACCTTTACTTGTTCGATACATTTTCTTCATTATCAATATAAGTGATAAATGTCCTCTTGTTAGTTGGATTAAAGGAAAGAGAATGAACCTCTTGAATTTCTTCCCATGCCTCCTTAGGATTAACATGTGTACCAACAATCGATGCATCAATGGAATCTTGGAAACAACATTCTTTTCATATCCTTTGGTGAAAAAGTATCCTTGTAAATTGAACATTTACCTCACCTCAAGAGAATCGTGAGAATTGAACCCGTGACCTCTCAATAAAAAAGTAAGGGGACTTGATAAGGAGTACTCAACCAATTGAGCTTACCTTTGAGGATAAATACTTACCATGATAATGATAGTAAAAAATAATAAATAATTTCATATCCTTGACATTTATGTTATAATTTTTTCGTTTGATTGTCAAATTATTTGGGTGAGTCATATTTGAGTCTTGAAACCCTCCCATACCATCATCACATGAATATACTATAACCATATCAAATTTTGAGTTCATACAAGAACAAAATAAAATTACTTTAATGTTGGATCCACTCACAGCACACCCCCAACCCCCCCACCCCGATGCATTGCCAATTAATTGAAGCATGATTTCCATTGATTGCTAAATGTTAAGTGATGTGAAAATTTACCTGATCTTGAGATCGTTGAGAGAATTGAAATTGCGACCTATAAATAACAAACTAAGGTGCTTTGATGATGGGTACTCAACCAAATAAGATAACCCTTACGAATAAATACATACCATGGTAAGGACAGTAAAAAATAATAATTAGTTTCATATTGTTGACATTAATATTATATTTTTTTATTATTGAATTCTTTGTGTGAGTCGTATTTGAGTCTTGAAACCCTCCCATATTCTCAACACATGCATCTACTATAACCATGTAAAATTTTAGTGCACATAACCTAAAAATGGAAAAAGGTCAACATTGGCCCCATTGGCAACCCCATCTGTTGGGGGTCAATTAATTAAGGAATAATTTCCACTGATTTATAAAAATTAAGTGAGTTAAACATTTACTTGACCCCAAGAAAAGTTAGCTAGTTGAACTTGTGACCTATCAATAGAAAGTTAAGGTGCTTTAATATATGTAGTATAACACCCTCCTTCCACATCTACCCAAGCAACCGACCAGCCTAGGTAAACATGTGATGAGCGACAACTATGATATGATTCAACCTCCTAAGTCATATTAAGGAAGTGGAATCGATGGAATCACAACATATAGAAATTCAGCATTGGCATTATGATCCTCAAGAACCAATCCAACCTTTCTGGCAACCAACAACTGGGTCCAACTACGATTTTGGACCACTTGACCTCCAGATTCTCTCATGTTATGGGAATGCCAGTGTCCAGGGACCTCTCTAAATTCTCATGGGCCCGCAAGATAACATCCAAGGAAATTTTTTATTAGTTTTGTCTCAGTGTCCTCAGGATTTAAGCCACATTTTCAAGCCCAGGTCACTGCCCATAATTAAATCATATCTTCAAAACAATAAAATAACAAGGAAATGACAATATAAGTACAATCACTTGAATGAGACCTTGACTGGACCCCTACTAGCCATGATAGGCATTTCGTCAAACATATCACGAATATGTAATCTACATGTGTAAATAACAGATCTGAGAATAGGGGTCATATACTTAGCTAAGACTCGTTAAGAGACATTAATGCCTCAACATATTAATTGCAATTTTATCCATTAGGTGATAGATTCATTGGTCATTCATTTACAGGTAAAAACATAATGAAAGCCATACATAGATGTTGTCATAAAACACATATATAACCATCATAATAGTAGCAAAAATACCAATGAATCAAAACCATATAAGCCACATATAATCTAGTATAATACTCATAGAAATACAAGGAGAAATAACCTCATATTGATGATGGAAAATCAAAACTTGGGATGGCACTTCCATGTTCCACCCAACAATAGAATGACTGAGCCAAATACCTATTCAGATGTTAACCCCTTATGGCATATTCCAGGCATGAATCTGGGATCTCATAGAACATATCAATCCAAAACCATCTAGGGCTTCCAGAGGCCATCCACCTCAACCAATTAAACAATGACTCCACCTCACGGTTAGACATCACAAATCCATCATCAAACTGGTATCTATCCAAGCCTTCCAGGGCTTCGAGAGGATTTTTCTAACCAAGGATTTTAGGACTAGTAACTCAACCCACATCATTTACCGAGATTTTAGAGAATTTGTCCAACAAGGGCTTCTAGGAATAGTAACTCAATCCACCAAGGGATTATAGAGCATTTTTCCAATTAAGGATTCAAAGACCAGTAACTCGACTAAAGCTGTTACAGGGCTTCTAGAGTTCTTTTCCAACCAGGGCTAAGGAAACATGAGAAACATCGAAAACAGAACAAGGAAACCAAATCCACAACTACCATGGCTATTTAGGAAATGGTAAGGCTTGGAAATCCACTATCAATCCCGACCATCCTCCATGTGCATGATAGATCACAATCAACAAACCACATGCATATTCCATACATGTGAAAACGAGTGAGGAAAACATACGTGCAACTTGGTACCTGCAAGAAAAATATGATGTAGTTGATGATCCCGATGTCCTCTTGCACTTTCACACTCTTCCTTTTATTTCTTTCTCCAAGAATCCAAGTAAGGCACACCCTCCAAGAGTGCTCCAATAAAACTCTAAGTATCCAAGAGTATGAGAGAGAGAGATAGAATGATGAGTGAGAGCTTCAACACTGAACAAACAAAAAGTTACCAATTGATCCTCAAAATCCTTTTTATGAATGAAGCTTCTATTTTCTTCATTTTCTGTCATTTTCCTTCAATTTCCTCCTCACATGCAACCTATGACCTTCCACCTCCATTTTCTCCTAATTTCCATTATTTTCATAAATAAATTTTCCAAAAATGTCATTTTGCATTTCCAAAACCTTAGCCATCGCCTTTTCCAATTTCCTTAGCCATTAATAACCAAATGAACACCCACACTATGATGTTGTTCCCAACATTAATATTGGAATAAGTGTCCCATCAACTGTGGTTATTATTTTTCCTTTATTACATTGAATTTTCACCAAGGCTATTATAGAACCCTCCCACTTGGGAGAACACCGTCATTGGTGCTCAAAAACACCTATAACCATAGAACTATTGTAAGAAAAACATATTTCCAATGGAGCTTTATAACTTAGCTCGTTGCATTATTTACAATGATCAACATGCCAAGAAGAAAACCAACATGAAAACATAACAACATAACATCATATTGAAATGACACCCATAGCTCTTATTGGAGCTTTATAACATAGCTCATGGAGGTATTTACATTCATATACGTATGTACATATAATAGAACATCATCAAAACATGTACTAAAAATTATACCAAAACACCATACTAAAACCGCTTTGCCTCAACCGACAAACAAGGAAGGATACATAGCCCGCATTTGATCCACCATCTTCCATGTAGCTTCATCGGGCCCAAAGTGCTTCCATTGCATATTAACTTGTTCGATTGCTCGATTATGAAGCATGAGCACCCTTTTCTGCAATATCCATTGAGGCTCCAGCTAGAATTCTCCATTTGGTTCCACCTACAATACAAACCAATCAATCACATGATCAACATCTCTAACATGCTTCTTAAGCAATGACACATGGAAAACATCATGAAATCTCACTATCAAAGGCAGTGAAAGTCGATAGGCTACTGGCCCGGTCCTCTCAATAATGTTGAAGGGTTCACAAAACCATGGTGCCAACTTGGTACATGATCAAATATGTAAGGAGATCTTCTTCAGTTTGATACACAAGTACACCTGTTCCCCATCCCAAAACTCCTTGAACAACCTATTTCAATCTTGATAGCTCTTCTTCATATCTTGTGCTGCCCTTAGATTCTTCTTGATCACCTACATTTCTTATTCCATGTCTGCCATCATATTTGGTCCAATTAACACTCTATTAACTAGATCACTCCAATTGACAGGAGTATTACAACTTTTCCCATCCAATTCCTCAAATGGACTCATCCTCAAGGATTCATCATACTCATTTGTGTAAGAGAAGTCTAGCACTGGAAGTTACTCTTCCCACTTTTTTTACCAATGCATCACATACGTCCTCAAATGTCCTCCAATATCTTGTTCACCCTCTATGTCTCTCCATCTGTATGTAGATGATAAGCTGTACTAAAGGCCAAATCTATGCCCAAACTTGCAAATAACTCCTTTCAAAACTTGGAAGTGAACTTCACATCCCTATTTGACACAATATTATTTGGAACACCATGCAATCTAACCACATCTCTGATGAATATCTATGCTACAACGCTAGCTGAGAATGTAGACTTCAATGGAATGAAGTGCGCAACCATTGTCAACCTATCCACAATAACCGTGATGGAATCATGTTGTCCCATTGTTCTCGGTAAACCTATGATGAAGTCCATGGAGATGACTTCCAACTTCCACTATGGAATCACAATTGGTTGTAGCATTTGACTTAGATGTTTACATTCCTCCTTAACACATTGACAATCAAAATACCTAGCCACAAAATCTTCTACATCCCTCTTCTATTTTGACCAATAATAAAATCTCTTCACTTTTGTCAGTATCTTCTAATATTCTAGGTGCCCTGAATATATTTCCCCATGAAAGTCCCTCAAGATCACCTTCTTGATTTCATTAATTTCTCACACATATATCATGTCTCTAAATCTAACCAATCCATCTGTTGTAAGCCAATAGTCCACATCCTATGCACTTGCACATGTATTTGCACTTGTATCTACACCTGTACCGTTACATATGCCTATATTTATACTACCACCTGTAAATGTGCGATTACTCTGCTACAACCCATGGATAATCTCTATATATCTGACATCCTATTGACCTGCCTGCAAGATCCTAGCTTGTAAGTTTGTCCCTTAGGAGGTCATAGCTACTAAGTGATTTACCTGTATCCACCTACTAAGAGTATATGGCACTCTATTCTCTTTTCCTTTTATGTACCTAATCTCAAAATAAAACTCACTGATCATAGATAACCACTGAGCCTGCTTACCGTTTAGATTCTGTTGGTTAAATAGGTATCGTAAACCATTATGAACACTCATGAATGAAAACCTACTGCCCAGAAGATAGTGTCTCCACATCTTCAGTGCATGTATAATCGCAGCCAATTCAAGATCATGCATGGGATAGTTCTGCCTGTTCTCATTCATTTTCTGAGACTCATAGCATACCACCTACCCATCCTACATAAGGACCCCACCAGGTCCTTTCTTGAAAGAATCTATGCATACTACAAACTATTTGTCCAGATCTCCAATCTTTAACACTAGTGCATGTGTCAACAACTGATTGAGTTGCTCCAAACTAGCCTCATAGTCCTCTGTCCATTTAAACTTCTTACCTTTCCTCTGAAATGATGTGATAGGATAAGCGATCTATGAGAAGTTCCTGATGAACCTCCTATAATAGCCTGCCAACCCCATGTAAGATCTCACCTCATCTACAATCTTAGGAGCTACCCACCCCATGATGGCCCTTATCTTTTTTAGATCCACTGCAATTCCCTCCTTGGAGAAAACATATCCCAAGTAATGTACCTCAGTCCGAAAGAAATTGCAGTTGCTAAGATTAGCATACAACTGATGCTCTCTCAATAACCTCATCACTACTGTTAGATGCTCGACATGCTCTTCCTCATTTTTAGAATATACCAATATGTCATCAATTAACAAAATAACAAACATACCCAAATACAGATGCAACACTTTATTCATCAAGGACATAAATGTAGCTGGAGCATTAGTCAAGCCGAATGGAACTACAACAAACTAATAATGCCCATAAATGGTTTGGAAAGTCATCTTGTAAATGTTCTCCTTTTTGACGTGTACATGATGATACCCAAATCTCAGATCAATCTTCGAGAACACTGTTGCTCCCTTCAAAACTCAAACAATTCATCAATCCTTGGTAACATATACCTATTCTCAATGATCACTTCATTCAACTTCCTGTTGTTAATGAATAATTTAAGAGTACCATCTTTCTTCTTCAGAAAAAATACCAATGTGCCCCATGGTGATACACTTGGCCTAATGTATCCCTTGTCCAACATTTCCTTCAACTGTAGGTTCAAATCCAGTAACTGAGGTGTGCTTATCCTGTAAGGTGTTTTCAATGTCGAAGCTACCCTTGGCACAAACTTAATAGAGAATTATACAACCCTATGTGCTGGAAACTCTAAAATATATTGAGGAAATATCCTTGAACTATTGTATAACTAGGTACTTTCTCAAAACATGTGCATCCTCAACTTCCTTAACTTTACCACTATAAATGTTTATGGTAAATAACACACACCCTTTTCTATGACTGTGCTTTTCTTGCATGGCTGTCACCATCCTAACTGATGCAACTTTATTATTTACCTGTAAGACTCTTGGTTCCCCATTGTCATCCACACAATCAATTGTTTTGTCATAATAATATGCCTTGGTTCTACATAGATAAAACCAATCCATTCCCAACAACACGATCCCAATGGTAATACACTAAAATATTCTACAGTAGGCATACCATTCAAATCAAATGCAAAAGATCTTACCCATTGATGAAGTCGCTTCTTCGTACCAATATCCAACTATACTATCCAAGATTTTGCATGAAATTCCTTACTCAAACCACACTTATCTACCATGTCAGTACTAACATAACTATAATTATATGAAGGGTCAATCAAAATAGAAATAAATTGATCACAAAGCTTATCGTTGATCTGAGTGATAGATGCCTGATGGCCTACCTATTTGTTATCTAACATTGCATAAATATGAGGAACACTCTAACCAACATCCCCAGGAGTCTGTGTGTCCTATGGATTATATATCTAAGACCTAGCACCCTAATTTTGGGGACAATCTCTCATGCAATAAGCTTTTCTACAAGTCCAACACTATATAGGCTTCCAGCCTGCATCCCTATTCTGCTCCTCAGGTCAATGTCCCTATCCTCTATATAATGCATTGAGCCTCTTAGTTGGTGCAAAATTATCCTTATTACCTGAATCTTGTGTTCTTACTCACTTCTTGTCCCATTTTCCTTTATTCTTTTCATTTCCCTTCCAGTCTGGCTTAGTCTTAGATCTGCGCTTTGACTTTTCATAGTGACACTTTCACTTCCAAATTTCCTCTTGCAATGATCTAGGCTCATCAAACTCAATCCAATGTGTGAATTCCATTGGTAACCCACTAGTGAATCTTTGAATCTTGGCCTTCTCCTCCTTGAGGTAAGGTGCATACCTCAGTAGCTCCAAAAAATTTCTAGTGTACTCATCATATGTCATAGACTACATCTTTACCTCATAAAATATTTTTTCCCTCTCATCAAAGTATATCTAGGAAAAATACGTCTTCTCGAATAGTCACTCAGACTCAATCCAAGTCAATATTCCTCATATATACCTCTAAATTTCTTCACATCTTCACACCAAATGCCTACTTTACCTTTGAGACTAAATGTATCTGCTCTAGCTTTCGTGTTCTCTGAATAATCATTCAACCTAAAGAACTTCTTCATACCAAGAAACCATGCCTCTGCATCCTACAATTTCTTCATCTCTCCATAAAAATTTGGTGTCTTTGTTTTATTAAAATCATCTAGCATGTATCCCCTCTCAATCCTCCTATAAGCATGATAACAATATCGATCATCATGCCTGTGTGAACCAGAACTAGAATGGTACCTGTGTCTATCCCTCCTCCTATCCAGAGTGTCCAACAATCAGCCATCTCTGACCGTGTCACCAATATGATACCTACTACCATATTCCCCATTAGTTTTGTCCTCCTACTCATGGTTGATATGAAGTGGTCCCTATTGTTGTAAATCTACCAAAATCTAAAGTATCACTACATTTATCTTTGCTAGATTCTCCTATGCCTGTATGATTATGTCATTATATTATTTACATCTCCTTGTTTCTCCCTTTAAGCTTCTTAATTTATATGCCAAATCAGAAGAGTTCCCAACACAAGACTACTCTTCTAATTCATAAGGAGATTCCTTGTAATCTGCCATCTTGCTGATGATTTGACATTTCTTCTTCCAAGGTATATCATGTCATCTAAACAAAATCACAATAAACCAACATACCATAATATAGCTTGGGGAGGATACCTTGTCTGCAAGATCAACAAATCAACATGATACATTTATAACATAATCATGACATCATATGGAAACATAACACATAAGCATATAACCATGCAACCATCATTCCAGGTAGGGTCCAGTCATCAATGCATGACCTTCTCAAAAACTCATACCAAAACCTCATGCATGACAACAACCACTACAACATTATACACTTGACCACATGAAAACATTAACATGCATAAGTAATGCCTAACCAACCATACACATGCATAAACATATGTAATCAAGCATAAATGAACAATACTTGAAACCAAACCTACAAGAATGATACATGTAACCAAACATACAAGAATGAAACCAAACATGCAAGAATGTAACCAAGTGACATATAACAACATGTAAGCAACATATAACAACACGTAACCAGTCATACACTCATGACGATGAACTCTAGAATAACAACATCAACTTCCACATGACGACATCACTACAAGCATGACCAACATTATGCAAATGAAAAACGCACATGGAATGAAATTGTAAGAGACACATGCAACTGACATGCATGTATGACCAACACACATCCCATCCACTTTGATGGGTGAACCATGCTCTGATACCACTATGTAACATCCTCCTCCCACATCTACACAAGAAATGGCCAACCACCATAAACATGCGACAAGAAGCCACTATAATATGATTTGACCTCCTAAGTCACGTTAAGGAAGTGGAACCAACATAAACACACCATACATACATTCAACATCAACATTAGGACCCTTAGGAGCAAATCCAACCTTTCTACTAACTAGCCCCTGGGTTCCATTGATCTTTTGGACCACTTGACCTATGGATTCTCTCATAATATGGGCATGCTAGTGTCTAGGGACCTCTGAACGCTCTGATAGGCCTTCAAGCCAACATCTAGGGACTTTTTTGCTTAATTCTATGCCAACGTCCCTAGGATTCAAGCCACATTTTTAGGCCCAAAGCCCAAGTCACTTCCCAGAATTAAATCACATCTTCATAACTGTAAAATAATCACGAAATGACAGTATGAATGTAATCACTTAAACGAGATCTTTATTAGACCCTTACTAGCCATGATCGGAATTTCATTAAACATATCACAAATATGTAATCTACAAGTGTAAATAACATCTTTGAGCATAGGGGTCTTATGCTTAGCTGAATCGGTAAGAGACATTGCTGCCCTAATACATTAACTACCATCTCATCCATTAGGTCATAGATTCATTGCTTATTCCTTTACAAGTAAAAACATGATGAGAGCCATCCATAGTTTCTGTCATAAAACACATATATAACCAACATAATAGGAGAAGAAATACCAATGAAATCATAGGCATATAAACCACATATAATTCAGTATAATACTCATAGAAATACAAGGAGAAATAACCTCATATTGATGATTCAAAATCCAAACCCGGGATGGGACTTCCATGTTCCACCCAACCATAGAATGGTTGAGCAAAATCTCTCTTCATCAATTCACCCCCATCCCATATTCTAAGCAAGAATGTGGGATATCATAGAACACATCAATCCAAAACCATCCAGGCATTCTAGAGGCCATCCATCTCAAGCCATGAAAAAGTGATTCCACCTGATGATTGGACATCACAAAACCACCATTAGATTGGTCTCTATCAATGCCTTCCCGGGCTTCTAGAGTGATTTTCCAAACAAGGCTTCCAGGACTAGTAACTCAACCCACAAATTTTACTAGGCTTCTAAAGTGTTTGTCCAACCAGGGCTTCCAGGACTAGTAACTCAACCCACCAAGGGATTCTAGAGTGTTTGTCCAACCAAAGCTTGTCGAACTAGTAACTCAACCCAAGCTGTTATAGGGCTTCTAGGGTGCTTGTACAACCATGGCTTCTGGGACTAATAACTCAACCCAAGCTAAGGAAACATGAGAACCAACCAAAACGAAACAAGGAAAACAAATCCACAAGCACCATGGCTATCCAGGAAATGGAAAGGCTAGGAAATCCACTATCAATATCGACCATCCTCCATTCCCATGACATATCACAATCAACAAACCACATGCATATGCTATGGATGCCAGAACCAGTTAGGAAAACATACGTGCAACTTGGTACCAACAAGAAAAATACAATGTAGCTTTTGATCCCAATGTCCCCTTGCACTTTCCTTCTCTTCTTCTGCCTTCTTGCTCCAAGAATCCAAGTATGCCATACCCTCTAGGAGTGCTCCAAGAAAACTCTAAGTATCTAAGTGTATGAGACAAAGAGAATAATGAGAGAGAGCTCCAACACTGAACTGACAAAAAGTTACCAAATCATCCTGAGAAGCCTTTTTATGAATGAGGCCCCTATTTTCTTAATTTTACTTTATTTTCCTTCAATTTCCTCCTCACGTGCAACTTGTGACCGTTCACTTCATTTTTCTCCTAATTTCCATTATTTTCATAAATAAATCTACCCAAAATTCCATTTGTCCTTTCCAAAGCCTTATCTATTGGCTTTGTCAATTTCCTTAGCCACTAATAACCAAATGAACACCCACACTAGGATGCCTTGCTCAACATTCAGCTTGGAATAAGTGTCCCATCAACTATGGTTATTATCTTTCCTTTATTAAATTTTATTACATGGAATTTTCACCAGGGCTCTTACAGGTACTCGACCAATTGAGCTAACCTTAAGGGCTAAATACATGTCATGGCAAGGAAAGTAAAAATAATAAATAATCTCATTTCCTTGACATTTATGTTAGAAAATTTTCATTTAATTTTTAGATGCTTCATGTGAGTCATATTTGAGTCTCAAAACCCTCCCATACCATCAATGCATGTATCTACTATAACCACATCAAATTTAAATACATATAAGAAAAAAATGAAAAAAATTCAACATTGGCCTCACTCGCAACTCCCTTTGTGCATGTTAAACTAATGAATGAATAATCTTGATTGATTGGCAAATGTTAATTTAATTCAACATTTACCTAACCTTGAGATCATGGATAGAATTTGAACCGTGACGTCTTAATAGAAAATTAAGGTGCACTTTAACACTATGTAATTGAACGATCAGAGTTGATGGTATACGCACGAATGAACTTATCTTGGTTTCAAGAATAATGTATTCTCTACTCAACCAAGCCAACCATGTGAAGGTGGAAGCTAAATGGCCCCTCCTCCTCCCTTCACATCACTTTTATTTCCCCAATACCCAATTTTATCTACTATAAAATATTTGAGAACAACATTGTATGAATCATAGCTATAGACCAAGATAACAAAAGTTTAAGGTAAATATAAGAGGACAAATGAATTGAAAACTTGTAAAAACATACCTCATATATTTCAACATTTCAATACCATCAATATTATTCTTCAACCAAGTCAACATTTGTATCATTCTATTCCGAATTGATGTTAAAAAGATTGACCATATCAGCGTCATCATCAATGTCATCATTTCTAATCATATCATCATCTATATAATCATGAGGAGAATTGTGTCCTATATTTGGTTTGAATTTTTCAAGTTATTCATTTGATAGTAAATTGTTGATATCATGTTCATCTAGATATTTTCTTCATTAACATCTTCTTGAACTTCTTTGATGTCTTCATACGAAACATGAACTAATTGCTCCTATAAATCATTTTCCTCCTCAATATCATCTTCTTCTGCTACATTGTAATTTATCGGCCTTAACCTTGCATCATATCTAACAACATATGACAAACCCTCTCTACATGGAACCTCTAAGTAAAATACTTATTCATATTATCTTGGAAGAACATAAGGCTCTGATATTGGCTCAATATTCCTTGTCATAACCATGGTAAATCTATTAGCATTCTCAATAATAGTTCTATCAATATCACATTTATTCATTTGAAACCTATACCATTTGATGTCCAATAGAAATATTTGAAAATATTTAAATTCAAACTCAATTATATATTTGAAATACCCACAATATCAATTTTTAGAGACTGTTGGATGTGTGTGACTTCTAGAGGAAGCATTAGTAACCTGAAATACTAAAATAATCCTATTATCAGAAGTTTTTGTCTTGTCATCTAACTTTTCGATGTGAGATTTGCGTTCCTTGCACCACATAACCTTGTAATGTTTCAACTACAATATGTTAGGCACATAAAATATTGCATTGTTAATTGATAAACATATTTATATCTAAAAATAATACAAATCATGAAGAAAAATGCCATATACATCAATATAATATTAAAAAAAAGTAAATATTGTGGGTGTATATGCTTTCCTGTTTATATTTTAAACCATTTTCTAAATCAATTTCCCTTTCTATAATATTTGTATCTCTCTGATGTTAAATTTTTTTGAACAATCTAGCCACGCCATGTCATGAAAATTTACCATCATTAGGTTATTTACATAATTCGATACATACCTTCATCCAATTAATATTGTTTGAAATTTATAAATGTATTGCACCTCACTCTCATCCAGATGTATTAAAAAATAAAATTACATATGATTAGTTACCATCATATACCTTCATAATGATGGATTATGTAGGAAGAATAAAAATTAAAATTACTACAATGTACACAAAATCAAAAAGTTAAATGTGTTATAAATCTCGACCATTTATTTACATGTAACTTTACTCATGCTACCTTTCCCCAGTAGGTGTTCCCCTTAAAACATTTTGATGTTATTGGCATCCCAAATGTGATCCACATAAATACTTGCAACGGATTTAGGAACATATTGAGTAATATAAACCATGTTCTGATATACCATATATCCCTTTACCATGGAACTTAAAGTTCATATCTCATTTATTTTCCAAGTTCATATATAACTTGTTTAAAATTGTTGTCAAAGTTGTTTGGGATAGATCAAGGTAGAACATATTGTAACAAAAAATATGAATAATTACTTATTCTTAAATTAGTAGAAATAACACTAACAACATGTTTCACCAATATAAAAATATATACCACAAAATAATTACCTTAATCAAGGCATGGCAATCATGAGTTTTACCCTGCCTAGTTCACCTTTCTTTGTTATGACATATTTTATGTTTGAAGAAAATCTAGTTGGAAATTTAATTTTTTCAATGATCTATTTCACATCCTTTCTTCTATACTCTATCAATAACCATGGAAAGACACTTATATTTTGGTCTATATCACTATTTGAATGAGTCACATTCTACATTACGTTATTGTGCTCTTAATTTCATTTACAAGTAATGATTTTTTTTTTGTCATTCCTTCCATATAAATGTTTCCATAATATTTTTGTTACATTTGTCCCAATGTGCATTGTACCAAGGAAATGAACAACTTATAATTTCTCATAGTAGGGAAGCCTACTAAATTGTAGGGGATACCTTTTCATTCCTTGTGAAAGAAACCAATTATTATTGCCTTCATGATAGTGACCTTCAAGTTGAATCATAATTAAATATATTAAAGAAATGATTGTCAGTTAGTACAATGAAAAGAATGCATAAAAATATAAAATATTCCAAGCATTTCATGTGTGATACGTAGACGATTTGTCCATACCTTGAAGATTAATTCTAGTATATCACAATTACCATAAACAAGGTGTCATTCTTCACGGTTTTAATCTTGTCTCTTCGTTCCCATTGAAAATATATTGTTTGGTACTTTGATAACTATGGTTCTTAGAGAGGAAGTGTCTATACTCATCAAACACCTCCTTTCTTAAAATTATAGAATGGCAACACTTCATGTTAGGACCACAAAATGGACATGGAAATTTACCTTTTGTTTGAAGACCTGCAAGAGATGGATTAAATTATATACCAATTATTTGAAGTATATTATTTAAGAATGATGCATGATATGAACTTGATAAAATAAAACACTATTAAAGTAGAGTGTAACATTATAACATACCATAGAGATTTGTTATCCATGGGGAATCATAAATTGTTCATACAACGATTCCATGGAATTGAAATTCCATTTTCACACCTACTCATATAGAGATGACATACATAGTGATGCCCTTCAATAACTCTAGTAACTCATCAATAAGAGGCTCGATATGTACATTCATATCTTTGACTTCGTACTTACCTAATCGATTAAACATACAATACATATTTACTACATATATTGGTAAATAAGAAAATATCAAACATATAAGACATATTTATGTGGAAAACAATACAAATGTGATGTTACCATGTTGAAAAGATTTATTCTAAACAAATACTTCGAACAATCATTGCCAACATTATGTGCTCCCTCTTTATTGACTTCCATGGCGAATTGTTCATTAGAGAACTTTTGAGGTCTAAAATAGGCCTCCTAAGAAAAATGTACAAACAAAATAAACTTTATAAGAACCAATAGGATTCAAGATGATGATGTTAACCATGGCAGATGATTCACCATTTTTTTATGTAAAAGGGTTAAAAGATTAAAATAATAATAATAATAAAACTACTTTTTGAACTTGTATTTTCAATTTATCTCCCTAAGGTTTTGCTCAAATTTCAAGTAGGAGTACTCATTGGATGAAAAATTTAATTCCTCATTGAAGGAATACCCACGTTCCATACTTTTGATGGACTCTGCTATGCAAAAAATGAGAAATACATGAAAAAACGTGATTGCAATCACATTTTTCATGTATTTCTCATTTCATGTGTAGCATGGTCCATCAAAAGTATGCAATATGGGTAGTCCTTGGATGAGGAATTGAATTTTGCATCCAACAAGTGTTCATGTTTAAAATTTGAGTAAACACTTAGGGAAATAAGTTGAAAATACGAGTTAAAAAAATAGTTTTTTCTTTCTTTTCTCTAAAATTTGACGATTGAATCTAATATAATTTTATTATTTACATTATTATTTTATAATTTCCTTAGGAGGCCGATTTTAGACCTCAAAATTCCCCTAGAATGATTGTGAATAATAAAAACAAGCCACGCTAAATAATTAGATCTAATCTCTCTAAATGGATTGACATTATTAGTTTCCAATGAAAGCCTAAGACTATGAGGATCATCTTCAAAATGTGGTCATATCTCCTATATCTTCTTAAATTCATATCCATTGATAGGAATTCAAATAATGCCATCTTTACTTATGTTCCTTACATGGTAATCCATAAATTGTGTTATGATTTTGCACCTGAACAATCACCACAAACATGGAATTATGGGAATAGAATGAAGAACCTTGCGAGGAACATTTTTTATTGCTTCATTACTTCCATATATACTAATTTGACATTCCAGGAATTATTTTTTCAACACATGTTCTCCATAATACAAAATATGATCATCAAGACATGAATGAATAGCTTAATACTCCATTCCAATATATTTCATAATGACATGTAAATATCTGTATATGTGAGGTAAAACATTTGATGACGGTAACATAAATTTAACTAACAATTTTGAAAATAATTGAAAAGTCATTATTTCTTAATGTAAATAATATTAATCATAAATATTTCACCGAAATTTCATATATGAGCAACTAAGAATAAAAATAGAGGAAAAAATAAAATATTTATCATCGTATAATAAATTTCACAAAATATTACATAACTTAGGAGAGGTATAACACAAGTGTCTGACAAACCATTCATAACCTTTAACTTTACCACTAGAAATATATCATAGAGAAGTCCTCTTTTGGAGCCTTCATAAAGAGGTTTTATTTCCTTCTCAATTACATGTCTATCAAAAGTATCATCCAACTGGTCATCATCATCTTCCATTCCAGCATTATTAAATGTCTCCTAAATAAATACATTCATCCCCTCTTCTTCAATTGTGTTATTAGCATCATCATCTTCTTCCATAAGATCATTAACTTTATCTTCAATATTTTCTCCATTCTCCTAAATAGGTTCTTGTATAAAGGTAATCACATCCCAAATCATGGCCAGTGCCGTAGGGCATTATCGCATTGCAATTACAAACAATCCAGTAATATTAGTGTATATAACAAATATTTAAATGATACAAACATTTAGAAATAGAGTAAGGGAAACAAAGACAACTTAAGTGAGAGTGATAGACAAGGATAACAAATCAATGGTCAAGCTTATGTAATTTATCAATATGTTTATGAATATGTTGAAAAAATATATGAAAATTGCTAGTTTTCTTGACTTGTAGAAAGAGAGAAATTTAATGAGATATGTACTCAAAACCAACAAGAACAACTTATTCCTATTTCACCTTCATCCCCATGTCATATTTTTCTTGATTTCATTTGGAAACCACAAGTTTGGTGTGGATAAAAAATTTCCCTGGATAACTAATTGGAGACAATAGTTGAATTTATAAGGGCTTCAAAGATAAGGGATTAGGGGTTAACTCATTATGGGTTAATAGGTTATTGACATCTAGGCATTAGGGGTACTTAGGAGATGGTAGTGTAGATGGAGAAATCAACTTAGGTGAGAGTGATAAACAAAAAAACAAAATAATGATGAAGCTTATTTAATTTACCAAGATGTTTATGGAATATGTTCAAAAAAATTGGGAAATTTTTTAATTTTATTAATATGTAGAAAGAGAGACACTTTGTGAGATATATAGTTAGAACCATAAAAAATAACCTATTCTTATTTTTCCTTCATAATTATTCATATTCTTACTTGATTTCAGTTGCTGGTGATTTAGGATTTTAATTCGATGAAATATTTCCCTCTAATCCCTAGTCGTAAACCCACCCCTAACTTCTAAATCATTAACTAGCCCTAACCCTTTAATCTAGCCTAACCCCTAACACATTAGAACCTATAATATCCCTAATCATTAACACCTTAACCCCATTCCCCCTAATTAATTCCTTAAACTACTAACCCCTAACCCGTCATAATTAACAACTAAACCATTCAACCCTAAACCCTTAAGCAATTGAACCCTTACATCCCCTAAGCCCCTAAACTATTAACACGTTAGATATTTCCTAACAACTTAATCCCTAATGCTAAATCCCATTAACATCTAAATACCCTAGGATCTAAACCCCCTAAACCTAAAATAAACCTTAACTTATTAACCCCTAACCCATTAATCTATTAATCACTAACACTACCTTATAAATAGAAGTTAAATTTTTTATAGGGAAAATTTTAGGGCCAAAATTTGGCAAATGTGCTATTTTGTGGACATTTTCGAAAAAACAATTAAAAATTATTCGCCAATTTTGTTAAAAATTCACCTATTTTTTACATATATATGGTTAACTGGATGATGTTTGCCAATAACTTACAGATTTTAATGGTTAATTACATATTTTTTATTGAATATTCGCCTACATTCTTTATGTATAAATTTTCAAACCAGAATAGTTTCCCACAATACTATATATAGGAAAATATTTAAATGCTTAAAAAATGCCCTAATTTTTTATAATTTTAATATTTTAATATTTTTAAAGACGTAATTCAATGATACATTATAGGTATTTTTTTTGTTGATATTGTTTCAAATTTAATATTTATTAATAAAAAGTTATAGAATCTAATTATTCAAACAAATTGAAAAAGCTTAAATAACTAACACATGCACGCATGCACACACACGCACACATATACTTTGAAAAGGAAAAAAATATTATTTTTGATTGAAAATAATATTTTATTATAATTTAAGAAAATGTGTACTATAATTTAACTTTTATTAAATAAATTTATTAAAATGTAAAAATTATAAATTAAATTTTACATATCCACTTAAAATTATCTAAAGTTTATAGAGATATTTGCCATTAGCCCACCCCTAGGTAACCTCTAAACCACTAATCATTAACCCTTTTATCCCTAACTACTTAGATCCTATCCCTGTAATGCTTAACACCTTAACCCTTAACCAATAACCCCTTACCCCTAAGCTCTAAACTATTAACCCCTATATTGGCCTAACCCATTAAACACAAACCCTAAATGTCTTTAAACCATAAACCATTAATTTACAAAAAAAATTATGAAATATAAAGACATATAATGAATAACTTACCAATGGATGATATTGATGCCCAACTTCAAGGTTTCAAAATTATCTACAATGTTCATTAGGTGTTTTTATTGAAAGTATCCTACTCTTGTAGCCCCTGTATTTGGTACAAGGGAAATAACATTTTCCATCACCAAATTTTCCTTATAAAACATTCAATATTGATTATCCTCACAAATCAAACATAGTTCAACTATTTGTAATACAATTAATAAATGATTTCCGAACAAAAGATAGCCCTTATATATAATTTTGTTTCTTGTATCTCCAATGTCCACAAATTATGGAGAGAAATTGTATAATAGTAAAAGAAAAATTATTGTTTCCAATGTTAATATTTAGATAGTATTATGGTTGACTTGATTAGGCGTCATAAATTTGATGGACATCATATACACATCAGGTATCCTACGTAATTAGAAGGCATCATATATATGGTGAATCTATCAGATACCTTATGAAATCATAAATTCATTGAATATCCAATGTTGTTCAGGGATTTTTTAAAAATAATGCAAGAAAATAAAATCAAATATGATACTATGACCAATTTCATTAGTACTATCAGAGTAAACCGTCGATTTTTGTACTCATTTGTTGTAGTGGTACTTATACATCTACAGAAGGTGATTCCTTTTGAAACCTAGTTAGATTTGGGGTTATCCCTCCTAATCTACATTAATAGTAGAGATCCTACTTCTCTCATATCCAAATGCTATGATTCCACAACCTCATTGGTCTGAAGTCTTGAATGTGAAGCTTGGGAAAAGGTTACACATATTTACAACCTTGGATTATCGATGTTATATTCTTAACGAAACTCAACACACAGAGATAACAATCTTTAAGCATTATGATAACAATTTTCCACATCTTTGCCATTTACAACCACATATATATAAAGGCAAAATGCCCTTCAAATACTTCTACAACATAGGGTAAAGTGATACAGGTCATTTTAATACAAGAAAATAACTAGTGTAACAAAGATTCCACATATTTTTTCGACTCGCTGAGTGCTGCTGCCCTCGCTGCGACCTGCGTAGCCTGACTGGGCGCTGCCCTCTCGGCCTCTCTGCCCCGATCCTGGTCCTCCTGACTGTGGGGCTGCTTGGATCTACCAGGCCTCCACTGCCAAGACCGCGCTGTGCCTCTTCACCTTCCAGAGCTGCCTGGATCGCCCTCGTTCTGTAGGGTCTGATCGGATCTCCTTCTTTTCGAGTTTGAGATGCCTTGCTTCCTGTTCATGCTTGGAGCAGATCGGGTTTGCTGATCTGTGCTCTGCCTTGGAGGCCCAAGGCTCGCCTAGTGGTCCCTCGCATGCTTCACCCCCAGAAGCTGAAGCAACCTTCTCCTCTCTCCTAGCTTTGCTGCCCAAAAGGAAGAAGCCCAAAATCTCTAAATTCGTCAAAAGGCTCGACGATGTTTCGGAGGTAAACCTTCCTCCTGAGGGCCCGATCCAGGTTTCCTTTTCCCTGGTAGATCGACCCCTGGTGGGTCAATTCACGGGCCTTTGGCCCTCGCCAAAATCGATGGAAAATTGGGTTATCAAGAACTGGGTTCCCCTGATCGAGAACAATGTCACCTCTTACTTTTTGGGTAGAGGTTTCTTCCTGTCTGAGTTCAACACAAAGGAGGACAATGATATGATCTTCAAGAATGGGCCATATTTCATGGGACCTTAGGGTCTCTATCTCAACAAATGGACCCCTGACTTTGACCCGACCATGGATGTACCAACGGTGGTCCCTGTCTGGGTTCGGCTCCCTAATCTCTCGGTGCATTGCTGGAACTAGGAGTCCCTCAAGCACATAGGGAACACTCTGGGAAAATTCATTGATAGAGCAAACAACAATGACTAGTATGATTGCGCCCGAATCTGCGTCGAGGTAGACTTAGAGGTGGGGCTTCCGGAGGCCATCGAATTAAAGGTAGGCAGTTGGACGTACGTACAAGTGCTGGACTACGAGCAACTTCCTTTCAAGTGTCGTGAATGTCATATCTATGGCCACTTTGCAAGAGGGTGCCCGAACAAAGGGGAAGTAGAGAAAGGTAAGGAAGAGGGCTGGAACCAGGTCAAGAGGTCAAAGGAATCCCAGAAGAAATCTGGGGTTCATGTCCCCCATCCTACCTCCACCCAGATTGCTCCCCCATCAAAAAGTCAAGAAAACATGTATGTGGTCTCAAGATCCGCTAAAGAGACCCCTCAGGAGGAAGATAAGTAAGATATTCCACCAGAAAAAATGACTTCAACAGATGCAAGACCCGACGAAAGTGCCACGGCAAGAAACAAGGAAAAGCAAACAGAAGCATCCGAGGAGGACCATGACTCAGAGGAGTTTGAGGAGGATGGAGAAATAGGAGACATGCAGACATCAGTTAGAAGATTTGCAAGAGGCCGTAAATCTGCTAGAGAAAGGAGAGATCAGGAAACTTACAAGGACAAGCTTCAGGGTAGCCAGCCCACTCTGGAGAAACTCCTTGGAAAAAATCCGAAGACGAACAAAAATCAAGTGCAGGGTTCCAAGGGAGCCCATCATCATACAAATAAATGATGAAGATCGTCTCCTAGAATTGCAGAGGAATGGGGAGCAAAGTGAAAGAAGAAGCAACAAGAAGTCTTAGAAGAAGATAAGCCCCAGACATTCTTCTAATCCAGGAGACCAAAATGGAAGAGCCTCTTGGGGTCTGGGCTCCCTCTGGAACCCTCTCAAGTATAAGCTAGTCACCAAGTTGCACAACACCCACTGGTTGTTTTTGAAGCTCCAGCCTTTGGACTCAGGGAAGCAGTCAGCCTTTTCAATGTAAACGTTCCAAAAAATATAGGGGAGAAAAGAGAGTGTTGGGACTCCATCATACAACTCTCGGAGTCAGAAAATTTGGAAAACATCATTCTGGCAGGGGATTTAAACCTTACCATGTGCATGGAGGAAAAGCGAGGAGGAACAATCATGAGGGACCCTGCAAGGGAATGGGTGGAAGAACTCATGCAGGACTAGGATCTTCTTGACATCCCTCCAAAAAATGGTAAGTACACCTGGTCTAACAAAAGAATAGGTCATGGTCGTATTGCTGCCAGACTTGATAGATGCTTGGTGCAGAGTTCCTTTCTTCTGTTTGGCTTAGAATCCAGATTGCATATCCTCCCATGCAGCGCTTCTGATCATAAGCCAATTTTGCTGGAGATGTCGGGGCACAAAGATTTGGGTCCCATCCCCTTCAGATTCAATCCTCTTTTGGTTAAGGAACCAGAGTTCCTGAAGCTGGTTCAAGACTACTGGATTGTGCCAGTAAAAGGTTCCCCTTTTTTCATATGGGAAGAAAAGCTTAGGAGATTGAAAGCGGCCCTCAAAACTTGGGCCAAATCCCTTCCCTCCCCTGCAAAAGAGAGAAATCAGGCCCAGGATAACCTCGCCCATCACCATGCTCAAAGTGAGGATGCAAAAATCACAAAAGAATTTCTAGACAAGGAAGCTGAGCTCTAACAAATCTTCCATAAAGCCTGCCTTTCGGAGGAAGAGCATTCGATACAGAATTCAAGGAGTTTATGGCTTAAAGCAGGAAACAAAAATTCTACCTTCTTCCACAAACAAGATCAAGCTAGAAAGAGCTTCAATTCTATTGCAGAAATTATAGATGGCAGATCACTCACAAAGATTTTGATAGCATAAAGAGAGCAGCTTTCAATCATTTTCAAAACTTGTATAGAGAAGAGGGAGTGACGGACCCTAACTCTAAATTCTTGGAGGCGATTCCTCCTAGGATCTCTCCCTCAATGAACCAATAGCTCAAGGTGAAGATCTCTATACAAGAACTAAAAGATGCTCTCTCCGACATGGAGCCAGACAAAGCCCCGGGCCCAGATGGCTTCACTGCAAGATTTCTTCAAACCTGCTGGAAGATTGTGGAGAAATACCTCTATAAAATGGTTTTGAAATCGCAAACTTGCTAGAAAATTGGGGAAGCACCAATTCAGCCTTCCTTGCCCTCATCCCCAAGGAAAAGGGTGCTAAGGAATTCAATCGGTTCCACCCCATCTCCCTTTGTAATATTGGATACAAACTGATCACAAAGGTCATTACCAACAGACTAAAAGGAATTCTTCTAGCCATCATCCCGGAGAACCAAGGCGGATTTGCTCAAGGGAGACATCTTGCTGACAATTTCATTTTGGTTCATAGGTGATCCACTCGAGCTAGCTACGCAAAGAGAAAGGTATGGTAATTAAATTAGATTTAGCTAATGCTTTTGATCGGGTCAGACTTAGCTTTCTTTGGGAGGTCCTAAAAAAATTCGGCTTCGGAATGGGTTTTTTAAAATGGATTCATGCTTGTATTGCTGACCCTTGGATCACCCCTCTTGTGAATGGGAGAGCAGCTGGTTTCTTTAAAGCCTCAAGGGGGCTTAGGCAGGGTTGCCCCCTCTCTCCACTCTTGTTAATTCTTCATGTTTCTGTCTTGAGTTTCTACCTGGATCAAAAACTTGTTGACCAAGAGATCCTGGGACTCAATATAGCAAGAGGTGTTAAAAATGTCAATCACACCCTGTTCGCGGATGATACCCTCTTATTAGGGGCTGCCTCCGCCAGATCTGATTCAAGTTTCAAGGAGGTCCTAGATGACTACAGTGAAGCTACAGGCAGCAGCTTAAACAGGGGTAAGTGTAAAATATTTTGTTGGAATATTTCGACTTCCACCCTTACAGTCATTTCAAGAATTCTGGGCTTCACTGCTTCCCTTAACTAGTCCTCCTTCACATATTTGGGCCTCCCCATTTTTCGTAAATTGGCTTACAACAAAGATAGGGTCCCTCTGTTGGATAAATTTAAGGCCAAAATCCAAGCTTGGGGGTTTTCATGGCTAAACCTAGCTGGAAAAATTGTCCTCACCAAATTAGTTCTCTACAACCTACCCATTTTTCAATTCTCTGTAATTCTAGCCCCTTCAGGCATCATAAAAAAAATGGAAGCCTTCATTCGCAAGTTCTTCTGCAAAGGGGGCAATCATAATGACAGGAAAATCCCATTGGTCAGTTGGGAGAAAATTTGGAAGCCTCAGAGCGAAGGATGCCTTAACTTCAAGGATCTCAGCCTCCAAAACATAGCCATGGGTGCTAAGGTCTTCTGGAGAGTCGCTGGATCACATCCAGGCTGGGCGCAAAGAGCTATTTGGAGGAAATACTTCAGGGGAAAGAGAAAGAGATGCTTCGACACCCCTCTACCCACCATAGGCTCTCAACTAATCAAACTTTGCCAAAAAGCAGTCCCTTTAATCATAGATATTGCATACTGAATTCCAGGAAACAGTAAGGATTGCAAGATATGGGAAGATAGAATCATGATGCATCCACTCTTATTGTCTCATAGTTCCCTACAACCATTGTGCTTGTGGTTGGAAAATTCAGGCTGCAACATGCTTTGGGACATCTCTCAGTGGGAAGGAAGAACATGGCTGCGCTGGAGACTCCCTCCTGTCCCTCCTGAGTTGTCCCAAGCTCGTGATCTGCTCCTTGCATCGCTAAACGGGATGGCGCCTCTGAGCGTGGGTAAGAAGGATGCCCGAGGATGGGGAGCCACCCTAGGACAGTACATGGTGGTGCAAGGTTATAAGAGCCTATAGGATCGACCTCATGTCCCCCCGAACCCAACTGTATGGAATGGGATCTGGAACATTAAGTCCATGCCCAAGGTCGACGCCTTTTGCTGGCTGTTATGCCACAGAGCGATATTAACAGCCGACAGATTGCAGAATAAAGGCTTTCAAGGCCCCTCCCACTGCCATTTATGATGTGAAAACGAGGAGAATGCTCAGCATATCATGCTGGACTGCAATTATTCAAAATAAATCTGGCAAGGACTTCTGAGTTTTTGGAAATCTGAATTCACTTTTCCCATGACTATACCTAATCTCTTTGAAAATTAGTGGAATCACTATCCTGAAACTCCCAAAAAATGAAAGATTCAGAGCAGCATGGCTCTCCCTGCCGAAGTTCGCTTGCTGGCAGATCTGGCTCGAGCGCAACAGAAGAGTCTTCAGGGATGAAAGTCTCAACTCACAGGTTATTATCATTAAAATAAAATGCCTTTAGAAAGAAAGTCTTGGGGATTATCTGCCGAAGTTGAATCTGAGCCAGCATGACTTAGATTGGGGCGCCTCGATGGGCCTCCATTTCTCAGGCGAAATTAGGCACCAAAATATCACAAAAGAATGGAAATTCAGGGGGAAGGAGAATGAACTGTCGGATTTGATTCTCAGGCAATCCAGATCTTCTTTTTCCTTTGATGGAGCAGCGAAAGGAAATCCTCGATTGGCTGGGGTAGGAGGCATTATAAAAAATAAAGAGGGCATAACAGTGGCAAATTTCACTTGGGGATTAGGGCAGTCAACCAGCATGCAAGCTGAAGCCTTGGCACCTCTGCAAGGCCTTAAGCAAGAAAAGGCTAGGGGTCTCTAAGAAGTCAGTATCATAGGAGATTCTCAAGCCATCATCAAAGTCTTAGTAGAGGATTCCTCTCTTGTAGACATCAGGCTAGCAAGAATCATTTCAAGAATCAGAACCTTGATGAAATCCTTCTGGACTACAACTCTCCTCCATGTCTTGAGAGAAAATAATAAAGATGTTGATATAGAAGCCAACAGGGCAGTTCCTCTTTCCGCTGGCTGTCTCTTGGCAGACAAAATTGAGAGCTGGGACTCCATTCCATAACAATTTTCATGTTTTTCTGCATTTTTCTGAATCAGTTTGTTTGTCTATTTAAGATAGGGAAAATTACAGAGATAGAATCGATAGTCTGGAATAAATCTCCCGGGTACCTAGGATTTGGGACCTCTGATCAACTAGTGGAAGGAAAGTTAAAGGCTATGCCCGACAAAATGTAACCGGTGAAAGGTAGTTTGTCAAAGATCAGTATAATTCCATACCCATTCTTGTAAAAAAAAAAAAAGATTCCACATATCTCTCACATCATGATAATGAATAGGCATAAATATTATCATAATACATAAGAACATACATTTATGATTGAGTAGACTATTTTTCTCAATCAATGGCTACACAATAATGTCATCCCTCCCATAGGGATTTAGGTAGTAACTTAAATCCAAGTTTTTGGTTTTCGAAAAACTTCTACTCCTTCATACATCTGAATCAATGTCCCCTCTCAAACAGTCATCATTTATAATTAACTATTATTTACATGAATTTATAACCCATAATAATATTTAGAAGAGGGCCGACAAAAAGAGTTATCACATATGTTTTTTGGAAATTTAGGGCGACAAGGGTTACCTTTGCACACCTAGGACCTAGTCAAAAGTTTTATTCTTATGGTTCTTTCCATCAAGCTATTGTGCACCTAGAATAGATATTGTATGAAAATGTTTCATCCTCGAGAAGTTGATGTACCAACTAAACACCTTTTGGCCTGCAAAACCTTTGAATTTCATTTTCTAAGGCTAGGGCTTTGGACTTCTAGGGTTATTTATTTATATTAAAAGGACATTCTCTTAGCCTCTTATAATAAATTTTATGAATTTGTATAGGCATGACCTCTCACTTCTTAGAGATAACTACCACCATTCTAGATAGTTTATGTTATACGATATTTTCCTATTTCATTTATTAATATAAGTTTGGTTTCCACCATATTATTGTAATATTTATTCTATTTGTTTTTGTTTTTTCATTTAATTTATGACATTTATTTTAATTTCTTGTACAACATGGATGAGTGTTATTAAAGCATTATTCTCCTTATTGTTCCTTAGTTCATGTCCTTGACAAGGTCATGGTACAAATATTTGGGTTTCAAGCTAGTTTCACTTGGGGATGGTCATTATCACAAACCCAAGTAGCCTTACATGGTAGATGATAAGAGGGATGTTGGATTAGGATATCCTCTCTAGTTGTTTCTTGAGGAAGAACTCATGCAACATAGAAATTAGAAGATAAACAATTTCACCCACATTTGTCGATGACTTCCAACAATAACATAGGATCCTTCAACCACCAATGGTTTTGGAGGTACAACTCCCTTAAACGTACAAGTTAAATTTGATATCCCATTATTCAAAATATAAGGAGATGTGTCTTCTTTGGAGATATGGTTAAATGTATTATAGGTATATTACTCTGTCCATTTTTTCCTTATTATGAGAAGATCATGTTCAGACGATTGAAAGTCGTTCCCCATGTCAATAATTTGTGGGAAGATTACTGGGATAGACAAAGTGAATATCAATATACCTGTTTCAATGAAGATCAATTTGTGTTGGTTTTGTTGATGCCGTTAAAGAGAAATTTTACCATGTAAGTAAATATGATCATCAATACATGACATACAACTCTACAAAAAGAGAGACACTAGAAGGTGTCACAATATATTAATAATTTCTATTAATTGCACTCAAATATGGTTATGAGAGACTTCGAGTGGAACTTTTTCTTGAATTAATATATTGGCCTGCATTGGCAGATATAGATAAAGATGGATTTCCTAAACATATTCTTAGTAGGAGATGCTTATGAATGTGTTATAAAAAATTAGCAGAAATTGAAGAAGTGAAATAAGGAGTTTTAATATACAAATCCACTGCAAAGGAATCCTAGAAGAAGTGGTCCAATCTCATAAGATAAGGCACAAATTAAGGGAAGACAACCTCAAGACAACTAGCCCAAGTCATAGGTGAAATGTTAAAAGGTTACACTAGAAAGTGGTGTGTGTTCTGCATCAGCACTTGGTGTGACTTTGATTAAGGTCAATCAAATCAATTACTATTGGTGAAGATGAAGGAAAAGGAAATGTACTCTACACATGATTTTGGTTCATAATAAATATAAATGAAAGCATATCATTTATGCAGAACAAATTGCTGCCATCATCACCATAAAGAGCTAAATATAATATCTAGAGGATCTTGAAGGTGGGGAGTAATTTTTACATTCGTAGATGAGGGTGAGTGAGATTCCACTCCATTTAATCATTGATAGTGGTAGCCAAAAGGTCTTGATATCAGTTTAGGTCATTAAGCTATTGGGGTCGTTGACAGCACCACAGCCCTAACAATATAGGATTGTCAATTGGGTCATGGATGAGACATCCATGTGAACCAAGAGTTCCTCCTATCTTATGGAATCAAGCTCTTAAAATATGAACTATTATGTGATGTCTCCCTACTTTAAGTTTGTGATGTTATTTTAAGACAACATTCTATGTGGAAACATCATGTTTTTTAGAAGTCTCATCACTATAGTGTCATTATCGCTCTCAAAGGTAAGGTGTACAAGATCCCACAGGTAGTCATAATTATTTAAATTTCATTGATATCAACAAAAAACTACTATAACATAATATCTTTGATTGATTTTTTTTCCTTCCATTGTTCGGTCATAAGGTGAAACAAATTTTTAACCACCAAAACCTTTTCACATGTCCTCTCTACACAATAGACATAAGACAATTTTTTTTAGGCATACATAGATATATTCTCTCCACATGTGGGGGTGCCTCTACGCTACTAAGTGAGAGACAAAATTGAATTGATAACTAATGCTCCTCTACCTAATGGCCCAAAATATAGATGTTTCTTCCTAGGGAATGAGGAAACAAACATCAAAGTCATGAGCTCATCCAAAAGGGCTACGTTTGACTAAACTCTTCACATTGCGAGAGTCCAATTGTGTTCATGTAGAGAAATGCAAACATGGAGACTCTATATTTATTATAGATCTGTAAAGAAAGTCATTGTTAAGAAAAAATACCCAATCCCTAGGATTGACAATATTCTTGACTAGAAAAAGGTTGCCAATTTCTTTAGCATGATTGATTTGAAGTTAGGCTACCATGAGGTTCAATTGAGCAAACTAATTTACGTAAGAAAAAATTCAAATATAAAGAAGGAAATTTAGATTGGTTCATTATTCTCTTTTTCTTGACGAATTCTCTAACAATGTTCATGAGGATGATGGATGATATCATGTAGTGACTCATAAAATCTTTCTTCATTGTATATTTGAATGACATCCTCTTCTTCAAAAATAATTGGGAGAAAGATATGTTTAATATTCACTAGGTCCTCAGCACCCTGTAACAATACAAATTCTATTCTACTCTAGAGAAATCCTCGTTTGGCATGGAGATAATTCAATATTAGTGTAGATTTTGAATGAACATGTGGTGCATGTGGACCCAAGGATGGTTTAGGTAAATTGATATTCGCTAGCACAATGAATCTAAGAGAGATCCATATCTTCGTGGGCCTTTGTGACATCTATCAAAATTTCATTTATGGGTTCTCTTATATCATTTGGAACTTAAGTCAAATCACGAAGAATGGAGATTTTTTTTTTTTCTATTCTACTTCATAGAATAAGAAATTTAAGGATTTGAAACATCATGCTTTCTCTACAATAATCCTCACCTCACCTTTCTATATCTACAAAAATCATTTGAGATTGGGATATGTTCCTTTGACTATTATATTGATGCAATCCTCAATAAACAAGGACCATTAATGACCTATCATAGTGAAACAGTCCTTGATACTATTTAGAGATACACTACCTATGATAAGGAGATGTACCCATCATTTAGGCCCACTAATAATGGAAACCTTATATTCTGTGGAAGAGCATGATCAACTTCATTAATCACAGGCCTTTGTAATCTATGTAGACATAAGGAAAATTATGGAATGATCACCATAAAAAATGGTCCACATACCTACAAAATTCCATTTGAGAATCAAATATAGGAAGGGTATCACCAATCATGATTCAAAATGCCTTAGTTGTCACTAATATTTTCCACTAACCCTAGTTTTTAACTCTTGTAGGAACAACAGCTTCTTGTTACCATAATTATACAATAGTGAATCCAGTTTCATTATCACATGCCAAAAGTTGGTCAAATGCAAGAAAGTTCTAGACTTCCACCTCTATGATGTATTCTTGTGCTACTTAAGTCGCCTTATTATTCCTTAAAGTAATCATGCCAAGCTAATATTGAAGGAATTATAGATGGATTGTAAGGAACTTTCATGTGGAGAATATAGTAGCAGCATGCCACAAGTATTTCTGCTGGGAAAATCTATGATAAGATGTCCAACGATATATTATACTGTAAACTCACCATGAAATTGTTGAAATAACCATAAAAAATTATGGGTTGTACACTCCTGTACATACCCAAGAAAAGCCCTGGGATTTAGTCTCCACTGATTACATGTCATTTTTTATATCCATCTAGAATTTTCTTATATTTTGTGTTTTTTGTTGTCAACTTGTTCACTAAGATGGCCTTTCTGGCACCATGAAAGAAGCATATCATAGTTGAAGCCATTGTTAAACTCTTATTTGAGCATGTATGGATTCAATTTTTGATACCTTAGACCATTATTTTAGATAACAATAGTAGTTTTCTTGGTATTTTTTAATCCATCCTATGGTTTCTCATTGATACCAAGTTGACCTAATCAATTTCTTCTCATCTGCAAGTAGATGGACAATTTTTTTTTAATAGAATGATTGTGTATATATCGTTCATGTACAACTACAATAACATACATACATGGGAGAAAAGCCTTCCATACTTTTAGCATAGTTATAGTATATCCCTACACAACTATGTTGGTCACAATGCATTTTAGGTGTGCATCTGGTTCGAACCATTGGCCCCAATTGATGTTGTTATTACCATTACATATCCATTGATCGAGTCCTCCCATGCTCAAGTCAAGGAAGACATGGAAGCAAACTTTATTGAATGTATCCAAAACCAAAAGAACATCCATGATATCTTGTAGAAATCCAATGCCAAGTATAAGTGGCAACATGACGAAGATACGTTCCCATATAAGTTTTAGGTTGGTGATAAGATGTGGTTAGTATGTTACATTTATATGAAGAGTACCTCAAAATTCCTCATAGGAAGATGAAAATAAACCAATATGGGTCTTACACAATCATAAATTCTATAATGGAAAACTTTTTTTAATTGAGCATTTCCCCTTGGCTTGCACCTCTTAATTAATGTCAGGCTTCTTTTGTTGAGAAATATAGTGTATCAATATGAAGTGATTTCTATTCGTTAGATAACTACTTGTGAATGATTTTTACTTTCATATATTAGGATCTTCTTTTACTTAGATTATTAGTGTTATTCTTCATCAAACAACTACCAATGCATAAACCATAAAGAAACAAGAGACACGGAATGTAGGTTATCAACCAGGGACAAAACCTCTCCCACCTAGGAGGAAAACCCAAACAAATTCTTCTTCTTATAGAGATTTCAGTTGACAAATACTAAAACCATGACCCTTGACCTATTTTTCTCTCCAAGACCAAGACACAAGTTCTCTTTCACTGCTTCTCATTCATTCCAAAGTCAACACTTGGTCAAATTGTTTGCCTTCCTCTATACTTCAAATTTACTTTAGATCTTTGACCTCCTATTTTAGATCTACAATTATTGGTCTCTTTAGAAACCCTATAAAGTTGGAATCACCCTTGATTCCTTCATATAGTATGGAGTCTTCTTCTAATATAATTTGGCTTACACTCTAGACTTGTTATCTTGCTTGACTCAACCTTCTATGATGGTTGATATAGTCTCGGCTTCTCTTGCCATAGATAATCCTTTTCCTCACACGTGTGAGAGATATTAACCATTAAAATAACCTAGACCAACTTTTCTTTTAGTCCTTCCTTCTTCCCATGGAGAGAGGCTTGCTTGATGTGATTTCACACTTCCTATTGCAGTCTTCTTCTTGTCGAAAATTCTATGTTTTAAAATGAGACCAAGATGCCTATTTATAGTGGTTTCCCATGATAATAAGTCTACTTGAGAGTGAGCTAATAAGACATTCCTTTTCGAGAGGTTTCATGATTTTATTTAAGGTTGACCTATTAGGAGATGATTGTACTTGTCTTGAAGGGTCTTTTGACTCTTTTAATGACTTATAAAAATATGTCACTTTCCCGAGAAGGGTCCTTCATACATGACATTGACTTAATTTGGATTTATGACCAATCCTAAGGGTTCACAATGGGAGCCATTACTAAAAATGAAATTGGTTTCTCATGAAACCCATGACACAAGCATTACAATAATAATTTTCTTTTTCTTTTTTAGATCAATTACATAAAATCACAATTACACGTGTCATTATGAAGATTGGAGCTAGTTACACTTTTCAACACTCCCTCTTAACTAGGGACGTATTCATAATGGTACTTGGTCACTCTCAATTTGAATAATTCTCATAAGAAGAGTCAAATTGGTAGCCCATATGTAGAACAATATATCAGCGAAAATTGTCACACAGAAAGGCCTTGAATAACATCTCTATCCCTCCACAAGATCTTAGCTCAATGTTGGCGATACCAATGATGTATAGACACCCTCATAATTGTCTCTCTCAAAACATACCCCACTCAGGTTCTCAAGGTTTTTTCCACTGATACAATTCTTATCTTGGATTCTGAGTCCTCAAAGAATAGCATTCCTTTATGACTACTCTTATCTTGGATTCCTTAACTAATTCTCAAAGAGTATCAAATTCTAGATGTTTACCCAATCCTCCATTCTATCTTCTCAAGTGAAGACAAAAATGATGTGTCTGTCTCTCCTTCTTATTTAGGGAGGATATATCTATTCCAATAAAGGAATGTACTCATTCCTATGGAAATAATGTACCTAAGCTCCCTCTTGGTTTATGAATTTTGCTTCCAAGTTTCTACCAAGTAAGAAAATTGATTCTGGGTCCCTTTTAAATAGGTACTTACAACAGCGCCTCGGGTGGAGATTATGGGACAACTAGCTTCTTGAATAATTCCTCCTCATGGTGTCGTGAACTTATTTTCATTGTTTAGTAGTCTTCATGTTTTGGACTTATTCATAGGGCACAAACCATCTATCACTTTCATCCATGAGTCAGTCATGTGATGATCAGAAAGTGATCCATCAGTTCATAAACGACCTTCCTTTGATGCCATGTTTCCTTTTTTCATGCCATGTTCCCTTAAGGATATTTCATCCTACTACATGGGCATCAATGGTGGAAGATATCCATAGGTATTCCCTCAGTAGCCGTGCATAATTCCATCCAGATATTATTCAAAATAAAGAAATGAACATTAAACCAAAAACACCTTTGTGATCGTATTTCATCATGACATCTTCTAGTTTGCATTAACATCCTACTTACGTTTCTGAATCCAAGCTTTTGTGATCCATATTACATTAAGGAGAGTCTTTTCGATTGAAATCACATAGGGGAAAATTGAAACACATCGGTAACATTTTCTCCTATGTGATTTCTATCTAAAAGACTCTTCTTAATCTTACATACATATCAACACATCTCCCAAAGATATATATTGTCAATGGTCTCTTTCTTTTTCAGACTTTATCATTTCCTACATATCTTTCTTGGAGATATCCTAGTGAGCTCTCTTCATTTCTCAAATATTTATTTCCTTTTTCCATGGTTGCATATTCCATGATCTCTTCCTTCCTTTCTTTTACACATTTCATTCCCAGGAACTTCCAATTAGAGTTCCTCCAATTAATACAAAACACCTCATATTAAATATTAGGACATATTGTGTTGATTTAATATAGTGAATGTGTGACCCATGCATTCTTGTATCCTTTTAGAGGAGGATATGCTCTCAAGATAGAGCATTTACCAATGTTACGTGCACCCATATGACATGACTCTACAATATTGAATGTAATCATACATACCTCATTTTCCTTTATGTCATCCAGCTTTTCTTCAATAGCTTCCTTGATTGAAAGAACTTTAATCCATTTATCTGTTATACCTTTTATGTCATCATACCATAATCCCATGAATTTGAAAAGTTTATAATTCTTGATGGAACACTTTCTTCTCTTGATTTTCGGTGAACCTTTCGATAAATATTCCATTAGAGAACCTTGAGGATCTAGAGTATCCCTATCTAGTATATGTTTCCTTTTGACATATGTATGATGAGCCTTGTACTAGATGACCTTTTCCTATATATTCCATAAATTTCACTTATGTTACAAATGAGGTTTCCAAGAGGTATATCCTTCCATAGATGAGTTCCATAAATTCTAATTTTAACCATCTCTTATGATGATGTCACAAGCTCTTGATTTAAATGCTTCTATGATGCAATAATGCCTCTTATCATGTTTCTTTGTGAATCATGATTTCCATATCTCACAATAGAATACTTAGGAACAATGAAAAGAACTTAAGTGAGGAATACTATCTCAATCATAGGAGAGATCTTGTACTTCCTCTTTCTTGGACGTTTTCTTTTCAACTTCCTCCACTTCTTCAATGATATGGGCTTCTTATCTTCCTCTTTTGTTGTTTTCCTTCTTCATATTAGGAAAATCTCTATTGTAGCTACCATATTCTTGTCAACCATAGAATTTAATCTTCGCATGTCCCCTTTCTTTTTTTGAGAACCAAAATTCCCAAATTTTCCCTTCTTGTCATTATAGCATAAGATTGATTTTGCTCACCTTCTCCCACATAAAATTTGGCCTTTAGTCTAGATTCCTATATATTGAAAAATGACTATAAATATTGGAATGGAGTATCTTATTTCTTCCCATAAATACTTAAAGTAAAGTTACCCCACTCCTCTGGTAGTGAATTTAGTACAACTGTAGTCATTTCTCTATGAGGCATCAATTCTCCTAGGATATTGAACTATAATTTCACAAAGCATGAGGCTATTCCACCATCCCTTGAGATCTTTATCTTATAGAGTTCTTTCATTAATGAGATGACTTCTCCAACAGTGCTTACGGAATACAACTTTTCCATTTTAGCATAGATTTCTTTTGAAGTTTTGAGTTTAGATACATATGGGATAAGGGTATCCTTAATGGATTCTATGAGAATACTTTAAGCTTTCATATACTTTGCACGGACTTTAAAATTTTACTTTCGTCATTTTCGACATATCCTTTGACATGTTACATCACCTCATTTTCAATGAGATTAATATCTCTCCTTTTCTTCCATGCAATATAGTTGTGAGCCCTAACCAATTTGTTGATTTCTTTGCAAAAACACATTTTGGTAGATTCAGATGTGGACAAAAATATACTTACTTGATAGGATGTTCCTTATTCTTTATGCTTCCTTGATGTTGATGATGACATAAATGATAGAAAACTTCTTCTTCATAAAGGTAGTTTTCTTGAAGAATGATCCTTGATCCCATAGACAGTGATATCTCTTTGAATCCTTTGATGGTGATATCTTTGTTGATGAATATTAATTATTACTTCTTGGTTATGCATTCAATGGAAATGACATTGATTCAACAAGAGATATATCACCTTAGAATTTTGATGACAATGCCTTTTGATCTAGCTTCCTTTGGATGAATAGCCTTCAAGACACGCCAACTTCAAATTGATTGAGAGTGGATTCGAGTAATGCTTCTTTGATTGAGCTAGGGTTTTTATTTTCTTCAACATGATGATTTGATCTTGATTTTGAGGTGATTCTCTTGGATTAATAAACTTCAAGCTACCTTGATTCATAGATATCTACAACTTCTATAGATGATGATCCCAAGAATTCATTTTGTTGTAGATTTCTTCTTTGATATAGGGTTTTGATACTTCCTTTATAGATATTGACTTCAATGTGATCTTCTCGATTTAATTTTGTACGTTTCAAGAGATTTTATCCTTCAGTGTCCATTGGTAAAATTCCATTCCTTGACTTAGTCACATTAGCTCTGATACCATGTTGAGAAATCTAGGGTATCAATATAAGTGATTTCTCTTCGTTAGATAACTACTTTTTAATTATTTTTACTTTATTAGATTAGGATTTTATTTTCCTTACATTATTAGTGTTTTTCTTCATAAAGAAAATGCCAATGCAGACACCATAAAGGGAGAAGAGACACAAAATTTAGGTTATCAACTAGGGTGAAAACCTCTCCCACTTAGGAGGAAAACCTAAACAAATTCTTCTTCTCATAGAGGCTTCAATTGACCAATACCAAGACCATGACCCTTGACCTATTTTCCTCTCAAAGAAAAAGATAAAATTTATCTTTCAGTTCTTCTTCTCCTTGCCCAAGTCAACACTTGGTCCAACTGATTTCCTTCCTCTATACTTCAACTATACTTCAGATCTTTGACCTCTTGTTTCCAATCTGCAATACTTGGTCTCTTTAGAAACCCTAGCACATGGCAAGTACCAATAATTACTTCGTATATGATGGAAACATATTCTACTATATTTTAGCTTGCACTCTAGACCTTTTCTCTTTGTTGACTCGACCTTCTATGATGAGTGATATAGTCTTGGCTTCCCTTGGAGTAGATAATCCTTCTCCTCACACGTGTAATGTATATTAGCCCTTAAAACAACCCAAACCAACTTGTATTTTAGTCCTTCCTTCTTCACTTGGAGATAAGATTCCCTCATGTGATTTCACACTTCCTATTGTAGTCCTCTTCTTGTCAAAAAAAATTTGTTCTGAAATGAGGCCGAGTTTCCTATTTCTAGTGGTTTCCCATGATAATAAGATGACTTGACAGTGAGTTAGGCCGACATGTTTTTTTGAGAGGTTTCATTATTTTATTTAAGGCCGGCTTGCTAGGAGATAGTTGTGCTTTTCTTAGAGGGTCTTTTGACTCTTTTAATAACTTATCCAAATATGTAACATTCCTAAGAAGGCTCATTCATACATAGCATTGATTGAATTTGAATTTCTAACCAATCCTAAGGGCTCACAATCAGAGCCATTACTAAAACTAAAATTCCTTGATAATGAAACCCATGAGACAAGAATTACAATAATAATTTTATTTTTCTTCTTTACATCAATTACATAAAATCACAATTACACATGTCATTATGAAGACCAAAACTAGTTACACTTTTCAACAAGTTTGACAATATTTTGCCGCTTTGTGTGACACCTCAGGGGCAGTAACACAATTGGCCCCCACATATGTCAATATTTTTTGTATTGAATAGGTTACAATGTATTATATCATGGAAATTAAGAGAATGGATGCCGACTGGAAAAAATTACAACTCTACCAGGTTGTCAAAGTAGGGAAGCTTCTTCACCAATGAAAATTGCTTACTGGAAACTAAATATAGAAAAATTTTCCCCATATGATGAGAGAACTTGACATAATGGACACTATTTGTTTCTAATGATGACTGATCCAAGTATATATCAGTGGGCACCCATCTATTCCATTGTCTCAATGATTCTCTATCTTCATGGTATCGTTTCTATGATTTTTCGGTCCCAAACTTCTAGGATTCATTTAAGGCCCCAAATGATTCTTTCTTGCAATTTACGGGGCTAGGAATTATCATATTTGACCCTGTCCATAGTAAGAAGTTTTAGTACTTGAATATTTCTTTCCAATGAGCTATCATGTAGCTTAAATGAGTATTGTATGGAAAATTTATGCCCCTGGGAAGTTGATGTACCAACTAACCACCGTAGGGATGATAAAGAAATTAGAAATTCATATTCTAGGGATATTGTTTTGGACCTATTAGGTTTTTTATTTATGTTAAAATATAATTCTTTTACCCTTTTTGTGATGGATTTTATGAACACGTGTGGCCACCATCATTCTTTATTCAAATATAACTATCACCATTCTAACTAGTTTAAGTTCTTCAATTTCTAGTATTTTGTTTATTAATGGAACTTCAGTTTCTGTCATAGATTGCTATATCTACTATATTCCCGTCTGTGTATTCTATTTACTTCCATGTACTACATTTCGTTCCTTTGACAACCCAGATCAGCCAGAAATCTCCATCCAATTTCCGACCATATTTGAGTTATGATATATTGGCATCTAGATAAAAGGTGGGAGTGGAAACACTTAGGTAACAATGAAATGTTTTGGAGAGCCATTAGTTGATTTCTAAAGTATAATATATAGACAAGAATATTATTTATATAAATAGATATCTCTATGAGGAGTCATGATGGGAGAGAAATGTTGGGATAATGATATAATATTGTGGAGATTTGAAAAGAAAACGCTAGGATGCAGAGTTAGTTAGGGTAAATTCTAAGGAAACTTAGATTCCGTGAGAAGGAATTTCCATAATGACATACCATATCATAGAGGAAAGGTAGAAATAAGTGTAACACATAGGCATATAAGGTGGGAGGGAAACATCCATAAAATTGAAATGTAAGGAAAATTTAGGTGGGTGGCTAGTCAATGGGGTTATTTGTTTTTAATGATTCAAACATTACTCCTATGTATAGTTTTTTAGGCTACTATTCTAAGCATAGGATAGGAAAATATCCAAAAAAGAATATGTAATTTCTTATTAAAAATAGTAAATTTTTGGTGAATATTATCAATTCAATCATAGATATATAAGAAATAGGAAACTTTTTAAGCAAATCATAATATATATATATATATATATATATATATATATATATATATATATAATTGGTGAAATATATATATAGCTAATTGGTGAAATATATATATAGCTAATTGGTAAAATTTCACGCTGCGCGCCAAATCTAATAGGTTGTGTGCTAAATATAATTTTGTTGGCTAGAGTAAATTGAAAGAAAGACAATAAAATGGAAAAGAAATAGTGGTGAATATGTCAAAGGAACCCAAGTCTTAGAAACATTAGATAAAGATGTAACGAAGAGAACCAAAGTAACTAAGAAGGGTGTACATTATGGGAAGGTAATCTTAAGGAATTCTGATAATAAGTGAAAAGAGTAAGCTTGTATCTTGTGCTTTACTATCAAACTTTAAGGAATATTTATGATACATAAATAAAATCATAGAAACAATTAAAAAAAATTAAAAATATAACTATAAACCATTTCATAGATTACTATTCATGTTCGCTAAGGCCTTTCTATAATTTTTACAAGACAATCGAAAAAAAGAATACACAACTACATGGATGTAGCTCAATGAATGAAATAAATACTAAAAGCAACAGATGCACACAAGTTTAGAGCTAAAAGTATAAAAACAAAAATATTTAAGAGTCAAGCTAAGAATGTAGAAATCCATCCTATGAGGAGAAGGGATGCTATAGGTGAAGCATCCTCGTGCACCCTAATATTCTATATCAAAACATAACATAGCATAGGTATCCATCCTTCAGGGAGAAGTGATGTTATAGGTGAGGTATCCTCCTTTGTAAATGTCCTCTCATGTTCTATATCAAAACATCTCATATAAAAACATAGCATGTGCTTAAACCACTCATCACATACAAAAATTTAGGTTATTGTCAAATATTCCATTATTAAATATGTAAATATGGTTTAATTTTGTTAATTTAATAATATTAAAATTATAAATTTATAGAAAAATATTTACATACTTATATATCACATGTTTGATATCAATTTATAGAAAATATTTTACGGATTTATATATCGTATAATTGATTGCCGTAAATTTAATAGTTTTAATAAAAAAAATTAATTTTATAATTTCGTATTTAATTAGTTTTTAGAATTTTGATTTAATTTTTTTTTGGTAGGTAAGTATTTATGGGGATTTGAACCAATGACCTATCGCAAGGAGTTCACCGTCAAACCAAAGTTTGTGGGTGAATTTTCATTTAATTATCAATAATTATTAAATAAATAATGAAAAATTATTTTCCCTAAAAATTCTATAACATTTTAAATAATAATTTAACATGAAAATCAAATTTTTAAAACATATTATTTGTTGAATTATGTTTATATATAGTTAAGAGAGGTTTTTATTATTACTTTTTGGCACAGAGGAAGTTAGTTGGTGAACAAGCATACACACCTTTTCACTATTGAATCATGAATCATCGTAATATTGGTAATACTAAAAATAAAAATAACCACAACTCACTTATAATTAGTTTTAGTTTTATGATAATTAATTTTTTTAAGTTTGAAAAGTAGTAAAATTATTTAAAAATATATCTTAAATAATTTAGAGTATGAGTATATATATATATGATTTAAAATAAATATATAAAAATATATTTTTATTATATTTTATATTTTTATATTTATATCACATCATTTCTAATTATAATTTTTTTATAAGTTTAAATTTTTATTTTATTAATCGTATAAAATGAAGCTATTTAATTAATATATTTATGTATAAGTTTATTTTTGTCTATGAAGCATTCAGAAGATATGGTTATAGGTTTAATTTTTGGTTTGAGAAATTGTGATTTAGAAGCATTTAATTCGTTAAAATTAATGTAAAATTATATCTGGCCAAAGCCACAACAAAACTTAACATGACTAAATTTTTAGTAAAAAAATAATGACTTAACCATAAGCGAGGTAAATATACTAATTTATAATTAGTATTTATAATACAAATTATTTAAAAAAAATAATATATAATAAATTAAATATTATGTATTTAGTAACATCTCTATTATATTATAGTATAGATGTATTTTTTCTTACATAATTATAATATATTAAAATTTGATGATAATATTTTGAATGGATAGTAAATAAATATATTATATTCTATAATATAATATATTAAAATATGATAATAATAATTTCAATGAATAAATATACACCGTAGGCATTTTTTTTATGAACATGATACTGATTCAAATTATTTATAAATTATGAAAATATACCTAAAATCCTAATTTGATAATAGTTAAACATTATTGTCTTGAAACTCAACATCTTCTATGATTTTTATTAAACATAATTAAGTGTTAAGTAAATAGGGATATCCATTTCGGAAAGGAACTCAAAGAATTTTGAGCAAATATTATTCATCCAATAATCAAATCAATGTATCAGGTTGACATGAGACCCTCCTCTTGAGTGTCACAACATAATTTATTTAATAATATATCTTCTGCTTACGGGTGTGGAATAGTTCGCAGTAGCTAGATGTAGGATTGACCATAAGGAGATCAAGCAAGGAAGCGGAACATTACCACTCCTTGAAGCTGGTGGCAGAAGGCCAAGAGAAAGGCATAAGATCCCAGAGAATGCGAAGGCAGAAGATGCCAGCTGAGTTGATATGTCACTCTCTGGCACAACCACATTGATACTAAACTTTCAATTTCGCTCAAGATGAGGAAGCAGAGCCTTCGCTGACATTTAGAACACATTGAAGATTTGTAAGTCGAAAAAACACGAAAAATCTTCAAAGCACTAAAATTAAAGACGCCTGCAATACATCAAAGCAAAGTAACCGTATTCTATTATATTCACTTACCTGCAATCTTTTTCTCGAATTTAGAAAACTCTTTATTGACGTTGAATTAATAAGATAGATCTGTACTCTGTACGTTGTTTTCAACTTTTCAAGTGTGATGGTGATTAGGTTTTCTCGAATGGGCAACCATCATATGCAGGTGCTGGGACGATTAGGTCTTGCTTACAACGGTTCTAGCAAAATGGACACCGTTAGAAAGCAAACCAACGTGAAGTGATTGGTACAACATGCATTTCCTCACTTTCTCATCTTCCAGGTTTCGACAATTTTGAGATAGATGTGACTCATTTTTATATTTGGGTTAATAGCTTCCCTATCTTATCAATACAACAACAAATTAATGCACAAGGCACAACGATCCGTTAAATGGATTAATGATTTTTTCCCATTCATTTTTAAGATATTGACGTCAAGATACTCCAGGATTACATATTCTTTTCAACGTGTATACATCTATTACAATATCATAAATATGATATGTGTGCATTTAAAACATTTTCTGATTTTAATCTGGACATTTTTTAATTTAATTTGGGTAAGTTTGTCTTTTATGTTTTGATTTTGCATTCTTAAGTAAATATTCAATACTAACAAAAAAAAATCAAATTTCTTGATGTACAAATTCTGCACTGTTATTTTTCATTATTTAAATTGTATTTTTGAATGTTATATAGAGTTTATATTGAAAATGATAAATAATATATACATAATTGTGATTAACATATTTTATGTAACATGGACACATTTTATAGTGCATATTAAAATGGTTTTTTATTATTAATTGTTTTTTAGTATATGTCAATATTTTATTTTAATGAAATTTTTCTATATGTAAATATATATGGAGTGGGTATCAAGATAAATTAGTTAACATAAATCTTCAAACATAAATATTTTTGAAAAAATATAAGAATTAAACATTTTACTTACATTTTTTATTTCTAATTATTTTATAGCATATTCAATTTTTATTATTATAGCATATTCATTTTCTATTTAGAGCAAAGTTTTTATTTTTATTTTAAAGGGGCAATAGGAAAACTTCTTTACAGTGCAAAATACAATATGTAATTTTTCTTTGTTTAAGTTGTATCTATGAATGTTAAATAGAGTATTATAGGACCAAATAAATGTTTTAACCATAAAAACTTAAATTTTTCATGACATATACATAGATTTTTTTTAAATAATTGACATTAGAATATTTTATCTAACATGTACATGGAGACATTTTATCGGCAAAATTAAAATAGTTTTTTATTATTAATATATTTTTAAGTATATGTGACTATTAATTTGATAACTCACATTGAAAATGTATTTATATAGAACATTAAAATATTTTATTTTAACAATTCTTTTCTATATATAAATATGTATTATGTTGACATTGATATAAATTAGTTAATATAGATTTTCAAATAGTTGATATAAATTAGTTAAAATAGATCTTCAAATAGTTTATTTAAATTTCTTGTTGATATAGTTTTGAAAGATTTAAAATTTCTCATTTCTAATTACTTTATAACATATTCATTTTTATTATCAGATATTATTCTTCTATTTAAAACATAAATTTTACTTTTTATTATTTTTTAAATGGAATGGGATGAACTGCCACATCCCGTCATAGTGGGTTATAGAATGAGCCTCTCGGCTCAATGAGCATCTCAGCTCAAGAAGCCTAGATCCATCTTAATTGTTGATATCAAAGTTCCACATCCCCAAATAGTAGGCTATAGAATGAGCATTTGGTTGGCCTAGATCCATCTTAATTGCAGAGCTTAGAAGGTGGAATCAAATTTCCTTTCACTGTAAAATGGATTTGCATATCAAGAAAAAAATATTTTCATTGTAAAAGAGACTCGCATATCAAGAGATTTGAGATCCAAAGTTAAGTTAGATCTAAGCTAATTTAATTTCGGCCTTTAAAAAGACTATATTATTGATGAATACCATGGTTGTCAATACCATGGGTTATTTTTATTTTTTTATTCCTTTTATGGGGTTATTTTTATTTTTTTAGTTTTATTTTTATCTTTTTTTTGTTTATGTGCAACAAAATTAAAATAAAATATTTATAAAATATTTTAATTTTGAAATGAATTATATTTTTTTGCAAGTGCTATTGATAATCCATAGTGTTGGTCCACGATATTGTAACAAAACTTATTTATAAGTTAATACTATTACAACCACATTAAAAATATTAATGTGGTTGATATAGCCGAAGGCTTAATAATTATAACAAATAAAGCTATTGCAACCCTAAGAATGCGTTACCAATGCACACATTTAACTGATTATCCATGTATAAAAAGATTATGGCTCAATTTTAACAGAGAAAAAAAAGGAATTACACATATTATTGTAAAATGAACCATTTTCTAAATGAAATTTGCTTATATATAAATGAATGTTATAAATAATAATGAATAACTTATCATAGAGGAACTTACTAGAATTGGAATAATATTGGTGGGAGGAGAGCCACTTGACACGAATCTAATTTTTTAAATATATTAAATGTAGTGGAATATTTTTCTAAAAAAAAATGTTATATATAAATGGATGCTATAGATAATAATGAGAAACTTATTATGGATGAGCTTGTTATAATTGGAATAATCTCAAATCCCTAGGAAATTGGTAGCCACGGAGCCACTTAGCACAAATCTATTTTCTTAATAATGCTAATAAACATTATGAATAAGCATATACTAAGCATATTTCCTTGAGAACCAATCAAACATATATTAAAAGTAGTGGACTATTTTGCTAAAAAAAATTCTTATATATAAATGGATGTTATAGATAATAATGAGCAACTTATTATGGATGAGCTTGTTATGATTGGAATAATCTCAAATCCTTAGGAAATTGGTAGGCAGGGAGCCACTTAGCACAAATCTAATTTCTTAATAATGGTAATAAACATTATGAATAAGCATATACTAGGCATATTTCCTTGAGAATCAATCAAACTCCGGCCCTTGATAAACATTACGACCAAGCATATGATGAGCATATTCCCTTGAGAATCAATCTATGCCGTCAATTAAAAAAGTAAAGAAAAGTCAACAAATCGTCATCCACCTTAAGTTGAAATAAATAATCAAATATCCATGGTAAAATAGGGGTGGATAGATGTGGTTAAAATCTTGTTATATTGTATGTAAATATTATTAAAATGTTTACATTACATTAATATTTTTATTTATAATGGGCTAGAGAGCCTTTCATGCAATAAAATTAAATAAAATATTTTGGTTTTGAAAGTATCGATAATACATAGTATTTGAGCATAATATTATAACAAAGTCTATTTACAACTTAATAATATCCATAGTAAAAAAGTGTGAATATTCACAATTAAAATTTTTGTTATAATACAAATATTAATTTTCTATGAACTTATTGATTAAATTCGAATATAGTTACACCATCGTTATTTTAATATATAATAAAATAAATATTAATTAATAAATATTATTTATATATTATATATTTTAATATAATATATACATTTTTAAAAGAATATTGTTCATAAATTTATTAATAAAAATAAAATTACACTAAAAAAAATTGAATTTAAAAAATATTTATGCAAAATTTACCCATATTACTTTGTAGCCTGTAACATAATATGAAATTTAAGATTATTTCTGAAGAAAATTGACCGCATAAATTTTACGCAACCTATTTACTTATGATTGCAAATGTTAGAAATTAATGGAGAATAGGTTACGTAGTTATGATTTTCTCTTTATTTGACATTCAGTTCCTATTAATTAGGAATCTGTTTCTGCCTATGTATATATTTAATTCCTGATGATTAATGAATAAGTGAAGCGAATGCATTTGCTAGAGGGAGCTCCTGGTGACCTGCACCTGTGATCTCCCGTGTGTTTGTCCAAACTTCTGTCTTCTGCATTTCTTATCATGGTATCAGAGCTGGAGGAGTAAGCTGCTATTGCGTGAGGTGAATCGCTGCCAAATTGCCGTGAAGGAGATCTCTGCGAATTTCGATTGAATCGCTACTGGGAAGGCGTTTGATAGCCAAGTTTGGTTAGCCAAGTGGGATAGGTGTTTGATTGAAGGCGCCAAGAAGACTGGAGAACGTTGCCGTAGAGGGTGAAGCTTTTGTTTGCTGCTCGTCTTGAATCTGTTGGGCTTCATATTGAATCAGCGTGCATGTTCGGTTGCAACGTGCCAAAGGTTTGCGCAATCCTTTTTGATCACTACAAAATTGAATCGATTTTCTAAGCCCTGCCCGTTTGTTAAGAAGCCAGATCTTGGCATCGGTATTGTTGTTTAATGATTTGTGTGATCTACGGTTGATATGCTGCTGCAATTTCGTTTGAGCTACACCGATCGATTGGGGCACAGTTGAGCCAGACCTTCTCCCTTCTGGGCCGAGGAAAATAAAGTTTGTGGTACTGGTTGTCCATCATTTGTTGAACCTGTGGCTGATCGAAGACTGCGTATGGTGATTGAGCACTATTAGTGATCGAGAAATGGGGATTATCCAATGCCTTGTGATTGTGTTAATCACTAGTTGTCTTTGTATTTGGGGAGCTTCGGTGCGAGCTCGTGAGGCAGTAGTGTGCTGCCTATGTGGAGGGGCCGTAGGCTGATTGGTGGATTAATTCTGCGTTAAAAGATTTCATTGGGGCCTCCCATCTTTCTTTTTCCTCATCAGTATCTGGTCAACACATCACGGTAACGTTGGTGCGCCCGAATGGCTGACTGACTAGAATGGAATTGCTTCTATTGTCTGATCTTCCATCTGCGTAAGCCGATATCTCACCGTTGTTACTGAGATATCTGATCGTTGTCCTTGGAATTGCTGAGTGGAACCTGTGTGTTCTGAGGAGGTGCATTTGGATGTTCACTGTTGGTGGAGCCTTGTTGATATATCTGCGCTGAGGTGTCGTAGTCTGTAAGAAAGCAGCATCCGTCGATTTGGACGGAGGAACGCGCGCAAAGAAACTCCACCAGGTAGCCTGTTTTTTTTAAGTTGTCGAGGTAACCTTTTTTTTTCAAGATTAACTCTCAGATGGTAGATTATTTAAATGAAAGCAGCAAATTGGATGGTTCCAATTACCTAAATTGGAGATTTAAGCTTCAGACTTTGCTTGAACGTCAGAATACCTACAGAATTGTCATCGGTGATGAAAGTAAGACAACTATTGTAAATGGTGGAACGAATGCAACAACTCAAGAATGGGAGAAAAGGGAGCTGAAGGCAAAGGTCGTACTAAAAATTTCAGTTAAAGATTGCATCATTCCTCATATTCGGGATTGCAAGACAGCGGATGAGATCTGGACAACTCTCAAAGACATGTATGAAATCAAGAACACCAACCGAACCTTGTTCCTCATGAAGAAGATCCTCTCAATCAAGATGGAGGAGAATGAGTCTGTTTCATCATTCTTATCTCGGATAAAGGAAGTTAAAGATAAGCTATCTGATATCGGTCAAAACTGTGGCAAATGATGATCTGGTGACAATCACCATGAACGATATGACAGATGACTATCAGATGTTTATAACTAGATTGAATGCAAGGGAAAAGCCTCCAAGTTTTGAAGAGCTTACTGGAATTTTGCTACATGAAGAGGAAATGAGGTTGTCTCTCAAGCCTCAAGATCCAGATCTTGCATTGATAACAAAGTTCAAGCCAAAAGGGAGAGCGATGGCTGATCAGAGGAGGGGAAACACATCAGAAATGACACCACAAGGTATGACCTCGTATAGAAATGACTCTGCTCCTGAATGTTTTTATTGTGGTAAGATAGGCCATATTGCTAAATTTTGTCTCAAGAAGAAGGAAAATCAAGAGAGGTTCAATCAGAAAAGGCATGCAGGTCATTTGGCAGATGCAGATGCAGATACAGACCCAGATCAGAATCTGGATGTTAGACTATTTATGGCCGAGGGTGACACTGCTACTGAGGAGGATGAATCAGATATTTGGATCATGGATTTTGGAGCCTCCTCGCATATGTCAGGTAAAAAGCAATGGTTCAGAAATTTTAAAGAATCTAACACTGGAGTAAAAGTCTATCTTAGAGATAATAGTGGGTACGAGATCAAGGGACATGGAGATGTCCTTGTTACTCTGCCTGATGGTAAGATTAGGAATATATCTGATGTGTGGTATGTTCCTGGCATTAAGAAGAACCTGATTTCTGTGTCCAAGATTACGGATCAGGACCTCAAAGTAGAATTTTTTAAATCTTATTGCATTATTAAAGATTTGTTGGATCAGATGAAGCCCATTACTATAGGTATTCGCATAGGAGGACTCTACAAGTTGAATGTGAAAAGTACGCCTCAGCAAGCCTTGATGGCGTCAAATAAGTTTGTTGTTATTGATACTCTGAATAAGCCAGATGAACTTGCTGGTGGATTTAAGAAGAACAATGCATCGTCCTCTGATCTCATAGCTGCCCTTACTGAGTTGGAGGTTACAAAACTGACAACAAATGTGACAGCAGAGTCCATGTTCATTGGAGTGGAGGGTTTTGAAGGAGAATATGGAGGAATTAAGTTTCGGAACGAGGAGACAACATTATCTGAGACATTAGAAGGGTTAGATAATGCCTTCGGTGGAGGTTTAGATCCATCTAAATTTGGAGCAACTATTGAGAAAGCTAAACCCAAAGGGCTTGGAGGCCTTGAGGAGCTGGAGAGTGGACAGTCAACATTGAAACCATCACTACCAGGGGCAACTCCACCCGGTGTAACTCTGGCCATAGGGAACGCTTCTGAAAACAAGGGTCCCTTATTATACATTTCTGAGGAGATCCATGCTGAGTTTAGAGGGTCGGTACTTAAAAAGATTGGACTTCAGGGTACATTGTATTTGAAAAATACTTCCCCAAAAGATTCTGGTGGTAAGGATACAAAATTTTCATTTAGACTCGATGGTACAGCTGGCATGAGGAGTGCTATCATGAATGATGCAATTGCTAGTACTCAAGGAAAGGGTTTGTTTCATGTTCGAACTCCAGCATCAGAGAATCCTATTACAGTTTTGAAATATCGTCTTCAACCCTGTTTTACTCCATTGCCTTTGAGGGTTCGTTTGGTCACCCGTCAAAGTGGGACCTTGCTTTCAATAATGATACAATATGTAGCCAATCCATTTTTACCCTCACCTCGTAAAGATGTGACTTTTATTTTGACATTACTAGAGGATCCTACTTTATTGAAAGTGTCTCCAAAGGCTACTTTGAACCGGCATAGTCAAGAATTAAGATGGCATATTCCAGAGATCCAATCACAAGGTCACCCTGGACGTTTAAGAGTTCAGATGCCAGTCAGCTCTCCAACTCGGGATTCCACAGATTGGGCTTCTCACAGGAAAGAACCAAATGTAAAAGGTCGCATAGAATTCTCTGTTCAAGGACACAGGAACTACAATTCACTAAGCCACTAGGAAGACTGAAGTTTGATTTGTTTAGGGACATTTTAAGTGTGTTTAAAAATCCCTTTCTCCATTAAGGGGGGATGTTAGAAATTAATGGAGAATAGGTTACGTAGTTATGATTTGCTCTTTATTTGACATTCAGTTCCTATTAATTAGGAATCTGTTTCTGCCTATGTATCTATTTAATTCCTGATGATTAATGAATAAGTGAAGCGAAGGCATTTGCTAGAGGGAGCTCTTGGTGATCTGCACCTGTGAGCTCTCGTGTGTTTGTCCAAACTTCTGTCTTCTGCATTTCTTATCAGCAAATCTCGTGAGTGTTTAATGATAATTTGCATGGATACATTATAATGGTTTTGTAAGTGTTTAATGGTAATTTCCATGAATACATTATAATGATTGATTACAATGTGATCTTTCCCCTTTGCCTATCAACAAGTTATTTAACAATCGTCTTGATTCTCGTCAAAAGTGTAACATAATATACTTGGTTCAGATTGAGCTGCAAATATGTTGCGATCAAGATACTATAACATGTTTTTAATAAATGAATTCTTTGACCATGGATTTCACATTATAGGTTCACTTTTATTGACGGTGTAATCCTAAAGTTTGTAGCATTTTTAGGATAGTTGACGAGGTGTAACATAATATACTTGGTTCAGATTGAGCTGCAAATATGTTGCGATGAAGATACTATAACATGCTTTTAATAAATGAATTCTTTGACCATGGATTTCACATTATAGGTTCACTTTTATTGACGGTGTAATCCTAAAGTTTGTAGCATTTTTAGGATAGTCTCTTTGACGCACTTGATGATATAAGTAATGATAACAATCGTTAAATCATACACAATTACAGAAACACAATCATATTATGCACAATTCGCGCATATGTAAACACACTCACACACGATTACATTCATATTACTCTTTTAAGTAGAGTTTCTGAGATCCAATTTATTCCTAAATTAGATAGAGAGGTTGAGAGAATTTCTCAACCATCACAAACCAACTTCTTAAATATGGAATGTAAGCATTAACTCCAACATCCCTCCTTAATGATTAAATTACATGAAAATAACAAAATAATCAAGCTTATCAGTAGATGCTCCATCAAGTTGCCTCATTACCCTCGGAAAGTTGTAGTTGGCAAGTTGGATTCCCGAGTTCCCTCAACTCCTGAATCAGGGACCTCCTGAAGTCAATTACTGCACAACATCCCAATCTGTCACATAACCTCATTAGGAAACCACTTCCATGTCTACCACTAATGAGGGATCCTTCCCTAGATCCACAACTGCCATACTATCTGGACAACCATCCATATTTAGCCTTACTGGTACTTGATCTTTAATTACTGGCATCAGACACATAGTTGAACTGCTGGTTATTTTTAAAAGCGTTTAATAGGTTCACTCTCTTCATCATTAGAATTCCATTGGTACTCATCTGGGGTTATATTTGCTGCTTATTTCCCTTTTAACACATCACTAGCACGAATTCTGCAATTCCACACTGTATGCCCAATTTTCCTGCAATAGTAGCATTCAATGTCACCTTTGTTTGCATTTTTCTTTCTCATCCTTGAATTTGTCCACAAGGCATTTTCTACATGAGAGTTCTTTTCGGGGTCCTCTGGTTTCAGTCGCTTTTCCTCCCCCAGAAGTGCTGCAATTGTCTCTTGCAATGTTTGTGTAGATATTTGACTCAAAGTGAAAACAACATTACTATAACTTGAAGGAAGACTATTTAATAATACAGCTTTAGCATCTTCATCCTCCACCTTAGTCCCAACTTCACTTAATTGTCTTAAAAGAGACATTAAATTATTTATATGACTGGACATAGATGTGTCCTCATTCATTTTCAGACTAAATAATTGCAACTTTAGGGAAAATTTTGCATTTGTAGATTTTACAGCAAACAATTGAGCCAAATGTTCCCATATTTCCTTTGATGTTTTAGTAAGATCTACATGATGTAATTGCGAACCAGAAAGAGAAAGTCCAATAATAGACTTAGCTTTGTCATCTTTATTTTTCCATTCAAATAACTCTTTGGCATCTGTAGGTGCTGCTTCTGAACCATTCACTATTCCCCACAAGTTTTTATTCATTAATTGCAGTTGTATTTTTACTTTCCACGAGGGAAAATTCAAACCACTGAATTTGTCTAACACCATAAACTCCATGATAAAAGAGAATACCTTTTCTAAAATGGAGAGAAAAATCCTGTTGAGGAAAAAAATGAATTTACAGGCTTGAAAAAAAAAACCACTCGTTCCTCACCTCTTTCGATCGGATTCAATTATAACTGGGCGTTTGGAATCAGCTGTCAATTATTTTCTTGGTCTGTGTCTGATCGGGTGCCCCAAAACAGCACAAGATCATTTGTCCAGGAGATGGCCCAACGTTGAGGATCCCAGCATCCTCATATTCATCAGCTGAAGAGCACGACTTTATCCGCTCGTGGATGTGTGGATTTGGAGGCTTGGCGGGCAGAAAGTGTGGTAGACCCGAGTTAATGTGACAATGAAGAACCCTGATGATGGATCCCATTTGGGATTCGAAACGTTGGTGTAAAAATTCTATTACTGTGGATTCTCCGATCAAAAATTCAAAAAGCACAAACCACAGATCTCTGAAATCTAATGAAGAAGACATTAAACCTGTGTTTCCACCATTTGATCCCTGACCGCAGCAGAGATTCTCAATAAATGACACCAATCAAGGATACGCTAACGCAATAATTCTTCCTATCGGCCTTCCAATACTTGTGTATGAGACGTATGGCCTCTCGGCTTAAACATCGACCTGAAATAAGGATATGCAGGGATGTAATTAAATAGCTCGAAGAAGGTGTTGTGGGATCCGTCGAATTTGATGATGCACAACCTTGCTTAACACTCAGAAAACCACAATTTTGATAAGAATTCTACGCGGCCGCCTTCTACAAACTGTTCGAGATCAGACGCGTTTTCTATTTCATAAGGAAGACCAAGTTCAGGTCCATACTAGCTCTGATACCATGATAACAATTGTTAAATCATACACAATTACAGAAACACAATCATATTATGCACAACTGGTGCATGTGTAAACACACTCACACATGATTACATTCAGATTACTCTTTTAAGTAGAGTTTCTGAGATCCAACTTATTCCTAAATTAGATAGAGAGGTTGAGAGAATTTCTCAACCATCACAAGCCAACTTCTTAAATATGGAATGTAAGCATTAACTCCAACAAGTAACTTGTGACATATACATAAATTCACATTGTAGAGTGGGTGATCCTTCACGACATTAGCGCCGACAACTATGAATTTTTTAGATATATATTAAGGTTTAGTTTAAATTTTCAGAGTTTTATTTGAATCCAAACGTTTTCTTAATCTATAAAGAAATTCGAAACTTTTTAATAAAATCATTGCAATATTTGGAGCATGCAAATTTATTAGATATATATTAAAGTTTAGTTTAAATTTTCAAGGTTTAGTTTGAATCCAAATTTTTGCATTATGTATAAGGAAATTCAAACTCTTTTAATAAAATCATTGCAATATTTGGACCATGCAAATTTGTGATTTGTTTAAAAAATTCACTCGTATATAGGTAAAAGATATTAGATTTTGGCCAAAATTCATTTAAAAATATATCCAATAACCAAAACAAATCCACTCGACTACTCGCAAGTTTAGGTTAAATTTCTATTTTCTATTTTGAATGTTGTCTATGTATGAAGTAATTTGTTAATCATATTTATTTGTAACACACATAAACCGGAAACCAAATAAATTTTATAGTAATTATTATCTTAATTAATGATGTACAATGTGTAGATATTAATACAGAGAGGAAAAAATTGAATTAGTTTTAGGGTGTTCTTGGATTTCAATAACTACCCAAACTCAGCCAAGTTTAATCCCGAGGATTAACTATCTAACATCCCCCTTAATCCGAAGGGATGTACCAAAGTACAAGAACGAGAGGTCAAAATGCATAAATGCATCTTAGCCAAGAGTTGAATGTCTTTCAAGAAATGGTTTTTAAGGATGACCACAAACGAATATGGGATAACTCAAGGTCTCATCCAACACCAACACTAGAACCTTCATAGCAGTTCTCAAAACAACCAAAAATGTGATTTTAAGGTGACCAGGACCTCTAGAACTATCATAACAGTTCCTCGAACAATTACAAACATGGAAGTGGTCATTCACAAAAAGCTCAATCAACTCAATCAGAAAAAACTAAAGTCTCACAACTCTCGTTGTAACTAGTATAGGTTGTGGTTTAGGTTCAATGTAGGTCTTTGACTTAGGCTCACTGGATATCTCGAACTCAAACCTATGGCATACCATCAACAATTCCCCATTGTCAGATACAAGGTGAGAAGTATTCATGATTACAAGGCTAGCCATCACTCTTGAACATATTCTTCAATATGACCTGTAAATTTTCTTGGTTGTTTTTGTCTAATCCCAAGAAGCAATCCATTTGAAATTTAGCTTCTCTCTTATAGTAATATTCTTTCTAGAACATCTATTTGTATGATGATTACACTTTCCACAATGTTCACATGGGTGAAGATCAAAACACCAATCTTTCACATGTCCAACTCTATTACATTGTTGGCATCTATCAACTTTCTTCCAAACAAGACCATCCAGAAATCTAGAACTTCGGAATTGTATAGGTTTAACAAAATCTAGAATGTGAAAAGATACATCCAAGATTTTATATCCCAACATAATTCTATGTTTATTGTGTGTACTCTTTCCCATGGTCTTATAGCAAGTTTCATGTCTGTATGCAGATGACTCTCTCATACACTTGCCTGAACATGACTTTTCGCTGCAACCAAATTTTATTTTGAAATCATTTCATTAAAATGATATTTTTTTGACTGATGATGAGGCTAAAAGAAACTATTGTTTTGAACAAGAACAAGTTTATAATTCTTCTTCTGTAATTCATGTAGTTCATCTCGCTCAAACAGATTCTAGCTTTAAGAATTCAATTTATTTTTTTTAGCATTTTCCAAACATGTTTGGATGTCAAAGAGTGTGTCCTTGATGATTTGGACATAGTTATCGATAGTAGAAAACATTAAATTGTTCAATGATCGTAGAAAATCATTGAGTTGGGTCACTTTTTCAAGTAGTCAACTTTGAAAAAAGGGTTGTCAGCGACCACTGAAAATGCACCCAATACAAACAAATTTACAATGATTTAACTAGTTGTCGGGTTCAACCAAAAATGCACCCGTTAAAAAAATAATTTCAACAACAATAATTATTATACTGCTCCAAACAAAATTTCATCTTCTTATGACAAAATATCTTCCAAATTGTATTCATAGGTATTTGAACTTGTGACCTCGTGATCTTTAACATACCATGTAATTGTATGAGCTTTGTTAACCACACTACCTTCTTTACAAGTTCAAGTTCATTATGCTTTCATGTATCCCAAATACTGCAATTTTAGAAATGCTGAAACCACCTTTGATATTTATCTTTTCCATTAAGGGAAACTCCAACTATGGAAACTATTGAATTCGTAATTGTTTTTCAGCCAAATGAATTCTTCAAACAAATTATTTTCAAATTTTCAAATATGTGATTATTGCTCTAAAAAAAAATATAAATCTCTTTCTTCTTTTGTTTTAAATAAAAATTGGATTAGTGATTTGATGGTGGGCGTAAAAAATAATCTAATAGAGAACTAGGTTCAAATTTTACTATTTCCCTTTTTCTTTGTTATCAAGTTTTAAAACTTATTTCAAATCAAAACAAACTTTTCCTGAAATATTTCCACCACTTTTTACTCCAAATTAATTAATTTCAGGACTTTTACTTTCTCATTCCACCTTTCTTTAACCATTTTATTTTTTCTTAAATATAATTGTAAAAGAAATGAGAAACATCTTTTTTAATCAGAATTTGATGTAGTTCTCATTTACTTGATACTCACCAAATTTTATCCTATTAACTTTCAGGTTTCTCTGATTCTTTCTCACTTCACATTCGCCTATCTAGCTATGCTTCTTTCTTTGTTCACTTTCACCTTTTCGGTCGTGCCTCTTTTTCTATTCACTTTCACCTTTTTGGCTCTGCCTCTTTCTCTCTTCACTTTCACCTTTCCGGCTCTCCTTCTTTCTTTATTCACTTTCATCATTATGGCTCTCGCTACTTCCACCCAAAGTTGTTGTTTCTAGAAGTAATATAAAATATATAGGAAATCTATTCACCTTTCTCGTGGTCTCATATTTTGGAAAATTCCTCCATATTAATTTATTTATTTTTACAGATCCTTGTCAAAAAATTCTGTAAATCTTTTTTTACTTTTACTTTCATGAACCTTGAAGTAATAATAAAAGTCAAAGAAATATATTCCTTGATCTAAAATTCTTGAAAATACCTCCTGTAAAATTTTAAAATTGCATGAATTTTCTTTTACCCTTAGATAAACCTTTGCCACATTTTCATCTCCAATTTAAGCATGCAAAATATCTTTAAAATATCATTTTAACCTCCATTTTATTTTTAAAAAATCTTCTTTCTCACTCTTCTAATGCATTTTTTTTTATCACCATGCCTCTATGTCACTTCTCATTTTTACTTGAAAATAAAAATTCATTCGATTAAAATATGAATTCATATTTTTCTTTATGCTACAACATTATTTCTCCATTACAAACTTCTCAAAGTAACTGGTTCTTCTCGCTTCAACATAGATTCCACATGTTTTTTTCTCCTTTTAATTCAAAGATGCACCAAGCTCTCCACATCTTCTCAGTGGTCTATCTTTTTCACAATGCCATAGAAAGACTACTCAAAATGAGGTCAAAGTATGTGAACACAGGGGCACCAAGAAAGCCAGAAAACAAATGGGTCAACTTAATGAAGAGGCAGATGAACTACCCGCTTTCATACCACTCTAACACACACAAACTGGGAATGAAATAAACTATATATTAATGATTATCTCAATCAATGATATACAATGCATACATATTAATACATACATGAAATAGTCGAATTAATTTTCAGGTGTTTTTGGATTCCAATAACCACCCAAACTTAATCCAAAAATTAACTTTTTAGCACTATTGTCTCTTTATTTATAATTGCTCGCGAACTTAACCCAAAAATTAACTTTTTAACACTATTGTCTCTTTATTTATAATTGCTCAAAATACCGTATTTTAACCAAAATTAGTTTACAAGGCCCAGTTGACTACTCGGTTAAATCCATTTTTTCCGTTTTCAATGTTGTCCACGTATGAAGTAATTTGTTCATCCTCTCTATTGCGGATTGGTATCACTTCAACGCACCATTGTCCTCTGTATTTATAATTGCTCTAAATTACGGTAAGGTTTCCATGATTCATAATTTGATGTCGAGACAATGATAACAAATCGTTTTCTTATCATGCTAATGCTTCAGAGCGAATGACAAATGTTCGATTTTTTACATGTGTCGTCGTTCATTGAACACCTCTGAAGTATATCATAGTATGTAACTTTGTTTCCGAAGAATAATTAATCTAAGCTTTTTATTATGAATTAGTATTGTCCTGTGTGAAGCATTAATGCCAATGGACCAATAAACTGTAAATTAAAAGCTCAACTATTAGATAACAATGTTCAGTGATCGTATCGGAATTTAAAAATCAAACCATTAAATGACACCGTAGGGCTTTAGCAAATGATTCTACTCAGTTTTATATGAAAGTCGAAGCATTAGCGTAGACTGACAAAGAAACCATAAATTAAAACCTCAATGAATAGCACTGAAGAATTATACTGAAAGATACTTGATGTGATTTGAGAATTGTATATGAGTATATCAAATTTTAATTTAAGAGAAATCAAACTTTATTTACAAATTATATTATTAATATTTAAGTATTTTTTTAATATGAGAATTAAAAAAAATTGGTTTAAAAATTTATTTTATTTTTTATTTTGTAATATTTTGATTTAATATTATGGATTATAATATTGGATTTATAATAAAGAGTGTTTAATATAGAAGGTTTATATAATGAAATTGATATTAGAATTTATAATATTGAGTTGTAAACTATATTTAATATATACGAGATATAATATTAAGGTTTAATATTAGTGTTTATATTATTAGAGTTTATAGTTTTAGAATTTATAATATTAGGTTTTAAACCTAATTTTCTAATAAGATATAAAAATTAGAGTTTAATATTAAGGTTTATGATATTACAAAATATGTGCTTATAATATTTAATCTATAACAAAATGTGTAATATTAGTTTTATAATGTTGGGTTTGATATAGAATAAGCATAATTCTTTATAATATTGACATTCAATACTCTTTGACATTGCAATTCATTCAAGGCGACACTAAAAAAATTGTCAATGACATTTTCTAATGTGGTTGACTATGTTCGATTATGTTTGATAATCAACATTCTTCAATTTAGGTAAAAAATAAATATATGACATTTAATATATAGTATTTATAATATTAGAGATTAATAGATAGGTTTTATATAAGGGTTTCTAATATTAGGTTTGTAAAAATAAATTTAATATTACGGTCTATAATATTAAGTTTAATATTAATGTTTTGTTGAAGCTGCAATAACAACATCCCAAAATTTAGCCCACCACTCAAATTTTGTGTCCCCTTTTCTTTTAAAGGATATAATTTTTATGTCTATTATTAGATTGATTAGACCTTTCAATGTCTTAGCTCCCATCAAATCGTATGGTTTCTCATGCTTCCACAATGCATATTGTACATGATCACCATTTCTTTCTCTTCTTTATGAATGCATTCATGTTTTGTAGGTTGTTATTTTAGTGATGCACTTTTAAATCTTTATGTCTCCATGACATGCATTGCAATTCACAAGTCATGAATTTATATTGCATGAGTGAGCATGATACCCTTGATTAATTTTGGTTCTCATTATATTTAATGCATCAGGGTTTGTGAATTTTTTACTTTCATGATGCATCCTAAAGCTTTATATTTCCATGATATGCATTGTAAACTATAGACATATATTTTGTGTTGCTAGCATGCCTTGGTTATCATTCTCTAACATGAATGTTCAAAGCTTGAGCCTTCATGAGCATCATCATGGTTGAAATTGCACTATATATTTTAGATTTTAATTGCACCATATATTTTAGATTTCTAGTCATTAAATTTTGTCATCTATCCATTTGAGATTGAATCTTCAAATACGCAATATGCATTGAACTTGTTTCAAGAGAAGGCCTTCAAAACATATTTATTACTTGTATTTGCAAATCCTTTCAAGGTTTCTTTTAGTTTCTCTTGGAGCTAATGCTAGAAACTTATTAATGAATTAGAGTGGCCAATGCAGATCATGTGTGTTTATTTTATAAATTCTAGATGCACTAGTTTGAACAAACAAACTTGTATGCATTTCATTTCCTAATTTAACCAAAACTCAAAGAATGTGCATTATTCCTCAAGCTCATGCTCTCTAAACTCATATTTGATTTAAAATGAAATCAAACAACCATTACATATTTCAAGCTTCACTCTCCTCACTTCAAAGAGCAATTATTTAGATACAAAATTTAAGGAGCTAATGGCATGAATGAGCTTTGATGAGAAATGGTAAAAGCATGAAACTCATGTGATAAAAAGATTCTCACTCTCGTGAATGATAAAGTTCTTAGTAAGTTTATCTTTAAATTAATTCACATACAAATGTTAAATTTCCATTTACTTCTTATCAATCTCATAAATTTTTTTATTTTATTTAAGATTTTAATGAAAGTGTTGAAAAATAATTTAGAAGACTTTGAAAAACCATTTAAAATACTTATTGGATGTGAAGATTAAGGAGTGCATAATACAATGCACATATTTAAAAGTTGCATTAAAGACCACACAAAGGGCCTTTAAGACAATTATGATACAAGCAAATAATGCCATATAAACTAATGTTAAAAACGTTAAAAACATTAAGGGAATATGTTGAAAACATTAAAGGGTTGTGTTGCATAAGATAAAGTGATTACATCAAAACAAATGGAAACGGACATGAAGGAACAACAATACCACAAATGTTAAAAGGATAATACAATTCATTGCTATTGCAATGGATAATGAACTGTATTGCAAAAATAAAACAACACATCGGAAATAATAAAATAAACCAGCACATTTAAACAACATTTAAAGTAACCCATTGATAATACAATTCATTGCTATTGCAATGGATAATGAATTGTATTGCAAAAATAAAATAAAAAAGCACATCGGAAATAATAAAAAAAAGCGGAACATTTAAACAATATTTAAAGTAGCCCATTGATAATACAATTCGTTGCTATTGCAATGGATAATGAATTGTATTGCAAAATTAAAACAACACATCGGAAATACCAACACATTTAAACAATAATTAAAGTAGCCCATTAAATAATAATAAAAGAACATTTCACATATATGAAAACCATGCACGACAAAGGATAATGCGACCAATATCATGCGTTGTGATGGCAGTTAAATTTCCAAATTACAATGGTTGAGAATATCATACATGAGTTGCACAATGCATGGAGGAAGCGATTACAACATGCGTTGAGGGAAAAATATGTTACAAAGGTGAGTTAGAAATGATATGTGAAGGATGCGTTCAAAACATGTATATATTAATATTGCATGTAATAAATGACAATGTGAAAACTGTATTAAATGTTTATAGTGGATATATATTAAAAGGCTACAATGCATGAGGAGGATATAACACGTTACGTTGCAAAGAATCAAACGTCAAAAATGTGTTAGTAAAGGAAATGAATGAATATATAATGGGTTGGGAATAATATAGAAACTACGATGTAATGTGTTGCGTTGACATATTGCCCAAAGATATATTTCAATGCATTGAAATGAGACATTAAATTGAAATAGGTGGAAGACAATATAAGGCAACATTTAGAAAGAATTAAAACGGAGGGCTAAACATCATTTAAGATAGCGGTAGAAGATAATGTAAAGGCTTCATAGATAATCGTTTAAAGGGTGCATTCATAACTATTTAATAATGCATTGAAAAACTATTTATAGAAGCATTGTGTTAGAAACCATAGAAGGGTGTGTCAAACCAATTTAAACAAGGGAGCCACTGCCTTAGCGGTAGTCCCTGTTGGGGTCTGCCACAACAACTCAATACAAACTATTTCTGCAACATGCACCTGTACCATAGGCATAGGCAATAGCACAAGGCAGTTTTAATAATCATTTGAAGTTACCATTGATGGTGCAACAATATAGAAATGAATGATTTTTACACGTTTGACATGCTGGAATCCTAATCAGAATAATCATTTGAAGTTACCATTGATGGTCCAACAATATAGATATGAATGATTTTTACACGTTTGACATGCTGGAATCCTAATCAGAATAGCAAAAAATTTGCACACAGAAAAAGAACCACTGAAATGCAGAAAGCAAGGAACCGCTGAAATGCAGGGAGCAAGTTTTTGAAATGCACCAGGACCTGGACCTACGATGTTAGTGAACCTCAGGAATAACGTTCTTTGTTTCTCAGGAATAGCACTCTTTGTTTTTGTCCCCTGTACCATTTAATCTACTTTACAATGCTATTAAAAAATTCCAATCTACTCCTCTATCTAATCTCGACTATCGCAAAGATCGTTAATGTTGTGAACTTCCAAAAAATATCGGTGTCGACAAAAGCATTTAAATAATGATAAATGGCAGGGAAAATATCTCTTAAAAATTCTGGCTTGAAAAGTAAATGCCTCCCAATAATAGATTCTATATGTTTACAAAATATTTTAAACAAAGCTGCTCTTTAATATCATAGATGCAGTTTCTAAAAATAGGTAATCTAATGCTTGTGGGGTTGAAAAAGTTTAAGTAGACCAGATTAGTGCTTCCAGGTGTTTCCAGCATACATCAATAGTCGGGCCGTAATTAGACCGAATACCCATGTGTCTCAGAAATAGCTCCGGAGGCCTGTACTCTCTGGTGATGACCTTATGACTCATTCCACGTGCTTGTATTCGAGCAAGACCAAAGTCACATATCTTTATCGTTTGGTTCTCTGTTATGAGAATGTTTTGGGGCTTCAAATCGCAATGTAGCACATTGGCAGAGTGCAGATAGTTAAGGGCTCTCAGTATCTGTAAATCATAACCGAATGAATTTGTTAAACCATGCTCAACTCCACCGCCCCAATGACTTGAACCGATTAGAAATGCATTGGTCATCATAAATTCAATTTATTACATGTCTCAAGAAATTTTAATAAAAAACGGCTTCAAGATTTCCAAGAAAAACCAGATTCAAGATAACAGCGGTTAGGTCAAGTTAACTTTGCAAGAAAAATAAGTTAACAACAACTAGAGGAATTGCGGGAAAATTTAAAGTAAACCTCCACAAATTTCAACCAACGCTTCCCAGATTTCAAGAAATTTCTGAAAAATGGCTGGAATGCTTCTTAAAAAAAATTCTAAATGAACAGCAGCTATCAGGTTTGAAAATCGAACGAAAAATTGTTAACGGTTTCAAGAAAAAAATAGAATTAATTAGGAAACATGGCCTACCTAAAGGAATTATGGGTTTCAGAGTGTGACATCACTATGTATGCTGGTACTATTTTAGTATCCTACACTACTATATATGAACTGTGTTAACGTCTTAATTCTATTGGATTCTAAGATATTTACATAGTCTACACTCTAGAAACTAACTAAAAAAGTTGATTCAGAATTCAAACATCAAATGAGTGTATGCATAAACAAAAGCACGACGATGTCCTTATAGTTAAGAGCAGCCATCACGTTTCGAAGTCAAACGAACAATAGTTAATGCGTTTAAAGAAAAAAAATGTTTCAGAGAACGATATCACTATAGTTGATGCGTTTAAAGGAAAAAAATGTTTCAGAGAATGATATCACTATGTGTGTCCGTATTGTTTTAGTGATCTGCACCACTATATATGAAATGTGTTAATTTGATAGATTTGGGATTTCCATTAATTATAATTTTTATTCTTCTTTGAGTCTCTAAAATACTACGTGGCCCCATTTTTCCATGCAAGGTTACATATGTCTGGAAGCAAATTTTTTTGTAGTGCAGGAGTAACGTTAGCAAGGTTACAGATGTGTAGCACCTTTGGATTTGGTCGGTGCCATGTGTGAATTGAAGAACCCACCCAAAGCTAAAGTAATTCGTTGAACCTTCACTAGATCAGAATTTAGTCAGAGGCACATGAAGCTATAAAACCTAGACCCATTCAGGTTTGGCTATAATTCTGTGGTTGGATCTGCACTATAATTTTCCCTCTGTGCAGTAGAAAATTTATTCACCATGGGTAGTGTAAGCACAATGAGTAGTTCCACACTCTGTCCTGCAAATCCAACACAGGAAAAGCATTTCTCACTTTCTCCATTTGATCTTCAGCTAGCAGAGGCCAACTACATTCAGTATGTACTCTTCTTCCAACATGGATTTGTTAATAATTCGCTTGAAGTAACAATTGACCGGTTGAAATGGAGCCTGGAAAAGGTGCTCCTTCATTTCTACCCTTTCGCTGGAGAATTGGTCAACTTTCCCGACAGTTTTCTAAATATCGAATGCAATAACGAGGGTGCCCAATTTACAGAGGTCGTTGCAAACTCCACTCTTGACCAGATTCTCGTTCCAAAAGTCCTCGCTATATTCAGGAACTGTTGTTTCCTCTGAACCATTCTATTTGTGCAGACAAATGGTCTCTTCCTTTGCTTGTAGTTCAGGTATGTGATTGAAAAACCTCCTAATTACAATCTACATTTAATTAATGATTTGAAAGATGTTTTCTTTGTTACAGTTTACTATACACAGATGTAGAAAATAGACTTTTCTATGATATATATTTTCTTGTCAGTTACAAATTTGATAAGAATTGGGTAGAAATCCCAAATATGGTCGAAATATAATCAATTTTTTGAGCACCCCAACAGCTTGTTCAATTTAAATAAACTTAAATTATAATAAAATATGAACGGAATTGTAATTCAATAAAAACTATACTTTCCCAGTTTTGCAGAATATTTCTGCTCATTCTCTCGAGTGCACCAGAACACCGTATTCTTCTCATGTTCACTGATATTTGAATATCATACAGGACATCAGTCTTTATCTACTATCTTAAATTTCCTAGATACCTTAAAGATCTTGAGAATACTAAATGAGGCATTTACCGTTGAGTTTTTGAGTAAGGTTTTCATGTTCAATATCATTAATATCGCCTGCAGTAAATAGAAACAGTTAAAGAAAAAAAACGATGCATTTAAAGCAGAGGAAATTAAAGAACAAAATGGATGCATTTCTCGTTGAGTATTTTGCTAAGTTCACCTAGAAGACACGGTGCTAAATTTATGTTTTGAATTAAGAGGTTCTCCATGATCCTCTGCAGGTAGATCCCTTGCAGCTATCGGAATAACATAAAATAACAAGGTACTTCTCTGGAGTTAGCTGCATCTGAAGTTTTTCCAAATACATAAAGATAGTCTGATACATACTAGGCTTGTCAGGCCACAAACTACAATGCCACTGCCTTCTACAATGCCACTGCCTTTCTCTGGTGCAACTAGCTATGAAGTACATTGAAAGGCTAGAATTGCAATCTTGCAGACTCAAGCGGGTAGATAACAGAGCACATCCAAAGAGTGCAATTGAAGCGTGTAGATAACAGAGCACGTCCAAAAAGTGCAATTGAAATCTTGCAGACTCTTCTGGGCAGGCGGCGACTATCTTTTACAAGATTTACAGACACTGAAATTTTCCAAGAATAGGTATCTTGATAAACAATAGAGGCAAATGGTCTTAGGTTTTATACGGCCCTTTCTCTTGCAAGAATTTTAGGAGTTGCATGCTAATAGCCATATGGAAGGGGCCTTGCATGCTAATAGCCATGTGGAAAGAGCCTTGATATACATGTGGAAAGGACCTCGAAACTACAACATACGTGGGATAAGATGATATTGCAAACTTTGCTTCAACCAGCCTACTTTGGATAAGATGATATTGCAAACTTTGCCTCAACCAGCCTACTTTGGATAAGATGATATTGCCTCAATCTTTCTGCATCGGGCAACGTGAAGGCTGTAATAAGAGGTCGATTGTTTTCTGAACCAAAAACTTTGCTTAAAATTTCGTTGAATGAAATTGGGAGCATTAAACTTAGGTTAAAATGAAAAAACACTGAAAAAAATAGGTCAAAGTATAAACTAATGGTCGATCAAAGATCGAGCGATCACTAATTGTCCACGCAGGGACTAATAATATTAATGGTGCAAAGAGGTTATATAATGAGGACTGTGCATTCCATCATTCCTCACATAAAGCATTTCATCATTTCTCATGTGACATAACAATATTATATTACAAGAAATAATGAATGTTTCGCAAGCCTTAAATGAGGATTCTGAGTGTCGAACTTGCCACGGAGTTATTGATGGAACAAAATACCTCACCTTAAATCCATGCTCAGCTAATTATTGTACAGTGAGACAATATTCCCTATTGTTGAACAATTGACCAATCTTAGCGATGTGATTGAATAATGGAAGTGATAGTAGTAAAAAGAATGATGTCAAAGAGCTTTGAAGGGGGCATATGTTGACGAGTTTTACAATAGCAGAAAAAACAACCATTGATTTGTAGTAAATACATGTATGCTTACTTCTATTATCTTTTATATCTTATTAGGTTTAATAATTTCTTCTGTGCCCTAATGGTTGGTCTTTTGTTTGCACTAAAAGAACTAGTTGGAAGGATACTGAATACATAAACTCACACTCCAAGGAATTAATCAATTTTGTTCCAATTGTTTGACTAGAAATATGATGATATGAATGTGTTAAGGGAAGTGTGAAGGTTTAAGAATTTTTCTTCTCCTTTGAAAATTCTTACAAGAGAGTGAAGGATTCACTTGAGACTATACTTTAGCTTGTAGCAACGATTATCACATTTGACTATCTTTCTTTTCTTCATTCCAATGGCAAGGGTTTATTTATTTGAGAATGAACAATATAGGAAATTTAAGTGCAAACTCATGGATTATTAAGATGAATTTGGTTTTAAGTGGATAATTTAACAAGTTATTTAATGGCTATGTAGGAGTATTGAAAGACCTTGTGCATATGGATAGGGTTACTATTACAATCTATACCTTGAGCTCATACACATTTTATGTCACTAATAAAAAAAAAAGAGCTAAAGGATATTTAAATCATTATGGTTTTGAAGAACTACTATCAAGATTCAAGCAAAGAAGTGCACCATTGCAAGACTCTAGGTTTGAAGAGAAAGCATGTTGCTAGAGGATGTACATTATTTCTTTCAAACTTCAACTACAAGAGAATTTCAATTGTGATTGAAAGGAAAAATAAATTACTGTTACCTAAACAACAACAAGAAACAATGACCTCATTCATGAAACAAGGCTAAATTTTTTCTATTATTTTCTTTATAGCCTTTTATGTTGGAGAATTTCATATTTTACTATGTTGGAAAATTGTATTCAATGCCCTAATGGTCGGTTGCATGCATGAGCAGATGGAGTTGCTTGAGGGTCACTACCACATATCAAATCATACATCTTATAGCAATAGATTTATTTAATTTTATTTTCTCATTGGAATCATTCTTACGTTTTAGTGACTAAGTGGGTATAAAAATGTCATAAATTTTAAATATCAGAGTCATAGGAAGGTGAACAAAAAAAGGTAGAGGTCTTAGAAATCTAATTCTTAATAATAATGGTGCACTTTTGAAGTCTGCAACCATCATCCTCCTTTCCTAATTTTATTTCCATCATTTTATTGACTAGGGTTAGCTACTTTTGCAACAACATTATTGAGCATTTTAATATAAACTTATGGATTGTGTAAAAGGCCCTTGATAAGGAAACTAACATGTTTTTTTAATTGATTGCAGGAACGTTACAAAAAACTATGCTTATGGCTCACGTAATGTATTGTAGCTCCCACTAATAAACTTTACAGTGCTACAAATACTTTGGCACCAATTGAAAGGAAAATATATTGATTTTATTGTTGACCATAATAATTTGCATGCATAATTCTATCCTATTTCTTTCATTATATCGTATTTTTTATATCAATAATTAAAGGTAAAGTTCATACATGAGTTATTTGGAATGTAAAGAGTCATAGAGTTGAATGAGAAATGAGGGAATTTGAAAATCCATGGGAAAGGTGAAAGGCCACCCACCCCCTCGGATAAAATACCCTCATGCCTCTTTTGTAAAAGGGACTTTTGGCACTTGAATGCTTTAGATTATTTGTATCCTTCTATGCTTTGAGCACATTAGCTATTGGTAGTTGATATGATAAGTGATTGTGAGGCTAGGATTTGTGTTTCGAAGATGAAATGAACTGTTCTCATTCAACTATTTGGTTTTGAGTGACCTCTAGTACATTTTATTGGATTTATAAACAATATTAATGAGAATCTTTCCCTTATTGAATTGATTCCCATGCATTTTAATGGCACTAGTAATGGCTACCCAAAGATTTTATTGTTTATGCATGTGTTTTTACATATTGCATGTATGTTTATGAACTAATTGGTTACATGAAACTTGTGTGTTTGTTGTGAAGCTATCCTCTTCATTCAATTTTAAAGTTAGTAATTGATTGTGAGCTAATTTATTGTTGGTTCCTATCACTTTCTTACTCGTGTATGTCTTAGTTAGTGTCAATTTCCTAATTCTTTCTTAGGCCACGCTCTTTCTCATTGTTTCGTTGTTAGTTTCTTGTATTATGTTACACTAGTCATCAATGGAGAGCTCATAGAATCCTTATTCTTTTTTCATTTTACACTTGGTCTCACATTCATTTCACTATATTCAAAAGCCAAGAGTAGCACACACATAGATGGTAGAAATTGATGCACAAACCAGATGGGGCTCTTATCCCAAAGAGTGCAAGGTCTAATTGAGACCCCCTACTATTATCGAATCATCCAAAGCAGTCAAAAGGTTTCTAATATTGGGTTTACATTGCCATTTATTCAATGTCATATTGTGGTATTACAAAATTAGGGTTTATAATATTGGGTTTAATATTACAGTTTAAAATATTGAATTTTATAATCTTAGAGTTTATGATGTTTGGTTTAGTATTAGGGTTTAATATTGTATCATTGGAATGGCACAAAAATGTAGCTAATGTCTCAATATGAAAAAGATTGCCACAATGTGATAATCATTATGAGAATGTTACATTACGTTGCAATTTATTGAACATGAGATTGTGACATTACAAAATTAGGATTTAATATTAGGGTTTAATATTGGGTTTTCTAATATTAAATTTTAATATTATCATTTAATATTATGGCTTATAAAAGTGGGCTTAATATTATGGTTTATAAATGGCTTTATAATATTGGGTTTAATATTACAATTCATATTGGGTTTATAATATTGGATTTATGATATTAGGGTCTCTAATACTGAATTTAATGTTAGGGTTTATAATATTAAGTTTAATAAAATATATATAAAGTTGGATTTAATATTAGGGATTATAATATTGGGTTTAATATTTGGGTTTAATAAAGAGTTTCAATGTTAATTGAAATTTACTCAATTAGTTGAATACATAAATTATTATTACTTATATGAAAAGCTTAATATTAAAAAGTGATATTTTACTCAATATTAAAACACAATACTAAAACCTTATACTAAAATATACTATTAAAACCCTCGCATAAAACCTAATTATCACTTATATATTAGGTGCATGGTGTATATATATATATATATATATATATATACACCATGCACCTAATAATTATTAATGTGGTCGATATATCAACCATTTTCATTAATTTAGTTGTGCATGTACTTTAGGTAAGTAAATGGGAATATATCAACCACATTGTTATGTAGCAAGATATATATATATATATATATATATATATATATATATATATATATATATATATATATATATATATATATATATATATATATATATATATATATATACACCATGCACCTAATAATTATTAATGTGGTTGATATATCAACCACTTTTATTAATTTAGTTGTGCATGTACTTTATGTAAGTATATGGGAATATATCAACCACATTGTTATGTAACGAAATAAAAAAGATAGAAGAAAAGAGAGATCAATGATTTTAAAATAACTCTCTTTGAGGGTGCAACCTCCTTCTACATTACATAAATGAACAATTATTGGATGATTCAAATGACAAGACCTCCTTGGTATATATAGAAGTCTAAAGGGTGACAATATAATCATGGCCTACATAACAATATAACATAAGGGCACAACTATAAAAATAGTGGACTTCTATGGGGAACACCAATAACAATATGTGGGTTACAAGGGCACAATAATAATAATATAGGGGTTATAGTAGTATTATAGGGACCTAACTTCATCCTCTCCAAAAAAGTGTTTTCATCAAGACTTGAGTATTTTCAAATGCTTATGTTTAAAATTCACATCCTCCCATGTGGAATCTTTAGTGGGTAATTTCATCCTCTTAATGATATACTCTAAAATTGATTGATTCTGTAGTTTTTAGGTCCTTGTATCTATGACTACTTCATGCTCCAATACAGTTTTTTCTTCCTCGACAGTTCTGGCAATATTGTTTGAACTGAGAGCTTTCACCAATTACCTTCTTAAAGCATGAAACATGGAAAACTCTGTGTACTCGGGAAGATGGAGGAAGCTCCAATTTGTATGCCATAATACCAATCTTTTGGAACACTTTATAAGGACAATATTACTTGGGTGATAATTTATTATCGTTCTTAGCTTTCTTTAGGGACATTTGTTTGTATGGTTGTAGTTGTAAAAATGCCCAATCGCCTACATTAAAACTTCTTTCATTGCACCGTTGATATGCCTATTCTTTCATTTGATTTTGTGTCAGAGTGAGGTTATGCTTTAAGAGTTGGAGAACCTTTTTTTATTCTCAGCATGATCTTCCAGTGCTTGAACCATAGAATTTTCTCTTAAAAACGATGTGATGGACAGTGGATGATACCTATAAAGTTCCATAAATGGGGTCATTTTCGTTGCAATATGGAAGTAAGTGTTATACCAACATTCTCCCAAAGGTAGCCACTTCACCCATTGTGTTTGTTTATTAGATAGAAAGCAACAAGGATATACTTCCAAACATTTGTTCACTATCTCAGTTTTCTCATCACATTGAGCATGATAAGATGAAGTATGAACTAATTAACTACAAAGATAAGAAAATAATTTAGTCCAAAAATTTCTAGTGAAAATGGGATCTTTGTCACTTACAATAATCTTTGGGTAGCCATGTAGATTTTGAATTCTTTCCATGAATTCAATAACAATTTTTCTAGCTTTGAAAGGATGAGATAGTGAAAAAAAATGTGCATACTTCGTAAGTCTATAAACTACCACCATGATGGCACTCTTTCCTTCAAACTTGGGTAAACCTATAATAAAATCCATTGAGACCTCCTACCAACACTGACTTGGAATGGCTAAAGATTGTAATAGAGCTTGGGTCTTAATTGTCTCAACTTTATTTTGTTGGAAAACTAAACATTCTACCACAAACTTTTGAATATCAGATTTAAGGAAATCCCAAAATAATTCCTTCTTGAACCCGTGGTAAGTTTTTAAAAATCGAAAGTGCTCCCTAAAGGAGAGGTTTGAAATTCCAAAATAATCTTTTGTCTGAGTTTGGAATTTTTACATAGATATAAGTGATATTTGTACCATAACAAATCATTTTCCATATAAATGAATCATCTATACTGGGATCTTGCTGCAATTTTTGAAGGAGTGTCCACACCTCTTCGTCACTATTCTGTATATCACTTGCTTCATTTATCTAAGAAAGTTGGATAATAAAAATGGCATAGAGCAATGCTTCTACATCCTCATCCCTTCTTCATAGTGCATCTGCATCAACAATTTTTTTCCCTTTTCTGTAAATCATTTGAAAGTGAAAAATCAACATCCTTCTTACCCATTTCTTCTACTCATATGAAGATAATGTTTGTTCGAAATGGTATTTAAGGCTCTCATGATTTTTTTTTTACCTTCTTCCCATTAGGCAGGGTTACCATTGCTTTAACGCATGTAGTATTTGCAAAATTTCCTTCTCACAAAAAGGTTTGTGTAAATACTTCCCTTGATTAGACAACTTTCAAGAGAAATGGATCTTCCTTCTTGCAATAAAACAACACCAATTCCATTTCATGGGCAACACATTCCACAATAAATGTTTTTGTGAAGTCTGATGTTACTAATGTTGAAGCTTGGCACATTGCCTCTTTAAGATGTTCAAAGGCATTAATTTCTTCTAGATTCCAAGAGAATGCATATTTATTCAGTAATGTTGTTAGAGGCATTGTTATTGTACAATAATTATTAAAAAACTTGCGATAATACCTTGTTAACCTGAGAAAGCCACGAAGAATATTTATGGTAGTGGGTATTTTCCTTTCCTTGTTGACCCTAATTTTGTTATGGTCTCATGAGATACAATATGATCCAAATATTCCACCTCTTGTACTCCAAAGAAACATTTGGAGTTTTTTTCATATAATTTTTTCTCCTCCAATAGTTTGAGCACCCTGTCAACATGTTGAACATGATCTTTCCAAGACTTGTTATGTATTAGTATATCATAAAAAATAAATAACATAATGAAGATTCAACTTGGTGAAGTAAATTTCTCCATGTAATTCATATAGCAAGTCATTATTGGAAGGAATGGAAAATTTATCTTTAATAGTGAGCTCATTGATCTCTCCATAATTTCGGAACATACGTCATATGTCATTCATGTGTACCAATACTACTAGCTAAGAGAAAGAACTTTGGCTAGGCTGAATTATACCTAACTCTAGCATTTATGTAACCATACATTCAATTTCATTCTTTTGGGCATAGGGATATCTATAAGGTTTGATGTTTCGAGGAACACTTCTTGTAACCAAGTGATTAGCACGATCATGATCATGATCATGAATAGGTGGGAGACCATTGGGAGTCTCAAATACCTTAGAATGGTTGTCTATGAGTCTTTGAAGATCTCGAGAAATGGATTATTTTGATGTTTGAACATCTAGCAAACATAATCGTGAAATTATGTCTCGTTGTTCTTTATTCAAAATCTTTGTCATGCCATTAGAGATTATTATCTTCCTCAGTCTCCCTCTAATACCCCTTAATGCAATTTCATTTCTTTTCCTTAAAAAATTCAACAAAAATTTTGGAAAATTAAAAGTGATTGTCCGCAAGGATTGTAGCCATTGGAATCCTAATACAACATCAGAACCACCAATTGGAATAGAAAGCATTGGACTATTTAATACATATCCCCCCTTGGTAAGCTTGATATTATGGCACTTACCTAATCAATTTATAGTTCCTCCATTTGAAACCATCACTTGACACTTTCGCGGTTGCTATAGAAAGAAACTCATTCCTTGGCTATCTTACAATGAATAAAATTATGGATACTACCTAAATCAATCAACGCTATTAGCTTTTTTTTACTTGATATATCCATTTGTCTTGAGAGTTTGAGGAGTAGTTATTCTCACTAATGCATTACAAGATATTGTCAGATTCTTTTTTTTTAGTTTGGTTCCTAGTGTATATCCTCTTCTTTTTATATTTCTCATCCCTTTTCTTCCTCCTCTTCACAATCTATTTAAAACACTTATGAACTTTATTGTATTTTCTATGCAAATTATAAGAAATCCATTTTTCTCTTTTTCTCTTTTTTTTCTCCATTTGTTGTGGTGTCAACCTTGTAGGTTGTGGGAAACACTTCCATATTTATAATTGTTAGTGGTATACCTCTTGGTTTCCATAATTTTTCTTTCTTGTTTTCTTGCCACCCTTAATTCATTTTCCAAATAATTAGGTTCCCGAAGAAGAACCTCATGTTGGATGTTACCATTTGAAGTCCCTATGAAGACATCAATCATATGCTTCTTTGGAATATCATTTACCTTGATATTAAATTTTTGGAATTCCTCAATGTTCTATTCCATTGAACCATTTTGTTTAAGATTTATCAATTGGATAAAGAAGATATTTCTCTTTGTATTCTCATAATGTTCTACAAATTCATCCATAAAATTTGTCGAAGTGACAAGCGATTTACTAGAACAAACCCATTTATACCACATAAACTAATTCAGTGCTAAATATAAACATGCAATGGGTACCTTTTTTGTGTGTGGCACATCATGTACATCAAACAATTGCTCCATTTGTAGTATCCATGTTACTAGATCCTTTCCATAAAACTTCCTCATCTTAATATTTGGAATGTCGTGGGTATTCAACCAAAATCTAGAGTCCCTAAAATAATGATTCACATTCCTTTTGGTCTCATCATGATTTTCCCGTACAAACTTTGTCAAATCTTCCTACGAACATTCCATGTCTACTTTTAAACAATCCTTCAAACCTTCCATGTATTCTTTTAAAACATCCATGTCACCCTTTATTTTTTCTTCTAAACCATCCATCTTCACATTCATCATTTCCAATTCACTTTTGGTTTCTCTTTCTAAGAGAAAAATTTGTTCCTGCAATTTTGATATATCATGTTTCATTTCTTCTTCTTCATGTGTCATAGTAGATCTTTTTGAGAGCTTAATGGGTGTATAATTATTATTTTTGGGAGGAATTTTGGAACCACTTAATGCTATCTATGCTTCAATATGCCCTTTAAATCATTTCAATCTTATTTTACAAATAAAAATTATGCAAACTTAAAAATACACACCTTTAGGAGCTTAATTTTGTGCTTGTTGGCATGATGATCTTGAAATTATTGTTTCTCTTTATTTCAGCCTCCCAAGTTATAACATTTTGTTCTATGATATCCTTTTGTTTCATATTCCCAACCCTGCTAGTGAAACCGAGATTGGATTCTTCAAGAAAACGTTACGCCAAATATTCCAAGATGAACTACTTATGGATTGGTTTAGTAGAGAAGGCTTGTATGAAATGCCATGTGACATTTTTCAGCCTTCCATCCTTAGAATAGTGCCAAAGAAACTATTTTTTATTTAATTTCAGCCACTTTTTTTATGAAATTCAATTTGGATGGAAAAAACAAAAGTTATGAAAATTTTCCTCGAGACACCTATTTGAGATAGAATTCTAGAGCATACAAAAACCCTAACTTCCTCGAACCACATATTTGATAAATTAAAACCCCAAGTTCTAAATTTTTTACACGATGTTCATCAATATTTCGGGTCCACGTGGTCAAAATTTATAGCCAAAATTCCAAGATGATATGTTTGAAGCAACAAAATCCTAGGATCCAAAGCTCAGATACCAAATGTTGTGTAACAAAAGTAGAAAAAAAAATAAAATATAGATCAATGCTTTGAAAATAAGCCTATTCGAGGAGGAAACATACTTTTATATCACATAAATGAATTATTCTTTTATGCTACAAATGACAATACCTCCTTGGTATATATAAGAGTCTAAATGGTCACAATAAATTAGGGCCTACATAACAATAATAATGTAACAGAAAAACAATAACAATAGTCGGATTCTATGGGGCACAATAATATGAATATGGGGGATACACTTAATATTATTAGGATCTAACATCCTATCTTGTGTGGCCTTTAGATTCTATTCTTCCTTTTCTACAACCTACTCTAATTACTTTAGCATGTATGGGAAAAACATCATCTGATCCATTGGATTGTCCAAAGTTACTGGTGTTTTTCATTACCTACCATCTAAAACTTTAAAGTGTTGCTTTTTAAAGATGACTGATACCCATTATTGTATGTAAATTATGCTAGATGCAGATATTCTTCCCATTTCTTATGTATGTCCATAAATTACATCCTAGGCATATCCTCTATAATCTAGTTTTTCCTCTCTTTCTGTACATGTATTTGTAGATGATAAATGGTGTTAAACTGAGTTCAGTCCCTAGGCCATCAAACATTCCATTCTAGAAATTTCTAGTAAATTTAAGGTCTCTATCTAATACGACAGTCCTTGAGATTTTGTACAATATAAATATCTCCTTCATGAACATTTTTGCTATATTAACAACTTCAAGGTTAATTTATGGGGCTTTAGTTATTTTATCTACCACGACCATAATCAATTCATGTTATTTGTTTATTTTAGGAATTTCACTAAGGAAGTCTACGACGACAGTTTTCCATTTTCATTCAGGTATGGGTAAAGGTTGCAACAACTTTGTGGGATGTAATTGTTCATTTTTAGCTAATTCACATTGCATTATTTGGGCTATATATTATGTTATCTCATTTTTCAACTTTGTCAAGTAATACTCCCTTTTCCCTACCGTGAGAATTTTCTAGTAGCTTGGGTTTCTGGAATATGGCTCTTATGAAACTCATCCAATAAAAATCTATTTAAATATGCTAAATATGGCACATAATTTTTCTTTGTGTATGTTATCATTACGTTGTTTCTACATTCTTAGCCTTTAATCAACATTCATGCTTTGTTGTTTATACATTTTTCATTAAATTTCTAGAATATTTGATCATTTTCGTATGTTGTTTTATTTTTCACTAACAAATTTGTTTCATACTAGCTTTGCAAATGTCATACCCAATAGGTTTATTCTTTTGCTAAGAGTGTCTGCATCCTACTCGCTAATAGAGGCTGACAACCTAGCCTGTCTAGCATTTAAGTTAGGTTGGTCAAATAAATACATTAGCCTAACATTGTTGGGAATTAGCAAAAATCATCTCCCAATAAAGTAGTGTTTCCATGTTTTGAGGGTGTGAATAATTTCTACCAACTCTAGATAATGGGTGGCATAATTTTTGTCATGTACCTTTAATTTCCTAGACTCATAGAATATTACATGTCCTTCCACCAACAAAACACCCACCCAACCCCTCCTTAGATGCATCAAGACAGATGACGAAATTTTCGTATGGTTGTGTAATTCCTAAGATAGGGAAATGGTAAGTAAGCAATTAAGTGTGTTGAACCTTTCCTAATATTTAGGGGTCTAATTGAACCTACAACCTTTTTTCTACAATGAAGGTATATGACATGTGATTTTTTGAGAATCCTTTTATAAATCACTTGTAGTACATGGTTATATCCATTAATGGTTACAACAACGTTTTCAATTTCGTTATGCCCAAAATAAGACGTGGAAAATTCTACTTCCTTGGCAGCCTTGGCCTCGATAACAGATTTTCCCCTATCCTGTTGCACCAAATTATTCCCCTCAAAACTTTTATTTACAACAAATGGTACAAGAACAACTTCCTGCTCGGCTAGTATCCAATCTCAACAATAACGCCATCCAATCTACTCACAATTTTGAAATGGCCACTTATCCCACACATCCTAATGATTACATTGCACCTCGGCCTTTGCAGGAAATTTTTTACCTTTGCTGCAGGAGTTGCCAGCGCCTCTGTAGGAAATTTTTGTACAGGAGTTTCCTGCATCTCTGCAGGAAATTAAACTAAGGTTAGGAAAAGTGGTGACCCAAGCAGAAGAGATTGCAGAAATTATAGAGGAAGAAACCCATGATACACCTGGAATAGAAAATGTACAAGAAACAACAAAACAAAACATCCTAAGATCACAAGAACCTTCCTTATCTCAAATTGTCCAGCCTCCTTTTCTTGAGAGGATGGGGGTGGAAGAAATGGAAAAAGAACTTGAATTTGATGATAGTATGCAAGTTAAGAAATTTATGCATCAAGTTTCCTTTGCTGCAAGTGATTAGTGATATCCCAATCTATGCTAAAATATTGAGGGAACTATGTATCAAAAAGCTGGGGAGACAAAAGAAAAAGCCCATTACAATTCAAGTAGGCGGGGAACTTACACACCTTGTGTCTACCAGATTTGCAATTGAAAAATATGCAGACCCTGGAATTATTGTGGTTACCACCTTCATCAGTGGATATCCAATAATAAATACTTTAATTGATTTAGGTGCAGCCATTAATATAATGACAATGGAAAAAATGTCCCATATAGGATCCTTTGACTTACTTCCTACCCACAATGTCTTAGAATTAGCAGATAGATCTAAGCTCAAGCCAGAGGGTGTATTGGAGGACATTTTCATTTTGTTAGATTCCTGAGAATATCCTACATATTTTTATGTTCTTCATCCTAAGACTAATTTAGGGAGGCACCCTTTGATCTTAGGGATACCTTGGTTGGCCACAATGGATGCCTTCATTAAGTGTAGGTCAGAGAACATGACCATCACTCATAAGGCTAAAATTAAGCATATTAATCTATATCCCCTTGCTAAACACCTCTTGAAATCAGAAAAGATTCATTGGGGTGAGGAAGAACTTAATTCAGAAATTATTTAACCAGTTTTGACAATAGTGCAAGTTATGGGCTTTAAAGGAAACAGTAGGGATAATTTAATTATTTTCTTTATTTCAAACCTTGATTTTTCTATCACTTAGAGGGGAATTCAAGTGATGAGATAAATGTCATTGTTGAGCATAACTTCCAAGACCATAGTATAGCAACCAAATTAAATTCATACCTCCTATCTGTATTTCCTGCAGAATCAACGAATGAAGGTGGAAGCAAGGTAATGGAGATCTTTCCGAGAAAAAATTTAATTATCAATTCTGCCCTAACTTATGAACAGGGAAATCGATTAACTCAGATATTGAAAGTTTTTTCAAACTTGTCTGCTTGGGAATATGTAGATACAGATATGGTACTTGGTATATTCTCTGATCTTTTATATGATTGCATAGAGGTTTATATGAATGATCTTATGGTGGTGGGTGATACTTTTGGAGAGGCTTTACATAATCTTAAGAAAGTTTTGCAAAGACTTAGACAGACTAATATTTCATTAAGCAGTGAAAATTGTTTTATAATCATGACTAAAGGCATTGTCTTGGATCATTATGTTTCTGATGCGAGAATTAAAGTTGACCCAGTAAAAATCGAAGTGATTTTGAAGAAGAAAGAGCTAGAAATGGTGGCAAAGGGGATCATTCCTTTCACTACCTCTTCTTGATCTTTTGTTGTAATAAATCAAGCTTACTTTCTTCCTTCTTATGCTCATTAAATCATGAGAGAACATCTATTGGGTACAAGTTTATTCCCCTTTCTGGGCCCAATGGACTAGTTACGAAAAAGGAGCCCCCCAGGAGTCTTCTTTTCCAAGTGTTTCTAACTATCTGAAATTGAAATCTAGCAAGCGTGTACTACCCTAGGATCATTAAAATTATAGATTAGTAGGTCCTTTATGATAATTTCAATAAATTTTGTTTTCAGTTAATGCTAGATTGCTCGTGTTGGACTCATGTTAGATTTCTTAAGGCCCTGCTTCCAACAATCTTGGCCCATCGACATTAGAAAGTTATCTGGGTCCAAGATCAAATTCTTATGAGGCCTTAAAGCTTGTATGCCCTAATGACATAATATCTCGCTGGCAGTAATGGGGAATCACTATGGCTCCTTGACTGCTAGATGCTACAGGGGGGTTTGACACCAGCTCATACATTTACACCTGATAGGATTCATAAGATGTACCTTGGTCCTCGCTCTCATCATTGGTGATGGGCCTTGTGTTGGTTAACGAATGACCTTAATGGTTGGTAATCCAGCGAGTCCACTACAGATTCAACCTCAACATATTTATTCATGTGTAGTGAACTGTACAATAGGGGGAGAATATGGTTTCCTATACATGGACTTCCTGCAGAACATTCCAGTAGCAGCATTTCAGCAGCAAAAAATATAATTATTTCTTGAAGAATGAATTTTAGGCACAACATATTCACAAAATCTAGAAAGTGTTGGGTGTGGAGCCTGATTATCTTCTATATTCAAAGGTATTGCCACATTGGACCCCAGTTCGAAATGGGGGTGGCAACGCCGCCCGTAAAATATTCGTTGTAGGGGGGGTCTAGGGGGGGTGGTTGTGACCTTTGGGAGCCCCCCCCTGGCGGGGGGTTTCAGGGGAAGCACCCCCGAAGCTAAAAACAGCTGTAAAATTGCCTTGTAAAAGTATAGTAATTTCTAGTCAATCTGGGCCGTTCATTAGGCGGATGATCTGATGATAGAAATTCTGTTTAGTTTAGGGTTTTTTGCCCTAGAAGGAAACCCCTCTCTTTGTATGAGGGCATTTTATTTGAGGCTATGTGATAGATGTGTATTCGGTGAGCGGGAAATAGAGAGGTGAGACTGTGAGAGAAAACAGAGGATATTACAACAAATCTGTTGTAGGTTGTGTCTCTTCATTTTGCTGGATAATAGAAAGGAAGGATTGGCTGTTCGGGGTGGACGTAGCCCAAACTTGGTGAACCACGTATATCTGTGTCTCTCTTGTTTTATGCGTTTTCTGTGTTTATATTTCTGCAATATTATATGTGTTCCATTGCTCCATAATATCTAATTTCTAACAGAAAGTATTGATTATCACCATTGTTATATGAGGCCATGTACCTATATGATCTTTCATCTAATATGATTTCAAAGTGGTTCATAATTTCAAAGTACATGTGTCATCAAATGTATTAACAGTTGTAAGGTAATATCAAAGGTATGTTTTGACGCTAGAACGCTTAGGGTAGAAAAGTAACGATACTAAATTTTTTAAATTTGCATGAATTTAAGTCATGGATACCTTCTAAAATAAGGTGACCTTGACCATTGGTATCTTACACAAATTCCCATTCTCGCCTATTATTATGATTTTCATGATGTTATCTTCCTAACGTTTATCTAGCAGAACAAATCATGATGACAATAATGATCACATTCCCCCATAACTCAAAGTTTCCCATTACTCCCAAGTCTTTTCGAGTTAAACCTTCTTGTTTTCATTGGGTTTGAATTATTTTTTACTAGTTTTAGTAACAGGGGCATCTGTTGGGCAGAAATCGAAGCTGAAAGGGCACCCTCACACCTACTGAACGATTTACGAGGATCAAGGTCACGAAGATGGTGATTAAAGAACCTACAAAGGAAAGGGCACAAGCCATAAAGACTGAGAGGCCAAGTCTACCATAGTTCTCCTAGTGACAACACGATGATTAGGGTACCTCTAAGGAATTAACGAGCTCATCATTTCTAAACAAGTGCTCCAGACCAAAAAAAAAAACTTGAAGGAGAATAACTTGTGATTGCAGAAAGAGGTGGAAGAATGGAAAGAAAAAATAGCAGAAGGCCTGCCATATTATCAAGAAACATTAAGTTCAAATTGGTCATTTGAAGAAGAATAATGAAGAGTACAGGAACAGGGTACAAAAAGCAGAATCTAGTAGGGCACACCTAGACCATCTTGCTACAGTAGCTGCAAGCGAGAACATGGACTGAATTTTCTTCCTGGAGGAACATTTTTGCTTGCAAAAGGGACATGCAAGAAGCTATGTGTGGTGTAGATGTTTAGTCCCAATTTTTCTCATTTTTTATAATATTTCTAATGCCTTAACCCCATTATTCTGAACCCTTCTTATCCTTAAAAACCCTCTTTTACTACATTTTGTGTGTTTTTACCAAGAGGGTGTTGTGGAGTTGAAAGAATGCAATTTTTTTTCAAATTTATTATTTTACTTTAATTCCTAATTATTTTTAAAGTTAAAATGTTATCTAATCAAATAAACTAGAATTTTAAAGAAGTTGACCACATCTTGTGCAAATCATCCATTTTCTGAAGCGGTCCCGAGATTCCTGGAACTACTGCGCAATTTCCTGCAGTCGTCAATTTCCTATAGATGCAAATATTTCCTACAGTCATCAATTTCCTATAGATGCAAAGATTTCCTGTAATCATTGATTTCCTGTAGATGCAGAGATTCCCTGCAATCGCCGATTTCCTGTAGATGTGGAGCTTTCCTCTAACCGCCTTGATTTCCTGCAACTTCTCTACAATTTCGTGCAAGTTCGCTGATTTCCTGTAGACGTGGAGATTTCCTGTAACTGCCTTGATTTCCAGTAACTTCTCGCTAAATTCCTGCAAGTTCACCAATTTCCTGCTGATGCAGAGAATTCCTGTAACCGCCCTGATTTCCTACAACAATATCCATGGTTTAGCATGTTCCGGTCAGCCTCGAGAAGAATAAAAACATGGGTTTTGTTGAGAAATTCACTAATATGTATGTTTCCCTATCGGTCGCCTTAGAACTACCAATGAAACTGCCCAGAACTTCATTCCTTTTTCAGATGGCCATATTAAGAGGCAGTTCTTATAGCTTCACGAAATCTGTTTGATTCATGCTTTCGGTCATGGATTGAACTCATCATGCTTATTTCTACTATCTTTATCGGCTATTGTTAGTTAGCAGTTGTAGGGTGTTATATTTTCTAACTTGAGGCAAGTTATTCCCATGTATTTGTATAAAATAACTTTATGTTTATTTGGATAGGGAGGATTAGGAGACGATATGGAGAGAAGAAGTACAGATTGAATATATCAAACTTGTATGACTGTATGTTTACTAGATTAATATAATACTTCATGCTCTGCTGAATTTCATTGAGTAACTCCTTTTGTAGTTGAAGGGATTGTGAGTAAGGAAGGGCCCCCTTTACTCACAATTCCTGTAGCTACAAATTTATTTTATTTCCATTTATTTTTGTCATTCATTACGAGAATCAATTAATAGTTTGTAGTTCTCTTTTCTAATTTGTATCAACTTGTGAATGATGGTTAAATGTGAGCTAATTTGACGAATGATTTGTAATTGTTGAATATGCTTTCATTTTTTTATGCAAAGTGTGAATTGATTTAATTTTTGTGTTTGGGTTTGTATCATTTTTGGATGTACATCAACAGTTCTAGGCGCTGCAGAGAGATGATTTATCTACTCCATAGCCATTGTTTCTAAGTGTTGATGAAGAAAAGAGTTCTTGAATGAATTGAGTTGATTGTTATTGTTTGGGATTGTATGTTTTCTCGATCTGCATCAGCAATTCTAGGTGTTGTAGAGAGATGAATTATCTACTCCATAGCCTTTGTTGCTAAGCTTTGATGAATAAAAGAGTTCTTGAATTTGTGTGTGTGTGATTTTTTTTAGAACGTGATTTTTTTTAGAACAACACTTATGGTATTAGCCTGCATATATTTTGCACAACATCTCATAAGCCTACCTAAACCTGGTTGATAATTTATGTTTGTCAAATTATAAGTCTATAATTTCCCAAACAAGCACGAAGGGACTTCTATATCCCTGATCCTTTGTTGTTCCTCCACAGCTGAGGGATTCCACCAAGATGACTACGTTTCTTAATTAACATTCTAATGAATCTAATTCCATGAAGTAATAGAAAAGGAGATTATAAGATGCCCTCTTACTTTCTCCCTTAATAGGAGACTACGCAGTCTTATTTTGCAATGTTTCAAGCATGTGTTATTCTTTCTCAGTGAGTATTGAAGGAATATTTAGAGGGCCATAGACTCTTGAATAGTTCCCCTTTAAGAATATATGGGGATTTCCTATTTTTTAAGGGTTAAATCATTTTCTTGATATTGTATATTTTACTTAACCTTTCCCATCCACCCTTACCATGATATTACTCTCGTGAATAGTTATTTAGAGATTAACTAGTTTATTAGAGAGCTTTAGAACTTATCCGTATTAATTTTGACGTTAGGAACCCATAAACAATAAAATTGATATGCAGTTCTTACGTAGAATATTAACCTTATCTATAATGATTCTAATGATTGAAATTTAGTCTTGCAAGATGTTCAATTTTATCCAAATACTTAAAAAGTAAAATAAAATTCTGAGCACTGTACTCAAAATTCCTTACATGAAACATTGACAATATTGAACTAATATTTCTATTGAAGTAGTACGTGATCCCATATATCTTTTATTAAACATCAATTGTAATTAATTACACAACTACTAAAACACATGAATTAATTATTAGATCAACCTGCAAGTAGTCAAGTGATACAGGTTAATGGGAGATGTCCACCCATTCGTGGTTGACTGATAAGCCAAATATGTTGACCAAGATACCCCTAAGGATTGGTTGTGATTTTATAGAATTTGCTTCCCCATGCTTGCCTATTATTAGTTCTACATATTTCAATTTTAGATGATCGATGGTGGAATTCAAGGATACAAGCTTAACCTAGCACATCTACTTATGGTCTTGTAGCTTGAGGCTCCCTTCATTTTTCCTCAGGTTCTTCTACAATCAGTCCTAACCCATAGCATCATCATAGCTTGCAGAAAACCTCCCTGTAATAGCTATTTATTTCATAGGAATTATTTAACCATGAGGTTGTATCCCCTCTATGTTAGGTGGCCCTTAGAATTTTTTGTATGTCCCCCATTCAAATTTCACTTTAGAGAATCAGAGTTCTTGGAGTTTCCATTTTCCTTTAACAAACTATCATCAAGCAGGAAGAATCACCTTGTTTAAATCACAATCCATATTAATTTCACTCATAAAATTGAATATATTTGTTTATTATTACTAAATTCAAACTATCTACAATACTCATTAGAATGTTTTCCACGAATATAGGTTCCTTAATTTAAGTAATAGTTCATAGTACTTTTGAAAATTAAACTTTCACGACATTCCATTTAAAGTTTGGTCAGGATGTGTACAACGATGGTTTCAAATATCCATTTAGGTATGGGTAATGGTTTCAGCAACTTAGGATATGGTTGTGTAATTTTTAAGATAGGGTAGTTGCAAGTGAGTGTTTAAGGGTGTTGAAAATCTCCTGACATTTAGGAGTCTAGTTCAAACTGCAACAATTTTTCTGCGGTAAAGTTATGGGAGATGTGATTTTTTGAGAATGTTTATATAAATATCCTGTAGTACTTGGTTATATCCATCAACGACCTAATGAATGTTATGTCCTTAGGAGCTGGCTAGTCCAAGATGGCTTTCACTTTCTCAAGATTTGCTATTATCCTCTCTTTTGAAACAATGTACCCTAGATATTGTATTTTCTATTGAAAAACTCACACTTACTGGATTTTTCATATAATTGATGCTCCCTCAAGGTGTAAAAAATTATCCTTAATTGATCCTCTTGTTCATTTTTTTCCTTTGAGTAAATCAATATGTCATTTAGAAAAACCAAGACAAAATTATCTAAGTATTTGTTGAAAAATTTGTTCATCAAGCACATGAAGGTGCCTGGAGAGTTTGTTAACCTAAATGGGATGACTAAGAACTTTTAGTGCCCATATTGATTGCAGAATGTAGTTTTATGGATATCTTCCTATTTAATCTAGATTTGGTGGTAACTTGGTCTCAAGTTTACCTTAGAGAACACCATTGCACACTAGACTTGGTCAAATAAGTTGTCAATCCTTTGTAACATGTATCTCTTTTTTATATCCATTTTGTTTAGTTGTATTTAATCAATTTATAACCTTAACACCCTATCATCTTTCCTTACGAATAATACTAGCTCTCCCCATGGTGATACGTTTGGTCTTATATAATTCTTTTCCAACAATTCTTGTTGTAATTTCAATAATGTAAGTTTTGTTATACCCATTCTGTGGAAGGTCTTGGAGACATGTGCCAAACCTGTTATCATATCTATCATGAAATGGATATCTCATTTAGATGGTAGTCCCGAAACATGGGGGCTTCACTGGGGAGAAATACCATACCACATGAATTCATATTGGGGGATACATATGAAGGGAAAATGACATAATATATTGAGCATATAATAGGGTGTAAAGGGTTTTGATATGTTGTGTAAAAAAAATTGGAACTCAATGTTAATGAAAAATATAAAGGAGTATAAAAAATGTTAACGAAAAAATGGATACCTACAATATCTAGTGAAAGTAGCCGTTTTTTATTGGAAAGGTGTATTGGGTTCATATTGGTAGGGGTTTAAATAAAGTAATTTTTAGAGGTATTTTCTAATATGTAGTGAAATTATGGGTATTGTTTAGTATGCTATGAATGCATGTGTTATGTCATAGGTTCATTGAGTGAAGCCCCCTTGTCCTAGAACTTCTTGTGGAAACACATATCTAAACTCCTTAAGGAAATAAATGTCTGCAAGCTTGTGCTTATCATTTCCTATTGTCGTATCAATCAACTAAACAACATAAATTTTACAACCCTTCTTCATTTTTATAGCAAAAATATATCCTAAAATTATGGGTCTATGCATTCCCTTGACTATTCATGTATCCCCATAATTATATAAGTAATCAAAGGTCTTATCTAAGTAGTTTAAAATAACCCTCCAACCAATCCATGTCGATCAACACATCATATGATCAGAAGTGCAAGACATTCCAAAATAAAACAAGTTTTAATCAATCCATTTCGACGGCACATTCTGGGATGAATTTTGTGACCTTCATTTTTATACTAGTGGCGAGATGCACCATTGTTTATTTTCTATGATTTTTTATTTTCTTAATTGAAAAATTTCTATTACCTTAAACGACACATAACTCTAACCAAAACCTAGATCTATAAGGACTATGACAAGTTTAGTATTTATATTACTGCTTATTTTGACCAATGAGAGTTGATGTTCTTCTTGATGGTCATATAGGGATGTGTTGATCCTTAGAATGCCTCAGGATACATCATTAACCATGGATGCTTCTTAGATATTGTGTATGGATAATCTATCATCCCCTTTTCTTTGTGGTTAGTTTCTGGCCAAATGGGTTCTCCACACTCCCAACATTTTAGCGGTTCCCTAATAAAACTTCCCTTCCTAATTTCTAAAGCCTTTTGACTATGTGGACTCTAGAACATATTTAGAAGGGGTACTTTCATTTCTACTATAACTATTCCCTTGAAAAATTTTGGTCCAAGTGTGAAATTGTGATAGTTTGAAGCCCTTTCCTCTGAAATCTGATCTCTTGTTTTTATTAGCAAGCCATGGTTTATATTGTTTTTCCTTCTAACTAAGTTATCAATGGCAATTTTTTTCTTATTTATATCTTTATCCATTGTTTCTAGGTTTTTGAATTCAATTTGATTTCAGTATGATGAGGGTAAGTCTCTCAAGTAGCTCTGTAATTTTTCCTTTTCTCCTAGAAGATAGGGTATGTACCTCAACAGCCTTAAAAATATGGTGGTGAATTGATTTATATTCATACTTCCCAATTTTGAATCATGAAACGCCTTGCCTATGTCATCAAAATAACTTTCAAGTAAGTACTATTTCATAAAAACCTCCTTAAACAATTTCCATGCCATCTCCTTTTCCTTTGTTACGTTAGCAATTTTGGTAATATTCCACCAAATAGTGGCTTCACTATTTTAACTATTAAGTAGTAAGACTAGTTCTTAGGTTGCCATGATACTGATAAACTTCGAAATATTTTCTCATATTCATCAAACAAACTTCTTCCTTTTCTTTAGAATATCCTTCAAAAACTTATGGCTTCAATTTCTTAAATTACCCTTGAGGATCTTCTACCTTATTCCTCTTCGCTGAAAATGTTTTCTCATTCTGTTCACTATTTTTTCATGATTTAGTGCTAACATTAGTTTGCCCATTTCATTTGATGATTCATTTCATAGATCGGGTGGTTCCTCTCTTTTTAAATCTCCTCTATGTTTTTCTAGAATCTTTTCCTTAGTATTATAGTTCTTCCCATCATGTTTTAGTTCTATTTTAGCATTAAGGATTTTTAGCAATGTTACATTTATCCTCTATTTTTCATTCTGCATTTTTTGTTGCTCCAGCTAAATCCTTAATATGAGTTCATTATCAGTTATGTACTTTTCTATATTGATTTCCATGCTTTTCATATTTCTAACAAAAATGACCGGATATCTTGATTCCTAAATTTCGATATTTTAACATATATCCCTCCCCCAATATTTATCTCTGTTATGATCACTCACTTCATAGCGCATGGCTTCGCTATAGAATCTCTCCTCCTCCATCAACCATTTATCATGTAAGAGTGGTAGTCAAACTTATTATTTATTATGATTTCTTTGCTTGCTCATATTACTTTACGTCATAGTGTTGTAAACCCTAATTTTCCTACCATTTTGTAACACCTCTATAAACACTCCTTTTTCTTTTAATACAAGTTATAACTTGTTTATGATGGTCCCTTTTGAATTTTCTAATAAGTGGGGTTCACTCTCTTTTCCCCATGAAGATGAACAGGCCACGCGGTCAGCTGAGTTAATTTGACTCATCGAGCCACCCCGGGGAAGGTTGTATGTTGACCCCACTCTCGCATGGTTTGTCTTTGCCCTCATTTTTTACCAACATTGTTTATATTCTGCTAGATCTATGTGTTTCATGGACAGCGTATGGCGCTTGGGTTAAGTTTCTCCTTACCTTGTGCTCAGATCACTTACTCAATTGTTTATGCATATTGCTGGATCCTAAACCGACGGTGATCCCAAACCTTGTCCTAAACATGGTGTTTTCCAATTTTATTTTATTTTTTTTGGTCTTGCGATATGATATTTATAGTGTATAAGCATAGAATTGTGATAAGTTATTATGCGCATACTTTTCTCAAAAAAATGTGCTCATATCACAAGTCATTACCTTAACTAGTTATTCAAACAAATCAAATTTATTTCTCAACCGCCTATCAAATATTTGGGACTTTCATAAATCAATGTGATTACAGAAATACAATTTTTATTCATGAATTTAGGGAGTAGGAAGTGCACTAGTCCTATATCATAGTTTTGTAACTAAAGTTTTGAGATGAAGAAAAATGAATGTCAGCCCTTTGTCAAAATTTTGTCACTTGAACAAGTTCACGATGGATCACTTTCCCTTTCTCTCACTTTTTTTTTTTTGAAATTTGAGTGAGAATGAGGAGCACATGCTCTTTCTCACAGTTCACTGATAGTTGGGAAAATAAGAAAGAGCGTAATTCAGTTTCTCATACATTCTAATTTTTTTATGTTATTAGTAAAAACCTTGTTACAGAAATTAAATTAATGTGGCCAAAATAAAATATTTAAAAATAACACAGCATCTGTTGGAAATTTAAAACATTATTGGCAACTGATATTCATAATGAATATATTACGGCTAGGTATAAGATTCAATCTTCTAATAATATGTTAATAACCATCTCTAAGGTTTAGGTAACAAAATTAGGCAATCCAAAACACATAGACTGTAGGTCACATCAACATTGTTGAAATGGAAGAATATTTTACATGTGGATATGTTTCTCATTTTCATACTTAATATTTGGAAATGTCACCGAGTGGAAAAAAGGAATTGTAATTGCTAATTTATTAATTCATTCATTATAAATAATAAACTCCATAAGCATTGTTTGCGGTAACATGTCTCTTTGCAGCGGATTCAGAATCCTCAATCTTTATTGTGGATCAGCGTGGTATTTTTTCCAACGTTTCGGTTGGCTCTGGAGGTTTTATTCCCCTTGCGGTGGCTTTCCTTTGTGATAGCTGCGGGCCGTTTGGGCTGTGTTCAAATGATTTGAGTGGTTTGGGAGGAGTTCTTCCTTCCTGCGATGGCGTGCTCTGGCAGTGAGTAGTTATGGCAGTTGAGAATCGCCTATTCAATGCATTCGGAGATGCACCCGACATAGTTTGTTAACAAGTAAATTGCCTTTTTTATTTAGTGATGAGTTTTCAAATTCGTGTGTTAATGGATTATCTCGCGTGCATCTCCAAGTGCATTGAATACGCGATATATCGCTGGTTAGACGCTGCCATTGAGACTCACCCCGATTGCTGGCGGTTTCAGTCTTGACATTCCGCTTACATAGATTATGTAACCCTTTTTATTAATAAAAAGTTGGACTTAGATTATGTAACCCTTTTTATTAATAAAAGGTTGGACTTTTTATGTGGAAAAATTGTTTGCCGTAACAAATTCATTCATTAGAAAGAATAAACTCCATAAGCATTGTTTGCAGTAACAAAGTTTCGATGGTGATCAAATATAATGTTACTCGTATACAGTCGTCCTTTCAAAGAAATACATACTATATAGCTACAATGAAATACATACTATATAGCTACAATAAATATTAGTACAAGGTGAGGTAATCTACAGAAGTATATTTAACATTTAAAAAATTATTGTAAGATTTGTATTCATAAATAAAATTATAGATTTCATATTCATATTGTAAATCAAAGTTTATAAAATATTTTTATATTATTTATTTTACACAGTTTAATAACTGTAAAATAAATATCTCTATAATGGTAATTTTAATATATGATAAATATGTCAAAAATAATAATTTTTATATATGATAGTATTATAATGAATATCAATAAAAAAATTCCAAGAAAAATATCATACGTTTTTATTTCAATAAAAATTGAAATGACATTCTAAAATTAGTGTATCTATTCAAAATAAATTCCGATTTCATTTCCAAGTTAAATACCTCATATATCTCTAAATTCAGTTATTCAAATTACACTGGATAAAAATAAATAAATGTGATTAACAATACCAAAAAGAAAACAAATACCAATACTTATAAATAAATCTTCTTAGCTATATAAGTTGTCATTCACAAATATGATATTACGAGAGAGGCTCCTTCTAATTTTAAATAAAATATTTTAACCAAATAAAAATTAGAATAGATTGAGTAGATGAAAACAAGAATACGAGAAGGTGGGTGACTATGGAGACGCAACAGCTAGGGTTTCCACAGCGAGCAGAGTTCGACTCTAATGGAGAGTTGTAAAGATGCAATGACCAGCGGAAGTAAATCACCAATTGGAAATAGTAAAGGCGGTGTGAACTACGGAAACAGGGACAATGAAAAGGAAATAGATGGGACCAAGACACAGCACAAAGGACAAAGAGGAAGAAGACAAAAGTCTAGGTTCAAGAGACAAAAAACAAAAAGGACCTTGCAAACCAAAAGTAGAAATCACTCCTCAAGTAATATTAAATGATCATGCTCTGCAGGAGCACAGGGAATATATGGGAACCTACGTCATTATTTGCAAATTCATGGGAATATGGCCCACTGAAAAGGCTTTACAGACGTGGATCAAGTATCACTGGAAGCCCAAAGGAAGCATTGACCTACATCTTGGGTCAAAAGGATTCTTCACAGTAGTGTTCTCTAACATCGAAGATAAAGACAGAATATTCGAAGGAGGACCCTATTTTTTTGCTGCAGCGGGTCTCTATATGCGACCTTGGAGAATGAACTTTATCCCAAAGAGGGAAACTTTCTCTTTGGTCCCTGTGCGGGTAAGGCTCTACTCTCTACCTCTCGATTATTAGCAAACAGATTCGTTGGCTGCCATTGGCAATAAACTAGGATGCTTTGTTAAAGCTTCTGAAGCCACAAGAAGGGGAAAATATTCCTCCTTTGCCAGGATATGTGTGGAAATGGATCTATCAAGAGCACTTTCGTATGAAGTCATCCTGGAAGTTTTTTATGAGGAGTGGTTGCAGATGCTAGATTACGAAGATATCCCTTTTAGATGCCGAAGATGCCATGAACATGGGCATTTGTTAAGACGCTTCCCTCTTAGCAAAGAAAATAACAAGGAAAATCATAATACAACAAAGGACACTGAAAGCCTTCAGAAAGTGGCCAGTAGAGGAAGGAGAGGAAAAAAGGGATCAAAGCAACAAAACACTAAGGGGCAAAAGGATAGTCAAAATAAGTTTCAAGTGCTAGAAAAGCCTGAAGAGATCACAAGAGAGAATCAGTATCAGAAGGAAGATGCAAAAGAAAAAGAAAATAAAGAGGACAAAAATCATTCTCCGGACATTGACTCTAAAAAAGAAGCCATGAGGAGTGAAACAAAAATGCAAATGGACCAGGAAATGACCCAAAGTGAAACAGATCTGGAAGATCAAGAACTACAAGAAATTCCCGACAAGGGAAACTTAGATCTGGAAGGATTCCTGATGCAAGGCACCAGAGGAGGAATAGAGTCTCTACCTCAAGAAGAATGCAACAGAATACAATAGTCTTTTTAATGGAAAACTCAGGAACGAGGACTGGAGAAGGGTATAAACATCCACAAACAGGAGCACAAAGGGGTGAAAACAGTGAAAGAAAATCCAGGATTAGCCACCAGAAATCCAGTAAAAAAAGAGAGGTAGGAAAAGACAAAATGAGCTCCTGATGGAATGTGGGAAGCTAATGATAGATTTGGGTAAGATGAAAGATCTAACCAGTTACTCCTTTACAAATCTTTAAGTATGAAGTTTATATCATGGAATATCAGAGGTCTAGGTAGTAAAAGAAAACAAAGAATGCTAAGTAATAGAATGAAACTAGCAATGCTGGACATAATCTTCATTCAAGAAACAAAATGCTCCATTCAGAAAATAAAACAAATCCACAACAAATGGCTCAGTAAATTTGAGTTTCTAGAAGTCAAAGCAGAGAACATAGCTGGAGGCATTCTCACTCTTTGGAACCCCAAAAAAGTCAGCATTGTAGATGCAGAGGCAATGAGAAATTACTTATCAGCTATCATTCAACCAATGGGGATGTCTGAGACCCTCCTGGTTACGAATGTATATGGTCCTCAGAGAATAGATCAGAAGCTTAGATTTCTGAACTCCCTAGCAGATCTCAGAAGCAGACATAAAGAAATCCCTTGGGTCATTGCACGAGACTTTAACATGATTAAATCTCTTTCAGAAAAAAAGGAGGCACCAGAATCCTCAGTAGAGATTCAATAGGTTTCCATTCTTTCATAGAAGACATGGAAATGGTTGACTCTGAAATGCATAACGGTCTTTTTACTTGGAACAAAAAAAGAGGAGGTAATGCTCAGGTTGCCTCCAAGCTAAACATATTTTTGATTTCCAAGAAGCTAATGCTAACAAATACATAAATATCTGCAAGTATTTTCCCTTTTGGAGGCTTTGATCACTGGCCGATTCAATTAGAAATCAAGGGATTTGATGCTCCCAGGAACAGACCATTCAGATTTGAGAATATCTGGCTCTCCCACCCAGATTTTATCAGCAACATTGGAGAATGGTGGTCCAAAAATCTAAAAGTTCAAGGCACCAAAATGTTCCTCCTCCATAAAATACTAAAGCACATAAAAATAAAACTCAAAGAATAGAACAAGAAGGATTTTGGTAACATTTTTGTAAACAAAAAGTTAGTAGAGATCAAAATGCATGAACTTAACCAAGCTATGATCACAGATGGTTTTGACAAAACCAAAAGTGAGCAAGCTGAAAAACACAACCTTGATTGGCAGAATTTATGCAAATAGGAGGAAATATTTTGGAGACAAAATTTTAATGTCCAATGGCTCAAAGAAGGTGAACAAAATATGAGATTTTTCCACCGTTCCACCATCGTGAACAAAAAGCAAAATAGAATCTCCTTAATATTGAATGAAGATGGGTAGCTTCAGACCTCTCAAAAGGATATTGAAGCTGTGATGGTTCAACATTTTAGAGGCATCACTAATGAAAATAATCGAGAAAGAGACCAACACATCAACGAAATTATAAAGAATATTCCCAGGATGGTGTCAAGAGAAGATAACTTTAACCTGAACAAACCAGTTACCAAAGCAGAGGTGAGCATGGTTATCAAAGAAATGCAGAATGGAAAAGCTCTAGGTCCGAATGATTTTAATGTTGACTTCTTCAAAACCTGCTGGAATATTGTCAAATGGGATATTTTGGATGTGGTAGAGGACTCTAGAAGAAGCAGATCCATGCTGAAAGCCCTCATCACCTCCTTCATCTCCCTGATCCCCAAACAAGACTCAGCCCTGACTCCTAACAAGTTTAGACCCACTGCTTTATGCAATGTAGTTTACAAAATTATTTCCAAGATCCTGGCCAACAGAGTCAAACCTCTTCTTCCTTCTTTGATTTCTGGGGAACAATTTGGCTATGTCGAAGGAAGGAAAATACTGGATAATATTATTCAGGCCCATGAGGTTGTTCACTCACTCACTAGCAAAAAGAAGGCTGGTATGATCATGCAACTAGACATTGCAAAAGCGTATGACAAGGTCAACTGGATTTACATCAAAAAGGTCCTTTCGGCTTTTGGGTTTGATCAAGACTGGATCAAATGGGTTATGGCTTTGGTTACTTCACCCAACTTTTCAATTCTGGTGAATGGCTTGCCCTTAGAGATCTTCACTCCTTCCAGAGGCCTCAGGTTGGGAGACGCACTCTCTCCCTTTCTTTCTATCCTCATGATGGAAGGATTGGGCAGAACCATTAAAAATGCTAAAGTCTCAGGAAAGATCAAGGGCCTCCAATTAACCGAGAATGGGCATGCCTTGACTCATCAACAATTTGTGGATGACACCATGTTGCAGGGTATCCCCATAGTCAAGGAAGCTACAGCGTACAAAAAAATCTTAAATGACTTCGCCTCGGCTTTAGGTATGGAAGTCAATCTCTCAAAATCAATTTTTTTTTCCTTAAACGCTAACATCGCTATGCAAAGGAACATCTCCAAAATATTGGGCTTCCAAAGGGATGCCCTCCCTTCTATGTATTTGGGAATCCCTTTGACGGATAAAACATTTCACAAAAGTATTTGGGAACTGATGCTCAACAAGACGCAAGACAAGATCACGATATGGACTTTTACAGCATTGAACCTTGCTGGCAGGTTGATTTTGATGAAGGCAGTTCCTCAATCTATCCCTATTTTCTTTTTATCAACCCTGCCAGCCCCCAAAGGGATCTTACAACAACTCAGGAAGATTCAGAGAGACTTTCTCTGGGGTAAGGAGGAAACCAGAAAGAAATGGACCCTTGTTTCTTGGGATAAAATCTGTAAACCCAAAAGTCACGGAGGCCCGGGCTTAGAAGATCAAGAGATTCTAGGTAATGTTCTAGGAGCCAAACTTTGTTGGAGATGGGTTAAAGAAGCAGGGGTGCAATGGGCTAAAACTTGGAAAGAAAATATGCAAGCTCCTGGCAAACCAGTGATCTTCTCAGGATGTCAGGGAACATAAAAATCTCTCACATCTGGAAAAAAGCCTGGGATAATAGAAGCCTAGTACAAGAAAACAACTTTTTGGAAATCAAAGCAGGAAAACAAGCTCTCTTCTGGGAAGATAAATGAAAACAGGAACCTATGTTGTTAAGGGAGGACTTTATGAGCATCAAGAAGGAAACTGATTTCCAAGGACTAACAAAAGCAAGGGATTTCTAGAATCTTCCTCATGACACTGAGAAATGGAGAAGCTGGAGGACAATAGAATGCAGAGGGGACGGCCCTAAAGAAGCAAAAATAGAAGAACTCATGAAAATATTAGAATAGAGGAAGATCTTTGTTACAGATGGGCAGGATCAGTTAAGATGGGGCCAAAACAAAGACATCTTCAATATCAAGGAAGCAAAAAGAATAACCCTTAACCTTCATCCCTACGTTTTGGCTAAGTCATGGCAAAAACTTTGGAGCCACCGAGGATGGATCAAGATCAAACTGTTTATGTGCTTAGTTCATCACAAGAAAATTTTAACTTGGGAAAATATTCAGAAGAGGGGGGTCACGGGGCCTTCTAGAGGCCAATTATGTGAGGTTCAAGAGGAGACAATGGAGTATATTCTAAATAATTGCACCTATAATACCTGGTTGTGGGATGCTTTCAACATCATTTTTCAATAAATAGACAGAGACAAAGGTAGCATTATTAACACCCTGAACAAGTGGAGAAAAAACTTTTTAGAGTATGAGATCCTTAATTTGTCCTAGACCTTTACACCAAGCTTTATTATCTGGAATGTTTGGAAGGAAAGGAATAAGAGAATTTTCATGGACAAAAAAACTACTCCTCCTTGCCTGATGGAATTGATCTTAAAGCAGATAAACGTGATGGTTTCCACCAATGTGCACAGTTATCCCTCGATTCCTCCCACTACACTTGAATTGAGAACTCTCAAGCAGCTGGGTATACATGAGATCATCCATAATGGTCTTAAAAGAAAATAAAGAGTGATGGAAAGAGAAAAGGAGTTTTGGCATCCTCCACCAAAAGGTTATATGAAATGCAACATTGATGGGGCTTCAAAAAGCAACCCGGGGACAGCAGGTTATGGAGGTGTGTTAGGAAATGAATAAGGAAAAATAATTTTCACTTTCCACTGTCATTTAGGCAAAGCCATCAACAACATGGATGAATTAATGGCTTTGGAACAATGTCTAGAGCTTCTTAAACTAAATCACAGTTCAAATGTCCTCATCGAAGCAAACTTCGAGATTTCTATAAATGCAGTTAAGAATATTAGCTATGGAATAGCACCAGAAAGGGTCTTAAAACATTGGAGACTTGTACAAGTGTACCAGAGAATCCAAAAACAACTCCAGAGCCTTTGAACTGTTAGCTTTGATCATGTTCAGAGGAAGGCCAATAAACTTGTGGATCACTTGGCCAACCAAGGTGTGACTAATCTAGATTGCAAGATCAAAATGAAATGGCAGGAGATGTCTCCAAGTAGGCTAAAATCTCTCTACGATGCTCAATCTGCAGAGGACAAGGAAAATTTTTATCATTGGGCACGAGGGGTAGGATATGGCCAAAGCTCTTTATGCCTGTTCAAAATCATTTTGGTGGTCGGCTCCTTGAAAAAGGGCTTACTCTACATGGTGATAACTTCTTTTGGTATAAGGGAACTTATATCCTTCATTTCTTGAATGGCGACACAAGGTGTGATTTATAGTTTCAGGAGGTTTTGGCGGTGAGCTCCATTTTCAGTTTCAGCGGGACGAAAGGTTGGATTGCTACCACAAAGGAAATTCCACGACACTTTTCTCATGGTTTTGAAAACCAGGCGTTAAGCAGTTTTTCTATGATCGTGAGGCTCACAAATGGTAAGTGGTTTTGGTTTGTTGAGAGCGATTCCACTCAGCTCTCTATGCATTGCAGGGGTGGGGGTCATCTTACCACCCTTCATCGGACCTTAAAGATCTTTCATCTTGGCTCTCTGATATCTCTCCGAGCCATCCTTTTTTGCGTTGGCTTTCAACAGTTAGATCTGGTCGGGCTACTTTGTAGGGTCACAAGTTTGTTTAATCCTTGCAAGTTAATGATGGGAGTTATTATGGATTTGGACTCTAGGTCAACTTGTAATCGGGGGGAAAATTGAATGGTTAGCTTATCCTTTTGTGTGTTTAAATGGTCACATTGTTGACCGTACGATCTCGTTGGTTTTGTAGGCCTTGAGATTTGCAGGCCTTTTGTACCTATTTTAACTTTACTTTTGGGTTTTTGAAATAGAAGGAAAGTCTCTTGCTTCTGCAAAAAAAAAAAATTAGAATAGATTTTTCTATTTCAAGCACAAGCGATCAAAGTGTGAAATAGTATTAAGGTAGCTATTATAATGCAAGAGAGAAAATATATTAAAATTGCTAAGAAAATTGGCTAAGTAATCAAAGGAACAATTCAAATTACTCATAACACTCTAATATGGTATTATTTCTAGAAATAACTAAAAAAAATCTCTCTGGGAGAGAAAAATAAATCAAACTAAGTTGGGTTTTCATCATGCATGTACTCAGTTAATTGATTAGAATTCAGTGAATAGCAAGTAAGTAAAAAATAAAGACGGTTACGATAAATTAAAAGATATCTAAAAATATGGTTAACCCTCACATGCAATAACTTCCCTTTAAAACACCAAAAGTAGGATTGAAAGTCAAAAGATAAGGTTGGAAGGAGAGATACTAAGTTGGTTAGATAGGTTATGTTTAGAAATAAGAGAGGAAATTTGTACTGAAACTTACATAAGAAAATTAAAAGTAATGTAGACAAAATAGTCATACAATTGCGACCTTATAATGAAACAACATTCTCCGCTCCAATTGTTTCCTTTGTTTATGTATTTTTTATCTATATATTGTTTCATTTCGCAACCATCCTTGGTGACACCATTTCTAAAAATAGAAAATGCTAAAAATAGGTAATTATTTCCAAAATGGTAGGGAAGGTATAATATTGAAGAAAATTTTTTCATATGTGGCCCTAATGATGTATGGAATGAGGCTATATGATGGCCTAAGTGAGGTCTTCATAATGTCCTAATGAAGCCTTATGTGCAATGTACTTCAATACCGACCCTTTAGCACAACCAAAGAGTATGCTAGTAAATGAGTCTGGACAATTTTTAACCATGTTAGTTACTCATATAGAAAAATTATGTCATTAATTAATGAGTCCCAATAATTTTCAACCATGTTAATTACTCATGAAATAACTTACCAATGACCAAATATGAGATAAAATAGGTAAAGTGTGAAAACATAGTGTGAAAAACACCCCCAAAAAAATACGATGCATATTTTGTCCATTGTATAGTTTCTATAAAAAGAATGGTTTTGTTGATTAGTATCATGAATATGTCTTATACCATTATATGGATTTATCATTTTTCTATTGGCTAAACCTTGTACCTGTTAGAAATTGTAGTGATAGCTCATAGAGTTCCAAAAAACTAAAAATTAGTTCTTTGTGACTTGGTCGATTCTCCCAATAGATTACTAGCTTCCTGGAAAGTATGACATGCCATCCATAGCTTGTAATATATATCTAAAATGGTTTATTTATGGACTTTTAAATCAGGTCATAAATTTTAATAGAAATATGATCTAAATAGTACGCAAAATCTTCTTGAATATCTCCTTCAAGAAAAGGTTTTATAGAAGTTGTTGTAGAGGGAATAATGCAAATTACCAAAGAATACGACTTTGATGCATTCATCTGGTTAAATAAACAGGTGCATAAAATCCATTTATTAGAGGTTAAAGGAATAAAAGTGAAACCATGACCTATATATTGATCCTTTGGTGGCTTATATTTAGAGTTCTTCTTGACATTTTATGGGATCATCTACATTATGCTCTTGAAATAGCTTGTCCATAAGATCAATTGTCTTCAACATACAATAACTCTTAAAATGAAATCCCTTATTGCAATAGTTTCAATTTTCTCCCTTATTCTTCAATATTCCTCCCTTAGGCACCATAATAGCCATAATGGTTTTAATTCTTTCTATATCTACATTATAAATATCCCTTGTTCTCTTATTGTTTTTATTGTTACTATCCCTCATTAAGAGCACATGGATTTTTCCTTCACATGCGAGAGATGGAGGTCCCATACTGCGCCCTTGAACAAAGAAGGTCGCATGATGTATGGCGTTTAAAGGCTAGGCCACGACCAGTCCAGGATGCATGGAGATTTGGCAGGGGGGGACTGCATGAAGCAGATCCGCTCCCTACTACAACACACGGACCCAAACAAAGTAGTTTCGGCTTAGATCTACACGATCTAGCCTATTTTCGTGCACATTTCGATCCCAGACAGCTGATCGAAGGCACAAATCATAGATCGAGCAGAGTCCCCACAGATCTTGACATGCAAAAGGAAAAACGAACAAAATCAGGGCCAGATCTGGAAGTTTGCTTACAGCCAGAGCAGGTAACAGCTACTTGTTCTTGTTTTCAGATTCTGATTAAACCCCCTCAGGGAGAAACTCGTTTAGTATGGATTCATGCAGGAAGCACCTCCCTGCAGCTAAAACAACAGATTTGGGCTGAAATGGGTTACCCAGTTCAGATCCAACATCTGGTCAGCAGCAAGCGGACTCTCCAGGATCTCAGATCGATTGATAGCTATGAGATTGGGCCAGGATCAACCATTACATTAAACTTCAGATTGAGAGGAGGGGCTCTGTCTCAGGGACAGCCAAGCTCCTTAGTGGGGGACAAGGGGAAAAAATCTACACCCCAGCACCAACCAAAAGGAGGTTTATCCTACAAAAACATTCTTCAAGGCAGCAGAGACATAGGGTCTTCTTCAGATCAAGGAGGACACATTCCCGGGCCATACATAGTAGATCAGTCAGAGCAAACCCCGACCTTAAATTTAGATTCCTCAGGGCTTGACGATTTCGTAAAGTCCTACGAAACACAAGCTCTAATATGCCGCTTCTACAGCTTTTGGCCTAAACCTTTGGATCTATTCCATTGGATCTTCACTAGATGGACCGTGGAATGTGATATTCACCTATGCTCAAAGGGTTTCTTTATAGTTAAATTTACATCCAAGGAGATCAGAGATACATTCATCAGTACAGGGCCATGGTTTTGGGGAACATCGGGGCTATTTATGACCCCATGGTTTCCAGATTTTGACCCAAACAAAATGACTGTCACCAAAATGCCGGTCTGGGTCAGACTATACAATCTTCCTCTGCACTTTTGGAATGAACAAGTCTTGGAAGGCATTGGAAACAGCTTAGGGAAATATATCAAAACAGACCTGGAAAGGATTGATGAAAGGATCTACACTTTCGCACGTATTTGTGTGGAAGTAGATTTAAGCAAAGGGCTGTCGGACAATATAAGGCTGATCTACAAACAACAAAACTGGTTGCAAGTACTAGATTATGAAAACACTGCTTTCAGATGCAGGCTCTGTAGACAGACAGGACACCTGCAAAGCTCATGTCCAGAAGACAAGAAAGTAAACAGTAAAAAGAAGCAGAAAGGGAAGCAGAAGAAACGGTGGAAATTTTCACCCCCAGACTCAGAGGAAGAAGAATCAGAAGCAGAGCTGGAAGAGGCCCCTGTAGAGAAGACTGAGACATCTCAAGAAATGGAGAATCAGAAGGGAGCCAAACCGAACAACGAGACAGAGATGACAAGAGTGGATCCAAGCATGGGAGGCATCAAACGACAACACCAATCTGATACTTCAGACTCAGACAAAGAAACTGGCCCACAGAATGCAGAAACACAGATAGTCATTGCTTCGATCGAGCCCACTCAAGGAGAGTGGCGTAAGGTCGAAAAGAAAAAGGGGAGAAAAATTTGAAGAGAGAGTTCTACTCTCTTTCAGTTTTTTGCCCCTTTCTTTCTCTCTTCTCTCTTCTCTTCTTTTCTTTTTCTTTGTGCACGTTAGCTTTCTAACGTTGCGTTGGATGCAAAAGCACTCGGGCCCTTGAGGCAGCTTACAAAATGTTTCAGTGCATATGCAAGTGTAACTTTTCATTATCTTTTTAATAAAAAGTTACTGTTTTTTTCCTTTGGAAAAAGAGCACATGGATTTTGAAAGGATTAAGAAACCCAATTTGTATAAACCTAGTATTCTCATGTATTATGAACTAAATAAAACCCTATAGATATGGAATCTTTCATTTTTACTTGCGGAGAGTTTAGTGGTATCAGAAAAAAAAGACAGAGATATAATATTGAGGCCCCAGTTTGAAAAATATAGAAAGGATAGATTGTTCTGCCATCCTATCTATTCCACAAGATTTTAATTGTGTCATCAGAGCCCTGAATGTTGGAAATAAATAATGTGGTGTCTCAAAATTGTTTGGATCTATAGAAATCAACTCATTGTCTAGTTGATTCCCTTTCAATTCATCTTTCTTTCCAAACAATCCATTTGATTTGGTCCAAACTGCATGAAGAGTGTTACAACCCTCTACATAAAACAAAAAATCAAGAGTGATAGACAATCCCACGGCATCATCCATTCTACTGAAGTATTTTTATTTCTCTATGGTTAATTTAGGCTCAATTTATGTCCCAATTGTGATCCTATAAAGTACACATGTACACAACAATAGTTGGATATTTAGCTTTCTAGTAAAATTAATTGAAAGGAGTGAAGATCACAGTAAGTTGGTCCATTCTCTATGGGTTTCTCTAATATTTTCAAAATAAAATAAAATATCATTATTATTCACAAAATTACTTATCCTATAATTCCATGTTGGATTTTAAGCACAATGATAGGGTCTAAGTGTGACAATACTAGACTAGTTACCACAAAACATGAAAGAAAAGAGAACAAAATTGCTAATAAATTTCACTAACGAAAGAGTCAATTCAAACCAATCATAAAACTCTAATATGATAGATGAATACAATAAATACCATCTCTAAGAGAAAAAAAAAAATTAAAGTAAGTTGGTGTTCCATTATGCATGCACTTAGTTTACTAGTTAGCATTTATATAATAGCTAGTAAGTAAAAAATGGAGCAAGAGGCCTAAGAAATCAAATAAAATATTTAATAATAGAGTTAAATAAAATAAAGTGAAGCTAAATAATTGTAAAGGCTAATGTAATGACCCTCCCATCCAATAAATACTCATGCAAACTCCAAAAATAACACTAAAAATGAAAAGATAAGAAAATTTATAACAATGACGAAGAAATAAATTGTTTTAATAAATCCACACTGTTAGTAAATCTATAATTTACTAAATTAATTATTTAAATTAATTTTCATATAAAAATATAAATATAATTTTAATGATAAATAAATATAAATATTAATAATATAAGAAGAAATATAAATCATATATTAAAATCTAAATTTACATATTATTTTGTGGGTGCCATGGCACCAGTGCTTCACTGAATGAACTTTTGACATATCACATGCATTCATGGCATACTAAACAATACCCTTAATTTGGCTACATAATGGAAAATACCTCTAAAAATCACATTATTTAACACCCTACCAACACAAACCCAATACACCTTCTCAATTAAAAAACCCCTTCTTTCACTAGATTTATAGGTATCTAATTTTCATTAACATTTTTTATACTCCTTTATATTTTATTAGTAACATTGAGCTTTGTATTTTATAGCTGCTAATACAAAAACCCTTTACCCCTTATTATATGACCAATATATTATGCTATAATTTCCTCCATATATATCCCCCATTATGAATGCAAGTGGAATGATATTTCTCCCCTAGTTAACCCCTTGTGTACTTGGGTGGGTGGCTTTCACAATCATTATGATAAGAATGAACAACTCTTCCCTTTTGTCATAAGAAATTGAGGACATGGAGGATGCTATCATACAATTGCATATTCAATATAATCAATTGTTGTCTGAAATTATTTCTACCATGGATATCTTCATTGGAAAAAGAATGCAGGTATAGAGGGTTGAAGACAATACCAACAATCTAAGAAGTCAAATTGAGAAATTGTAGCAAGTCAATGCTAAGGGTATCCCAATCCTTCATTTTAATATCTAATTAGGTTATTGTTTATGACATTTTCATTGCTCATTTGAATATTGTTGGTTCAATTATGGATCCTCTAGACTCTCGCGGTGAAGAACATCATCCAAATCATGTCTAGCTCTACAAGGAGGTCCAATTGCGTATGGTGTTAGGACTTTATTGCCAATTCTGCACTTTTGATACTTATAGTGTAGTTATTTTGTTGTGAAAATTTTATTATAAAATCATAATTCTGAATTAGATTATGATAAATTACACTCTAAACTTTTTGTACCACTAAAATAATACTCTATACATTTATGTGAAATTTTTCTTAATATAATATTTTCAATTATAATTAATTAAAAAAAATTATTATAAAAAAAAAATTCAAATATAAAAATTTAGGAAATTGTTATAATAGCTATATAATCTTTTGGTTTGGAAGGGAAATGACAAATACATTTAAAATAAATATAAAATTAAAAATAAATAAATAAATCAGATTTTAATTGAATTTCTAGATGCTTATCCACTTAATGTCAAATGATCGACTTCTCTGCTTCTATATTTTTTTTTCAATAACACGTGCGGGCTGACGGGAATAGGGAACCACTCTTGTTAAGATTTCCTTTGAACAACTGTGTTATTTATAAAACAAAATTATGGGCTTACCAAAATAGCAAAACGCTGTTATCAAGATTACCGTTGAACTGCTGAGTGGTTGATAACACAACGATGTGGCCAAAACAAGGAAACACTGATATTAAGATTACCATTGAACGAGTGTTTTATTTGATAATACGGGCAACGCCACAGAACTCTAAAATAGATTTGATAGATTCAACGACCTTCTGAATTGACCAAAAAGATGGAAACGCTGTTATTAATATTACCATTGAACATGTGAGTGATTGATTTAAAACTTCAGGGAGGAAAATTATTCAGCAGAGTGATTTGGCAAAAGAATTAGGATAAGTAAGCCAACCGGTTTGCAGCCTTGATATTGCTTCACTCTTCCGATTGGCACAAAGCCTTTGGACGTCAAAGTTGGTGACATGGTTATGATAAAAAATAACTGAACCGGAAGAATACCAGTGAACTCCAATTCTCATCGTTCTTATATCATCGTTTTGCTTGCAACCTCTCGCAACGAGCAGCCGGGGGCAACCTGAAAGAGACGTGCGCACGTTTGAAAAAGTCGAATCAGCTGCCGGAGGACCTGAAAGAGACGTGTCACGTTTGAACAATTAGAATCTGCTGCCGGAGGAATGCCACGTAAATAATTCATGGTACCGTGTCAAAATTCCCAGCTTCGAATGCAGAGAATCAATCCTGCTTGGTGCTGCTAATTAAGTTCCTATAACATATCGATATATATACGCTTACCACGCTCTGGTAAGATACACATGACAAACATATTGGCATTGCACATCAGAGAATTATTCAGAATGGAAAATTGTTGTGATATCGGGGAAACTCCAAAAAAATCCCACTTAAAGATTACGAATAAACTAAATACGCTTTACCCATAAAGTATTAATCCACAAACCAAATCCAGATTAAACAATGTCTTTCAGGGAATTATACTCTTTAACATGAACGTTTTAGAAAAAACAATTCATTATTAAAAAATATTAGTTTATTAGTAAAATTATTTTAAATATTTTAATATTTAAATTTATATATTTAAAATATATATAGATATAAATATAGATAATATTTTAAAATTAAATATGTTATCAATTAATATATTTTATTACTTAATAAATTATGATGTATATCAGTGGGAATGCTATTGTTTAAGAATGTGGGTATTTATGTTGAAATACAATGAAGTGAGATTGTTTATAAATTTATATTCAATGTAAATTTGTTTATTATCAAACATTGTTTAGAAAAGCATTAATCGCATAAAGTAATACTTGTTATCTACTCATACATTTTAAGTTTTGTTTAAAAAGCCCCAGCTCACATGTAAATGGTGCTTCATGATGGTATGATTTCTCATTCTAATTTTAACATATTTTGATACATTATGTTTTTTTCATGGAGAGTATTTTTCCATTTAGGTGAAGATATTAATAAATTCATCTAAGTCTTCTTTACAAGGTGTTATATACATGTACATGTTTAAGATTCCATCTCTAATTTGTATGGTTTAACTTTGTACAAGTCTATTATATGCATTTGTAGAATCCCATCACTTGATTTAATATTTAAGTGTCAAAATGTTCACTACTTTAAGTGGCTTTCTTACAAACCCGGGTTATTTATGAGTGGGCAATTTTAATTGGGAGAATGAGGGTTTATAGCTTTTATAACAATGGGGAAGTCAATTTTTAGATTTTGGGTGGCTTGAAAGGTATTTCCGAGAAGGATACAGACCAAAAATGTTTGCTTAGAAAATTTACCCAAACAGGGGTTTTGGATGCAAGGATATGGGTTTAAGACCTAAAAGAAAATAATTATTTATTCTAAAGGGTTGAAAAGTGAAAACCCTAAGTCCTTAGGTATCTAAAGTGACTTAAGAGAAAGGAACAATGTAGGAGAGTCTAGGAAGAGGTTCAATGTGTGCAATAGAGATATGACTTTTGTTGTGCAAAGGGTGCCTTCGGAGGGTCAATCTCTACTCATGGAGGTCAGGATCTACTCTTGGAAGAATACCTTAACAAGGTTATCATCTCCTCTATGAGGCCAAATTAAAGGTTAGAGGAGAAGAAAGGTAGTCAAGATCTTGGAGGGATGAACAACAATAGAAAGTTTGATTTAGGGCCTAATCTAGGTCAATGAAGAAGATTCGTCCATGTTTTTACAACTTTTGAAGGAGTTTGAGTGCCTCAACTAGTGTGAATAGAAATGATGAGGAAGGATCGAGGGAAAACTAGAGGGTTTCTATGAGTGTGAACATAACGTAAATATAAAACCTTTCTTGTGTAAGAACAAGCCAAGAAAAAGAGGCCACAGATCTAAAGGAGGACAAATTCTATATTTTGAAGCAGGTCGAGTAGCCTCCAAGTCTATTTTGTTAATTATATTCGTCTATGCTAGAAGGAGTAGTGGATTAGTTTTTTGTTGTCTATGTTGAGTTTTCTCTTTGTGTTAGAGAGGGTTGAAGCCCTTGTTGCTATTACAAAGTGGGTTGAAAGGCTTGTGTAGTTTCTAGAAGGGTTGAAAGGGCTCTGATCCAAATGAAGGATGGTCTCAGACCAATTGTAGAGGTTGTAGGCAATAGCTTGAGGGCAGAAAGGCCTCAGAAATATTTTAGCATATGTCCAAGTAGACTTAGGGCTATGTGAAGGCCAGTGAAGCATGAAAGGGTCTTTGTTCTTCAGTGTATATGGTTGTTGAGCGAAATATTTGAAGTTTATCTAGAAAAGGAGATTTGGACAATAGTGTATGAATGGAATGTTATAAAATGGTGTTGAACTAAATGACCATTGTTTTTTTCTATTGCTTTAGAGATCATACAAACAAGAAGTCTGAAGAGTTTGACTTGTTGTGAGCAACAGTGTATGACAGAGACCTTAAGTGAGTGAGAACATTGTGTTGATGGAAAAGGATAGCCATGTGTCAAGGGAAAATGAGGAAGAAAAGGGCTAGTGCTGAAATGGTTGTATTAACATGTAACTCATGTGTATTTGTTCTTTTATTTTTAGGAAAAATATATATCTTAAGAAGCATATCACAATCTCTATTTTTTTAAACTATTTATATGTTGACAGTGTTTGAACTGCCAACATTCAAGGGGATTTCCCTAGTAAGAAGTCCCAACTAGACCTCAGGTCATTTGGAGTAGGAGTCCTAGCAGTGGGTGGTAATGTGGTGCATCGACCGCAGTAGCGCATAGAGGTAAGTATGATGACTTTGGTCGGAAGAAACTGTGTGACCTTGTAGTGAGTCAAGTGAGATGCATGGGGGTTCTAACACATGGAGGGGAAAAGCAGCTGTGTCCCTTAGAAGAATCTAATAGTATGTAGCCTGAAAGGAACACACGAGCTGAATGGCATCACAAGCTGGAAGAAAAATAATCCACAAACCAAAGTGACAGGTTAATCCAACAACACGCCTTCAACAAGATTCATACGATTATAGAAAAATAGTTCATAAGCAAATCCATAAGTTAAACAACATACATTGCTAAAGTAACCAGAATAGTCGAACTACAATAAAAAAATATGCATGAAAACGTGTTGGCTTAGTTATATTATTATTAAGTGAAAGTTCCATCCATACATACACCATTGATAGCCACTAGCCCCAATAGTGGAACATTACAAGCAACATCGCTTGCTCCTCCAAAGAAATGTACTCACTCTACGATGTGGAGAAGCCAAGGCCCATCACAATACTCCTAAGCCTTCTCTAAGCCTAAGCCTAACCAAAATATTGGCTCCCAAAATCTTGGTGTATGAGTTATGAGGTTCTATTTATAACAAAGGGTGGGGTGACCCTTGACATTCCCCTTTGATTCTTTGACTACCCTCATGACTCTTCAACTCCTTTACAAATAACTCTTTGCATTACGGAGTGAATGTTCACATTCCACTAATGACACTTGGAATTTCACTTACAATATATTCACAAATAATATAAAATTTCCACATATACCCATGTGGGACAAAATAGGCTAGATTGAGCCTAACCAGAAAACACTATGACTCAGAAGCTTTGGGAAATACGAACTCGGCAACATCCTCTTGATGATATTTGGTGACGAAATGATACCAAGCTTGGTATTGCGCTATGATGTCCCCATACTCATTGTTGATGTCTTTGTGGAAATAGAATCTTGCCTCCATGGCTTCTGGGTATGTGGTCTTCGAACCTTTTTCCAACTCATCTTGAGGTATGTGCAACATTGTCCTGAATACGATGGGACCACGATGACATCCATACTCTTGAACAAGCATGCATAGGAAGCCTGTATGGTACTGATGAATGGAGGGAGCTACTCATAGTTCCATATCAACATCTGGATCCGTGTTTTGTCTAGCTCTGCCTGCAGCTTCATTGTGGTATGCAATTAAAGTGGGGCTCCCTTGTATCTCATTGTCCATTCTTCTACATGTGAAATAGCAACATGTATGTCCTTGAGAGTTGGGACAATCTTTATGCACCGCTGTTGAAAACCATATAGATGGACAAATGCCTTTTTCACAGTGACAAATCCGTCATAAAGTTTCAGCATGGTCGTCTCAAAATTTTATACTTCAGCAAGTATCACTTTCCTCATCTCTATAGCAGATCCTACATATTGTCCTACCCTCTTCCAAGCTACTTACAAGTCATTTTCCATTTGATCATTATTTGCTAACAAGACCTTGACATTTGAGCTCGTGGCTTCTCCATAAGCCTTAGTGGCATTGGCCATGGCAGCTGGATGCTTTTTAATTGCTGACACTTTCACCCTTCCTTCATAAATGTGGGTGATGCGTGATCATCCAAGAAATTATTTTTCCATGCCTGTACAATATATTTTTGCAACTCCTCACCCTCTTATTCATCTGTTGGTTGTTCTTACTCTTCAACCTATGTTGGGGTAATTTTCTTTATAAGCACACCTTACGCTTCTTCTTGTTCCTTTTTCTGATTCTCTTCCCTCTCTCTCCTTCGCAACTCCTCCTCTTCTTTCAAATTCTTCTATGTTTTGTGCAACTTTTCTTCTGCTTCCTCCAACCTTTACCTTTATCTCTTCCTTTTCTATGCTCTGTTTATGGGTTGTTTCATCTTTGCCTCAACTTCCAAAGCTACTTTCTCAACTTGTAGCTTTGCTTAGCCTCTAGGTTCTCAAAAATATTCCTCTTTCCTTTATCCTGTGCCAATTTTCTACTTATTTTTGTTGTTTTTGTTGCTTCCTATGGTGATACTACCTGCAGAGAAGCTTTCCATTCTATAGGCATGAGGACTGGTTCATTGAGCTTGGATGCGTTGTAACAATACCTTCAAGGATTTTCCTTTACCCATTGATATTTTTTGTGGATCCATGGATAATACACCTTCGCACAATGGTTATTTCATATGCGGTGGGGATCATACAGATTGAAGTCTTTGGTGTTGAACTCAAACTTTTCTAAGTCCTTGGCCTTAGCATCCACATCCTTGAAACTCCTAATATCATACAATCTAATCTACAAAGGAAGAGCAGGCCATGGTGCCTTCATCCTCTTGTGCATCCTTGCTGATAACCCTATGTAGATGTGATATGCATCCCCTTGCATGACCAACTTATCTGTGGAAAAAATTGGTAGCACATGCAAAAGCTTCTCTCCATCAAACATCCTAATGAAGGAGCCACGGGGTGAGGCATACCAATCTCCAATGTTAAGTAATTCCTCCATTGCTTCTTGGACATGCAAGGTGAATCCTACTCAAAGATCAACTTCTAAACCAGGATCATGAAATGGTTAGATAGCCTCACCACGAGTCCTCGATAGTTTCACTTAGAAAGAAATTTGCAGTAAATATTCATGGCAGTCTCAGATAGTGTCCATGCGCAACCCATGCTAGGAAACTAATGTTGGGCACAGATTACATCAAGTAGGTAAGCGAACATATATAATCTCACTTGAAAATCCTTGGGTGAATTCTGGGCATTAGTCACATGCACCTTGAATTTAAGAGACAATAGATCCGGCCAGTTGAATGGCCTTTCGTCATTCGCCAACTGGTCCAGCACAACCACCTAATTCTGTGTAAAGGTCTTCATGCTCTCTTGACTGTATAGTCGACATGCAAAGATGATCAAGAGTTGGTAGGTCTTTCTGAGTGACTTAGTCTTGTAAACATCATTGGGTGTCAATCTTAACTTTGACGGCTCTTTTACCCAGCACTTTATGATGTCTCTAGTGTTCACATTGTTGTGGGTGGCACAAAAAAGTGCATCCATGCGGTTCACTAGTTGTGGTAAGTGATACATGTGATGATAGTTTTCTACCCTGAAGGTATCAACCTGTGTTCCACTCGAACTTCTCAACGTAATCTTCTCAAGATCTGTATGTGAGATAATCCAGTGAATGATGTCCACACATGGGAAGGTGGGGTACCTACATGCAACCTTATGTAAGCCTCACCAGTGGATGTTGACATAGACCTGTCAATCTTCTAGATCTTCCTTGAAGTTCCCTGCAAATATATCCTTGGTTTCCTTCCATGTTATCTCCATTACCTTCTCTATGAACATTTATGTGTTTGGATAGACTATGCAGTTCAAGGACACATGTTCAATTGCTTCTCCACTATGACTCTCAACAATATCCTTTCATGCAGCTTTCTTGGAAGCCATGTTACCTGTACTGCTAGAAAGATGCTCAACAATTGTTGTACTTGGAGACCGAGAGGAAACTCATGGCATGCAAATGTTATCTTGGAATTGAAATCACTTCAAGAACATACTAAGCAAGAAAATTGGAAACTGCTAGGAAGGATTGCACAATTCTAGCTCTCAGAGGTGACTGACTTCTATTTGGATCTACGCATTGGCCATTCCCAACATTCAATGGGGAGGTGATGCTTTCTGGAACTACGCAATGTGCAGTTCAATTTGGCTTGAGCTAGCTGGGATTGTGCATTGTGAAATCCTAATGGCCAAGGCTTCATGACTGACTCCTGGAACTATATAATGTGCAGTTAGAGCTACACCTTGGCAACCTGTCAACAATTCTTGGAAAAAAGGAAGAGCCTTGAGATACAAAAATGCATAGTGCATACTCGGAGGAGCAAGATTAGGACCAAGGAAGCCCATATCTGCCCAAGGGAAACATGAAAACGAGTATGTTTGACAATGTGAGTGATGGTTGATGCAGATTTGAGTGAATGATGATGCATGCAATAAAAAAAAATGTATGGATCAATTGAACTAAAGAAAAATGAAGCTTTTGGAGAGAGTCACCACAACAACGACCGTTAGTGCAAAAAGAGTGTATTGTATGTGACACTTAGGAAAGGCAATGCAAAACTTAAAACAATACTTCCTCAAGCTAAAACAAATGAAAATACTAACTTTCATTCAATGAAATGGGTAAAAAACACTCTCACAAGCCAAGGAAACAAAAGCAACAGAAAACGAAGCAAAAGACTAGAAAAGCAAGACTTACCCAGAAAAGTTGTGACAACCGTGGTGAAGGTTTTTAGATCTCCTCAGGAATGACAACGCTCAAAAATAGAATATGAAAATGAGATCTGGGGGTTCCCATTAGATAGATTTAGTCGATTTAGGGTTTATGACGTGAAGACCAAAAATATAGGAAAAAGCAACACATGGCAGCAGTTTCCAAAAATAACACGTGTAACTCCGACAAATAAAAATATATCCCTATTCTTTAGGGATGCTTTTTTCTTTTTTCTCTTTTTCATTTCCAATAAAAAGCTTCCATGCATGCACAAATAGATCGTGCAGTTGTTGGGAAAACTTGACAACTCATAAACTCATGCATCGGGCAACTACTGAGACAATGCTTCTATGCAATTTCTGGGTTGAATGGTTTTGGCTGCCTCTCCTTCTCTACGTAGTTTCCTAGATTAATATAGATTGCCAGCTAGTTTTGCGCAATTCTAGAGCTAAAGCTCACTGTTGGCTTGAAGTGTTCATTTCTCGAGAGAAAGTCTAGTTTTCCTCTAGGATTGCGCATCTCACTAAGGCAAGCCTTGGACCGGATTGCAACCAACTCAAGAGGTTAGCTTTTAGTTAGACAAAAAAGCAAGTAAACAAACATAGGATATAAAGAAAAAGATAAAAATCAATGAGAGCATAAGTACCTGGTTTATCATAAGATGAGTTGTTGTGATTTAAGGAGGGAGGGTCCAAAACGAAGCATAGGGAAAATTTTGGTGGGTGGTTGTATCCACTACAATAGTATACTAGTTGTACTAGTGATCGAGGGCCATGATCCATGGTACGAGAGCCCCATGATTTTTTTTATTGATGGACTAGTAAAATAATCATGCTTTGGTATCAAGTAACTATGTACATAATTTATTTCATTGCTGAAGATTTGTGTTGTGGAAAGTTCTTGTTGGTTGTGAGTTCCTAGTGTGTTTGTTTGCATGATTAGCTTTAGTACACATCTAGGGCCTAAGGAAAATTTAGAATGGTATCTGAGTTGATGGTATCAAAGCTACTTTGAAGAACACGTGAACTATAGTGTGCATAGGAAGCAAAGTGAACCAATGGAGGTTGTGATGGCTTAGAGGGAATTTAGCTTTAGAGGGAGACTGTGAAGGATTATCAGCTGCCCTATGGAAGTCTGAATTGTAAGGTTCTAATGAGATAAAACAGTTTTCAACCCATGCCAGGATAGTCTTACATCATACAAGAACATTCATGGTGGTCCAAGGGAAAGTCATGTTGCATGCAAGGACATTCATGCACCATGAAGGACAACGCTAGGCCTAGTATAAAGAAGACATGGCACATGTGAGGATAGGTATGACTATGCAAAAAAATTCATGTCCCGTGTGAGGATGGTCATGGGTATGAAATAAAATTCATGGAGCTAGAAGTGTGAATGAAATACCTTGTTCACTAAGAGAGAGTGTTATATTTTGTGTAGCTCATATTTCTAGGAATGATACCCACCAAAAATGGTTGGTTAGGAAATTTACCCAAAGAGGGGTTTTCAGACCTAAGGATGTGGGTTTAGGACCTAAAAGAAAAAATATTTTTTTTGCTAAAGGGTTGAGAGGTGAAAACCCTAACATTGGAGGTTTCCTAAGTGACCCAACAGAAATAAAAAATAGATGAGAGCCTAGGAAGAGGTTCATTGAGTGCAAGGGAGATGTGACTTCTCTTGTGCTAACCACACCCTAGGAGAGTCAAGTTTTGCTCTTCGAAGAAAATTGTATGAAGCCCATAATCTATTCTATGAGGTCGAGTCAAAGGATTAGAGGAGAAACAAAGTAGTGAAGATATTGGAGAGCTGAAGAGTAAGGTTGAGTTTGATTTAGGGCCTCATTTAGGCCAATGTAGAAGATCTGTCCATGTTGTTACATACTCTGAAGGAGGCCAACTGCCTCAGCTGGTGTGAACATAAATTCTAAGGAAGGATCGATGGAAAAATAGAGGGATTCTATGAGTGTGAACACAACCTAAATAGAAAACCATTATTGTGTGAGAAAAATCCAAGAGGTAGATTTCATTGATTTAAAGGTGGAAGAACTATGTGTTTTGATGGAGGTCAAGTATCCTCCAAGTCTAGTTTATAGATCATATGGGTCTATATTAGGAGTAGTGAATCAATTGTCTACTGTCTAGGTTATGTTTCTTATTTCTATTGGAGAGGGTTGAATCCCTAGTTTCTATTATAGGGAGGCATGAAAGGCCTATGTAATGTATTGAAAGGGCCTAAAGGCATCATATCCAACTGTAAGAGGGTCAAAAACCATTTGAGGACCGTTTCAGAGCAACTAAGGAGGTTGAAGCTATCAACTTGAGGGTTGAAAGGTCTCATAAATATTTGGCATAGGTCCGAGTAGCCTTAGGGTTAAGTGAGGGACAACAAAGCAAGAAATGGGGCTCTATTATTCAATGTAGATGGTTGATAACCACAATATTTAAGGTATATCTAGAAAATGAGCTTCAGACAATAGTGTATGAGGGTAGATTATACAGTGGTGTTGAAGGAAAAATACCACTATGTGCTTCTGATAATTTGGAGTTGATACATATAAGAAGTCTAAAGCATTTGATTTGCTGTGAGAAATAGTGTGTGAAAGAGATATGAGAGTCAAATCACTATGTGTTGATGGAAAAGGATAGTCATGTTTTAATGGAAAATGACGACATAAAGGGCTAGTGCTAAAAGGGTTGTATCAACAAGTAAGTGGTGTGCATTTATTCTTGTTTTTTAGTAGATTGTAGATCTGAGGAAGCATATTTCAAGCTCTAGCTTTATGTAATATGTATACTAGATGTACTAGTGATCGAGGGCCATGATCCCTTCTTCGCGAGCCCCATGATTCTTTCATTTATTAACTAATAAAATAATCAAGATTTGGGCTCAAATATCTATGTACTTAATTGATTTACTGATGAAGAATTTTTTTGTGCAAAGTGCTTGTAAGTTGTGGGTTCCTAGTGTGTTTGTGTGTGTGATTAACCTTAAACCAACTGTAGGGTCTAAGGAAAATTCAACACCAATATCACTACAAAATATACATGATTTTTTAGTGTTTTTATATCATTTTTAACTTATTTATTTCAAGTTATAAGTTGAATTTCAATTCTTCTCTACAAATTCTATGGTTTCTTTTGCATAACCATCTATGCTTAGATTTGTGAGAGGGGGATTTGCCCCATGATTTAGCAAGATTATTTTGGTAGTTCATAATGAGTTTGGATCCACTAATATTCCATGCCCATCTCCTCATCTTCGACATCTCTTTCATAAAGTGGCTAGATGAAGTGGGGTTTCTGGTTTTGCAGCAAACTCTCCACTAGGTACACCATGGCAAGCTAGAAATCTAGGGCATTCACTGCCGAAAGTAGTGAAATATCAAAAATACATGGTTAAATCTTGTAAGATAGGAGAATATATCCAATATATGGAGGATCACACTTTGATTTTCATAATATTAGATTATGTCCCTCTAAAAAGGATTTTATTGGGTGGATCTCAAATAAATGGAGCCCCTAGAGTAAAACAAAATTAGAGTTAGTGACCAAGGATTTTTTAATAGTCATTTTCTCTAGCCTCAAAGATAGATTGTGGGCTTTTGGAGGACGACCATATTTTTTCAACAATGGAGTGATCTTCACATGATTTTGGAAGGAACAACATAATTGAGAGAAGGAGGATTTCCTTGCAGCTCCAATTTGGATTTGTCTATTTTATCAGGCCAAGGAACATTGGGAGGAGGAAACCCTTGAAGGTATTAGCGATGACATCGGAAAATTTATCAAATTATTGGATGTTAGGAAGAGAGGGAGGTACAATTTATATGCATGGATCTATTTTTACATGAATGTCTCCTACCATCTTCCAGCCTCCATAAATATTCATTATCAGGAAAATGTTTGGAGGGAGTCTGAAGATTACGAACAAGTCCCCCTTTAGATTTAGACACTACCATGAATATGGGAATCCTATTAGGGACCATTTGGTCAGTACAAAGGAAACATTTGAAGAGAATCATTCCTAAAAGGATCGAACCATTAGGGAAATTTTGAGGTGCAAAATGGGCCTCCTAAGAAAAATGTACAACCAAAATAAAATTTATAAGGAACAATAGGATTCAAGATGATTTTTCAATCATGGGGGATGATTCACCATTTTTTTAGTAAAAAGTGAAAAGATAATAAAATAAAAAATAATAAAAGTACTTTTTCAACTCATATTTTCAACTTATCTCCCTAAGGTTTTACTTAAATTTCCAGGACAGGTAATCGTTGGATGAAACACTTAATTCTCCATCCAAGGAGTATCCATGTTACATACTTTCGATGGAACTTGCTACACGAAAAAGGAGAAATAATTGAAAACTCTGGTTACAATCACGTTTTTCATGTATTTCTCATTTTTCATTTAGCAGTGTCCATCAAAAGTATGCAACATGGGTACTCCTTGGATGAGGAATACAATTATGCATCTAATGAGTATTTCCACTTGAAATTTGAGTAAACCCATAGGGAGATAAGTTGAAAATACAAGTTGAAAAAATAGGTTTTTCTTTTTTCCCTCTAAATTTTGATGACGTAATCTCATCTTATTTTATTATTTACACTATTATTTTATAATTTCCTTAGGGGTCCCATTTTATACCTCAAAACTCCCCTAATTCGATATGGAAAAACTCTCCCAAGGAAGAAGAAATATGAGTCCCTAGGGTACCTCAAATCTTGACTAGATCTTTAAATATGAAAATACAATCATGTCTCTCTCCTCTCTATTAGATGCTCTGAAACAAGCCAAAATTAATAAAAGAATTCAATTAGCATAAGTTGAATTATATGACTATATAAACGATGTGAAAATGTCTCTTGAAGAGCCCCAACAAAATCCATAATCATAGGAAATGATTAGCTCTCCTTCAAAAGAAGATGAAGTGGAAGCTCTACTAGAAGATACGGATCTGGATGACCCATGACTGATTTCCGTTGCAACAAACTGTCATGTAAAATACGTTAAGGATGTTCTAGATCATGAGGCTAGAATTTTGTATAAGGCCTATCATCGAAGCAATCAGTTCGAATTGAGTTCCTCACAGTCTGGCCTTGGGGTCAAATGATGGATTTCAAGGTGGTCTCTATGAAAGATAAAGAAGCCAAAAGATTACGTCACAAGAGTAATAAGGCACAAATCCAATAAGACAGTGATGATTAGTGAACTCGAGAAAACTCATGTAATTGTTTGAGGCATTTTCCTCCTGAAAATACTGAATTCTCTATGGAGTTTTCTATGTTGTTATGATTAGCGTAATTATTTTCGGAATGACTATTATTAGTAAGTATCATGTTAGTCTCAAGTATTTCCTAAATTTTAGTTCATTTTTGGGAATTCAAACTATATGTAACTTTTCCTAATTAATGAGCCACCTGATAAATTTCTCATCACTATTTCATTAATATAGCTATCAGAAATGCTGACTATGAATTGAATAAACTAAATTTCAATAATCAAATGTGAATTTGTAGGAATGAGGAGTGGCGAAAAATAGTTTAATCATAATTTATAATTTCTTAAATCAAAGGTTAAGAAATTTTATAATTACTTTTATAATTTTAATTTAAAGTGATATATGTACTTGACATGCATACATGTGAGTGCCACTTATTTCAATTTTTTGGGCAAGTTGTCGCCTCATTTGTTCGGTTTTGTTGCTTGGTTCAACACATGGGGTTAGATAACTACACAAACATTTCCGAATAAAGTTTTTAATAAACTTACAAAGACCATGGGCTTGGGATATCGATATCATTAGTGATTGGAATTAAGTATTATTGAATGAATAAGAGTTTTATATATGACTGACTGTGTTAAATATATTTATAATTATAATATTACCACATGCAATAACAAGTCAGGAAAATAAGATGACAAGGAAAGACCATCATTCACAACTGCCATGATCTGCCTTGATAGAAAAGATGATGTCTTACTCAAACATATGATTTCTCTCAACATCGACGTGTACAAGGTTTTCATTTGTGTCATGTTATCCAAATCCTTTTGTTCGGTTATGGAATGCTAACCCTCAAGGCTAGGAAAATATTATGAATGGTAACCAACAATGAGGAGATGAAATTTCATACAATCCCCATTTTTTGTACATAAACTCATTTATTCAATTCATTTTCCCACTTGAATAGTCCTCTTCTAGGTTGTACTCGTATATTGGAAGAAAATTTGGCGATTGAAGTAATGACATAAATTTTGATGGTGAACAATCTCTCGCTGATTTCCTGTAGAGGTTAAAGAAGGCACATAAGAAGAAGAATTCTAGCAATGTTGACCCACAAGGCCAGAATACCATCATGCTTCCTTATGTTGGTCATGGCATTCTCCTTGTTTTCTTTCCAAGGATTTCATAAGATCAAAGATGAGTGGTTGTCAAATGACATAATCAATGAGAAAAATGCAGCAATTGAGACACCGTAGGAACAATTACAGGTTCTCGAATCCTTTCAATTTTTTTTCTCCCTCTTAAATTGAGTGTATTTTAGTATTTTCCTCAACAATATAGTAACTCATAATATTGTAAACACCATTAAGTATTCACAGATTCACTTTAAACATACCTTGGAAATTTCGTCTCTTGTCTTGCGACAAATTTTAAATATGAAATATTTCCATGAATATAATGTGTTTAATTTTCTTGGGGTGTGTATACAAAAAATGAATTATTATGATTAAGATTTCAGTATTAATTAAAAAATGTTGAAACCATAGTTAAAATTCCATCTCATTGCCCCTACTAGCCATGAGCGGTTAAGCTCACTTGCGCTATAAAGGCCCTCGAGGGAAAACCATTGACCTAAGTAGTTTGGCTTAGTTAAGTTGTTGTGAAACATTATTCTATTTGTCTATGATCAGTCATTCGTAGTGCTCAGTGGTTTTTTAAATGAAGTAATATATATATTATAGAACTTGTACACTGGAATCTAAGAAGAAACCTCAATAAAGCATGAATAGTTGAATAGTTTACGTGGCTCGTTAAATTTGTCATCTAAAAAACTAGGTAGTTATATGTAAGATGTTTTAAAACATCAAAGAAAGTGAAATCCTCTAACATAGAAGTGAGAGGTGAGTAGATATAAATACGAGCCTATGCTAACTCTCGACACGTAAGCATAAAATAATTGCATCGCAAGTTAGGAAGTGGAGGTATTTTTTAGCATAGAACCAACCACCTAATGCTACCAAAATGTTTCAAGGATGAGGAGTCTCCATAATGATCTTTATAGGTCTGAAATTGAAAATTGTAACTCGAAAAATGTATTCTTTCTTTTGAAATATGAGTACATAATGTAAGGATTGTTTACTAATAGTAACCTTTGGAATATGAATAGAATATGTATGGATTGCTTAGTGATATTTACCTGTTATGTGATGTAGATTAAGAATCACAACATCTTCAAAAAGAATCATGGCATCTTTCATTTGTAGAACCATTGTTGGCTACTTCTTCTAAAAAATCACTCTGCAAGTGCCTAGAGGGCATGGTTGTCAAAATCACTCCATAAATTCCTAGAGGGCATGTCTTCCTGGATGATTTTTGACAATTCGGCCTTAAAACATGCCACTGTAGGTCATCCTATAGGATGTTCTAATGCTTCTTATAGGATGTCCTAATGCTCCTACAGGATCTAGCCATGAGCAATAGGAGTGATTTGGAAGGTGGTGTAGGGCTTAGGGAAGGTGAATGGTGGGAGAAATAAGGCAAGGGAGTGACTCAGACGTCTTCAGAGCTCAAAACAGAGTTTGTAAGTTGTTCTTATGGAAGGATGAAAAAGTGATGATCATGGATGGATGAGGTTAGGATGGGGTTGTTCGTCATGAGATCTCCTTGCACTGTTGGAACTCCAGCACTACATCAATCACTGGCATTTATCCATGAATCATGTCAAATAAGAAAGATTTTCAATCAACTAAAGAAAAAAAAAATTATTATCTAGTTGCCTAGATCATCAATGGAAACACTTGCAGAATAATGTGAAAAACTATGAGATCTAATACAAGGCTGAATATATTATAGATGAAAGTTAAATTCTATTCTTGAAAACTGAAAAGATCACGGCCTAAGTAGTAGAAAACCTTGAATTCCATGAGAAATCATAATTCTATCTTTTTGGGGTTGCATGGGAGTTCTTTCCTCAAACCATGGTCCCTGAAGGGAGGAGTGTGGCCAAGTCCACCTGCTAATATATTTTTTGTATTCATTTATATTTCTAAGATACTACTAAAGTAAGACACAAATGGAAGCAAACTAATCCAAATTCAAAATTATTTGCAATGAAATAATGGTAAAACCAATTCAACCATTAATCTATGAAATCAACTAAGCCTACAAGTATAAGAAGAGGAGCCTTTGCTACTAGGGTTGGGCCCTAACTGAAGAGCTTCAACCCTCTGAGTCAACTCAGTGCTGGATCAAGTAAATTCTCATTCTCATTATCATATCAGAAAAATTACATGACAATGTCTTCCACAAGTCTTGAACTCGAAAATGCTTAGTGCTCTTACATCAAAAATCTGAATCCTAATGAGGCTCTAGGCCTTATATTTATACAACTAAAGTCTCCAACAACTTCCTTAAATCTAGGGAGGATTGGCTCCCAAACTCAAGATGAAATGGTTTTGAACTATCACTAGCTCGGCTGCCTTTTGATCTTCATGACTTGGCTGCTTGTAACTCCGAGCTAGTGTGATTTGATGGAGGAATATTCGAATGAGTGAGGATTAAATGAGGATGATCCATCTCCTACAATCTCTCCTCCTTGACTCATTCGAGTTTGTACCCTTAATTAACCGAAATTGTGATGTTTTTTTCTCAAAAACCTGCAATCAATGCACATTAGACCACTAGACATAACATCTTACTTTTACTCATGTCATTAAGCAAAATATAATTAAAATATGTAAGGAATTATGAGAATAGTTGATTTTAATAAGATTGGAGGTGTATTAAGGTCCATATAGTTATCCAATGATGAGGGTCATCAAATGTCTTCAAAGAACCCAAGCTGGATGTTGCTATGTTGAAATTGATGAATGTAAAGAAAGTGGCTACTAAAGTGGGGTGGGAGGGCTCATCTCCAAATGGAACCCGCTCTGAATGCTCCTTGAGATTAAAATGGGCATAAATCAGTCAGTATAACTAAGAATATTTATTATAACCTATTTTTGGGAACAAAATGACCATTCTGCATCTTCCCATGTGTTTGAAATCCTTAGCTAGACACCTTGGAAAGTCATATTCACTCTCCAACTGTCCCGCAGTCACAAAAGTTCTGAAAACTTTCATTGATTTTAAATCAGCAATATCTCCGTCATCTGAACTCTAATTCGACCAATTTTTTTTTTGAAAATGGGTGAATTTTTTAGAGGAGCTCAAATCTACAATCATTTTTTTGAAATTCTACACAAAAACTGCAAAAAAATGATATGAGATTCGTCGTCTAAGAATTGTCATCAGAAACATTTCTGCAACATAGCTGATTTTAAATCAACGATATCTCCCTCATCCAGTCTCTGATTTGACTAATTTTTTTATTTTATTTTATTTTATTTATTTATTTGTTTATTATTATTATTATTATTATTATTTTCTAGTTTGGGTATTTGTTCACAAGGAATCTAAATATGTTATTTACTTTTATAAAATTTTCACCAAAATTTTCAGATCTGTTCTACAAACTAGCCACCCAAAAAAATTCCTCCAAAAAAAAAATAAAAAAAAAATTCATGCTTTCCCCAAGAAAGTTCAATGTGGAGATCATAGCACATACCTGAAGTTTGTTCAATATTTCTGTCAAAATTTGTAACTAAAATATGCATCAAACCCTCATTCCCATGGAATCATAGCCTGGTTCTGATACCACTGATTTGGAACTTGGTGGGAGGCCCCAAGATCTAAAAAATTGAAATCCCAGAAGAAAAGATGAGAACATACAATAAAAAACCACAGATTTTTTTTATTAAAATAGATAATAATTGTAAAGGCTACATTGTGGTGTACAATTTGTCCTTTTACAAAATGAGACTTGTTACTTATATATATACTTTTTGTCATAATACCATAGGTAGATTCCATGGGTGGGTAAATACCATGGCTGAATGAATACCATGGGTGGATGTCATAATAACATCGGACCATGGGTGAACGAATACCATGGTTGGATGCCACTTACAATACCATGGGTGGATATCATTTTCCATTTGGATCAGATGATCATGGTGAAGAATCAATGAAAAACCGTCTTTTATATAGCAAAGTATGGAGTTAATCTCGAAAATGGAGAATAATAAAATATTATTAACCAAATTTAGAACTAACTGCTTGGAAAAATTTATTATATTTATTGGAGAGGGAAAAATATATTTAAAATAGCTAAATACCTTTATTTATAAATAATTAACAAATAAAATGATTTATTAATTATTTTGCGAGAAACAAGAAAGATGTGAAATCAAAATAATTATTATATAGTGATTTAATAATTATTCTAATAACAAAAATAAGGAAATTTAAATCAATAATTATTTATTTAAATATTTCTAAGGGATTTAGTCAAATGTGACAATGAATAATTATTAAATAATTATTTAATAATTATCCCTGGAGAAAATTAAATAAATAATGATTTATATAAGTATTCTCATGGGGTTTTTTTATTTAAATTAGAAAATGATTTAATAAAAATGGTTTACTAAATTGTTTTCCACAGTGAAAGCGATTTTTCTATGGTAAAATTAAATCTACATGGTGTATGTCAATCCATCTAGTTAGAAATGGCTAGAAGATCATTTTCTAGTGATAACAGATTCCCCCCACATGTATGAGTGTTAGGAGAAAATTGTATCACCAAAATACATTGTAGATTACACTTCCACTAGACACCAAAAGGGGAGTCAGAAAGAGAGAGAACTAAAGAAAGTCAAGGACACACAAATAATGGAGGGGGCGAGACCTATAAAAATGATAGAAGGCTCCTTTTTTTGTGGTAGTACATGATCTCAAATGAGGAAGGGGAGGCATACCCATACCCACCAAGATATCTGCGTAAAAAGAATAATGGTGAGCCGATCCATGTGGGACTGTGCTAAAAAAATACATGATACATGATACATGGTACACTGGCATCAATGGGCCATAAAATAATACAATGGATCCCATATACATAATGCACCCAGAAAAACATAGGCTAGGAATGAATACAATAACATGTGAGTAAATGAGATATAATTCCCCTCAAGTTGACAAGGGGAGGGGGGATCACAAACATGGAATCCCTACTAAATAGGAAAGGGCTCTGAAGATCTGAATGGATCATCTGGAAACGACATGCATGTTGTGGGCATTGCAAGCAGTGGAAACTAAACCCATCAAATTTATGGAATTGCATTGGAGGTTGGATCAACATTTGTGGTCATCTGGGCATGAGGGGGCCTGCCTGAAGGGCCACCCCGTCATGAGATCTAAAAAATCTCACACAAAACCAGGAATCACTGGGACAATTGTCTAGATCACTAAACTATCAAGTTTAGGAATCTCAATCATGCGATAAGGAGTTGATGTTGAGCATGTGAGGAACAACCAAGTCAAAGGGAAATAATAAGTCCCTTTTCCTGGTCTAAGTCACCAAAAAAATATGGAAGCTGGAACCAAGGTACACCACATTCTAGACCACTCTTCTTTAATAAATGTGTTGAGGTTGATAGAAGAGAGCTCGCCAGAGTTAAGGAAATGAGGAAGCCTTAATAAACACATAAGGGAATATAGTAGAGTGGTTAATGGACTAACACTAGGGATAATGATGGAAGGAAGCAATATGGATGGTGGACTGAAGAATTCTCTTGTTAGAGACTAATAAAAAGTGGTTGACCTGGTAGCGACTGACTCAATTCTGAAGGGGATGGGTGATGACTCAAACCGGGGTTCGAAAAAGATGGAGTAGAAGGATTGGAGGCCAGATATAAGTAAAATTGGAGAAATTTGACATGACGATGAATGAAACATTGTAATGAGACTCAATGAGGACTCAGAACATACTCCATAAGCACAAGGGTGACACGTCTCAGATGCTCTGAATAAGAGTGAATCAATGATGCTACCACCTGAGAGAGGGCTAGTGGGGACCATGAAAACTTGACTAAATGATGGTTACTCATGATGGGAATCGACACGTGAGTCAACAAATGTAAAGGTAAAGTAGTGCCAAAGTATAGATGGCTTAGATGTAGAGATTCGGTTTTAAGAGGTGACAATGTGAGACCTCATGGAAAAAATGGTTTACAGGGGAAGTTTCAAATTACCAAAAACAAAGAGAGACCAATTATAGAACTCAGTGACATCTTTGCACTGGTGTTGACGGTTCATCAAACAAAGCTATAGTTTGGTCACAATGGGCAATGCAAACAACTAGGGTTTTCCTATAATGCAACTTTTTGCCTCCAAATCCAATTCAATTGCATAGTGAGATGTGGAGAATTCAATGTGGAGGAGGAGAAGGCCATAAATATTTTGGAGATCGTAGTGGAAAAACCAACCATTTGAATTTGGATATGAAACTTTCACGGAGGCGGCCTTACTTGCCTAAAAATGGCCTTAATGAAGGATGGTTTCTGTTGAAGAATTAAGTAAAGAAAGGAATACAAGAATGGACTACTAGAGGAGTTCTAGAATCATCCCTACCAACTAGGTCAAACATGGGGACTGGGTGGTAAGTATGGCATCACATAGAGTATAATGTTTGAATATATGGTATCAAGTATCTACAATATGTGATGTGTACATGGCTCACCGAAGAGGCCGATGGGACAAACTATCCAAGGAATGAAAGGATAATTGACCATAGCTAGATCGGTGGGTTCGAGGACGAGACTTATGTTGATCAAGTGAGAATGTGGCTAAGGGGGTAGCTGTCGTTCCCCCAAACATGGGATACTGTCCCCTAGTATATGTGATGCAGGGGACAATCTAGTACGCAAAGGTGGGAATGATGCCCCTTAGTAGGAGGAGTTTGTGGAGCACCATTATGTTAATGCTCGAATAAGAAATTCAAGCATCTTAGCCCAACTAGGATGATATCCCCCAAAAGATGATGAGTAGATGTAGGGGCATATGTGCCCCCTAGCTGGGATAGATGGACTATGCTATGGGCATACTAGATGTATCTAGATTAGTGGGCTCCAAACAAATTTTGATGATGTGGTTCACCATTTGTTTATGGTATGGATGTGTTTTTGTGAGAAGAATGGATAGACATAATTAGAGAAAGGAAATGGTGGATTACCAATGTCGTTTGGCACTGCATATATGAGACAAATGGTCTAAATTTCTGGGATCGCATACATGGTGTCAGTATAGCAAAGAGTAGCTTCAGATATAATGAACTCATTCTCACCTAGAAAACATGGTGGTTAACTAAGAACAATGTCTAAGGGAATCAATTGCTTATGTAAGATGAAGGAATGATTAAGTGGATCATCTCTAGAGTGATCTGAAGTGATATGAGACTTTAGAGGTTCTTTTACATGGGTAAGAATAATGGTACTAGAGTTGGCACTACCAGATGTACTAGGAGGGTTGGGGAGAATTGCTTCTCTTGGACTCTCAAATATGGATGCCCTCTTACTCAAACATTGAGTAGTAACGTAATGGCCACAAGGTGAATGTGAGACAAATTCATGGGTTCGAAGTAATGGGCTATTTAACTAATCAACCTCATCATTGATGAAGTTGTTGGAATCCACTTCATGGATCTGCTACGGAAGTAAGTACATATGATGGTGCATATCATCCCTAGGGTAATCAAGGGTGGTCATAAATTCCATGATGTCTTCATCAGAATTGAAGATGGGTGGACTAGAGTAAGAAAGATGAAATGATGGAAAAGATCTACCTAAAGCCTCTTCACGAGAGACATGGTTCACATATGCATCGCCAAAGTTGGGAGGCATATGCCTAGTAGATGGAATATCTGCTGATGTTGAGACCGATGTGTTCGTCGAAGAAGGCTCAACCAAATAATAAGAGGATACCTAAAGGGATTTCCATTGTATTGACCTCATGAATGATGACAGGTAGAGAATATGAGAGAAAATATATATCATTTTGACAACAAGGGCAGTGATCACAATGTGTCTTGTAGAAACCTCTTGTTCTGGTGTAGAAGTTGGATCAGAATTCACAGGTAAAGGATAGGTGGACTCATTATAAGCACCCTCTAATTCACAAAGCACTTGAAGTGTATCGCGAAAATCTTCAAGATGGGGACAATGATGGGAATAGTGGCCATAGTTATCACATAAAGTGCACATGTGGTTTGTGTGTAATGATTGGATCTTCTTAGCTGACTTAGGTAAGGTAACATGGACCGCAGGAATGTGAGAATCAAGGAAGGTATCAATGACCACATCCTTAACATGAGGGAGTTTAGGATGGTTATTGGTGGCATGACTGACAACATCACACAAAACAAAAGGAGGGAGAGGCTTTGATGGCTTAGGAGGAGCTAGAGTTGTAGGGTGAGACTTGTCTTTCATTCCCTTCTTTTGGGCTTTGCACCCGCTCACCGATGCTTTCACAACATAAGTAGGCTCTTGTTCAAGTTGCTTTGGAACTGAAGCAAAGTGATGGGTAAGAAGAATTTGTTGGACCGGGGTCAAAGCGGTGTAAGGTTTCAATTGATTAGGTGGGGTGTTTGCAAGCGAATCGGTGTACCAAACTAGGATCCCTAAGGTAATATTGGGTAAACTCAACGTAGCCATGGCATGTGTATAATAAACTCCAGGAGGTGGAAATAAAAACGTCATCTAACTGAACGCATAATGGCCTTGATGAGATTTTCTACATTGGTTAAGGCCTGAGGGAAGGTTCCAAGTGGAAAAGGGTTAGGAGAGATACTAGGAGAAGGAAGTGATCCTTGAGGAGTTGTACTAGTAAGTGGAGTTGAGTCTGACACAACAGGTTGTGGATGCGCGAACTATTGTGAAGGCATAGTGGACCATTTATGGGTAACCTGTGATGCTTGGAGCATGAAAACACACAATGAACTAAGGTCAAAAGGAGTAGGTGGTGCACCATACTAAGCACCAAGAAAAGAGGAATATTTATAGACTCCTAGAGAGACAAACATGACAGTCTTGTGGTTAGCCATGTAAGAAATATTGGTCTGAGGTGAAGTCTGGGCTTTTGGATCATAGTACATCAACTGATCAATTGTGACACTCTTTCCATTGTGGGGAAAGTACTTCTTATGGTGAACCGCAGATGTGATAGCTAACATCGCATAAGTATAACTACAAACCAAACGGATGTTATAGTCTAAGGGAGCATCAATGAATTCAATGTCAATACAGATGGCCTTGCGAGGAACTGTGATTGGGCAATTGCGATATAAGCCAAGAGGCTCCAAAGGATGACGATCCCATGCACGGAGAGTGATGGTGGATGGGGAGAGGTAAGGGGAACCAAGTTGCTAACCCTAACAATAAGTTGATGGTTATTTTCATCTTAGATCTAAAAAACAAATAGAGAACTTGTAGTAAATGAAGATATAATAAAAAACACAAAGAAGTAATATAAAGTATCCAGTATAATAAACCAACTGGAAAGACTATTTTAAATGAATAAATGTTTTATTGATAACACCTGGTGAAGGAGATATACAGATTGGTCTATAAGTCCCCCTTTGTGGGATGGGTCCTTTGATATCCTTGATGCTTCAGAAATTGATTCTCTCTCTCAGTGTCTGAAAACCCCAAACAAAAGTGAAGAACTCAAAATGGGAACTCAATAAAAATGACAAATGTTGACGATGATTATGATCATGGTGAAGAATGACTGAAAAACCCTCCTTTATATAGCAATGTATGGAGTTAATCTCGAAAATGGAGAATAATAAAATATTATTAACCAAATTTAGATCTAACCACTTGGAATACTTTATTATATTTATTGGAGAGGGAAAAAATATTTAAAATAGTTAAATACCTTTATTAAGAAATAATTAACAAATAAAATGATTTATTAATTATTTCGCAAGAAACAAGAAAGTTGTGAAATGAAAACAATTATTAAATAGTGATTTAATAATTATTCTAATAACATAAATAAGAAAATTTAAATAAATAATGATTTATTTAAATATTCCTAAGGGATTTAGTAAAAGGTGAAAAGGAATAATTATTAAATAATGGTTTAATAATTATTCCTCGAGAAAATTAAAATAATGATTTATCTAATTATTCTCATGGTTTTTTTTATTGAAATAAAAAATAATTTAATAAAAGTGATTTACTAAATTATTTTCCATAGTGAAAGTGATTTTAGAATGATAATATTAAATCTACATTGTGTATGTCAATCCACCTAGTTAGAAATGGCTAGGTGACCATTTTTTGGTGATAAGAAATCTATTACATAGCTTTAGCACTTATCCATATTACTTTTAACCTTAGGAGCCCATAAATAATAAGATCAATATGCAGTTCTTAGGTGGAATATTAAAATTATCTATAAGGATTCTAATGATTGACATTTAGGTTTGCAAGCTGTTCAATTTTATCTAAATAATTAAAATGTACAGTAACATTCTAAAAAATATATTCAAGGTGACTTACATGAAGCATCGACAATAATGAACTAAGATTTATATTGAAATAGTACACGATCCCATATATTTTTCATGAAACATCAATTGTAATGAATTACACCACTACTCAAACACATGAATTAATGATTAGATCAGACTGCAAGTAGTCAATGGATATAGGTTAATGGGAGATGTTCCACTAATTCCTAGTTGATTGATAAGCCAAATATCTTAACCAAGACACCCCTCAGTATTGGTTGTCATGTTATAGAAGTGGCTTCCTCTTGCCTTCCTATTATTAGTTCTACGGATTTCACTTTTAGGTGATAGACAGTGCAATCCAAAGATATAGCCTCAACCTAGAACATCTACTTATGGTTTTCTAGATTGACACTCCCTTTGTTTTTCCTCAGGTTCTTCTACACTTAGTATTAACCCATAACAGTGTCATAATATGCAGAAAACCTCCCCATGATAGTTATTTATTTCCTAGGAATTGTTCCACCATCAGGTTGTATCCACTGTGTGTTAGGTGGCCTTTAGAACTTTTTGTATGTCCCCCATTCAGGTTTCATTTTAGAGAATCAAGGCTCTTAGAATTTCCATTTTCCTTTCAAAAATTGTCATAAGTCAGGAAGAGTCACCTTCTATAAAATCACACTCCATATTAATGTCACTTATCAACTTGAATCTATTTATTTATTTTTACAAAATTCAAACTATATACAGTACTTATTACAATGTTTTCCACCAATATAGATTCCTTAATTTGAGTAATGGTTCATAGTATTTTTGAAAATTAAAGTTTTAGGGAATTCTATTTAAAGTTTGCTAAGGAGGTCTATGGTGATGCTTTCAAATTTCAATTCGGGTGTGGGTAATGGTTGAAAAAACTTTGTGGGATAGTGACATTCAGTTTTAAATAATTGTAACTACATGCATCAAGCTATATATTATGCTATCTCATTTTTCAACTTCATCTAGTAATACTTCCTTTCCACTGTTGTGAGCATCTTTTGGTAGCATGATTTTCTAGAATATGGACTCTTATGAAACTCATACAATAAAATTGTATTTAGATATTCTAAATATGGTACCAAAAGTTTCATTTTGTATGTTATCAATATGGTTTTTTTACATTCCTAGCCTTTAATCAACATTCCTGCTTTATTTTTTTTACATTTTCCCTTAATTTCTATTTGGTTCGATCATTTTCATATGTTGTTTTAATTTTCACTAGAAGATATGTTTCATACTAACTCACAGATGTCACATGGAATATGTTTATTCTTATATTGATAGTGTCTGCAACTTTATTTTCCTTTCCTTTTATATACTTGATTTCAAAATCTTACTCAGTAATAAAGGCTAGCAAACTAGCATGTCTAGAAATTAAGTTATTTTCATCAAACATATACCTTAGGCTAGAATTGTTATTCATTAGAATAATTTTTCTCTGAATAAGGTAGTGTCACAGCATTTTGAGGGTGTCGATAATTGCTACCAACTTTACATCATGGGTGTTATATTTTTCTCATGTTCCTTTAATTCCCTAGACTTGTAGAAAATTGCATGTCCTTCCTTTGAAAAAAGAACCCTAATCCATCCTTAGATGACTCAAAGAATACCATGAAATATTGATATGGGTGTGTAATTCTTAAGACAAGGAAGTGGTAAGTAAGTGTTTATGTGTGTTGAAAATTTCTTGACATTTAGGGGGTCTAGTTCAACCTACAACCATTTTTCTATAATAAATTTATTGGTGATGTAATTTTTTCAGAATCCTTATATAAATGTCATTTAGTACTTGGTTGTCTCCATGAAGGACCTAATGTATGATATGTACTTAGGAGCTGGCTACTCTAGGATATATTTCACTTTCTTAGGATTTACTATTATCCTCTCCTTTGAAACAATGTACCCTAGATATTGTATATTCTACTAGAAAAACTCACACTTACTGAATTTTGAATACAATTGGTGCTCCCTAAAGGTGTAAAAAATATCCTTAATTGATCATCTTGTTTGTTTTCCTCCTTTGATTAAATCTAGATGTCATTTAGAAAAGCCAGGACAAAATTATCTAAATATTTCTTGAAAATGTTGTTCGTCAAGCACATGAAGGTAGTTGGTGTGTTTATCAACCCGAATGGTATGAATACAAAATTTTTGTGTCCATATAGAGTTCATAATGTAGGTTTATGAATATCTTCCTGTTTAATCCAGATTTGGTGGTAATGTTGTCTCAAGTTTACCTTAGAGAAGACCCTGGCACCCTAGACTTGGTCAAATAAGATGTCAATCCTTGGTAACTGGTATCTGTTTTTGATATCCTTTTTGTTTAGTTATCTTTAATAAATTCATAACCTTATCAATGTATCATCTTTCCTTACATATAATATTGGAGCTCCCCATGTTGATAGATTAGGTCCTATATAATTATTTTCCATCAATTCTTGTTCTAATTTCAATAATGTAAGTTCTAGTATACTCATTTTGTGGGAGGCCTTTGAGATATGTGCCAACCCTGGTATCATATATATCATGAAATGGATACCTCATTTAGATGGTAGACTTGGAACATGGGGGATTCACTGTGGGAGAAATACTATATCACATGCATTCATATTGGGGGATACATATTAAGGAAAAAATCACATAATATATTGAGCATATAAAAGGGGGTAAAGGGTTTTATATGATTTGTATAAAAAATGGAGCTCAATGTTAATGAAAAATTATGAAGGGGTATAAAAAATGTTAATGAAAAAATGGATACCTATGGTATCTAGTGAAAGTAGGGGTTATTTAATTAGGAAGTGTTTATTGGGTTCGTATTGGTAGCGGTTAAATAAAGTGACTTTTAGAGGTATTTACTAATACTTAGTGAAATTAGGGGAATTGTTTAGTATTCCATAAACACATGTGTTATGTCAAAGGTTGATTAAGTGAAACCCCATATCCTAGAACGTCTTGTGGAAACACATATCTAAACTCCTTGACGATGGAAATTTATAGAATCTTTTGTTTGGCATTTCCTATTGTTGTATCAATTAGCTGAAAAATGTAAATTTTACAACCCTTCTTCATTTTTATAACAGAAATGTATCCTAAAATTATGGGTCTGGGTATTCCCTTAACTGCTCATGTATTCCCCTCATTATTTATGTACTCAAAGGTCTTACCTAAGTAGTTTAAAATCACCTTTTGTTTCTCCAACCAATCCATGTCGATCAACACATCATATGATTTGAAGGGAAGGACATTCAAATTTAGAACAATTTGTAATCGATGCATTTCTACGACACATTCTTGGATGAATTTTATGACCTTCCTTTTTATCCCACTGCCAAACCATACATGCTTGTCTATGATTTTTTATTTTCTTAACTGACAACTTTCTATTACCTTAAGTGCAACATAACTGTGACTGGAACCTAGGTCTATAGGGACTATGATAGGTTTAGTATATATATTACTCCTTATTTTGAGCAATGAGGGTTGATGTTCTTCTTAATGGTTATATAGGGATGCATTGATCCTTAGAATATCTAAGGTTACATAATTAACGATGGATGTTTCTTAGATATGGTGTATGGATGATCTATCATTCCCTTCCACATGTGGCTAGTTTTTGGCCAAATGGGTTCTCCACACTCCCAATATTTTAGGGGTTCCCTAGTAAAGTTTACCTTCCTAATTTCTAAAGCCTTTCAACTGTGTGGAATCTAGAACCTATTTAGAAGGGGTAATTTTATTTCTACTTAACTATTCCATTTAAAACTTTTGGTCCAAGTTTGAAATTGTGGCAATTTGAAGCCCTTTCCTATTAAATATGATCTCTTGTTTTTATTAGGAAGCCATGGTTTATATTTTTTTCCCTTTTGACTAAATTATCGATGACAAGTTTTTCCTTTCTTATAATTTTTTCCATTGTTTCTAGGTTGTTGAATTCAATTTTATTTCAATATGATGAGTGTATCTCAAGTAGTTTTTTAATTTTTCTTCTTATCATAGAAGATAGGGTATGTACCACAAAAACCTTAAAAATATGGTGGTGAATTAATTTATATTCATACTTCCCAATTTAAAATCATGAAACTCCTTGCCTATGTTATCAAAATAACTTTTAGGTAAGTACTGTTCCATTAAAAACTCTGTAAACAATTTCAATTTCATCTCCTTTTCCTTGATTATGTTAGCAGTTTTGGTAATCTTCCACAAAATAGTGGCTTCACCGTTTTAATTGGTAAATAGTCAAACCAGTTTTTAGGTTGCTAGGATACTAATAAAATTTGAAATATTTTCTCATATTCATCAAACACACTTCTTCTTTTTCTTTCGAATCTCTTTCGGAAACTTGTGTCTTCAATTTCATAAATTTCCCTTGTAGTTCTTCTACCTTATTCCGTTTTGTTGAAAATGTTTACTCATTTTGTTCACTGTTTTTTGATGATTTAGTGCTAACATTAGTTCTTACCATTTCATTTGATGATTCATTTCCCAGATCAGGTGGTTCCTCTCTTTCTAAATCTTCTCTATGTTTTTTAAGAATATTTTCCTTAGTATTATAGTTCTTCCCATTATTTTTTTGTTCTATTTTATCATTAAGGATTTTTAGCAAGGTTGCATTTATCCTTTATTTTTCATCCTATATTTTTGTTTAGCTAGGTGCATCCTTAGTAGGAGTTCATTATTGGTTATGTACTTTTCTATATTGATTTACATGCTTTTCATATTTCTAACAAGGATGATTAAATATCTTGGATATCTTGATTCCTAGAGTTTGATATTTTGACATATATTGCTCCCCCCAATTATTTATCCCCATGATGTTCACTCCCTTCATGACTTCTCTATGGAATCTCTCCTCCTCCATCAACCATTTATCATGTAAGAGTGGTAGTGAAACTTATTAGCTATTATGATTTATTTTTCTTGCTCATATTATTCCCATGTAGGTCATAGTTTTGTAAACCTTAGCTATGATACAATTTTGTAACACCTCTATAAACACTCATTTTTATTTTAATACAAGTTATAACTCGATTATGGCTATCCATTTTGAATTTTTTAATGAATGTGGTTGACTCTCATTTCCCCATGAAGGTGAACATTCCACGCGGTCTACTAAGCTAATTTGACTCATCGAGCCACGTCAAGGAAGTTTGTATTTTGACCCCACTCTTGCATGGTTTTTCTTTGCCCTCATTTTTTACCAACATTGTTTATTTTCTTCTAGGGCTATGTGTTTGGTGGAAAGTGTATGGCTTGATGCTTGGTTACATTTCTCTTTAGCTTGTGCTCAGATCACCTACTCAATTTTTATGAATATTGTTGGCTCGCAAACCAATAGTGATCCCAAACCTTGTCCTAAACATGGTGTTTTCCAAACTCTCTTATTTTTTTTGTCTTGTAATATGATATTCATTATTTATAAGCATAGAATTTTGATCAGTTATTTTATTCATACTTTTCGTAAATGCATCTGCTTATATTACAAGTCATTATCTAAACTAATTATTAGAAAAAGTCAAATTTATTTCTCAACCCCATCAAATATTTGGGACTTCCATAAACCAATTTGATTATAGAAATTCAATTTCTATTCATGAATTTATGGAGTAGGAGGTGCACTAGGCCTTTTTCATAGTTTTGTAACTAAAGTTTTGAGAAAAAGAAAAAGGAATATCAGCCCTTTTTCACACTTTTATCACTTGAACAAGGTCAAGATGGATCACATTCCCTTTTTTTTTTTTTTTAATTTGAGTTAGAATGAGGAGCACATGCTCTTTCTTATAGTTCACTGATATTTTGGTAAATAAGAAGGAGCATAATTCATTTCTCATACTTTCTAGTTTTTCATGTTATTAGGTGAAAACCTTGTTACATAATTTAAATTAATGCTATCAAAAGAAAATATTTAAAAATAACACATTAATGGCTAGAAATTTAAAACTTAATAATTGGAAACGGATATTCATAACGAATATATTACGACTAGGGATAACAGTCAATCTTATACTAATATGTTAATAACCATCTCTAAGGTTTAGGTAACAAAATTAGGCAATCCAAAACACATAGACTGTGGGTCACATCAACATTGTTGGAATCGAAGAATATTTTACATGTGGATATGTTTCTAAGTTTCTTACCTCCTATTTGGAAATGTAACCCAGTGGAAAAAGAGGAATTGTGATTGCTCCATTATTAATTCATTCATTACAAAGAATAAACTCCATAAGAATTGTTTGTAGTAACAAAATTTTGATGGTGATCGAATAAGATTTTACTCTTATGTAGTCTTCCTCTCAAACAAACACATATTATATAACTACAATAAAAATTAGTACAAGATGAGGTAATCTATAGAAGTATATCTAACATTTAAAAAATTAATGTAAATATTGTATTCAAATAAAATTAAAGATTTCACATTCACATTGTAAATTAAAATTTACAAAATATTTTTACAATATTTATAAAATAAATATCTTAAATATAGTAATTTTTATATATATGATAGTATTATAATGAATATCAACATTGATTTTCCAAGAAAATTATCATACTTTCTATTTGAATGAAAATTGAAATAACATTGTAGTTTGTCTATTCAAAATAAATTCCTATTTCATCTCAAAATTGTATACCCAATATATATTTAGATTGATTTATTCAAATCATATTCGATGATAATAAAAAAAATGTGCTCAACAATGCCAAAAAGAAAATGATTACTACTACTTATAAATAAAGCTTCCTAGTTATATAATTTATCATTAACAAATATGATATTATGAGAGATGCTCCTTCCAATTTTAAATAAAATATTTTAACCAAATATAAATTAGAATAGATTGTTCTATTTCAAGCACAAGAAAATGATTGAAGTGTGAAATAATATTGGTGTAGTTATTGCAATCCAAGAGAGAAAAGAGATTAAAATTGCTAATAAAATTAGCTAAGTAATAAAATCAATGATTCAAATTACTCGTGACACTCTAATATGCTATTATTTCTAAAAATAACCAAAAAAAAGTAATAAAATCAACAATTCAAATAACTCATGAGACTCTAATATGGTATTATTTCTAAAAATAACTTTAAAAAAATAGTTCTAGGAGGGAAAAAAAATCAAACTAAGTTGGGCTTGCCTCGTGAATGCACTCAGTTAATTATTGAGAATTCATTGAATAGAATGTAATTCAAAAATAAAGAGGGTTACACTAAATTAGAAAAATATCTAAAAATACAGTTAAATAAAAGAGGAGACAAAAAAGATTTATAAGGTATGTATTAACTCTCACATGCAATAACTTCCCTTTAAAACATCAAAAGACTAAAAGTCAACATATAAGGTTGATAGGAGAGAGAATAAGGTGGTTAGGTAAGCTATATTTAGAAATAAGAGAGGAAATTTGTAATGAAACTTACATAAGAAAATAAAAAAATATGTAGATTAAATAACTATACAATTGTGAACTTATAATGAAACCACATTCTCCACTCCAATTGTTTCCTTTGTTTCTATATTTTTTATCTATCTATTCTTTCATTTTGCAACCATCCTTGGTGACACCACTGTTAAAAATAGACTGACTAAAAATACAAAATGTTAAAAATAGGTAATTATTTCCCAAATGGTAGGGAAGTTATAGTATTGAGGGAAATGTGTTCATATGTGGCTGTAATGATGTATGGAATGAGTCTATATGATGGCCGAAGTGAGATCTTGATGATGTCCTAATGAACTATTATGTGCAATGTACTTCAATACCCACCCTTTAGCACAACCGAAGAGTATGCTAGTAAATGAGTTCCGACAATTTTTAACCATGTTAGTTACTCATATAAAATAATTATGTGATCAATTAATGAATGACGTTATTTTTCAACCATGTTTAGTACTCATGGAATAACTTATGAAAGACCTAATATGAGATAAAATAGCTAAAGGGTGAAAATATAGTATGAAGAACACCCCCCCAAAAAATATGATGCATGTTATGTCCATTCTGTAGTTTCTATAAAAAGGGATGGTGTTGTTGATTAGTATCATGAATATGGCTTATACTATCATATGGATTTATCATTTTCCTATTGTTTGAGCTTTTTACTTGTTATAAATAATAGTGATATCTCATGGAGTACCGAAAAATTGATATTTAGTTCTTCATGACTTGGTCGATTCTCCCAGTACATTAATAGCTTCTTGTAAAGTACGACATGCCCTTTATAGCTTGTGATATATATATATATATATATATATATATATATATATATATATATATATATATATATAATGGGTTGTTTATGGACTTCTAAATCAGGTCCTAAATTTTAATAGAAATATGATCTGAAGAGTATGCAAAATCATCTTGAATATCTCCTTCAAGAAAAGAATTTATAGAGGTTGTTGTAGTAGTAATAATGCAAATTACCAAAGAATAAGTCTTTGATGCATTCATATGATTAAAGAAACCTATGGAACTAGATGGAGGAGGGAGCATGCCCTGCGGATAGCTCTGAATTTCTTCAAAGGCTTGACCCTATGGTCTCCCTTAGGGTTTGGGTAATCTCTCTCCATGTCGTCACATCAATAGATCCCAACCACAAGGAGTAGAAAGGGAGTTTGTTTCTGGTTATGTGGCAGTCTGAAGGATAGGGATTAGGGACATAAATAGTTATCGAGAAGTGTGGAGAAACTAACAGTTAGACTAGAGGTTTTAGTGTAGAGTGGGATATTTATTTACTGAGATGGATGAGGAGACAGTGGACTACTCCTCAAACCTATTAGTCGGTTCCAATCTAGAGAGAATATCCACCTCAGCCTTCCTATATGAAGCTATTGATATTAGATGGTTCATCAATCTTGCAGTTAGTATCGCCTAGGTAATCTCCGGAGGAGGTCTATGGCAACATCACCACTTGGTATGTAAAACATGTTTTCAACACCTGGAAAAAGCTCGCTTGGTTTTCAATGTTTAATTGAACGAGTGACCCAGACATGGGATTTTTCTTAGACAGAGTTAGATTTACCGGTTCTATCTCCATCATCATTACAATTTCTGGAGAGTTTCATAAATCCTAACTTGGTGGAAGAAAGGGATACAAAAGACCTTAATACAAATGAGACCAAAGGGGTTTCAGTGCAATACAGTGCTCAAGGTTCCTCTTGGTTTCAGAAAAGTGCAGGTAATTCCTTAGGGTGGAGATTCAAACATATTTTAGTAACCCACGGGTTAGGGGCTTCTTCTATGGCCCATACTTCTGGTTGTTTTCCTCCAATCGCTATCAGTGAATGAGACTATTTTCGGTTAGAAACAAGGGTTAGTGGAACTGGAGGTAATATCTCAAAGGTTTTAGAAAGCCCAGAGAAAGGACTACCAAGGGCATGAGAGAATAAATCTAAATCCATCAGAGTAAGAGAAAAAGGGAATAAATTGGTTCTCAGGGAAGGCATTAAATTTAACAAGGTTATGGACACAATAGATCAAGTCCTTGTTGGTAGGGTTCAAGACCAAAATTACACAAGAACACATTTGAAGAAATGGTTTGTGGAGGTATGGGGACAATTCTTAGGCATAAAAAGGTTTTGGTCCATTGGAATAGAAGAAGGGAGAAGAATGACAAAATAAAATATAAATATCTTTGTCTAGCACCTTAGATGGTTACCTACTCGTTAGCTTCATCAAAAACACCTAATCCGAGTAGCTTTCTTCATTCCTCATCCTAGAATCCTAATACATTCTTAAATCCATATTTATTCTCTACAGTTTTATGTCCTACTATGAATGAAGGGGTGGTATCTTCATACATTTTAAAAATTTGTTGCATGTCCCATGGTTTCAGTCCCTGTATGTTTCCTGCCTCCTTTCTCTATTATATCTGCTCTATCCCTCGTTTCTAAATCCTCGATGAAGTAATTATCATCACATTCTTTTGCTAGCCATAGATGCAACTTGTGATCGTTAGCCAAGAAACCAATAGTAGATGAGGGCATATATGTATCTCATTGCCACCAAAGATTTTCAAAGCTAGCAACGGTAGATAATTCTTTATTTCTAAATCCATTCATAAGGCTAGTATGGATGTAACAGAAGGAAGGTAGTTATTAATTTATAGGGTTCTTAGATAAGACGGAAACTCGGTTAACGTTTCCCGATGAAGTGACTATCCTTTAATTATAGATGGTTGGCTAGCCCTGCGAAAAACCTATCCCTCAGAAGATTAATCGAGTCTGAAAGATTGTATGTGCTTTTTCTTCAAGAGAAATTAGGGATTAGTGATCAAATTATTTCTCTATTAGAAGCTATGAATCCGAGATGGATATTCCACACCTTAGATTTGAGAGGGAGATCAGGTGGTATTGTTATGGGTGTAAATGGAATATCGATGAAGTTATTGTATATCTGGGGCGGGAAGGTGATCTAATGGTGGGCGTATTCTTAGAGGAAATAGGCCTTAACATTAGGATTATCAACATATATGGGCCTTTTCAAAATCATATGATTTACTAGGATGATATCCTGGACTCATCCTTCATGCAAGTTGAGGATTTAATATTGGGGGGAGAATTGAATTTCTCTATGGGTCATGCTGAATCATGGGATATGGTGAATTAGGTGCACTAGTTCATGGATTTATTTGGACAAATATTCGAAAATAAAAAACACATCGATATAGAAGTTGCTTGAACTCTACCTACCTAGATAGATTGTAAAATGGGCACTACTATGTTAGAAAATTGTATTGATTGATTCCTAAGAAAGGAACCTCTAATGTATAAGATTAGCTTGATTAGGGAGTGGGTGGGCTCATGGGGTATATCAGATCACTCTCTTGTCTTTTTAGAAATTCATGGAATTTCCCCTAAGCCAAGTGCCATGTTCAAATTTAATGTGACTTGGTTAAGAGATGAGGAATTCCATAGGATCATCAAAGAAGTGTGGGAGGTATGTTCCCTTAACGAGGATAGGTTTCTGGTAGAGAACCTAGCTCAAAATCTATTTTTTCTTAAGAAGAGGACGGTTGAACGAGAAAGGGAAAAGAAAAAAAAAAAGGAGGAGGCTCTTTGTAGAATAGAGGAGGAATTAGGCTGGTTAGAGTACCATGATAGCAGATCTTTTTTCACCCCTAAATTAAAATTGCATATGACACAATCAGAGGTAGATAAAAGATCAGGGTATTAAAGGAAAACGAAGAATCTTGGAGACTTAAGATTAGGGCTATATGGCTTAAAGCGGGAGATGACAATACAAAATTATTCGAGAAGCATGCAAGAGGCCAGAAAGCCATCAATACTGTATGGTCTCTAGAGTATGAGTCGAGAAATACATCACAAACTTTTAAGAGCTTAACAAATCTTGGAATTCATCATTTTGGAAATTTGCATCACTGGCTAAAGTTATCAAGGTGGCTAGTTTATTCCCTCATTTTGTGAATGAGGATGTCAATGAAGACCCGAATGCGCCTCTATTGATGGGTAAACTAGAGGATATTTTGAAGTGGTTCAAAAAAGACAATACTCCCAGTCCTCATGGATGGTTGGTGGAATTTTATCTTACATTCCCTGATCTGATTGGAAAAAACTTGCTAAGGGTGGTTGAAGATTGCAGATTGAATGGGAGAATGTATGATGCCTTCAACTCTACATTCATTGCCTTAATCCCAAAATCTGATATTCCCAAAAGTTTCAATGATTTTAGGCCTATATCACTGTGTAATTATATATATAAAATCATAGCTAAGATCATTGCCAAAAAAATTAAGCCTATCTTATCTCAGCATATGTGCATGGAATATTTTGCATTTCTGGAAAATCGACAGATCCACGAAGCCATTGGTATTGCATAGGAAGGCCTCCACTCCCTAAAAGTAAAGAATTTGAATGGCATGATCTTAAAAATTGATCCATCTAGAGAATGCAATAGGGCTAGTTGGATGTACATTCATATGTTATTAACTCATATAGGATTTCATAATGATTTTATTAATTGGATAATGTGTTGTATTACATTTGCTTCTTGTAGCATAATTATAAACAGATCGACAACAAATTTTTTCCATGCTGAACGTGGTTTGAGGAAAGGATTCTCATTATCTCCCCTACTATTCCTCTTGGTCATGGAGGGTTTGATTAGATTGTTGTCTGTTGAAAGGAATTAAGGGAGATTCAAAGGAGTGAAAATTGTTGCAAATATAATCTTATCTCATTTACTTTTCGTCGATGATATCCTCATCTTTTTTAGCAGGGCTATTAGTGATACAACTGTGCTCAACAATATTCTCAAAAATTTTGTAAGGCTACAGGTATGGGAACTAACCATGAGAAATCCACTTTATCTACATCGGGATGTTCTCAATTCAAACTAAACTATACCATGCAAAGACTTCCCTACAAACATATGGATTTTGACGATGGGTTGAAGTATGTGACCTTTTTCCTAAAACCAAAAAAGATATAAAATTATAGATTAGATGTGGATCACAACTAAGATTGAAAGTACAATAAATGTTTGGCATCATCGATGGCTATCTAGGGTAGGTAGAGTGGTTCTTATCAAGTCTATTTTGGAGGCCATCCCTGTGTATTAGATGTATTTATCATGGATCCAAAGGACATTCTTCAAAAAATTCAACAGATTTATTGTAGATTTATCTAGCGAGGAAAAAATGAAGGTAGACTTTTTGCTTGGGTCGGATGGGATCAAATGCCGATGCCAAAAAATTGGGGAGGATGGCAGAGTAAAACCTTTTTCTATTTTTTAAAAGCATTCGATGCAAAAATGGGATGGAAATTAATCACCACAAACAACTTATGGTCACAGGTGGTCACCAGGAAATATATTAACCCACTTTAGCTCAACGAATATATCATATTACCCCATTGGAATCAAACATATGTCTCTTTAATCTAGCGTGTTTTATTAAACTCCTTTGATTATATTAGAGAAGGATTGGCATGGAGACTGGGGACAGGGGAGTGGGTTAACATTGGTTTGGATTCTTGGCCAGGAAGTGATAATGCACACCTTCTCCCTCTTGACCTAAACCATTTCCTTTAGGAGGTTGATATTCAAACATTGAATCAAATCGTTGATGCAAAAAATTCAATCCGTTTTGGTAAAAAATGGAAGTCTGCACAGGAACTTTAGATCGTGGATCAATGTCAATAATACTACGTTACCTTCACAAATTACCTCTCATAAGCTCATGTGAGATTACAAGATAAGGAGGATGAACTTATCTGGGCTCTAGCTCCTCATGGCAGATATACTCCGAAAGATGGATACTCCATTTTTGCAAATCATGAACATGATAACAGTGTATGGTTGTGGTGGTCACCTTGTAATATTAAAGGACCAACAAAATCAAAGTTTTTCATGTGGTTCCTGTTGCATAACAAAGCACCTACTAGAGACAATCTTTAACGTAGATCATTTCAGGGCCCAACATGGTGCATCTTATGCAAGGAAAATGCATAATCAATAAATCATTTGTTCCTTGAGCCCCATAATAGTACAATTATGGAATCAAATATATCAGATGTTGGCAATCAATATTAGGTGGAAAGCAGAGATAATTCAAGAAGCTTTGGAATTATGGTGGAATAGAGCTCAACCCACAAAGCTCTGGAATCTACCCCCTCTGGTATGCAGGGGTATATGGTTAGGTAGGAATCAAAACATTTTCCAAGGCAAAGATAAAAAATAGAATTCCACTCATTCTTATATAGTGTCAACTTATAACTTGATCCCTGAAGACAAATAGAACCAGAGGCACCAGATCATAAGTACAAAATTCATCGACAAGTCCTTTCCATGGGCTTATTTTGATGGTTCTGCACAACCAGAAGGATGTGGTGGAGGAGCAGTGTTATATTTAAATGAAGATCATTATTTCAAACTGAAAATGGGGTTAGGGAGAGGTACAAACAATTATGCAGAACTAAACAACCTTAGACTTCTGCTCATTTTTCCCTAGAGAAAGGATGTCGGCAACTATAAATTTTTGGTGATTCAAAAATTGTCATAAATTGGTTCAATCAATAGTCAAATTATCACATGCACACACTCAGAAATCTGCTGGAAGAAGTAATTATTTTAAAATCACAATTTGACTCTGTGATATATCATCACATCTATAGGGAAAGGAATCAAATTTCCAAAAGCTTATCCAAAGAAGTGGTGCAACAACATTTTAGCACTTGGATGATACAAGAAGAATTGGGACAGGACTTATATCAATACCTTTACAGTACCTTCATTGATCAATAGATACAGGATGTGTATCCAATATGATCCTACTCAGCTCATAGTCAGACCACTTTTTTCTTATTTTTGTTGAATATTAGATCTCATGGTTTTGTACATATTTATATGTTTTATCTAGTTTTGTTTACAACTACTTATATGCATACATTACTGTTATTTTGGAAATCTATGTAGTATGTGGAAAATATGGCCTTCAGTTTTGAGATATGATCCTTTTACAACATCTACAACATGTATTTTCAATATTTTATATAAAGAAAATTATGATTTTTCCTTAGGTTAAAATGCATTAAAGAAGCTTGTGTATAAAATCCATTTATTAGATGTTAAAGGAATAACAGTGAAACCATGACCCATATATTTATCCTTTGGTGGCTTATATTTAGAGTTTTTCTTCACATTTTATAGGATCATATACATTATGCTCTTGAAATACTTTGTCCATAAGATCAGTTGTCTTCAACATTTAATAACTCTTCAAATGAAATCCCTTATTGAAATAGTTTCACTTTTCTATCTTCTTCTTAAATATTCCTCCCTTGGGGATTATAATATCCATAATGGTTCTAATTCTTTCTATATCTACATCATCAATATCCCTTGTTTTCTAACGGTCTTTATTGTTATCATCGCTCATTAAAAGCACGTCGATTTTGGAAGAATTAAGAAACCCAATTTGTATAAATCTAGTATTCTCATGTATTAAGAACTCAATAAAACGATCTCGATATGGAATCCTCCAATTTGTTTCTTGTGGAGAGTTTAGTGGTATTAGAAAAAAGAGATAGGGATAGAGTATTGAGGCCCTAGTTTCCAAAATATAGAAAGGATAGATTGTTCCCCCATCCTATCTATTCCACAAAATTTTAATTGTGCCATCAGAGCCTTGAATATTGGAAAGAACTAATGTGGTGTCTCAAAATGTTTTGGATCTAGAGAAATGAACTCGTTCTTGAGTTGATTCCCTTTCAATTCATCTTTTTTTTTCAAACCATCCATTTGATTTGGTCCAAACTGCATGAGGAGTTTTAAAAACCTCTACATAAAATAGAAAAACAAGAGTGATAGACAATCTCATAGGGTTGATCCATTTTTTTTGAAGTGTTTTTATTTCTCGATGGCTAATTTAGGCTCGATTTCTGTCCCATTGTGATCCTATAAAGTACACAGTTGCATAACAATAGTTTGGTATTTAGCATTATAATCAAATTAATTGAAAGGAGTGAAGATCATAATAAGTTCGTCCATTATCTTTAGGTTTCTCTAATATTGTCAAATAAAATAAAATATCATTATTCTTCACAAAATCACTTATGCTCTAATGCCATGTTAGATTTTAAGCACAAGGATAATGCCTAAGTGTGACAATACTAGACTACATACAACAAAACAAGAAAGAAAAGAGAACAAAATTGCTAAGAAATTTCACTACAACAAAACAAGAAAGAAAAGAGATCAAAATTGCTGAGAAATTTCACTAACCAAATAGACAATTCAAACCAATCATAAAGCTCTAACTTGATACATGCATACAATAAATACCCTCTCTAGGAGAACAAATCAATTTAAACTAGGTTGGTATTCCACTATGCATGCACTTAGTTTACTAGTTAGCATTTCTGTAATGGCCAATAAGTAAAAAATGGAGCAAGAGACACAAGAAATCTAATAAAATATTTAATTATAAAGTTAAATAAAATAAATTGAAACTAAATAATTCTAAAAATTAATGTAATAACCCTCCCATGAAATAAATACTCATGCAAAATCCAAAAATAAAACTATAACGAAGATAAATAATCATACAAACTCCAAAAATAAGACTATAAATGAACATATAAGAAAATTCATAATAATAACAAGGAAATATCCATTTCATAACCTGGTTAATTCTCACTTACGGAAACATGTCATCCAAAGGGTTCACCCAGCTAAAAATAAATTTATTAAAACTAATAAATACTACAATTAAATGATGATCCCAAACAGTAAATAATGAAAAGTGATTATAGGTGGCTCTAATAATATATGGAATAAGGTTAAGTAATCGCCGAAAAAATTTCTTATGAACTCCCCGGTACAATACACTACAACATAAACGTTTTTAATAAATCTACACTCCTAAAGAAATATAAATCATATAATAAAATTTAAATTTACATGTTATTTAGCGGAATAATTTTAATGAACCAACTTATTTTGAAATTAGTACGTTTAATATCATAATAATATATTCATCACTTATGTCAAAATATGTTTTCGACTATTCATAATCGCCTTTTAAATATGGTTTTGTATCTTTTCTTACTCGTTAATTTAATACCAAATGCCAATATTATAATGTAATATCGATTTTTCATATTAGTTGAAAAAGTTTCGAATTAATTTTTTTTATATTGTTTTGAAACAAAATTTAATACAAAAAAACACGTGCGGGCTGACGGGAACACCGTTAAATGGTTATAATAGCTATATAACCTTTTGGTTTGGAAGGGAAATGACAAGCACATTTAAAATAAATATAAAATTAAAAATAAATCAATCAATCAAATTAAATCACTGTTAAATGGTTATAATAGTCATATAACCTTTTGGTTTGGAAGGGAAATGACAAATACATTTAAAATAAATAAAAATTAAAAATAATAAATAAGTCAGACTTTAATTGAATTGCTAGATGTTTATCCACTTAATGTCGAATGATCGACTTCTCTGATTCTATAATTTTTTCAATAACACGTGCGGGCTGACGGGAACAGGGAACCACTCTTATTAAGATTTCCTGTGAACAACTGTGTTATTTATAAAACAAAATTATGGGCTTACCAAAGTAGCAAAACGCTGTTATCAAGATTACCGTTGAACAAGTGTTTTATTTGATATATGAAATAAATTTAATATAATCAAATAAACAAATTAAATATATATCAAATTTATTTTGATAATTAACAGTGAATTATAAATTTGTTTATCAATTATTTAAAAATATGTATATTCATATGAAGAATTCTTATAAGTTTATTATTGATATGAGAAAAACATATCTGAAACAAATTTAATATAATGGAATAAACAAATTATATATATATAATTTATTTTGAGAAAGTGTTCATGGAAGAAATAGATCAAAATTGCTATAGAAAATCAATATATAAAAGTGAATTGCAAATGTAGATTCTGCAATATTACATTAATGAATAAAGACAAGTAAGATTGAAATTTTGACTTTTTTTAGAATTTGAAATAAGTATTTAAAATTACAATGGAAATGTTATGATCTCATAAATAATATGTTATATTAAATGAAAATTATAAATGTCAAAAACTTAAGAGTTTGCTATAAGAAATTAAAATCATAAACATGTATAAAATAAATATTGATTTCACTTAACAAAAACATAAATTTCTAACACAATATAAAAAAAATCAATAAATATGATGTGTTTATAAAATCTTTAAAAAATATGTAATTTGATAACTCTAACATATAAGATTTTTTTTTATTTTTTTTTTACATCGTGCTAAAAATCATAAACTCATTGGTACTTCCCCTCTTATATGTGAGGAATTTTGAGCCATACACAGAAATTAATGTATCAATTATGTTAATTGTTAATTTTGTTCCATGTACATTTTTTTATTATGAAACTTTGTTTAGAAAATCATTAATCACATAAAGCAATACTTGTTATCTACTTATATTTTTTAACTTTTGTTTAAAAAGCCTAAGCTCACATGTAAATGGTGCTTCATGATGGTATGATTTCTCATTCTAATTTTATTTTGATACATTATGCATTTTTCATGGAGAGTATTTCTCCATTTAGATGAAGATATTAATAAATTCATCTAAGTCTTATTTACAAGGTGTTATATGTATGTACATGTTTAAGATTTCATCTCTAATTTGTATGGTTTAAGTTGCTGCAAGTCTATTATATGCATTTGTAGAATCCCATCGCTTGATTTAATATTTAAGTGTCAAAATGTTCACTACTTTAAGTGGCTTTCTTACAAACCCGGGTTATTAATGAGTGGGAAATTTTAATTGGGAGAATGAGGATTTCTAGTTTTTATAACAATGGGGAAGTCAGTTGTTAGATTTTGGGTGGCTTGAAAGGTATTTCCGAGAAGGATATAGACCAAAAATGTTTGGTTAGAAAATTTACCCAAAGAGGGGTTTTGGATGCAAGGATGTGGGTTTAAGACCTAAAAGAATATAATTATTTATTCTAAAGGGTTGAAAAGTGAAAAACCTAAGTCCTCAGGTATCTAAAGTGACTTAAGAGAAAGGAATAATGGAGGAGAGTCTAGGAAGAGGTTGAATGTGTGCAAGAGAGATATGACTTCTGTTGTGCAAAGGGTGCCTTAGGAGGGTCGATCTCTACTCATGGAGGTCAAGATCTACTCTTGGAAGAATACCTCAACAAGGTTATCATCTCTTCTATGTGGCCAAATTAAAGGTTAGAGGAGAAGAAAGGTAGTCAAGATCTTGGAGGGATGAACAACAACACAAAGTTTGATTTAGGGCCTAATCTAGGTCAATGAAGAAGATTTGTCCATGTTGTTACAACTTTTGAAGGAGTTTGAGTGCCTCAACTAGTGTGAACAGAAATGATGAGGAAGGATCGAGGGAAAATTAGAGGGTTTCTATGAGTGTGAACATAACGTAAATATAAAACCTTTCTTGTGTAAGAACAAGCCAAGAAAAAGAGGCCACATATCTAAAGGAGGACAAATTCTATATTGTGAAGGAGGTTGAGTAGCCTCCAAGTTTATTTTGTTAATTATATTTGTCTATACTAGAAGAAGTAGTGGATTAGTTGTTTGTTGTCTATGTTGAGTTTTCTCTTTGTGTTAGAGAGGGTTGAAGCCCTTGTTGCTATTACAAAGTGGACTGAAAGGCTTCTGTAATGTCTAGAAGGGTTGAAAGGCCTTTGATCCAAATTAAGGATGGTCACAGACCAATTATAAAGGTTGTAGGGAGTAGCTTGAGGGAAGAAAGGCCTCAGAAATATTTTAGGATATGTCCAAGTAGACTTAGAGCTATGTGAAGGCCAATGAAGCATGAAAGGGTCTTTGTTCTTCAGTGTATATGGTTGTTGAGCGAAATATTTGAAGTTTGTCCAGAAAAGGAGATTTGGACAATAGTGTATGAATGGGACATTATAAAATGGTGTTGAACTAAATGACCATTGTTTTTTGCTATTACGTTAGAGATAATACAAACAAGAAGTCTGAAGGGTTTGACTTGTTGTGAGCAACAATGTATGACAGAGACCTTAAATGAGTGAGAACATTGTGTTGATGGAAAAGGATAGCCATGTGTCCAGGGAAAATGAGGAAAAAAAGGGCTAGTGCTGAAATGGTTGTATTAACAAGTAACTCATGTGTATTTGTTCTTGTATTTTTGGGAAAACTATATATCTAAAGGAGCATATCACAATATCCATTTTTTAAAACTATGTATATGTTGACAGTGTTGGAACCACCAACATTCAAGGGGATTTCCCCAGTAAGAAGTCCTAACTAGACCTCAGGCCCTTTGGAGTAGGAGTCCCAGCAGTGGGTGGTAATGTGGTTCGTTGACCACAGTAGCGCGTAGAAGTAAGTATGATGACTTTGGTCAGAAGCAACTGTGTGACCTTGTAGCGAGTCAAGTGAGATGCATGGGGGTTCTAACACATAGAGGGGAAAGCAGGTGTGTCCCTTAGAAGAATCTAATAGTATGTAGCCTGAAAGGAACACACAAACTAAATGTCATCACAAGCTGGAAGCAAAATAATCCACAAACCAAAGTGACAGGTTAATTCAACAACATGCCTTCAACAAGATTCATACGATTGCAGACAAAATATTTCATAAGCAAATGCGTAAGTTAAACAACATACATTGCTAAAGTAACCATAATAGTTGAACTACAATAAAAACATATGCATGAAAACATGTTGGCTTAGTTATATTATTAATAAGTGAAAGTTCCATCCATACATACACCATTGGTAGCCACTAGCCCCAATAGTGGAACATTACAAGCAACATCGCTTGCTCCTCCAAAGAAATGTACTCACTCTACGATGTGGAGAAGCCAAGGCCCATCACAATACTCCCAAGCCTTCTCTAAGCCTAAGCCTAACCAAAATATTGGCTCCCAAAATCTTGGTCTATGAGTTATGAGGTTCTATTTATAACAAAGGGTGGGGTGACCCTTGACATTCCCCTTTGATTCTTTGACTACCCTCATGACTCTTCAACTCCTTTACAAATAACTCTTTACATTACATAGTGATTGTTCACATTCCACTAATGACACTTGGAATTTCACTTACAATATATTCACAAATAATATACAATTTCCACATATACCCATGTGGGACAAAATAGGCTAGATTCAACCTAACAAGACAAACACTATGACTCAGAAGCTTTGGGAAATACCAACTCGACAACATCCTCTTGATGATCTTCGGTGATGAACTGATACCAAGCTTGGTACTGTGCTATGATGTCCCCATACTATTTGTTGATGTCTTTCTGGAAACAGAATCTTGCCTCCATGGCTTCTGGGTATATGGTCTTGGAACCTTTTTCCAACTCATCTTGAAGCATGTGCAACATTGTCCTGAGTACGGTGGGACCACCAATTTACTTCTACATGTTTTCTGCACTCAGATGCAAGTCATTGTTGGTGGCCTCTCACATTAGCTACTTCATGTACTTGTTGACCTCTAGCCATACTTGGCTCTTCTCAATGGCCTGGGTGAGGGAATAAGTTGAAGGGATTCTATGTGTCCTCATCATGACATCCATACTCTTGAACAACCATGCATAGGAAGCCTGTATGGTACTAATGAATAGAGGGAGCTACTCATATTTCTAGATCAACATCTGGATCGATGGTTTGTTTAGCTCTTCCTGCATCTTCATTGTGGTATGCAAGTAAAGCGAGGCTCCCTTGTATCTCATTGTCCATTCTTGTATGTGTGAAATAACAACATGTATGTCCTTGAAAGTTGGGACAATCTTTATGCACCGCTGTTGAAAACCATATAGATGGACAAATGCCTTTTGCACATTGACAAATACATCATAAATTTTCTGCATGGTGGTCTCAAGGGTTGATACTTCAGCAAGTATCACTTTCCTCATCTTTGCCATAGCGGATCCTATAGATTGTCTTGCCCTCTTCCTTGCCGCTTGCAAGTCATTTTCCATCTGATCATTCTTTGCTTACAAGACCTTGACATTTGAGCTCATGGCTTCTCCATAAGTCTTAGTGGCATTTGCCATGGTAGCTAGATGATTTTTAACAGCTGACACTCTCACCCTTTCCTTCATAAATGAAGGTGATGCATGACCATCCGGGAAATGCTTTCTTCGTGCCTATATAGTATTTTTTTGAAACTCATTAAAGGATATATTGTACACATCCATCACTGGATCATCATCATGGATAACATCCTCTCCTTGATCACTTGAGACTAGTTCTAATACTGGAGGTGGTGGAGACTGAGGGGTGACCTCAGATGGTCTTGGCATGAGGTTGATATCTTGGTCCTGTAGCTCATGTTCTAGCTTTGTGTCCATCTCTTAAACCATTTTCTCAATCTACTAATCAAGTTCCCGATCCTGCAACTCCTCACCCTCTTATTCATATGTTGGTTGTTCTTACTATTTAACCTGTATTGGCGTAGTTTTCTTTATAATCTTGCCTTGCCCTTCTTCTTGTTCCTTTTTCTGATTCTCTTTCCTCTCTCTCCTTCTTAGCTCCTTCTCTTCTTTCAAATTTGTCTATGTTTTGTGCAACTTTTCTTCTACTTCCTCCAACCTTTACTTTTCTCTCTTCCTTCACTATTCTCTCTTTATGCGTTGTTCCCTCTTCACCTCAGCTTCCAAAGTTTCTTTCTCAACTTGTAGCTTTTCTTAGCCTCTAGGTTCTTGAAAATATTCCTCTTTCCTTTATCCTGTGCCAATTTTCTACTTACTGTTGTTTTTTTTGTTGCTTCCTATGGTGCTACTACTTGCAGAGAAGCTTTCCATTCTACAGCCATGAGGACAGGTTCATTGAGCTTAGATGAGTTGTAACAATACCTCCAAGGATTTTCCTCTTCCCAATGAAATTTTCTATGGATCCATGGATAATACACCTTCGCACAATGGTTATTTCATATGCAGTGGGGATCATACAAATTGAAGTCTTTGGTGTTGAACTTAAACTTTTCTAAGTCCTTGGCCTTGGAATTTGCATCCTTCAAACTCATGATATCGTACAATCCAATCTGCAAAGGAAGAGTAGGCCATGGTGCCTTCTTCCTCCTGTGCATCCTTGCTGATAACCCTGTGGAGATGTGATATGCAATCCTTTGCATGACCAACTTACCTGTGGAAAACCTTGGTAGCACATGCAGAGGCTTCTCTCCACCAAACATCCTAATGAAGGAGCCATGGGGTGAGGCATACCAATCTATAATGTTAAGTAATACCTCCGTTGCTTCTTGGGACATGCAAGGTGGATCCTACTCAAAGATCAACTTGTAAACTAGGATGATGAAATTGTTAGATAGCCTCTCCATGAGTCGTCAATAGTTGAACTTAGAAAGAAACTTGCAGTAAATATTCATGGCAGTCTCTGATAGTGTCCATGTCCAACCCATGCCAGGAAAATGATGGGCACAAATTGCATCAAGTAGGTAAGCAGAAATATATAATCTCACTTGAAAATCCTTGGGCTAATTCTGGGCATTAGTCACATGCACCTTTATCTAAAGAGACAACAGATCCAGCCAGTTGAATGGCCTTTTTTCATTCGCCAACTGGTCCAGCACAACCACCCAATTCTACAAAAAGGTCTTCATGCTCTCTTGACCGTATAAACGACATGCAAAGATGATCAAGAGTTGGTAGGCATTTCTGAGTGACTTAGTCTTGTAAACATCATTGGGTGTCAATCTTAACTTTGATGGCTCTTTTACCCAGCACTTTATGATGTCTCTAGTGTTCACATTGTTGTGGGTGGCATAGAAAAGTGCATCCATGTAGTTCACTAGCTATGGTAAGTGATACATGTGATGATAGTTTTCTGTCCTGAAGGTATCAACTTGTGTTCCACTCAAACTGCTCAATGTAATCTTCTCGAGATCTGTATGTGAGATAATCTAGTGAATGATGTCCACACATAGGAAGGTAGAGTACCTACATGCAATCTTATGTAAGCCTCACGAGTGGATGTTGACATAGACCTGTCAATCTTGTAGACCTTCCTTGAATTTCCCTGCAAAGATATCCTTGGTTTCCTTCCATGTTATCTCCATGCCCCTCTCTACGAATAGTTGTGTGTCTGGATAGACTGTCAAGTTCGCTGACACATGTTCATTTTCTTCTCCATTATGACTCTCAACAATATCCTTTCATGCAGCTTTCTTGGAATCCATGCTAACTGTACTACTAGAGAGCTAATCAACAATTGTTGTACCTGGAGATCGGGAGGAAACTCATGGCATGCAAATGTTATCTTGAAATCTAAATCACTTCAAGAACATACCAAGCAACAAACTGTGAAACATCTATGAAGGATTTCACAATTCTAGCTCTTAGAGGTGACTGAATTCCAGTTGGATCTACGCATTGCGCATTCCCAACATTCAATGGGGAGGTGATGCTGACTGGAACTACACAATGTGCAGTTCAGTCTGGCTTGAGCTAGCTGGGATTGTACATTGTGCAATCCCAATGGCCAAGTCTTCAAGACTGGCTCCTCGAACTTTATAATGTGCAGTTAAAGCTACACCTTAGCAGCCTATTCATAATTCCTAGAGCAAAGGAAGAGCCTTGAGATCCAAAAATGCATAGTGCATACTCAGAGGAGCAAGATTAGGACCAAGGAAGCCTAGATCTGCCCAAGGGAAACATGAAAACGAGTATATTTGACAATGTGAGTGATGGTTGATTCATATTTGAGTGAATGATGATGCATGCAATCAAAACAAGTGTAGGGATCAAACGAACTGAATAAAAATGAAGCTTGTGGAGAGAGTCACCACAACAATGACCGTTAGTGCAAAAAGAGTGTATTGCATGTGACACTTAGGAAAGGAAATACGAAACTTAAAACAATACTTCCACAAGCTTTCATTGAATGAAATGGGTAAAAAACACTCTCACAAGCCAAGGAAACAAAAGCAACAGAAAAAGAAGCAAAAGACTAGAAAAGCAAGACTTATCCTACATATTGTCTTTCCCTCTTCCTGGCCGCTTGCAAGTCAATTTCCATCTAATCATTTTGTGCTAACAATACCTTGAAATTTGAGCTTGTGGCTTCTCTAGAAGCCTTAGTAGCATTGGCCATGGAAGCTGGATGCTTTTTAATAGCTAACACTCTCACCCTTCCTTCATAAATGCAGGTGATGCGTGATCATCTAGGAAATTCTTTCTCCCTGCCTATACAATATATTTTTGCAACTCATCAAAGGATATATTGTACACATCCATCACTGGATCATCATCAAGGATAACATCCTCTCCTTGATCACTTAAGACTAGTTTTGATACTGGAGGTGGTGGAGACTGCGAGTTGACTCAGATGGTTTTAGCATGAGGTCGATATCTTGGTCTTGTAGCTCTTGTTCAAACTTTGTGTCCATCTCTTAAACTATTTTCTCATTCTGCTAATCAAGTTCCCAATCCTGCAACTCCTCACCCTCTTATTCATCTATTGGTTGTTCTTACTCTTCAACCTGTATTGGTGTAGTTTTCTTTATAGTCGTGCCTTGCGCTTCTTCTTGTTCCTTTTTCTGATTCTCTTCCATCTCTCTCCTTCATAGCTCCTTATCTTCTTTCAAATTCTTCTATGTTTTGTGCAACTTTTCTTTTGCTTCCTCCAACCTTTACTTTTCTCTCTTCCTTTGCTATGCTCTCTTTATGCATTGTTCCATCTTTGCCTCAACTTCCAAAGCTACTTTCTCAACTTGTAGCTTTGCTTAGCCTCTAGGTTCTCGAAAATATTCCTCTTTCCTTTATCATGTGCCAATTTTCTACTTATTGTTGTTGTTTTTGTTGCTTCCTATGGTGATACTACCTGCAGAGAAGCTTTCCATTCTACAGCCATGAGGACTGGTTCATTGAGCTTGGATGAGTTGTAATAATACCTCCAAGGATTTTCCTCTTCCCAATGAAATTTTTTGTGGATCCATGGATAATACACCTTCACACAATTGTTATTTCATATGCAATGGGGATCATACAGATTGAATTCTTTGGTGTTGAACTCAAACTTTTCTAAGTCCTTGGCCTTGGCATCCACATCCTTCAAACTCCTGATATCATACAATCCAATCTACAAAGGAAGAACAGGCGATGGTGCCTTCTTTCTCCTGTGCATCCTTGCTGATAACCATGTTGAGATGTGATATGCAACCCTTTTCATGACCAACTTATCTGTGGAAATCCTTGGTAGCACATGCAAAAGCTTCTCTCCACCAAATATCCTAATGGAGGAGCCACAGAGCAAGGCATACCAATCAACAATGTTAAGTAATGCCTCCATTTCTTGTTGGGACATGCAAGGTGGATCCTCCTCAAAGATAAACATCTAAATCGAGATGATGAAATGGTTAGACAGCCTCACTATGAATCCTCAATAGTTTCACTTAGAAAGCAACTTGCAGTAAGTATTCACGACAGTCTCTGATAGTGTCCATGTCCAACCCATGCTAGGAAACTGATGTTGGGCACAGACTGCATCAAGTAGGTAAGCGAACATATATAATCTCACTTGAAAAACCTTGGGTGAATTCTGGGCATTAGTCATATGCACCTTTAGTTGAAGAGACAATAGATATGACCAGTTGAATGGCCTTTCTTCATTCGCCAATTGGTCCAGCACAACCACCCAATTTCGCGGAAAGGTCTTGGTGCTATCTTGACTGTATAGTCGACATGCAAAGATGATCAAGAGTTGGTAGGCCTTTCTGAGTGACTTAGTCTTGTAAGCATCATTGGGTGTCAATCTTAACTTTAACGACTCTTTTACCCAGCACCTTATGATATCTCTAGTGTTCACATTGTTGTGGGTGGCATAGAAAAGTGCATCCATGCGGTTCACTAGTTGTGGTAAGTGACACATGTGATGATATTTTTATGTTCTGAAGGTATCAACCTATGTTCCACTCGAACTTCTCACCGTAATCTTCTCGAGATCTATGTGTGAGATAATCCAGTGAATGATGTCCACACATGGGAAGGTGGGGTAACTACATGCAACCTTATGTAAGCCTCACCAGTGGATGTTGACATAGACCTGTCAATATTCTAGATCTTCCTTAAAGTTCCTTGCAAAGATATCCTTGGTTTCCTTCCATGTTATCTCCATGCCCTTCTCTACGAACAGTTGTGTGTCTGGATAGACTATCAAGTTCACTGACACATGTTCATTTTCTTCTCCATTATGACTCTCAACAATATCCTTTCATGCAGCTTTCTTGGAATCCATGCTAACTGTACTACTAGAGAGCTGCTCAACAGTTATTGTACCTGGAGACCGAGAGGAAACTCATGGCATGAAAATGTTATCCTGAAATCAAAATCACTTCAAGAACATACCAAGCAACAAGCTGGGAAACATCTAGGAAGGATTGCACAATTATAGCTCTCAGAGGTGACTAACTTCCAGTTGGATCTACGTATTACGAATTCCCAACATTCAATGGGGAGGTGATGCTGACTGGAACTATGCAATGTGCAGTTCAGTCTGGCTTGAGCTAGCTGGGATTATGCATTGTGCAATCCCAATGGCCAAGGCTTCAAGACTCGCTCCTGGAACTTTATAATGTGCAATTAGAGCTACACCTTGGCAGCCTGTTCACAATTCCTCAAGCAAAGGAAGAGCCTTGAGATCCAAAAATGCATAGTGCATACTCGGAGGAGCAAGATTAGGACCAAGGAAGCCCATATCTGCCCAAGGGAAGCATGAAAACGAGTATATTTGACAATGTGAGTGATGGTTGATGCAGATTTGAGTGACTGATGATGTATGCAATCAAAACAAGTGTAGGGATCAATCAAACTGAAGAAAAATGAATCTTGTGGAGAGAGTCACCACAACAATGACCGTTAGTGCAAAAAGAGTGTATTGCATGTGACACTTAGGAAAAGCAATGCAAAACTTAAAACAATACTTCCACAAGATTTCATTCAATGAAATGGGTAAAAAAACACTCTCACAAGCTAAGGAAACAAAAGCAGTAGAAAAGAAGCAAAAGACTAGAAAAGAAAGACTTACCTAGAAAATTTGTGTGTGCTGAAGGTTCCTAGATCTCCTTAGGAATGACATAGCTCAAAAATAGAATATGAAAATGAGATCTGGGGGTTCCCATTAGATATATTTAGTTGATTTAGGGTTTATGACGTGAAGGCCAAAAATCTAGGAAAAGGCAAAACATGGCAGCCGTTTCCAAAAATAACGTGTAACTCCGACTACTAAAAATAGATCCATATTTTTTAGGGATGCTTTTTTTCTTTTTTATTTTTTTCATTTCTGATAAAAATCTTCCATGCATGCACAAAGAGATTGTGTAGTTCCTGGGAAAACTGGACAACTCACAAACTCATGCATCGGACAACTACTGAGGGAATGCTTCTCTGCAATTCCTAGTTTGAATTGGTCTGGCTGCCTCTCCTTCTCTACGTAGTTTCCCAAATTAATATAGACTGCGAGCTGGGTTTGTGCAATTCTAGAGCTAAAGCTCACCGTTGGATTGAAGTGTTCATTTCTCAAGAGAAAGTCTGGTTTTCCTCTAGGATTGTGCATCTCACTAAGGCAAGCCTTGGACCGGTTTGCAACCAAGTCAAGAGGTCAACTTTTAGTTAGACAACAAATAAAGTAAACAAACACAAGCTATAAAGAAAATGATAAAAATCAATGAGAGCATAAGTACCTGGTTCAGCGTAAGATGAGTTATTGTGATTTGAGAAGGGAGGGTACAAAACGAAGCATAGGGAAAATTTTGGTGGGTGGTTGTAGCCACTACAATAGTATACTAGTTGTACTAGTGATCGAGGGTCATGATCCATGGTACGAGAGCCCCATGAATTTTTTTATTGATGGACTAGTAAAATAATCATGCTTTGGTCTCAAATCTCTATGTACATAATTTATTTCATTGTTGAAGATTTGTGTTGTGCAAAGTGCTTGTTAGTTGTGAGTTCCTAGTGTGTTTGTTTGTGTGATTAGCTTTAGTACATATCTAGGGCCTAAGGAAAATTCAGCATGGTATTCGAGTTGATGGTATCAAAGCTACTTTGAAGAAGACATGAACTAGAGTGTGCATAGGAAGCAAAGTGAACCAATGGAGGTTGTGATGGCTCAGAGGGAATTTAGCTTTAGAGGGAGACTGTGAAGGATTATCAGCTGCCCTATGGAAGTCTGAATCGTAAGGTTCTAATGAGATAAAAGAGTTTTCAACCCATGCCAGGATAGTCTTACATCATACAAGAACATTCATGGTGGTCCAAGGGAAAGTGATGTTGCATGCAAGGACATTCATGCACCATGAAGGACAAATCTAGGCCTAGTATAAAGAAGATGTGGCACATGTGAGGATAGGTATGACTATGCAAGAAAATTCATGTCCCGTGTGAGGATGGTCATGGGTATGAAATAAAATTCATGGAGTGAGAAGTGTGAATGAAATACCTTCTTCACTAAGAGGGAGTGTGATATTTTGTGTAGCTTGTATTTCTAGGAATGATACCCACCAAAAGTGGTTGGTTAGGAAATTTACCCAAAGAGGGGTTTTTGGACCTAAGGATGTGTGTTTAGGATCTAAAAGAAAAAATATTTTTTGCTAAAGGGTTGATAAGTGAAAACCCTAACACTGGAGGTTTCCTAAGTGACCCAAGAGAAACGATAAAAAGAGACGAGCATAGGAAGAGGTTCATTGAGTGAAAGGGATATGTGACTTCTCTTGTGCTAACCGCACCCTAGGAGAGTCAAGTTCTTCTCTTGGAAGAAAATTGTATGAAGTTCATAATCTTTTCTATGAGGTCAAGTCAAAGGGTTAGAGGAGAAACAAAGTAGCGAAGATATTGAAGAGCTGAAGAGTAAGGTTGAGTTTGATTTTGGGCTTCATTTAGGCCAATGTAGAAGATATGTCCATGTTGTTAGATCCTTCGAAGGAGGCCAACTACCTCAGCTAGTGTGAACATAAATGCTAAGGAAGGATCGATGGAAAAATATATGGATTCTATGAGTGTGAACACAAACTAAATAGAAAAACATTATTATGTGAGAAAAATCCAAGAGGAAGAGGTCATTGATTTAAAGGTGGAAGAACTATGTATTATGAAGGAGGCCGAGTATCCTCCATGTCTAGTATATAGATTGTATGTGTCTATATTAGAAGGAGCAGTGAATCAATTGTCTACTGTCTAGGTTATGTTTTTTATCTCTATTGGAGAGGGTTGAATCGCTAGTTTCTATTATAGGGAGGCACAGAAGGCCTATGTAATGTATGGAAAGGGCCTAAAGGCATCATATCCAAATGCAAGATGGTCGCAAACCATTTGAGGAGTGTTGCAGAGCAACTAAGGAGGTTGAGGCTATTAGCTTGAGGGTCGAAAGGTCTCATAAATATTTTAGCATAGGTCTGAGTAGCCTTAGGGTTAAGTGCAGGACAATGAAGCAAGAAATGGGGCTCTATTCTTCAACATAGTTAGTTGATAACCACAATATTTAAGGTCTATCTAGAAAATGAGCTTCAGAAAATAGTGTATGAGGGTAGATTATACAGTGGTGTTGAAGGAAAAATACCACTATGTGTTTCTGATAATTTGGAGTTGATACAGATAAGAAGTCTGAAGGATTTGACTTGCTGTGAGAAATAGTGTATGATAGAGATATGAGAGGAGTCAAATCACTATGTGTTTATGGAAAATGATAGTCATGTTTTAAGGGAAAATGTCGACATAAAGGGCTAGTGCTAAAAGGGTTGTATCAAGAAGTGGTGTGTATTTATTCTTGTTTTTTTGACAAATTGTAGATCTGAGGAAGCATATTGAAAGCTCTAGTTTTTTATAATATGTATAATAGATGTACTAGTGATCGAGGGCCATGATCCCTAGTACGTGAGCCCTATGATTCTTTCATTTATTAACTAATAAAATGATGAAGATTTGGGCTCAAATATCTATGTACTTAATTTATTTACTATTGAAGAATTTTGTTGCGCAAAGTGCTTATAAGTTGTGGGTTCCTAGTGTGTTTGTGTGTGTGATTAGCCTTAAACCAATTGTAGGGTCTAAGGAAAATTCAACACAAATATCACTATGAAATATGCATGATTTTTTAGTGTTTTTTAATATCATTTTTAACTTATTTATTTCAAGTTATAAGTTGAATTTCAACTCTTCTCTACAAATTCTAGGGTTTCTTCTACATAACCATCTATGCTTAGATTTATGAGAGGGGGCTTTGCCCCATGTTTGAGCAAGATTATTTTGGGAGATGATAATGAGTTTTGATCGACTAGTATTCCATTCCCATTCCCTCATCTTCGACATCCCTTTCATAAAGTAGCTAGATGAAGTGGGGTTTCTAGTTTTGCAGCAAACCCTCCACTAGGTACACCATGGCAAGCTAGAAATGTAGGGCATTCCCTGCCGAAAGTAGTGAAATATCCAAAATACATGGTTAAAGCTTGTAATATAGGAGAATATATCCAATATATGGAGGATCACACTTTTATTTTCATATTATTATATTATGTCCCTCTAAAAAGGATTTTATTGGGCGGATCTCAAATAAATGGAACCCCTAGAGTAAAATAAAATTAGAGCTAGGGGCCAAGTTTTTTCTAATGGTAATTTTCTCTAGCCTCAAAGATAGATTGTGGGATTTTGGAGGACGGCCATATTTTTTCAAAAATGGAGTGCTCTTCACATGATTTTGGAAGGAACAACATAATCGAGAGAAGGAGGATTTCCTTGCAGCTCCAATGTGGATTTGTCTATTTTATCTGGCCATGGAACATTGGGAGGAGGAAACCGTTGAAGGTATTAGCCACTACATCGGAAAATTTATCAAATTATTGGATGTTACCAAGGGAGGGAGGTACACGTTATATGCATGGATCTATTTTTACATGAATGTCTCCTACCCTCTTCCAGCCTCCATAAATATTCATTATCAGGAAAATGTTTGGAGGGAGTCTCTAGATTACGAACAAGTCCCCCTTTAGATGTAGACACTGCCATGAATATGGGAATCCTTTTAGGGACCATTTGATCAGTACAAAGGAAATATTTGAAGAAAATCATTCCTAAAAGGATCCAGTCATTAGGGAAATTTTGAGGTCCAAAATGGGCCTCCTAAGAAAAATGTACAACTAAAATAAAATTTATAAGGACCAATAGGATTCAAGATGAATATGTCAATCATGAGGGATGATTCACCATTTTTTGAGTAAAAAGTAAAAAGATAATAAAACAAAAAATAATAAAACTACTTTTTCAACTCGTATTTTCAACTTATCTCCCTAAGGTTTTACTCAAATTTCGAGCACGAGTACTCGTTGGATGAAAAAATTAATTCCTTATCCAAGGAGTATCCATGTTACATACTTTTGATGGAACCTGCTACACGAAAAATGATAAATACATGAGAAGTATGATTACAATCACATTTTTCATGTATTTCTCATTTTTCATTTAGCAGGGTCCATCGAAAGTATGCAACATGCATACTCGTTGGATGAGGAATATGATTATGCATCTAATGAATGTTTCCACTTGAAATTTGAGTAAACCCATAGGGAGATAAGTTGAAAATACAAGTTGAAAAAATAGTTGTTTTTTCCCCTGTAAATTTTGATGATGTAATCTAATCTTATTTTATTATTTACACTATTATTTTATAATTTCCTTAGGGGGCCCATTTTAGACCTCAAAACTCCTCTAATTTGATATGGGAAAACTCTCCCAAACAAAAAGAAATATGAGTCCCCAGGGTACCTCAAATCTTGACTAGAGCTTTAAATATGAAAATAGGATCAAGTCTCTCTCCTCTCTATCAGATGCTTTGAAACAAGCCAAAATTAAAACAAGAATGCAATGAGCATAAGGTGAATCCTATGAATATATAAATGATGTAAAAATGTCTCTTGAAGAGCCCCAAGAAAATCCATAACCATAGGAAATGATTAGCTCTCCTTCAGAAGAAGATGAAGTGGAAGCCCTACTAGAAGATATGGATCTGGATGACCCATCACTAATTTCCCTTGCAACAAACTGTCATGTAAAATATGTTACGGACGTTCTAGATCATGAGGCTAGAATTTTGTATAAGGCCTATCATCGAAGCAATCAATTCGAATTGAGTTCCTCACAGTCTCGCCTTGGGGTCAAATGATGGATTTCAAGGTGGTCTCTACGAAAGAGAAAGAAGCCAAAAAAATAAGTCACAAGAGTAATAAGGCACAAATCCTATAACATGGTGAATGATTAGTGAACTCGGGAAAACTCATGTAATTGTTTGAGGCATTTTCCTCCTAAAAATATTGAATTCTCTATGGAGTTTTCTATGTTGTTATGATTAGCGTAATTATTTTTAGAATGACTATTATTAATAGGTATCATGTTAGCCTCAAGTATTTCATGGATTTTAGTTCATTTTTGGGAATTCAAGCTATATGTAACTTTTCCTAATTAATGAAAGGATCCATTTGTCCCCTCACAAAAATAAAGATATAAATTAAGTTGTTTAATTTATATTTATTATTTCTAATTAAAACTTGATGTAGTGATTTCTAAATTATTTATAACTCTTTTCTATTTATTATAATCAACCTATTCACTTGCATATTCATATTAAATCAAATTGGAAAATAATTTATAACATTCTTTTAAATTATAAAAAATTATACCGAGAAAAAAAAACAACAACATAGTTTTAAAATAAAAATTAACTTCAACAATTATCCATTCTTTTTCTATATCTACAAACTTACTAAAATAACAAATTTATCATTACATAATCATTAAAAAAACATTTAATACAAATAATTAGAAATTTAACATTCTTCACAGAAGTTCCCATGTACACAAGCTTAATGTACAACTTTCCATTGAGGGGTATTTCAAAACAAGTGTCCCATGCAACCAATAGTCCATATCATAATGTTTGTTCGTTTCTTTCAAGTAAGCTATTGCGCTGCCTAAATATAGATCTCGAACGTAGACACACACCTATGCCCCCACGTTAAGCAAGCAGACCCACCCCATTCTGGTCAGGCCGGTATCTCTCCATAAGGAAGGTATCATCAATGCTTAGAGAAATTTCTTCTTAAATCTTCGAGTCAACTAAATAAAAATAGAGTCATGGACCTCGGATTAAATCCTTATATCTATTTGTGTCATTGAAAATGTTTATGTGTTTAAAGATAAGTTTGAAAACTGTTTTCTGACAGTGCATTTGAATAGTTGAGAAATTGTATGCCCCTCAGAATACAGTCTAAATGCGAAATGTTTTTTGATTAATGGTTCAAATACAACATTATCATTCGAAGGTAAATCACAAGCACAATAATTACGAGGAAAGAAATGACCATGGGCGAGTTAATTTAAAACCAGTGCAACTTGACCTTCCATTCAGTTTCTTAACAATGACATTTGTCCCATTTAAGAGAATCTCTTCATAAAATTTGCCAAAATAATTACAATGCAATGCTACCAATACCATTCTAGAATTCAAACATGGCCCTCTGTCAAATCAATGGCTCAAGGGAAAAGGTTATCTAAGTTTAATCTGCAATCAAACCAATGGATCAAGATTAAAAAAAAAATATCTTAGTTTAATCACAAATCACTCGCAACAATACTCTGATATCATCTCAAGCAAATAATAAATGTATTTGTAGAAGAAAAAGCATACAAGTCTCTTACAATGTGGATCCAAAATCATAGAAGCAGAAGCATCTAGAAACAATATATAACAATCCATCACTCTCAAGAATGAGAAATTCTTGTTTTTCATCATCGAGCTCTTCCTGAACAACGATCTATATTTCAAATAATTGAAAGTAAACTCGGCATTATTTTTCATTCATATCTCTAAAACTTTTATGATGACGGATATATATATATATATATATATATATATATATCGAAAAAAAACCGAATTGTCAAATTTTACCATCTAGTGCTGAAATGTAGGCTGAAAACATTTGTCGCACTAATTTCCTTCTGGAAACCTAGACATGTAGACCATTGACCCCATTACAGTGAATTAGTCATAGTTTTTATCTCGAATAGATTAAATGGCATTATGAGCCCAGAGAAACTGACTACGGTAACACAACCTTTTGTAGAGATAGTAACATACATTTTGAATTTCTAATCTTTGGAGATTGCTCTTATAAGGAGTTTTGTAGTACAGTCTGCATCGATCTTGGTTTTTTGGGTCAAGTTGAGTTCCTAAGCAATGGCCCGAGTGAATAAAGAACAGTTGCCACTGCATATTTAGTACTCACGGTGCTTAGTGTTGTATAAAATCGAAAATATAATAAAATCAGTAACTACTAGTATATGTTCATTGAACACATTAATAAGTAAGGCATTTTAAAACATCAAAGAAAGTGAAATCCTCTAACATAGAAGTGACAGGTGAGTAGATATAGATATGAGAATATGCTAACTCTTGACACATAGATAGAAAAAAATTGCATCATAAATTAGGAAGTGGAGGCACTTTTGAGCATAGAACCAACCACCTAATGCTACCAAAATGTTTGAAGGATGATGTGTCTCCGTAATGATCTTTATAGGTCTCAAATTGAAAATTGTAACTCGAAAAATGTACCCTTTCTTTTGAAATATGAATATATTATTTAAGGATTGTTTACTAATAGTAACCTTTGGAATATGACTAGAATATGTAAGGATTGTTTAGTGATATTTAGCTGTTATGTGATGTAGATTAAGAATCACAACATCTTCAAAAATAATCTGTTAGAATTAATGGAGAAAGATATAGTTATTTAAGGATAGGATTGAGACTCTAAGATTAGGTCTCAGATCCTACTATCTAGGGAGTGGTTGAAACCACCCTGATTGTGTGAAAGCCTATATTACTAGGTTGTTCTCCTGATCTAAAGTAATGTAAGTGCTTGTGTGTATGAGTGTTTATACACTCTCCAGGTATCTCACCTGGAGAGTCATTTAGCTAATATATTCGATTTTTATCATGGTATGGGTAACAGCTGCAGAGCAAGGTTGTTTGTTGCTTCATGCTAGTTGATGCCTAGGTGAGATATGGAGGCCAGATCACCAACAAGGAGGGCTCTTTGATACTTCAGATCCTCATTCAAGGGTTGTAGAGAGGAGGCTGGATCGCCAAAGGGAACAACAAAGGAGGCTAGATTTCTAGCAAAGCTGCGAGGAGAAGGTGAGGAGGCCAAGATCACTCAAGGCTGTGGAGGAAGTTGTGAGCTACGTGTAAAACTGCTTGGGTGGTCTCTGGAACCTGGTGTGGCCTCTGGCAAAGGATCGTGGTTGCACGAGACTAGCGTGGAGTACTGCTTCTACCTCCGCGTGGAGGAGAATTGCCAAAATCACAGTGAGATTGTCGTGAAATTTGGTTGCATGGTAGCTGCGTGGTGGCTGCGTGTCCCTACAACTGCCTGGCTTCCTTTGAAGGCCATGGCTAAGGTGTCTGATTGTTGTGCATAGTGGGCTGAGATCTGGTGTGGTGAGTGGATCTAGTTCTGGTGCGTTGTGCGGATCTGGTGCGGTTTGTGGCATGCTTGAGCCATGAGGCCATGCCATGGATTAGTGTGGATCAGAGGTCGTGGGTGGCGTGAGAGGAGCTGGTGCATGGTGGACGCTGCGTGGAGGTAGCTTAGAGTTGGGAATAGCATTGAAACTTTTTTTTCTAATCTACTTATGAATCGCGTTGAAACCAGTTCTAAAGTTTTATTAAGAATTCTAAATTCTTTATTAAAAAAGGAGGGGCTCTTATTAGAAGGGGTGATTATTTTTTAATTAAATAAGGAAACATGGATGTTTATTTAAAAGTTTTTTGGTTCTTTAATTAAAGAATTTAAGTTTGCCCATTAAAGAAAAAGAGGAGGCAAAGAGCCGACCTATGCTGTGACTGTGTGGAGCTACTTGTGTAATCTGTCATTGCACAAGGACGAGAAGATTGAGGCATTTTATTTTTTTGGAATTTGAACTGGCTGTGTGATTTGGTGCCGGGAACATCTGTTTGGAGCACAAACAGGAGAGCTGTGGACTTCCGAGTGTTGTCCAAACGTGGAACAAACCTACGCATAGTGGGCTAGAGAGGTATATTTGCCTAAAGAGGAGATTGATTGATCTGTCTGGGGAGCCATAGAGCTAGTGGAGATATTCGAGTATATGGTGAAGAATTTGACTGTAGAGGATTGATTTCCAAATCTGAAATTGATAGGGGAGAAAATGGGTCTTCAAAGTAAATTGAAAGAGTCTTGAAGAAAACTAAGGAGAAAGCATCAAAGGAGAATTGTAAAATATTGTTTTGCTAAATTTTGTGATGTGTTTCAAGTTGACGGTGATGGACCAGCTACTCATCAAGATGCAGATTTGGAATTTGGTGAGATTATTAAATGGTTAATGCCTGATTTACCATATTTTTCAGGTATGAATTATGAAATATGGGAAAATGAAATAAAAACAATACTATGGAAGGTAAATTTACTGGATTATGTTGAAGATGTTATTAATGATAGTGGAGATGCATCAGCATTATGTCTTATAACATCTGTCATAGATGACAACATCATACTCAGCATAATATATGAATATGGAGAGATTATTAGTGCAAATTTTTTATGGGATGTTTTAGAGATGAAATATTGATTGAATGAGGGAAATGATGCTAAAGATATTCACATGTTTGATTGTAAAACTGAAGACGCAATGATGGGTGATGAATGTGTGTCTGTAACTGAAACTTGTGATGATGAAAACACAACCATTATTGTATAACATGAAAGTTTTCCAGTTGCAGAAATAAAATTTGATGAGACTTATATACCTCATGATGAGTGGATCAATTTGATGATTGAAAAACATCTTATTGATGAATTACTATTTGGTGAGAAGGAAGCACTTTCTTCACATATTGATCAAATGCAAAACATGCCTACAGCAAAAGAACTGAGTGAAGAAGATGAAGGCATAACTATGTCAGCAGAAAGGGATGAAGTAGGGAGAGATGTAGAAGTAAATCTCTTCTGAAGGAGCAGGAAGACAAAAGCAAATGTGCAGATATTGGGAGGTAAGAAAAAGCAATGAAGTTTGAAGAAGAATTGAAGTTTCTTAAAGCATGGTTGGAAACACCATGTCTTTATGAAGTCAACAAAAAAGTTGCAGACATCATCGCTGATGTTCAGATGATTGACACCAAAAATAGTGAGAAAGAAAATTCTCCTATCGAGTCTGTCATAATTCTGAGAAGGGGACGAATAAGAATTCAAGCTTTCCTTCATAGGGGAAGAAATGAGGTGAACATACAGCACTACCTTGTAGCAAAGAAAGTGAAGATGAAGCCTCATCCACAAATGAACAAGTATGGGCTATACTGCAAGAAGAAAAACATGAAAGCTCTGTCTTTTACCATTGTAAGCCTAGCTGAGACTGAGACCAATAGGCGTATGTTATTTTTTAGTACCCATTCTCCATTAAGGGGGAGTGTTAGAATTAATGGAGAAAGATATAGTTATTTAAGGATAGGATTGAGACTCTAATATTAGGTTAGAGATCCTACTATCTAGCGAGTGGTTGAAACCACCCTGATTGTGTGAAAGCCTATATTACTAGGATGTTCTCCTGATCTAAAGTAATGTAAGTGCTTGTGTGTATGAGTATTTATACACTCTATAAGTATCTAACCTGGAGAGTCGTTTAGCTAATATATTCGATTTTTATCAGAATCATGGCATGTTTCATTTATAGAACCATTATTGGCTTCTTCTTCTAAAAAATCACTCTAAAAGTGCCTAGAGGGAATGGTTGTCAAAATCACTCCATAAATTCCTGGAGGGCATGCCAATTCTTTGTGCCATGGAGCTACAAGTTGAGATAATAGAGTTGATTCATTGTATTGATTGTAAGCTAAACTATTGCAAAGAACACTAGGCTAACATGAGCTCTGATAATTCCTTAGATCAGGTTGAAGAACCAACACCAACATACCACCAATTTGAAGAACAATGATTTTTTGATGTACTGAAGAGGGGCAAGAGGAATGAAGAAGAGGTGGGACGGTATTGCATGGAATCAATAGGGGACAAGAGATAGAGGAGATTACAAGTGGTGAGAAGAAGTGAAAAGTGGCCTATTACTAGAATTGGAGGCTTTCACATTGGATATGTAATGCAATGGAAATTTCATTCTTAGCTTTAGAAACTTTGCATAAAATAACTTACATATCCCAACTTACCCCAACTTTCTTAGTTTGCATAAAATAACTTTCTTTGATATTTGTTTTGAAAAACTTAACATGAAATAGCTTTCCCTCACTAAAATAACATCGGGGCACATGACACTTGCAATAAGAGTGTCAATTCAAAAGTTTTGTTAAACGTTTCTTGCATCGAAATTTCCACCAATAAACTTTGGTTAAGACGTAAAAATTTACGATCAACGGATGATTTAATAGCTCGTCAACAGTCGAGTGAACGTTATAGTCCATGCGTTGTCATAGGTACAGTATAATAAAGAGGAATGTTTCAACATAAGGGTTTGAATTATATAGTGGATGTTGTTGTTATTCTCTTTCCATACCCTCCGAAAGCAAAGAATGTCCAATGTTCTATTGATGGGTATTTCAAAATAAAAGGGGGTGTTTCAACGTAAAGGTTTTGATTATAAAGTGGAAGTTGTTGTTATTCATCTTCCATACTTTTGCAAAACAAAGATAAATTTGTGTGGTTTAGATATCCTTTTATATTATTATTATAATGTACATAATTATATGAAAGTAATAATTATATTTAAATATTTATTTAAACTCATTAAAAATTAATTTCTCATTGATTATATAATTATATTGTTAATAAAACACAAACCTTATTTATATATTAAACTCTTCCATGTTTACATATAATTAAAATTTTCTTTATATTTTAAATAAATTATTTAAGTTCACTTTTTGAAACAATATAAATAATATAGTGATTGTTCAAGCTGAAATTTCAGAGAGAGCTGAGAGAGATTGTGCACACAACAAATTAAACACTCTAAGTTTATTGATCACATAAAGCAACTACATAAATAAGAATTAGATCACTGACTTCTAGATGATAATATCTAAAGAAGGTGGATCTATGACTCATAGACAACTCACACATATAGGGAAATAACTACTTCTAGAATCGCACCTAGGTACTCACAATGACAATTCACTACAACACATGGAAGCATTACTTCCAATACCCTCCCTTAATGCATGCATGGAAAATATTGAGAAAGCATATTACAATGACAAGGATAATCTATTTTTGACCGGTCTTCATCAACACTCACATCCACTGCGGAATCTTGCAAGCATCACTCTTTCACCACTACATATTCAGGCTATCACTTGACCTCCATTTAAAAAGTAACAGCCTCTGACCATCGTTGATGAACATTGCAAGATCAACAATATTGACACCTCAGATCGTTAGGGTTTTCGCGGTACGATCCATCAAGTAATAAGCCATCCTATACACCAACTACCATATGTCGTATATTCTGGTTTCGACTATCTGTCAATGGCTAGGATGAAGGTCTAGATACTAAATATGTTCAAAAGTTGATCAAACAACTTGACCTTACTAACATACTAGAATTGATGTTTCGAACACTGGGGCTTCAATTTTAAGAACCACCAACCCTTTTATAACAAATAAAAAGACAAACACTAACACGATCTCTCACACCTTTTTTTTTAATACAATTTCATTATAACATATAAAAAATAATAATAAATTTGCATATTGATATTTTCCATCAAATTTGCAGTGTTTGGATCTGGATCTCTCGAGAAAAAAATACCACAACATCTTATTAGTTCATATCTAGAATGAGAAATGTCAACATTCTGCCTGCATGTCACAGTTGTACACCTTGCACGATTTGATAATCTCTAGAACCACCATTTAAAACATATATGCATTTCTCTCAATTGTATATCCGAACTAGATCAAACCAAATCTATGTTGATCCATATTCACAAGTAGATCTCCTATTCGTTTACGAAGATTTGTGGACAATTGAACTTCACACAATAACATCAACATTGTATCTTCATAATTCCCCTTTGCATGCAACTATCCACAATCCATACACAAATCAAATATTCATGCAAAAGGCTGACACAAACAATATATCAAACACTATATTAAACTAATCTATGTACAACAGAGTATCATGGCTAAAATTGCATGATCTCAGCCCCTCTCTTGTGAGAGTTAGGTCTGAACCAACTTCGATACCAGGCTAAAAGTTTTAGAGAGAGTGGAGGGAGATTGTGCACACAACAAGTTACACACTCTATGTTTATTGGTCACATAAAGTAGTTACATATATAAAAATTAGATCATTGACTTCTAGATGATAAGATCCCAAGAAAGTGGATCTACGACTCATAGAAAACTCACATACATAAGGAAATAAATACTTCTAGAATCACACATGAAAGAATTCTTCTAATACAAGCAAAATGTACCTTTATCAAAATTGCCTTATCATGATAAATAATGTTTTGATAGGTTTTTTCATATAGATAATGGAAGTTTTGATAAGTTTTTTCATATAGATAATGGAAGAAAAGGTAGTAAATGAACCAAAAAAATAATAATCTTGAATTATGCTAATATAAAAGTAGAAATCATTTCCAAGACTCATTAAATTATTCTTTATATATGTTAAAAGTGATGGGTACCAGTGGACTCTTTAACTTTTATTCTCCCTCCATAAAATTTGAAATTAGGTGTGCTTTATATTTCTTCATAATAACATAAGTGCATAAAAATTAAGAAGAATAAATTTGTATTGTCCCAATTATGAATAATAATGTAACAGTAGAATGAATGATAATGTTTTGATAGGTTTTATAAATAAACAACGGAAAAAAATAGTGTTGACCATAGTGACCGAATTCTACTGTATTAGCCTAAAACGTACCAAAAAAAACCGTCGAGTCGATCCAGTAAGATTGAAAATTTGGCAAATTCAAATTCGCATCAAAAAATTTATATTGAAAAAACTAAAAATAATTTCCATATTGAAAAAAAATTATAAAATGTTTCTCCTATATTTATGGGTTTCATGTCCCGGATAAACTAAAAAATTATATTTATGGGTTTCATGTCCCGGATAAACTAAAAAATAATTTCCATAGGGAAAAAAATTATAACATGTTTCTCGTATATTTATGTGTTTCATGTCCTGGACAACATTGTTAACCACCACGGGATCAAAGATGGAACTTTGAATTGCTGGTATTAGATTTCACCACTAAAGACCTAGACACCTTCCTCTGTAAGAGTTGAGGTTTAAAATGTAGGTAACTTGCTTATTTTGGAACTACCTCCGTTTATACAATCTTATGCTTGAAATGCAGGTAGCTTGAATATCCAACTTTGACCGACACTCTTTACATGCTTATATACTTCTTAGCTTGAATATCCAACATTGAGTAATACTCTTTACATGCTTATATATTTCTATCAAGATCTTGGACTGTAGTTGTTGTAAATATAAGTCTTTATTTCTGAATAGAATAATATTAAAAATAATACAGAAATATAATAATATTAAAAATAATAACGTTTGTATTGAAAAAAAGTTGTAAAATGGCAAACTGCCATAGTAAAAGTAAATTTACTTAGGTAAATTTACATATTATTTCCATACTGAAAAATAAATATGAAATAAAAAAATGTGACGGTAAATGATGAAGATTTTTTTTTTTACATATTATTTCTATATTGAAAAATAAATATGAGATAGAAAAATGTGATAGTAAATCATAAAGAAAAAAATTTCACTCATAAATAGAACAATAAGTAAATTTGTGTGTTACTTTTATATGGGAAAGAAATTGCAAAATAGTAACCTTCAGTTGCTAAAGACTTGTAAATGGAATAATAAGTAAATTTACATGTTAAATTTGACATATAATTTTTTTAAAAATAATATGTTGTAAGATGTTTATTCTAGAATTTGTCCGTATTAGTTTTTATATAGTCGAATCGAAATTTGAATTTGAATTTGATAACTATGGCAGTGATAGAAAATAGAAAAATAGAAATCATTGTCAAGATTAATTAAACTATTTTTTTTATTTGTTAAAAGTGGTGAGGTAAAAGTGGTTTCTTTGCTTTTTATTCTCTATCCATAAAACTTGAAATTAGTTGTGAAAAAAAATTATAAAAAACTAAATGAAGAGTGATAAGTGAAACTATTTTAAATATGTTTTTTAACAGAAATTTGAAAAATAACTTAATATTGTTTTAATTATTCAATATTAATAAATTATTATATTAATAAATCATAATATTTTTTTAAATTAAATTTATGCATTTTTAAAAATATATATATTATATATCAATTAATTTTATAATAATAATAATAATAAAATTAGAATTTAATCAATTATTTTTTTATTTTTATTTTTAATTTAGTAATGTAAAATGTATAACGAGATAAGTATTTGATACTTATTATTCCTATCACATTGAATATGTATATTGATTTCGAATTAATCCTGGATTGAACAAAAATAAAACAACAATTACGAATTTAATATTATAAACCAATCTAATTTATTTTTTAAATATTGTTGTTTGGTATTTTTGTTGCACTCTGATTGGTTTATGCTGAAGTTTTATTATGCATGTCGGTGTACCAACGATCCTAGGTTCATAAATGAGGGTACGGTACGATACGTATTCATAAATTTCAACCCAATTAATCCAAAGTAACAATATAAAGGTCAAATAGATTGTGTGTAAATGTGCTACCTTATTCAACGTATTCTCTTAGATCAACATTACTATCACTTACAATAGTAATGTGTGTTGTATTCTTTGTTTAAATTTATTTATTGCGAATTTACAGGTTTCTTTAATATTTTTATAAATTTTTATAATTATAAATGTAGAAATATTTATTATATTAATATGTTATATATGAATGAAAGGTTAGGATGTTTCGATAATGATTAGTTCTCTTATCGAAACATTCTATTCATGTAATCTGGGATTTATCAGAAGTACCTTTCATGTGATCAATGAGTAAGGAAATAAGGTTAGGAATCATTAGTAGTATTATCGATGAATGTATAGTTGTATCTACCGTAGATTTATTTTTATAATAATAAATCTAGAAATATTTATTATATTAATATGTTATATATGAATGAAAAAGAAATTTATTTTATTTTTATAGATTATCTTTACTAATAAATAATTTGAAATTGTTTTTAAATATAAAAATATATGTATTTTATATTATATAATCATTTCATCTTTTTTATATATATAATAGGTCAAATAGATTGTGTGTAAATGTGCTAGCTTATTCAACGTATTCTCTCAGAACAACATTACTATCACTTACAATAGTAATGTGTGTTGTATTCTTTGTTTTAATTTATTTATTTCGAATTTACAGATTTCTTTAATATGTTTATAATTATTAATTTAGAAATATTTATTATATTAATATGTTATATATGAATGAACGGGAAATTTATTTTATTTTTATAGATTATTTTTATTAATAAGTGATTTGAAATGGTTTTTAAATTTAAAAATATATGTATCTTATATTATATAATCATTTAATTTTTTTATATATAATTAATGTCAAATTCGTATTAGATGGGAAAAGTTTCGTTTATTTTTTTTATTGAAAATATTGTAATTTTGATAATTTTATTAACGGGAAGAGGGGAAAGTAAGTTATAGGAATGTTAAAGATAAAACTGTTTTACAAATGATTTTTCATTACTGTGTTATTATGTACTTACCAAATATAAATAACAAATACAAATATAGATGAGTGTAATAAATATAATATGAGTGTAATAGGTTGGATCTATCTTATAAAAATGATAGAGATAAAATTATTTTTATAAATGATTTTTTATTATTTTGTTATTATTTAACTAATATAGTACATAAGTGTAATTGTAAAATTTGAATAAATTATGAATAATCTGTTATCTAATTTTTAAAATATATAGTGTTTTAATGCGTTATATATTAATTTTATTTTTTATTTTGTATATAAATATATATCAAATTAAATACTAATTTTTAATATTTATTAAAGAAAAAATATCAGAGATATTAAATAAAAAATATATTATATTAAAACTGGATAGTACTATAAGATTGCCATAAGATATATAATTATAGTCATTATATTTAATGTTATAGTAGTATAATATTAAGACAGCATAATATAATAATTTTATTATTCTTATTTATGGATTATAAAATTTTTAATGATATTTGTTAAATAAGCCATTAAACTAATAGCCCTAATATAGTGATATTCATATTAATAGTTATTATCTTATTATGACTTTCACACAAATAGGTAATGTAGGAACATTACACCTTAAGATATGATAGTTATTATCCTATAGTTAAGTACCTATACTAATATTAAGATTATAAGTAAATTATAATAATTAAGGTCATTATTAAGATATCCTAATTAAATATTTATATTAGATCTCTAAATTATAGTTAGGTAATTACACCTTAACATATCATAGTTACTATCCTATAGTTAAGTACCTATACTAATATGAAGATTATAGATAAATTATAATAATTAAGGTCATTATTAAGATAACTTAATTAAATACTTATATTAAATCCCTAGATTATAATTAGGTCTTAAGCCATATATAATAAGTATAAGATATTAATATAACTCTATAAATTAGTAAATATTATATATGTATTATATAAGGTAAAAGTTAATAGATATTAATATTACTATATAATACAATATTACCTATAATATATATATATATATATATAAGTCATAGAAAGTTGTACACATAAGTAATGAATAATCTTATTAAACAATTCAACAGCAACAAATGCAGCTAATGAATAAAAGCATTTAATGCAAAAGATATGGGATAACATCAGGGGAGAATTAATCATCTCGACACATCACTAATCCTCCTTTATCTACATCTATGATATAGTCCACTGCACCACACATTCTCTATGGTTCAATTTCATACCATAATAATCTACTCATACTCAATAAATTCAATAGTACAATCAACTACATGTTGTAAGTAAAATGTGTCAATTTTACATACAATAGTTAATAAATTTGTCCCATTATATCTTTATTGTCTTTTCCTTTAATTTAACTATATTTAAACACAAAAAAACACCAGGTATAATTTTTTTTGCTTTTTATTTTTATTTAAATATATCTTTATATATTTATTAATTATTTAATTTATATAATTACATAAAAAATTGTTGAAAATAAAATATAATTCTTAGCGTGTTTCAGTTCCTCTCCACACTACTACAATATCCCGACGTCCTGGTCTTCGTATCTCTTGAGTATCTGTGCAAACTTCAACAAAGCCAATCCACACAGATTGTTGTATCTGCCTCCCCAGTGCATTAGTTTCTGCGTACAAAAGCTTGGTCACTTCATAGCCTTCACTACAGGAATGGCGAGGCTTGTGGGGTAGCAAGTCCCTGCCTTGAGCGCCTGTTTGACTTAGGTTTATGGAGCATAACCGTGCTCCACCATTATCAAAGTACCAACAGTTGATTTATTTACAGAACAAAAACTAAAGCCTTTCAAATACAGAGATCCGGGAGCTACAGTTGAAGAATCTGTTGTTCCATATAAAGACTGATACCTAGAAGAGAGAGCAACATACCATCCCACCTCTTTCTCCAAGCTCTCGCGCCCAACTTCGTCACTTTCTTTCTCCCAACTTCGTTGGGTGATTTATTTCGTCAAGCCAGAAACAATAGGAATAGGCTAATTAAAGAAAGTTTATGTGACAACTTAAGGCATGAGGCCCAGGGATCAAAATTGAACACATCAGAGCCCTTCAAAGGGTCTCTGGCACGTCAGAGAAGTAGGGAGAAAATTTTACTAGTCAAAAAAAATTTAAAAATTGATTTTTGTCATTTAAAAAAAAATTGGAATAATATCTTAAAATTTTTTCTGAAGTGCTGTCAAATTGTCAAATTTTTATTCAAAATTTCAATTTTTCTGAAATTAGAATTTTAGGAATGTTGAATTTGTAAATTTCTTTTCATGTTAAAACTTAAATCCCATTTCAAAAACAATTGTTTCCTTTTGAGTTGTTTTTTCTAATTGTGCATATGGTGCAAGTTCTTATTAATTATTATGTCACAATTACCTTTTGATACCATTACATTTGGCAGTTTCTGAGTTGCTCCCATTTCAAAAACAACAGTTTCTTTTTGAGTTGTTTTTTCTAATTGTGCATATGATGGAAGTTCTTATTAATTATTATGTCACAATTACCCTTTGATACCATTACATTTGGTAGTTTCAATTGAGAGCGACTAGATGTCAATATGGGCCATGTATTAGGTCTGTAATTTCACTGGGTTGTGCCTGAAGGCTGCCCAAAGCAAGGTTTGACGACGATTTAAGCTGGAGAGGAGCATAGATTCATCATTTAGCAAACGCCTGTCAAGCAAGGTTTAAGCACAATTTATGCTTCGAGAGGAGCACATTTAACAGACTTCCTAACATACTGGATTTGATTTGTTTGCAGATTACCAATTCCTGGTAGGTTTTCATATTAAAAAAGGAGATACTAGAAACATATACACCTTTGTACACTCTTTTGTTGAATCCTAAACCTATTTAGAATTTTACTGAATTTTTTCATTCATGCAATAAACTTAAATTTGATTGAGCTACTTGTATATTGGCTTGAACGTTCTGGTCACAAAAATTTCCTACAAAATTAATCCTTATCTGAATTGGAGCAGGAATATAGGTCTCCTGTTTATCCATTAATGGTAAATGCATCCGATATATTAGTTGCGGCTCATATCAGACCTGCCTTATACACAACATCCATGGGGTTGTTGTTCCACCATTCTCTTGTGAAAAAATAAAAAGAAATTTGAAAATAATTTACTGTTGTCAATTGAATTGCTCTTTTTTTTTATGCTTTTCATTATAGAAGTGCGACCTGAATATGTGCCCTTCTAAATGAAATTAAGACTTTCCCTCCAAATTTGATCACTGATGAGGCCATTCTTTACAGTCCCCTAAAAGACAAATCTGGAAATAAAAAGCTCTGTCTACGTGTTATGTTGTTGCTTCAACAACAATTAAATTCGTTCTAGATAAACATATGCTTGGTAAGGCCTCAAAATTTAACTGAGGTCAGATAAGTTTTTTTTAGTGTTAATCTCCCTACTGCATAAGTTCCAGTTGGATTTAATCGATATCGAATCCCAGTTCCGGCGAATGTGCGAGTTGGACCCACAACATATATTTGAGAGGTGCTAAAAACAGTTGATGATCCGGGAGAGCCACATATAGTAGTTTATATAAAGCAAGTACCAGTGACTGATCGAACGACTCACCTTGTTTATGAATCCATTGTGATCTACAGAAAGAACCCATTTTAGCAACTTATATAGATTCGGAGCAATCTCATTCACGACAATTGAAAATGAGTGAAAATGTAGAAATACGTTAACAACAAATCGCCGGTGAAGTCGATACATGGAGCATACAGCCACACCAGTTTTCTGATGACCATCAACATAAAGGGTATAAGTTGTTCCCTGCTGCTAGGAGAGTCTGAACAAAAGTAGGTCGGCCTTCTCCCAAAGGTATGTAATATTTTCGGTGCACGCGGGAAATTGTTGTTTTTCAGTGGTTGGTTTTCGTGGTTGGTGGTGTAAATGTGTTATAAAACCTGCATAGATGAATCTAGCTAGTAAATGTTGAACACACAACTTTGCAAAGCAAAAAAACTAAAAGAAAATCGAAAGAAAAAAAGAATGATTCATTAGAAAATAGGTTGCAATGCTCATGATATAGCATTACTGGGTGAAGATCCCAAGGTAATGCACCATAGTGGTGATCAATGAGAAGACTCAACACCTACAACAAGTTCCAAAGAGAACTAGCTAGTTGCGGAGTGAAAGAAGGAGCAAATCAGGGAGTAAATCAAGAACTAACCAGTTGCGGAGTTAAAGAAGGAGCAAATCAGGGAGTAAATCATGCAGAAGAACTAACTAGTTGTGGAGTTAAGGAAGGAGAAAATCAAGGAGTAAATCATGCAGAAGGAATCTTGCGTGTAGTTCCATGCTCTAACTAAGAGTCCGTATGTAGGTGTGTAGTAGTTCCAACACCCGCCATGAACACCACTATGGGAAAAAATAGAAAGGGCCCTAGCAACTAAGGCCAAAGGTCACCCAAAATAGAGTGCAATTTGTACTAAAATTGAGGAAAGAGAGAAAACCTAATGGGAACCCCCCCTCTCAAAAGACAATGTAATCAAAAGAAAAGAGAAAGAAAAGACAGTTGCTAAGCAACAGTGTCCTTCACTCCAAGACGATCGTGTAGAGAGCGAAACTTCTACTCAGTGAATGTCTTGGTGAAGATGTCTGCAATCTGTTTTGCTGAAGGACAGAACTGCAAATCAATGACCCGATCATGTACTAAGTCTCTGATGTAGTGCATATGGATCTCTATGTGCTTCATCCACTGCCGTTATATTGGATCCCTGCAAAATTTGAGAGTGCTCTGGTTGTCACACCAGATGACGACTAGCTAGTGGAACTGGACGCCCAACTCAGTGAGGAAGTGTTGTAGCCACAGAGCCTGAATGGTGAAGTTGACTACTCCTCTGTACTCGGCCTCAATTGAAAAGAGAGAAATAGTCGTCTGCTTCTTGCTTGACCAACAGATAGGGCCAGATCCTAGACTGAGTGAATATTCGGAGGTGGACTTGCGATCAGTGTTGTCTCCCGCCCAAGCAGAATCTGTGAAGCCAAGGAGATTCAATGTAGTGCTTGTTGCATAGTGAATCTCGAACGTGATGGTGCCTTGCACATATCAGAGGATGCACTTGGCAGCATTCTAGTGTAGCTCATGCAACTCCTACAGGTATCTGGAAACTGTCCCTACTGCATAGGAGAGATCTGGTCTAGAGTGCGTGAGGTACAATAAGCTCCCCACTAGCTGTCGGTAGAGAGTGTTGTCAACTAATGGAGTATCACCTCCATCCTCAAGGCGGACCCCAGACAGAAAAGGAGTTAGTGCTGGATTGCAGTCAGTCATGCGAAATCTCTCGAGGAGATCCCATGCATACTTAGCCTAAGAGAGTTTGATGTCTGTGGCATCCTGGCTGATCTCAAGACCAAGAAAGAAGTGTAATGGACCCATGTCTGTCATCAAGAACCTAACATGCAAGGCCCTCTTAACTATAGCAATGGCTAAAGCCGAGCTACCAGTGATTAGGAGATCATCCACATGCAAAACTAAGATAACAAGAGAATCATGTGTCCTGAGCATGAAAACATTCGGATCAGACTTACATCTTTCAAAGTTTTGTGACAAGAGAAAAGAATCCATCTTCCCATACCAAGCTCTCGGGGTTTTCTTAAGGCCATAGAGAGATTTCTTCAGTCTGCAGACCAAAGATGAATCCTGAATGAAACCATGTGGCTGCTCCATGTAGATCTCCTCAGATAGGTCTCCATGAAGAAACACATTCTTCATATCCATCTGATGTACTTCCCACCCCTGGGTAGCCGCAATGGAAAGTGTAAGGCGTATGGAATCCATCTTTTCTACTGGAGGAAAGGTCTCGTCATACTCAATGCCATGCACTTGTTGGAAGCCTTTGGCTACTAGCCTTGCTTTCCATATGGTGATTTGCCCATTTGCAGCACTCTTGGTCTTGTAGACCCATTTGCATCAGACAAGTTTCCTTCCTGAAGGAAGGGGGACCAGATCCCAGGTCTGGTTTTCGAGGAGGGAGTTATACTCCTACTCCATGGTGGACTCCCAAGATGGATGCCTAGTAGCCTACGCATAAGACTGTGGATCAGAAGAATGAACCAAATGACAATGCCATGATGGCGATGGTTCAATGGCAGTGAGGACAAGAGGAGGCTCAATAAAATCTGAACTAGTCCTCTGCAGATCAGAATTATCCCCCACAAGACCATTTCTAGCAGCTGGGTGGTCTTGTGCATATATCTCACGTAAGCTCCTTGTTCTTTGATTTATGACAGGGCAATATGATTCACTGTTGGAAGCCCGATTTGGGCTTGGATGTGGATCATCATATGCATGCACTAAATTTCTATCTGAAGACTCTGTCTCTGCATCTGCATGCTCTACCTTAGCATATGCATGCTCTGTATCTGTATCTGAGTGTACTGATTCATCATCTCATACATGAGGTAGATAAAAGGTGTCTGTATGCGGCAATTGAGGTGCATGCGAGACACTTTCCTCAAATTTGACACTTCGCTCAATGATGAGCTTGTCCGTAGAGGAAATCAGGAGCCAGTATCCCTTCACACCATCAGGGTATCCAACAAAGATGCACTCAATGCTTTGTGGATCAAAAGCTTTTCTCTCTTCAGAGGGGATCCTGGCCCATGCTCAGGAGCCGAAAACACGGAAGTGGGTAACCCCTGGTTTAGTGTCGCTCCAAGCCTCAAAGGGGGTCTGATTCTTGACAGACCTATGAGGAGATCTATTCTGGATGTAGTTAGCACAATTAAGTTCTTCAACCCATAGATTATGAGGCAGTGACTTAGCATGCAACATGCAAGAAGCCATCTCTTTGAGAGATCGGTTCTTTCTCTCAACCACTTTGTTCTGCTATGGAGTGTATGGAACTGTGTACTGCAACTGTATGCTGGACTGAAGGCAAAGGTTCCGAAGTACTGTGTTAACATATTCCCCCCCATTGTCTGTACGGAGGGCTTTGATCTTTCTCTCTGACTGTGTCTCAACTAGTGCTTTGAAATCTTAAAAGTGCGCAAAAACTTCAGATTTGGCCGTGAGAAGATACACCCAAGTATACCGTGAGAAATCATCAATAAATGTAAGCACATACCTTGCTTTATTGATCGAAGGATGAGGAAAAGGCCCCGTGAGATCACTATGGATCAGATCTAGAGGAGAGGATGCTCTATGAATCTTGTCGGTGTCAAACGTTTCTCTAGGATGTTTGCCAAGGACACACCCTTCACAAACTCCTTTGGAGAAATTGACATTTGGCAAGCCTTCCACCATCTCATTCTTGCTTAGCTATTGGATATACCTGTAATTTAAGTGACCAAACCTCTCATGCCAAAACCTACTACTATCATCAACATGTGTAAGCAATACGGAGGATTTAGATTCAATAAATTCAGAAAATGTATACAGTCTGGCTCCATTGTTTACCTCAACGGTTGCAATTTTGGAGCTGCTATGTAGGTCATATATGTTCATTGCATTTGGAATGAATTCCACTCTCTTTCCAGTGCCGGAATGAGTGATTTGATAAACTAAAAGCAGGTTTACCGAAAATTTTGGAACATGAAGCCCATCTTCAAAGCTTCCGTGTAAAAGTTCCACTCTACCTTTTCCGGTGACCTCAATAGGTGAGTCATCTCCCATGAGGATGGGGGGTCCTTTGCATGCATCTAAAGAGGAATAGACTTCATTTGTAGCAACCATATGATGTGATGCACCAGAATCTATAATCTATGCATCAGGAGAAGAATTAATCACAACTAAAGCATGAAAATTGTTACCTTTCCTATGTGGCGGATCCTCAGTTTTCTTCTTGGCGCCCTGAGGGATGTGGTCCCCAAGGTTGTGCTTCTAAAGCATTTTTGCCATTTGGTCAATTTATTTCTTCATGCAAGAGGATTCTGGATGGAATCATCTTTGACAGTAGGTGCATCTATTTCCTTTATCCCCTTTCTCATTTCTCGAGCCAGAGGAGTCATTGAAGGGGTTGGTGTACCCTTCCTTCTTTGGATGGGAATGTGCTTTTCCCTTGTCTTTTTGCTGCTGATTTTTCTTATTTGAATCAGATCTGTGATTTTTATTGTGGCTATCATCATGCACAACAAGTGCATGTGCTTTTGGAGGTTTGATTTTCCCCATGCCAATGAGTTTATCTTGTGCAAAAATAAGGGACTCCATAAATTCTTTGAGAGAAGGCATAGTGTAGGATTTACCTATTGCGAGCCTTACTGAATGAAATGTACACACAAAGATAAAGTATTCCGGTCTGAGCTTTGACATAATAGAGATAACTTGGAGACTCTCCTCCTTGGATTTTTCAACTCCATAACCCTTGAGTTGCAGCAATAGATCATTATATTTGGTGAAGGAGTCTTGAATTTTGTCATAGTTCCATGGATCCAATGACAGCAGCTCCACTTCGGGCAGATGTCCTTTCATCTCATCCTGTTTCCCGTAGTGTTCTTCAACCTTTTTCCAAATCTTATTGGGAGTGTTGCAGGTAGATAGATGAAATTGCAACTCTGGAGAGATACACATGCATATGGATCCATGGGCCTCATCCATACAGTTGAGGTACTTGGATTTCTCTATGGCTGAAGTGGGTTCCACTTCTATAGCCATGGTAATCTTGTATAACCCTTTATGATGAAGGTATCAAGCCATTTGTTCCTTCCATTCATGAAAGTTGTACGGTGTTAGGATTGATGCTTTGGGAAACTCCATTTTTCTGTCAATCTTCGATCTCCAAGATGTAATACTTGCAAAATAAAGTACTGGTGCACCTTTTATCTAGCAACCTGTGGGCTCTGATACCATGTAAATGTGTTAGAAAACCTGCATATATGAATCTAGCTAGTAAAGGTTGAACACACAACTTTTCATAGCAAAAACACTAAAATAAAATCGAAAGAACAAAAGAATGATTCATTAGAAAATAGGTTACAATGCTCATGATATAGCATTACTGGGTGAAGATCCCAAGATAATGCACCATAGTGGTGATCAATGAGAAGACTCAACACCTACAACAACTTCCAAAGAGAACTAGCCAGTTGCAGAGTAAAAGAAGGAGCAAATCAGGGAGTAAATCATGTAGAAGAACTAACCAGTGGCGGAGTTAAAGAAGGAGTAAATCATGCAGAAGAACCAACCAATTGTGGAGTTAAAGAAGGAGAAAATCAAGGAGTAAATCATGCAGAAGGAATCTTGCATGTAGTCCCATGTTCTAACTAAGAGTCCGGATGTAGGTGTGTAGTAGTTCCAATAGGTGGGTGTTTATGTGTGCTCTGGTTTGAATGTCCTTGGGGATTATGTATTGTTATTAGTCAAATATACCGCTCTAGGTGTATGGTGTTAGAGGTCGGTGGTTGCGTTTGTGTGCTTTGGTTTATGGGGTTTTGTGGGCTTCTAGTGACTTATTCATTTATCTCTTAGTTTGTCTTTCAGATATACTCTATCACTCAAGCTGCGGACGACTACTGTACGTTTGCTGCTGCATTATCTTTCTGGGTGATTTTTTTTCCCTTTATAGTTTTCGAGGACATTCATTGACAATTCAGTATAGTATGCCAGGTTCCACTCTGGATGTCCTTGTTCCACATCTAAAATCAGAGATATTCCATATCCTTTTTTTCACACAGAGATATTCCATATCCTTTTTTTCACACCATTTTGCATTCTTATATGCATTATTAAGACTCATTCCCATTCAACTCCCCGATGTCGAGATGCCTATCTTGACAGACTTTCTTTTGATTTCTTGCCCACAACTTTACTAGGGGAGGGTTCATGTTTTCAACCTATTAGTTACTACTCCCTTCATGTTTTCAGCCTATCAGTTACTACTCCCTCTGGCGATGCTGGTGTAACTCTTTCATTATATCTCGGCCATGCAAGTATTTTGGAATCTGATTGTGTAACAGGTGGTAGTCTTGCTAGGGATGCTACTGTATTTGTTTTTGTGATGGTTTTTAGTGTGTTTCAGGCAAAATTTGACACTGGGTTTTTCTCTTCGTCTTGCATGCTCTAGTTTCTCTGGTGGCATGGGGCATTTCCAGGTATCAGATTATTTCATTTTCGACAATATTTGAATTCACACCTGGCGGGCAGATGGAATCTTAATTTCTGGATTGACAGGGGTCTGTATCACAACACACATATCCTTCTGACATTTTGGACTGTGGATGCTTACGTGCTGATCCGACCAATCGGGCACTATTCGTTTTTGTTCCACAGAGATACATTACTTCCATTTCAGGATTCCGAATTGGCGGCAGGCTTCCTCGATTGGCAATATCTAGGTTTGTCTATGTGCGGGTTTTGATATTCTCCCTGGGATCGTGGATCCCAAAACATTCTTGCAGGGATTTCTATTATTTTCACCCCGTGTTTCACCTACCACCCCTATCCCCAGTTAATTTCTCTTATTTATGTCCGATTTTATTGATAATTTCTATATCTGAATTACTCTTTCCAATACATTTCCTGGATCAACCCGTTTGGGCCCAACACATCAACTCATGAAGCCTTATTCGTGTGATCTTGGAGGCTGAATCAATCCACCATTCTCTCTCTGGATCTGTGTGGGGGATGGGCCCTTCTCACCCACAAGTGGATCCCCCATGTGTTGGGCGGGGTCTTTGGATAGATGGCAGGCATGCTACTTTTGATTCACATGGGGATCGTAGAATGGGCGATGTCCGACAGGGTGGTCAAAAACGTCGTTCCATTAAAATTACCATCCCGGCTCCATTTCTCAGTTTTAGCCACGGTGTCCTCATCAACATGGTCACCCGTTTACAGAAAATAGCTCTTATCGGTAAATGGCATTTTGCTAATGTTGATGAAGGCAAGATGAGGAGTTAGGTGGAATCGAAATGGAAGTCCTTACTCAGGTATGTGGCCTCTATGGTTCGACTTATGGGTGGATGGTACAACTTCCATTTCCTCTGCCAAGAGGATTTACTCAAAATTCAGGCACTTCCATGGATCAAAAGACAAGGTTTTCTTGCTTTACACTCTTGGTATATCAGATTCAATCCTCTGAAGGAGACGCTGGAGAATAAGCTCATCTGGGTTAAGCTACCGAGCTTGCCAATTAAATCTTGGACTAGACAAGTGTTTATGGATATTGGGAATGCAATTTGAAAATTTGTATATGTTGATCCGAAGTGCCTCGGTTCCCGCGATAAAAGAGTCGCATGGATTTTGATTGAGGAAGATTACTGTGGTGGATTTCTAGACCACATTGAGCTGCAATGGGTGGATACTCACTTGGTGCAGCATTTGAACTTCTTGTGTGTACCTTTTCGCTGCCTCATATGCCACCACACTGGCCACCTTATGGCTTAGTGTCCATGAGGGAAGGGTGGTTATCGCTTTCCACGTGGTCATCATCAAACAGGAGCAAAATATATGGATGACAGGGGACCAAAATATTACAAGACTAGTAAGGGGAAGAATGTTCATCTAGGTGGTGTTCTAAATTATCCAGGTAATCTAACACACTCTACACTATTTCATTTTGTTGCCTCACTCCCTAAGGCTAATGATGAGTCAGTCCCCATATATCTTCCATCATCACCTTGGCATCTGAACATTCAGACACTCCCAACATCGATGACTCATCCCCGACGGAACAAAATCCCCTTCTTTCTGTTCCTACTCCCTCCCCTCTGGATTATGTTCCTACATAGATGACGTCTTTTGACATCCCCTCCACATCACACATTACATACTCTTTGGCTCACATACACTCTCCATCCATGCACGCACCTATTATGACTCCTACTTGACCTATTTTCCCTAGGTCTCCGGTGACTTCACCGACTAAATCGGTTGACAACGACTTATATTTTCTACTACAAAAGAAGACCCTCAACCTCCGTTTGATCACAATCCATAAACCTCTGACTTCTTCTTCCCCATTCATCAACCCATCCTCGGCCGGAAACATCACTGTCAGAAGGAAGCAAAATATGGGTAGTCGGCATGTCCGTGGGCATTCCCGTTATACTAATACCTACCCTTCTGATCCTCATTCTCTGATAGACATTCCTATTGCATCTCCCATTTCACCTTGGTCCCTTAGATATTTCCTGCCTGAATCTGGTCCATCATGAACTTCATCTTATCAATGAATATCCAGGGTTTGCGGGCATCCCAAAAATTTCTCGCCCTCAAGGAACTTTTTCTCTCTTCTTGTCCCTACATTATTCTCATTCAAGAAACAATGCATCGGGTAAGAGAGGTGATAAACTAATTCAGGTAGATGCTCTCGGACTAGCATATGGTGGCCACGGATGCTACTGGTTGATTGGGGGGACTGGTTGCCCTATGGGATCCACGATGGGTCGGGATGATTCTTCTGGCAGGGCACACCAGAGGTCTACCGGGGAGGATGTGTGTTTTAAATATATATGCCCCGTATGGAGAACGAAACATTTTTTGGCGAAACTTGTGCTTTTCTAGAATTATTCATCTCATTACTCTGATTATGGCGGGCGATTTGAACTGCACTATAGATTTAGAAGAGGTTTGGGGCCGGTCCCGAAGCATTGATAATATGGCTGACATGTTTAAAAAAATTATCAATGATCATAACCTGGTTGATATATGTCCTTTTAAAATTGTGCCTACCTAGGATAATGATAGGGCTGGCGATGAATATGTTGCCAAAAGGCTGGACCGCTTCCTACTACATGAACAAATGGTGGAAAAGCTCGGATGTGTATAATCCAATATCTTTAATAACTTTACATCTGACCATCACCCCATAATTCTTACTTGGCATCGTGGGTATCTAAGATACAACATGCCTTTTAAATTCAATCATGTTTGGCTAGAAGACCCTGATTTCGAAGTCCTGATAAGAGATTTTTGGATACGGGACCATGGTGTAAATATTTCCCCCATGGCTGTTATACAGGACAAACTTGGTGCCTTGAAGACCATGGTAAGGTCATTGGAACGAGGGAAGAAGGCACAACAGAAAAATGATCTAAATGATATCAACATGGCCCTGGTGGCTTTACAACATCACATGTCCTCTCATTTCCCATCGGTCGCGGTGTAGGACAAAATTCGTGCACTTGAGCTAAAAAAGAAGCAAATCCTTCACCAAATGGTATTGACTTGGTGCCCAAAGAGCAGGGCCATATGAATTCGGGAGGGAGATAATAACACTAAGTTGTTTCATTGTTATGCAAAACACAGAAGGAAGGTTAACTCAACTTGGGAGATCTCTAATGTTGATGGCAATTGCGTTCAGTCGCAACAGGAGATTACTAGATTGGGGGCTGCACACATTGAACAAGCATATTTTCGACCGGAAAAGTGTTTATGGAAATTGGGAATGCAATTGGAAAATTTGTATATGTTGATCTGAAGTGCCTCAGTGCCCGCGATAAAAGAGTCGCATGGATTTTGATTGAGGAAGATTACTGTGGTGGGTTTCTGGACCATATTGAGCTGCAATGGGTGGATACTCACTTGGTGCAACATTTGAACTTCTTGGGTGTACCTTTTCGCAGCCTCATATGCCACCACACTAGCCACCTTATGGCTCAATGTCTATGAGGGAATAGTGTTCATCGCTTTCCACGCGGTCATCTTCAAACAGGAGCAAAAGATATGGACAATGAACGACCAGAATATTACAAGACCGGTCAGGGGAAGAATGTTCATCCAGGTGGTGTTCTAAATTCTCCAGGTAATCTGACACACTCTACACTATTCCATTCTACTGCCTCACTCCGTAAGGCTAATGATGAGTCGGTCCCCATATATCTTCCATCATTACCTTGGACATCCGAACATTTAGGCACTCCCACCATCGATGACTCATCCCCGACGGAACAAAATCCCCTTCTTTCTATTCCTACTCCCTCCCCTCTGGATTATGTTCCTACGTAGATGACGTCTTTCGACGTCCCCTCCACATCACACATTACATACTCTCTGGCTCACATACAGTCTCCATCCATGCACCCACCTATTATGACTCCTACTTGACCTATTTCCCCTAGGTCTCTGGTGACTTCACCGACTAACTTGGTTGACAACGTCTTCGATTTTCTACTACAAAAGAAGACCCTCAACCTCTGTTCACTCACAATCCATAAACCTCTGACTTCTTCTTCCCCATTCATCAGCCCATCCTCAGCTGGAAACATCACTGTCAGAAGGAAGCAAAATATGGGTAGTCGACATTTCCGTGGGCGTTCCCATCATACTAATACCAACCCTTCTGATCCTCATTCTCTGATAAACATTCCTATTGCATCTCCCATTTCACCTCGGTCCCTTAGATATTTCCTACCTAAATCTGGTCCATCATGAACTTCATCGTATCAACGAATATCCATGGTTTGCGGGCATCCCAAAAATTTCTCGTCCTCAAGGAACTTTTTCTCTATTCTTGTCCCTACATTATTCTCATTCAAGAAACAATGCACCGGGTAAGAGAGGTGATAAACTAATTCAGATGGATGCTCCTGGACTAGCATATGGTGGCCACGGATGCTGCTGGTTGATTGGGGGATTGGCTGCCCTATGGGATCCCCCATGGGTCGGGATGATTCTTCTGGTAGGGCACATCAGAGGTCTACCTGGGAGGATTCGTGTTTTAAATATATATGACCCGTATGGAGAACGACACATTTTTTGGCAAAACATATGTTTTTCTAGAATTATGCATCTCATTACTCTGATTATGGCAGGCGATTTGAACCGCACTATAGATTTAGAAGAGGTTTTGGGCCGGTCTCAAAGCATTGATAATATGGCTACCATGTTTTAAAAAATTATCAATGATCATAACCTGGTTGATATATGTCCTCTTAAAATTGTGCCTACCTGGGATAATGATAGGGTTGGCGATGAATATGTTGCCAAAAGGCTGGACCGCTTCCTACTACATGAACAAATGGTGGAAAAGCTCAGATGTGTACAATCTAATATCTTTAATATCTTTAATAACTTTACATCTGACCATCACCCCATCATTCTTACCTGGCATCACGAGTATTTAAGATACAAAATGCCTTTTAAATTCAATAAAGTTTGGCTGGAAGATCCTAATTTTGAAGTCCTGATAAGAGATTTCTGGATACGGGACCGTGGTGTAAATATTTCCCCCATGGCTGTTACATAGGACAAACTTGGTGCCTTGAAGGCCATGGTAAGGTCATTAGGACGAGGGAAGAAGGCACAACAGAAAAAGGATCTAAATGATATCGACATGGCCCTAGTGGCTTTATAACATCACATGTCCTCTCATTTCCCATCGGTCATGGTGCAGGATAGAATTCATGCACTTGAGCTAAAAAAGAAGCAAATCCTTCACCAAATGGTATTGACCTGGCGCCCAAAGAGCAGGGCCATATGAATTCGAGAGGGAGATAAGAACACTAAGTTGTTTCATCGTTATGCAAACCACAGAAGGAAGGTTAACTCAACTTGGGAGATCTTTAATGCTGATGGCAATTGCGTTTAGTCGCAACAGGAGATTACTAGATTGGGGGTTGCACACATTGAACAAGCATATAGGCGCAGGGGTCTCGAATGCGGGGAGGAGAAAGTATGGGGGGTAAGTGAATATCCTTTGATGTTTGATGAGGAGGCAAATGTGGCATTATATAAGGTTGTCTTAGTTGAAGAGATCCATTAGGTGTTGAAATATCTTAAGGGGGACAAAACCCCGGGTCCAGATGGTTGGATGGTTGAGCTATTTACCTATTTTTATGATCTTTTCTAGGAAGATCTACTTGCCATGGTGGAGGAATCTAGACAGCGAGGGTTTATACACACACACATAAACTCTACATACATCGCTCTCATCCTAAAGAAGGTGACAACATGCACTTTTTCTGACTATCGGCCTATCTCACTCTGTAATCTTATTTATAAGATTATCTCGAAGACTATTGCAACCAGCATAAAGCACATACTATCGAAGTACATATCCCCTAAACAATATGGATTCTTACAAGAAAGACAAATTCACGATGATGTGGCTATTGCACAAGAATTCTTACACTCGATTCATGTCAAAAAAATTATTGTTGTTGTTATGTAGGTTGATCTCCAAAAGGCATACAACTTTTTAGATTGGGGATATCTACAGATGGTCCTTCAGAAGATCAAGATACAGATGAAAGGAGCTGATCGATAATGGCATGCATTACAAATGTCAGGTACGTTGTTGTTATAAATGGTTATCCATCTCGTTTTTTTGGGGCGGGAAGGGAACTTAGACAAGGATGCTCTCTTTCTCCCCTTTTTTTCATACTTGCTATGGATGGTTTCACTATTCACATTAAAAAAGTTGTGGTAGAGGACCAATTTGATGCACTTAACATTGGTAGAAAAATTACATTCTATCACAGTTTCTTTGTTGATGATGTTATGATTATGGGGATGATATATATATTTAAATCGCTTACATTATCTTATATATTCAACAAATTTCGATGGGCCATGAGCCTCATTATGAACTTACTGAAATCTACTATTTTATATGGCTCCTGTGATTTGCATGACATTGCCTATATACAGAGAATTTCGGGGTGGGAGTAGATTCACAGGAAGTGGGCATGAAATATTTGGGATATCACATTAAGCCTTGTAAGTATAGGAATAATGATTGGTTGTGGATTGTTGATTGCCTTTACAACAAAATCATGCGTTGGGAATTTAGATGCCTCTCATTGGGAGGATGTATTACACTCACATAGTTGGTGCTCACCAAGCTGGGTGTATATTGGGCTCAATTATATCGCCTTCCCCATCTTATTATTAACTCCTTACACCTTATTATGGCTCAATATATTTGGTCTTGGGCATCAAAAAAATTTAAATATCACCTGTTAAAATTGAAGAACATTCCTATACTGAAAAAGCCGGGAGGATGGGGTGTGTTAAACCTACAACATTTTGGATGGGCGTTGTTGTTGAAGTCACTGTGGAGCGATATATTTGGAGAGGGCATATGGGGCAAAGTGATAAGATATAAATATCTAAAGAACAAATATTTTGTATATTTGATGCATTGGGGGACCATCGATATTCCCACGGGATTGGCTATATGGCTTAGCCTTATCAAGATCAAAAATGTATTTCTTCAAAATCTATGCTAGCATTTTGACACAAGACACCGATAATGATAGGTGGAGATCGAATTCTTGGTATGTGTCAGGAATCAATCATATCTTTGGATTTAATTCATGTTTTCAATAGAAGGGGAGTCTTCTATTGGAACCAAGTCATCCAGGTATGGCTTGGACACGTTCCTATTTGGAAGAGGGCCAATGCTATGGGATTATCAGGAAAGATCGCTCTTGAATGAGAGAACATCAGAAACATGATGAAATCCATTGGTATATCTTGAGATCGACGAGGAGATCATATCACATGGGATGGCAAGAATAAGATAGGGGAGATTGAGGTGGCAGACACCTATTACAATATTTGTACATAATAACTTCACATCACTGAGGCATGTTGGTTCTACAAATTTTGGCACACTAAATTGCCCACTAAGAACATGATGTTTCATTGGATTATTTGGAAAAATAAAAATCTTAATTGGGATAACCTACAAAAGAGAAATCGGCAGGGGTCGAGGATTTTCTATCTCTATTGGAATGAAGGGGAGGACAACAATCATTTATTCTTAAAATTTCCATATTCTATCCGCATATCCCGCTATTTAAATGTAAAAATTGGTACTCCATATATACAATACGTGAATATTTATGACTGTTTATATTGGAGGAGTGAACAATGTATCACATGGAGGTTCGTTCCACTATCTCCCATGGAGGCTGGTTCCACTATCTCACATGGAGGCTGGTTCCTGTAGGGTTTTTTGATGGATCATCCCAAAGAGGGATGTGTGGTTGCGGTTTTTGAATCAAGTTTTTTGAAGAAAAAGAATCCTGTGTACACTAGAGTGCTGGTAGGGGCACAAACATGAAGGAAGGAGCCATGGCACTTTGGGGCTTACTTTGGTTCGCGCATTTCGTGGACATACCTTCCATGCATATTTTTGGGGATTCTTGGATCATTATAGACCATATTTTGGGAAAAAACAAGACAAAACACACTCCATGGGTGGCTATGTCAGATTGAGAAGCTATGGGCTACTTTTCGAGACCCCAAAATTCAGCATATTGGTGGGGAACATAACCAAAATGCAGATCACATGCCCAAACTGGGTCTATTGGTTGAACCAGATGGTATGAACATCGATATAAAGATGGGAAAACTTTCTATGAATGTTGGATATCTTCTATTGCCGGGATAATGAATACATCCTACAGTTACACAATACAAAGAGCGCTGCATCCAGAAGAGATAAGTTAACATTATATGTTTTCTTTTTTTAGTAAATGGTATATAGTAAGGGTAGTTTCTCCTTGTTTTAGTACATAGGTGAAAAAGTTTTTGATATTTTTTCCTTCTCAAGGATACACATTAGTGACACAAAGTATTGACGATCAGAAAAGATGGATATGTTGATTATGTGAAATGTATGTTTAATATAGAACTAAATGCAGAAAGTTGGCTACAGATGCCCAAAATTTATGGATATGTACTGCTTTATATATAATAAAAAACATACGTTTTTTTCATGCTAAAAAAAAAAGAAAAACTTATATAGATTCATAAATCAAAGTTTAAGTTGATCCACATAAGGGAATTACTCACTTCCCTCCAAATCAGCCACATGGAATCCAAACACAAATCCTTGAATAGTCTCATAGAAATGATGAATGAAGATAAGAAAAAACATGTTGGTCGTGACCGATAGAAGCAGCGTCTCAGCTTTCGTACAACAATTGAGTGCTAGTTCACCACAGATTCAGAAAAATGTGACCACGGTCATATGCTGCCTTGCAGGGGCTAAGAATTACAATCAATTATTGGTATCAGAAGGTACCTTTCTGCCCCTAGTGAGGTTGTTTGAATTTGAGATCCCCTTGGTGAAAGAAAAGGCCATGCTAGCTCTTTAACGTTTCACATCTAGTGTGGATACAACTTGATCTGTGGTCCATCACAACTGGATTCCTATCATGATTGAGATATGGCAGTTTGATTCACCTGTAATGCAAATAGTGGTAGTGCGGGCTTTGAAAAATCTATTGGTGGTGCCAAAAATTAGATAATATTTGGCAGCAGAAGGCATTATTTCCATCCCAAACCAAACATTTCATGCCAGGGAACTAATGCCAACATTAGTTTATGTTTTGAAAATAATAATGAAACCCATATTTTGAAGAGTGAGCAACATACCTTTATAGTCTCTTTGTGTAGGGAAAAGGTCAAATAAGATGACAAATATTTTTATTGGCCGTAAAACCAATGCCTATATTTGATAGGTTGACGAATTATATTTCATGAAACATTAATAGCAAACATTTGGTTACTCTGCAAAAGATTAATGCAAAGACTTCAATTTGATTTCTATAGTCCTATGATGCATGCGGCAGTGACTAATAAGACTAGCACAACCACATTAATGTGGTTGATATATGCAGTAGGCGTCAACTTAATATATGCTATATTATGAATCTAATCTGATAAATTAATATATTGATATTAATACAATTAAAAGAAAAAATAATATATTAATATATTAATATTAATATTGTTAATTATTTAAATAATAAATAATTCATTTAATTATTAACTATAATTAAATATAAATAAAGAATTTATTAATTACTAAAAATTTAACGCTAAAATAATCATGATTGGCCATGATTGACAATAGTTGGCTATTATTAACCTTGGTTGACCATGATTGACGATGGTTAACGATGGTTGTGTTTCATATTGAGACAATTTGTGTAAGAATGTGACGTTGGACCAAGTTTGACCATGGTTGTCACAATGTAACATTCGACCATGAGACAATGTTTGACATAATGTCACCATGGTTCTTGACCATGGTTGACCATGGTTGATTTTCATATTGAGATAATCTTTGTCTAAATGCAACATTTGACCACACTTGATAATGGTTGACCATGGTTGGCTATGATTGATCATGGTTGACCATGATAGATATCATAAACCCCAAAGGATTATGAACCCAAGCGAATAATATTAAACCAAGGGGCTAATATTATAAACCCAAGGTATATAAACCCTAAGATAAATATTGTAAATACTAAAATAAACATGGTTGACAATGATTCACCGTGGTTGGTTATGATTTACCATGGTTGACCATGATTGATATTATAAACCCAAGGGACTTATATTACGAACGTAAGGGAATAATAAACCCAAGGAGTTAATAAGATAACCCAAAGGGATTATGAACCCAAGGGAATATTATTAAACCAAAGGGACTAATATTATAAACCCAAGGTATATAAACCCTAAGATAAATATTATAAACACTAAAATAAATATGGTTGGATATGTTTGATTTTCATATAGAGACAATCCTTATCACAAAGCGACGTTGGACCATAGTTGACCATGCTTAACCATGGTTAATTTTCATATCAAGACAATTTTTTTCACAATGTGACATTCGACCATGGTTGAGCATGATTGACCATGGATGACCATGTTTCACTTTATAAAACATTTTTGACCATGATTGACAAAGGTTGAGCATGATAGACCATCGCTAACCATGATTATCATATTGAGACAATCTTTGTCATAATGCGACATTGGACCAAGATTGAGACAATGATTTTTTTTCTTATTGAAACAATCTTTGTCACAATACAACATTGGCCAGTGACAAACCCTCGTTAACCATGGTTGACATGCATTGAATAAAATTAAACCAAATGGACTAATATTATAAATCTAAGATATATAAACCCTAAGATAAATATTATAAACACTAAAAGAAACATGGTTGACCATGGTTTATTTTCATATTGAGACAATCCTTGTCAAAATGTGACATTGGACCATGGTTATCCATGATTGATTTTCAATTCGAGAGAATCTTTCTCACAATGTGACATTGGACCCTGGTTGACCACGTGTAAAGCCTCCAAAATGTATTCAAAATATCATCCACTTTCACCTTTATCACCACCATTTCACTCACATGTCGCAACTCCATGACCATATAACATTTCATTAGCCTCCATTTTCATAATTATATGGATTACCTTTGTGTTTTCCAAAAGCTAATGATTTCTAGTATTTTAAGTGAATTTATGGTTAAAACTTAGAAAAATGACATATACTTGTGAATACTTAAAAGTGACTTGAGCTTCATGACATGTGTAGGTCATTTGGAAGCTTCCAAGGCACCCTTATGTGGCCTCCAATGCTCAAATTCGAATTCCCTTCAAGATATGGAAGAATATTTGGATAAAGGTCAAAAAGGATATGTGTCTCATCATTACCTATTTGAGTTGTAACTCGATGACATTTTCTAGGGATCTAGGGAGAGAATAATTTACCTCCATTAATGAGGTAGCTTCTTATGTTCTTGTATAAATAGGAGAGCCTTCTGCTTTCAAAGGCATGTGTAAAGTTGGAGATACTCAGGTGTCCATGTTAAGATTACTTACGAATGGAATTTAGATTTAGCACCACGCTCATGAGTGATGTTCACCTCTTTCTGGTAATGCTTGCATTGGGAGCCTCTTAACTTGCCATCTCTCATGCTTTTGGATTGACCACCTATAATGTGTGAGATTTATTGTTTTTCATAGATTAAAATTTATTGTTTTCATAGATTAAGATTTATTGCTTTCATTTCTTTTCCTGTGTGAGAGGTTAAGAGTGATTGTTATTATTTGCTTTCATATCTTTTCCAGTGTGAGAGGTTAAGAATGATTGTTTTTTCTTTCATTTTGTTTCATGTGGTTTTGTTTATTCATTTCATAGGATACTGATTTGATAATGTACACATGATCCCTTAGAGTAGATTTCATTTCATGCAATTTCAATTCCTGCAAGTGTGGTAGATTAAGATTTCATTTCTAAAAGAGTGGTGTGCTTTTCAATTCCTACAAGCATGGTAGATTAAGATTTCAATTCCTACAAGTGTGATAGATTAATATTTCAATTCCGCACGCTGTACTATAATTGTACTATAATTTCCTTTGAATTGATTGTTGAATTAGAATAGCTGAATTTGGTTTGTCGTTAATTGGTTTCATAGTTAGATTGATCTAAATTGAAAGTTAATTTCTAGCATATACAGTGCACGCACGCTTCACAAGTTTTACGAAACCCCCGGGTCGACAATTAAATGATAGGTAATTAATTTGCCTCAACATTTTTCCGTTGCCAGGGAAGTGTGCATAGGAACTAGCTTTCAGTCTAGAGTTCATTTTTCAGTTTTTTGTGCATAATTAAAGCATGTAGATGCATAAATCATTTAGCTGCATACCATTTATATATAAAAAAATATAAAAAAATTTGATACTAACCACTTATGCACGAAGGATCTAGAATGCATATCAAACATTCTTTGCATCACAAGGACTACCTTGAGGAACGGTATCGAAATGCAATTGCGCCACGACATTCATCCGTTCTTCAAGAGATCTTTGTGACAAATCTAAAGGTCAAAAACGATTTCTCATGTCCTCATACACAATTAGGTACATTTTGCAAATTTGGGTATGAATGTTCTAGAAAGTCTAATCCATAAATGGCTCCATTGGAAACATTCATATACTTAAAAAAAAAAAAAATCCTTTCAAATAGATAAATTAGGAAAAATAAAATCAAGCTTAATTTCATTTCTTTTAAGTTATTGATTGCATTTTTAGACTTCATAATTTTTAGATTTTATTTATTTTTCTTACATTTTCACTAAAACTCACAAAAGGATTTTTAATAAGAAAAAAATCATTTTTTTCTTTATTTTAAATGATAATAATAAAATTATGTTGGATTTACAATAAAAAGAAATAATATATAAACAAATTTCATATTTTTGAATAGGGAAAATGAAAATTATGAAATCAATTCTCTTCTCTATTTTTTATTCGCAAAAGAATTGAGAGATTGACAATTTAGGCTCTCCTGACCTGGAAGAATTTGTTTTTATGCATTAGCTTAAAATCGAAATTCAAAATTCATCATAAAAGAGAAAAAAAAATCTTGCTTTGAATTTGATCTAATTTACTGCATATCTAGCATTTTGGCATCTTTTTCTATAATGGTTGGCAGTTGTGGGTGTTAAGGATCAAATTTGGGGGCGATTTGCTCATTATTTAGTTCTGCCCCACTGCACTTTGAAGCCATAGGTCAAAGATTTGGACAAATCTCGTATATTGAGAACAATTAAAAAATTGAGATTGGAGTGCAGGGCGTAAGAGCTAGAAGGATGATTCTTGTCAAGATCTCAAGGAGCGTAGCAACAATTCTCATATCTGAGAAATTTTGACAAATATCCACGTGATGTAGATGCATATGAATTTGAAATCTCTACTCCTGCTAGCCAACAAATGAAATCACAACAAATATGCTTCATTGTTTTTGTGGCTTTATAGAAACACTTTTTGTAGTTCCTATCTGGATCATGAACATTGTTCCAACAATTCAATAGACTGTAGAAAATAGAAAACGAACTTCACCCAACAGTTACATGAGGAGTGGCCAAATACACAGAAGTTAAAACGTCATTTTTAAAATGCATTTTGTGATAAAATTAAAAAGTACTTCTCAAAAATGAAACATGGGATTTTTTCGGAATAGGGTGAATTATGTTTAATGTGACCGTTTTCCTCAAAATTTGTAACCAATTGAGAGATTTTCGGGATTCTCTGGAGCCTTATTTGCTAGATTAGGTGAGAAAAACAATTTTTCAATTAAATGTACAAGCTTCAGTTGTGGCCATGCAACGGATTTGATTTTCCTGATCTATAGAACGTAGATCTGCCACAGAGATTTCTCGAGTTCCAGTGATTGAAAGAGTAGAGGCTATTAATACAACTGGTGACAGGGATTTTTTTGCCACTGGTTTTCTAGAGGCAAATTGCTATGCACCAAACCGTTGCTATCAGTGCGGTCATGATGCAGTCTATACATACGTAATGGTCAAGCCACATGGAAAAATGCATGATTCAACGCTACCTAGTCAACTAGTTAACCGTAAATGAATACTAACACATATCTACTTGACATTTTAATGGGCATTAAAATGTTTTTGCATTTCACCATTGTCATCCTCGACATATCCCGCAATCATAGCAATCCGTAAGATAGCATTTCGCTCAGTTATGATCAACCTTTTCTCCCAAAATCGATCTTGAGAAAAATGTATATAACAATCCTTTTTCAACACATTTCACCCATGAAAACGAGGCCATAAAAGCCATGTCATTATTTTTCACATATACGTGTTATGCATGGCAAATTTCGTTTTTTTACATTGATTTTTGTTATGTTTTTTTTGGTTACGTTGTGTGTTTTTTTTAAGAATGTTATATGTTATGTTTTAGTTTGTGCATATCTTAGGTTGTACATATGTCATGTTTTAATTTTTTGTTGCGTTTTTTTTTAATAAAGTGTTTTTTAATAACATTTGTACATTTATGTTATAGGTTTTATTATGATTTTTGTTATGTTTATTTGTATATATATTTTAGTTTGTACATATTTTTTCTTTTTATGTTTTTATTTCATGTACATCTATTTTACTTTTTTGGTTTTGCAAATATTTCATTAATTGTTAGATTGCATGTTTTATTATTTTTTAGGAAAATTCCCATGGAAAATTGTCATAAAAATTGATGTGAAATTCATTTAATGACTAGAGAAAATTGAGAAAAAGTTGTTGTGATGGTTCACTTACATATCCATTAAAGAAAGAGAAAAAAATTATTCATAAAACATGAGACAAAAATAATTGAATAAAAGCGCAATAGCTCACCTTAACTAAACTTAATTGCAAACCAAATTTTGTTAAGGTTGAGTTTTTACATTGTCGAAATCATGCTCAAAAATTTGTTATTGGTTTTATCTAATGTTATGTCTTCAAGCATGATGCAGGAAAGAAGAAGAACTATAAGAGCACTTTATTTGCAGCATCGATTGATGAATTTTTTATTGAGGATTGTTTTGCAAGAATCATTAATCATTCGCAAATAATATTTCTTTGTCTTTATGAAATGATATGACTAAGGAACTTATGCACATCATCATTTTAGAAATTGGATTTATTATCACAATTGTGAAATTGAACTAACCATGATAATTTGAAGCAAAGACATGTCATGATCCTGTTTTACTAGCGTATGTATCAAAAATAAATTGGTCACTTCTCTTTGAACACACTTACATTTTATTGCAATGTTAGTTCCATGTTTTTTTTTAGGTTCCATGACATTTGGAGAATTGAAGGAAGCCAATTTTGCACGATTGGTTTTGCTATAACCAATTTCAAGAAACATGAACCAATTGAATCCATTTCTATCATCCATAAATGCCATCATTTTTCCTCTCCAAACTCACAAGCTATTCAAGCATTTTCGCTAAGCATCGTCATCACCATTTTCCTTACGAGTGTCGCATTTTTCCATTTATATTTTCCATTCACATTTTCCATAATTTCCATTCATTAACCCATTAATAGAAACTTTAAGCTCACTTACATTTTGATTTGTACTTTTTCTTTTCGTTCACTTGTTTACCCTCTTGTCATTTTCCTTTCCATTAAATAAATTCTACTTGATGCAAATTTTCATCTATAGTCCTTCCAAAATCATCATTTCATACTCGCGTTAGATGATGGTGTTGGAAATAATACTGAGAGGGGGGGGGTGAATCAATATTATTAATCTCTTTTCAATAAACCATCCAGATTTATGCTTTAAAGTATTCTTCTGATATTGATAATTAACTTGTAAATCATAACTATATAATAATGAATCAAGAACAGTAAAAAACAGATAGTCACACAAAGGAACACCAGATATAAGGTGGAAACCCAATGTGGGTGAAAACCACCTGCTGCATTATGTCTCTATCTTCTTTCAAATAGAATTTCTTTTACAATGAGTCTGTACTGGTGCAGTCTTTTGCCAGTACGCAGGCTGCAACCTGCAGAGAGCTACAACCCTCTCTCGTTTTCCAGTCTCTCCTGGAAGGGAGCTACAACCCCCTACTTCGTTCAAGGACCACGTTTCATTAATTTTCAGACTGGATCCAAGAAGATCGAATGGTCATCAAGTATAAGCAAATCTTCAGAATTACCCAAGCATCAGATCAACATATATATTCTTTATACAGCAGATCTTTCAAAATCACCCAAGCGCCAACCCAAGCACTAGATCAAAATATAAACAAATATCCGATCTGGTCACCTATTAAAACAGAGGTTGTTTATGCCGAATTCAGAACACAATGCAGAGGATATACAAATAAAGACACAAAGAAAACCCAATATGCGCACCCAGAACCTAAACTGCAATACACCCGAAGCAATGTGATTTCTCTCGAAGAAATGTCTGAACTTTAAGCCTGCGATCCTTTTCTCTATTCTGTGCTCATTCAGATTCAGTAATTGCTCCTTTACCGGTCACAAGAATGCCAATCAAATAATCAATTCTCCCTTGAGATCTTCCAGTCGTGATCGATACTTCACCGCAGGATCCCCTTTTCTTTATATATTCACGCTTTTGATAATACCAAGAATCGAAACCAGAGCATCCGAAAACCTGGGGTACAATTATTTTGACCGGTCTCTTAAGAAAGGAGCTTAAGCGGGAAAATAATGAAAACGGTCCAAACGGGCGAAGAGGCGGACTTTTAATTGAATGCACTCATATCAATAATATATCGAGTCCACTCCTTATCGCTATCGGCAATTAGATGAGGGATGCTTTTATAAAATCGGTGACTGCCGCGGATGCGATATTAATATATGATGCCTTTAATCCCTTCATCGGGTCCACCCCCTCTTATCGCAATCGGAGGATTGGGGTGGGCGACCCTTTATGTATTGCGATACACTGCAGATGCGATATTGTTATAAACCATGTTTGTTGCCACCATCGGGTCTGCTCGCAATCGGAGGTTTCAACGAAATCACATAGCTGAACCCCTGACGCGTATATATGCCGAACTTCGAATGTGATATTATTATAAACCAAATTTGATATGCCATCGGGTCCGTTCGCAATCAGAGGTTTCAACGAAGTCACATAACCGAACCCCTGACATGCATATATGCCGAACTGCGGATGTGATATTATTATAAACCAAATTTTATATGCCATCGGGTCTGCTCGCAATCGAAGGTTTCAATGGTGTTACACACCCAAACCCCCGATGCGCATATATGCCGATATATATGTATTAACACATATAACTGTGTTTATCCGCCGAAAGGGGGAAATGCTATATATATATATATATATATATATATGGGTTTTAAGCGCCCAAACACCTCCCGATAATATTAATGCATGCATATATGGGTTTTAATAAGCCCAATACCTCCCGATAATCATATATATGAGAGGAGCCTTTATTGCTCCAATAAGCTCCCAATGGCTCAAAGGTTCCGATAAACATATGTAAATGGCCCCTCTTCTCTCCTTTTGGCTCTTCTTGTCCCCATCAAGATGTATATAAGAGAAATTCCTGTCTGTGAGAGGGTTGCCATCAAGTTCAACACATGTCCATAATGCCATAATTCCAACAATCTCCGCCTTTGGACTTGATGGCAACAAAACCGACCAAAAAGCACAAAAAGCACTCTCCCCCTTTGACATCAAGGGAAAATGGCAGATATCTGCTTCTCCTGACTATCTCTCCCCCTGAGAGCTTGCTCCTCCTGATTTCTCCCCCTGAGGACCTGTTCTGCCTGATTATGAACCGGATTCTGAAGGTGACATCAACTTCATAGATTTCTGGCAACCATTTTATTCCACAGTAGTTGGCGACACCATGTTCTTTATGATAGAAAGTTGAGCTATTCTGGCTACGTATAAACAGAGACCGCCTTGTTTTTCCCTTCATCTAGTGCCGTTAATTGAACTCGGCACCTTTATTGCCATGGATATTGAGACAACTCCCTGTTCGCTCCTACTGAAATCAAATATGGTGCACGCCTTACGTACGGTTCATCTACCAACATATTACTCCTTCTGTAATACTATAATTCCAACAATGAATTATGATCCCCCTGAACCTTGTACACGTATACCCCATAAGAACCTCGCGTACAAGAACCAATCTGAGAATTAACAGCAGGATGATGCATCGACAACACCTAGCTTTTTCCTGAGGTATAAAAATGTCTCCCTGGGCAATGGTTTGGTAAATATATCTGCCACTTGTTCCTTAGAAGAAACATATTCCAACTTGAACTTTTGTTCAAGCACTTGTTCCCTGAGAAAATGATACTTGATCGGTATGTGCTTGGTTTTTGAATGCATGACTGGGTTCTTTGAAATGCTGATTGCACTTGTATTATCACATAAGATGGAGATAGGTGGAGTACAAGTGATTTGGAAATCCTGTAAGGTTTGCATCATCTAAAGAAGTTGGGTGCAACAAGATGCAGCAGCTACATATTCTGCTTCAGCTGTAGATAAGGCAATCGAACTCTGTTTCTTGCTGAACCATGATACTAATCTAGAATCCATAAAGAAAGCACCACCACTTGTGCTTTTCCTGTCATCCACACTTCCAGCCCAATCTGCATCTATGTAAGCATGAAGTGTGAGATCTGTATCTCTAGGATACCATAAGCCATAGTTTTGAGTTCCTTGAAGATATTTGAAGATTCTCTTTACTGCCTGAAGATGAGTTTCCTTTGGATTTGCCTGAAATATTCCAACTATTCCAACTGCATGCATGATGTCTGGTCGGGTACCTGTCAAATAAAGTAGACTTCCAATCATAGATCTGTATGTTGGTTAATGAACTGCAGCTGATTCATCATTCTCACTAAGACTGCATCCTGTAACCATGGGGGTACATAGTGGTTTTGAATCTTCCATGCCATACTTCTTCACAATCTACTTGAGGTACTTGGTTTGAGACAAGAAGATACCATCTTTATTTTGTTGGATTTGCAATCCAAGAAAGTATGTCAGTTCTCCTAGCAGGGACATTTCGAATTCTTTCTGCATTACTGAGGCAAAGTTTTGACTCGTAGCTTCTTCATTGCCGCCAAAGATAATATCATCTACATACACAACAAGTATTAGAAATTTTTCATTTTCAATTTTTATATAAAGATTGCTATCTGTTGATCCTTTTGAAAAACCTTGTTGATGAAGATATTTGTCCAAACGGTAGTACCAAGCCCTTGGAGTCTGTTTAAGACCATAGAGAGCCTTTTTCAATCTGCATACAAGATTTGGATCATTCCCAAGAATGAAACCATCTGGCTGCTCAATGTATACTTCTTCTTCTAAGTCTCCATTCAAAAAAGCTGATTTCACATCCATTTGAAATACTTTGAACTTTTGAAAGCTTGAGAGAGAAAGGAACATTCGGATGGCCTCAAGTCTTGCAACAGGAGCAAAAGTTTCTTCAAAATCTATTCCTTCTTGTTGGGCATACCCTTTACACACTAGTCTTGCCTTGTTTCTAATTACCTCCCCATTTTCGTTCAACTTATTTTTGAAAATCCATTTTGTTCCTATGGCATTCTTATCCTTTGGTCTAGCAACCAACTCCCAAGTGTTGTTCTTTTCGATCTGTTCAAGTTCTTCATCCATTGCCTTGACCCAACATTCATCCTTGCATGCCTCTCTTACATTTTGAGGTTCAGTGGAGGAGAGTAATGCCAAATAGCTTGAAGCTTCTGCAGTTGATCTTCTTGTTTGTACGCCTGCCTCCTTTTGTCCCAAAATTTGAGATTCTGGATGATTCTTCTGTACATACCTGGATGGAGTCTTCTCTTCTATCATTATCTGTTCTTCGGGTGCCTCTTGAGGTTCTTTTTCTTCATCATTGGTCTAATTTGGAGGGTAGTCTTCATCTTCTTCGATATTTTCATACCTTACTTGCCTAGGAATGTATCCCTTTTCATCAACCACTACATCAATGTTGTCAACAATTCTTCCAAGTCTTTTATTGTAACACTTATATTCTTTGGTGTGAGGAGAATAACCAAGGAGAATGCCTTCGTCTGCTCTAGGCTCAAGTTTTCCAAGCTGTTCATCAGTATCTTTAATATAGCATTTGCTCCCAAAAATTTTGAAGTGCTTTACCGAAGGAGTCTCACCATACCAGAGCTCATGCAGAGTTTGAGTGTTGTTTACTGGGACATTTGTTTTGTTGAGAATAACAACCGCAGCAAATACAACTTCACCCCAGAAGGTTGCGGGAGTTCCAGACTCATCAAGCATAGCACGAGCCATTTGTTGGATTGTTCTATTCATCCTTTCCACAACTCAATTCTGTTGAGGAGTCCTAGCTATAGAGAATTCCCTTCTTATTCCATGTTCTTCATAGAAATTGAAGAATTCATTTGAGTTAAATTCCCCACCTTTGTCAGACCTGAGGCACTTAATTTTGTAATCTGATTCATTTTCAACCAAGGCTTTGAAAGACTTGAACTTTTCGAATGCTTCGTCTTTGTGCTTCATAAGTCCTAACCAAACCATCCTAGAGAAGTCATCAATGAATAATATAAATATTCTTCTCCTCGTGGTGACCTTGTCCTAAATGGACCACATACATCTGTATGTACCAGCTCAAAAGGCCTGCTAGCTGATCCTTCCTTTTCAGGAAAGTTAGTTCTGGTTTGCTTACCAAACTGACATGATTTGCATATTGTGTTGTTGGAAGACCACGGACTGCCTAGTATATTCATGCTTTCCTTATTTTTGAAAATCTTAGGTGCCCCAACCTCCGGTGCCATAACCAATGTTCATCGTCCTTGCTCAAATAGCATTGTTGTTGTCCTTCTTCAAATATGTATAAATTATTTGGAGTTATTCTGCCTTTGATCACTGTTTTTCCTGTATCGAGATCATGAACACTACATCCATTTGATCGAAATATTACCTCTGTTCCTTGATCGCACATCTGACTGACACTCTGTAGATTATGCTTCAAGCCATCAACATACAAAACACTTCCAGCCTTGACCTTTTCTTTCAACTGAGCAGTGCCTTTTCCTTTTATGGCCACAGGAGTATCATTTCCAAAAGAAACCTTCTTTCCCTTTTCTAGAGTACTATAAGATTCAAGTTTTTCTTTATCACCTGTCATATGCTTCGAACATCCGTTGTCGATAAACCATAAATTTTCCTGTCCTTCTGCATAAAAGGCTATTCGACATCTTTCAGGTTGTGGTTCCTTCATTCTCCATGTTCTAGTATTCGGGATTTGTTCCTTCTGAGTTGTCTTCCGAAACCTGCTCCTCCATTCAAATTCTTCATGACCGAAGTTATTACAAATAGAACATTCAATTTCACTTTCAAGGGCGGAAAAATTGTTATAGGTCCTTTTCTTGATTCCAGACATACTTCTTTGTTTTTGAACTTCTCTAGTCATGATTGTCTTATAGGCAACACATTGAGCTGCTTTGTGACCAAAGTTATGGCAATAGAAACATTGCCCATTGAAGAAACTTCTGCGATTATCAAATCTGTCATCCAACCGATTGTAGTTTCTAACAACATCCGTTCTTGAGGCAAATTGGGAAGTTTTTACCTGTGGCAGGTTGTAGCTTTTGTTTGTAGCTTGCCTCCGATTTTCTTGATAGTTTTTGTTCATTCTTGAGATAAAATGTCCCTGATTTACTTGATGATTTCTATTAGGCCTTTGCTCGCTCCTTCTTGTTGCATCAAGATAACTTTTGGAGGTGGATGCTTGAGATGTTTCTCCATTGTATCCCAGACCTGTCTTGATTAATGGAGAACGCTGCACATTGATGATCTCATCCAGAGTTTCAGATCCTTTAAAAAATTTAAGATTAAGAGCTTTTTTCTTCTCAATCTCTTTTCTAAGACCAACAATTTCACATTCCAATTTTTCAATATGTTTTTCTCTTTTAGCTAGTTGACATTGCAGAGATTCAATAATCACATTTTTCTCTTCTAAGCAAATTTTGAGATTAGACATTTCTTCATAAAAACCTTCTTCATCTATAGCATCCATGTAGTCATCATCCTCAAAAGCCATTAAGAGTTTATAGTCATTACCTTGTTCATCTTCGTCACTATTTGAGAGTCCATCACTATCTTCATGAGTGTAATAGCTTTTCCTGTTAGCATTCTGTTTCTTGTTCCATCTAACAGGTTCCTTTCCCTTGTCATTCTTTTCTTTATGAGGACATTTGGTAGCATAGTGACCCACTCTTTCACATGCAAAGCATTTGAATGGTAACTTACCTCAGAATCGTCCAGCACCCCGTTGGAGATTTTTGACAAAATTTGATTCTTCTTCTTCTTCTGACACGTGTCCTGATTCATAGTATTCTCCTTTGCCTGAAGCCTTGAAGGCAACTTCTCTCCTGTCTGATGGACCTCCTTTCCTCATTTCATAAGCAATAAGAATTCCGTGCAGCTGTGACATTTTAAGACTTTGTAGATTCTCTTTTTCTTCTATTGCAGAAACTTTAGATTCAAACCTAGGTGACAAAGATCTTAGAACTTTTTCAACCACAACAGCCTCTTTTATTTCTTCTCCCATGTTTTTCATACAATTAACAATCTCATCTACACGAAGAAAATAGTTAGCCACACTTTCATCATTATACATCTTGAGATTTTCATACTGAATCCTGAGGGTTTGAAGTTTTGCTCATTTTACCTGATCATCTCCTTCATAGCTTAGGACAATCTTGTCCCATATTTCTTTTGCTGATTTTAACTGCATAACTTTCACAAAATCTTATTGAGATAGACATCCTAGAAGAGTATTGACCTCCTTTGAATTTGTTTCATATTTCTTCTTCTCATCTGGATCTGTAGGAGTAACTGATGGAAAAGTATACCCTATTTCTATGATGTCCCAGACTTCTGTACCCAGAGATTGAAGGTAGGCAGTAACTCTTACCTTCCAATATATGAAGTTTGTCCCATCAAAAATTTGTGGCCTGATTGATGCTTCCCTCTCGTATTTGCTCATGATGAATGATCTCCTTCAAATTATCAATGTTCTTCAGAAGGACCTGCTCTGATTCCAATTGTTGGAAATAATACTGAGAGGGGGGTGAATCAGTATTATCAATTTATTTTCAATAAACCATCCAGATTTATGCTTTAAAGTATTCTTCTGATATTGGTAATTAACTTGTAAATCAGAACTATATAATAATGAATCAAGAACAGTAAAAAACAGATAGTCACATAAAGGAACACCAGATATAAGGTGGAAACCTAATGTGGGTGAAAACCACCTGCTACAATATGTCTCTATCTTCTTTCAAATAGAATTTCTTTTACAATGAGTATGTATTGGTGCAGTCTTTTGCTAGTACGCAGGCTGCAACCTGCAGAGAGCTACAACTCTCTCTTTTTTTCCAGTCTCTCCTGGAAGGGAGCTACAACCCCCTACTTCGTTCAAGGACCACGTTTCATTAATTTTCAGACTATATCCAAGAAGATCGAATGGTCATCAAGTATAAGAAAATCTTCAGAATTATGCAAGCATCAGATCAACATATATATTCATTATACAGCAGATCTTTCAAAATCACCCAAGCGCCAACCCAAGCACTAGATCAAAATATAAACAAATATCTGAGCTGGTCGCCTATTAAAACAGAGGTTGTTTATGCTGTATTCAGAACATAATGCAGAGGATATACATATAAAGACACAAATCAAACCCAATATGCGCACCCAGAACCTACACTGCAATACACCCGAAGCAATGTGATTTCTCTCGAAGAAATGTCTGAACTTTAAGCCTACGCTCCTTTTCTCTGTTCTGCGCTCATTCAGATTCAGTAATTGCTCCTTTACTGATCACAAGAATGCCAATCAAATAATCAATTCTCCCTTGAGATCTTCCAGTCGTGATCGATACTTTGCCGCAAGATCCACTTTTCTTTATATATTCACGCTTTTGATAATACCAAGAATCGAAACCAGAGAATCCAAAAACCTGGGGCGCAACTGTTTTGACCGATCTCTTAAGAAAAGAGCTTAAGCGGGAAAACAATGAAAACAGTCCAAACGGGCAAAGAGGCGGACTTTTAATTGAATGCACTCATATCAATAATATATCGGGTCCGCTCCTTATCGCTATCGGTGATTAGATGAGAGAGGCTTTTATAAAATGGGCGACTAACGCGGATGCAATATTAATATATGATGCCTTTAATCCCTTCATCGGGTCCGCCCCCTCTTATCGCAATCGGAGGATTGGGGTGGGCGACCCTTTATGTATTCTGATACACTACAGATGTGATATTGTTATAAACCATGTTTGTTGCCACCATAGGGTCCGCTCACAATCGGAGGTTTCAATGAAATCACATAGCCGAACCCCCGACGCGCATATATGCCGAACTGCAGATGCGATATTATTATAAACCAAATTTGATATGCCATCGGGTCCGTTCACAATCGAAGGTTTCAACGAAGTCACATAGCTGAACCCCCGACGTGCATATATGCCGAACTGTGGATGCGATATTATAATAAACCAAATTTGATATGCCATCGGGTCTGCTCGCAATCGGAGGTTTCAACAGTGTTACATACCTGAACCCCCGATGCGCATATATGCCGATATATATGTATTAACACATATAACTGTGTTTATCCGCCAAAGGGGGAAATGCTATTGTTTATTATATAATACATATATATATATATATATATATATATATATATATATATATATATATATATATATATATATATATATATATATATATATATATATATGGGCTTCAAGCGCCCAAACACCTCCCGATAATATTAATGCATGCATATACGGGTTTTAATAAGCCCGATACCTCCCAATAATCATATATATGAGAAAGAGCCTTTATTGCTCTGATAAGCTCCCAATGGCTCAAAGGTTCCGATAAACATATGTAAATGGCCCCTCTTCTCTCCTTTTGGCTCTTCTTATCCCCATAAAGATGTATATAAGAGAAATTTCTGTCTTTGAGAGGGTTGCCATCAATTTCAACACATGTCCATAATGCCATAATGCCAACAGATGGGTGATCCATAATGCCTCCCTTCTCACAAGTCCTGGCCTATCGATATCAGTACATTATCTAGGTTCGGGGATATAGTCCTTATTAGTACCTTAAGGCTTGTATGAATCAATGGAAATTTCTCTTGCCAGCAATCATGGGAATACATCAATGTCCCTTAATCATTGGATCTTGCAAGTGGCTCGACATCAACTCATATATTCGCACTTTTCAAGATGTACTTAGGTACCTTGGAACTAGTTGACATTAATGGCTAGTTTTCCTCGCATTGGTTAATGACATTCATCAATGGTCAGTAATCCAATGACTTCTATTCATGCTCGAAAACAACACATTTATTGACGCATGACTAGAATTGTACCATCAGGTTTTATGGCAGGTGAAGACTGTATTATTTCAGCATTTTGCAGTAGATAAAGCAGATTTAGTAGTAGAAATAATGAATCCACTTTCACAACCTCATCCACCATTTATGCAACCAAGAAGAAGATGAAATTCTACATTCTATTCCATGATCCGACAACAACTACAAATTCTCTACATATGCACAATTTTTCCACTTCCTAGGTAACTAAAGGTATGTTATTTTCAAGCTTTTAATCATAGAATTCCTTAAATACTAAAATTATAATGTTTGGAAAATACTTCGCCATATTCCCTTTCTCATTTAAAAAAAAAACCATAAACATCTTTAGTTGGGGAGGGGAAGGGATATCCATTTATGATCACTCTTCATATCATTTCATTCCATTTCACTTCATTCATCCTAACATACTTGTCCTAATCATTATGATTGCATTATGGTTCGAAAGTTATGTGATTTGCAAATAAATGACTAAATGATGAGCATAGTATATGGCTAATTTAAAGATGCATTCTTAAATATGTTCAATAAATATTGTTGCAACAAAAAGAAACAAGGTATTGATACACAAGAACCAATACCAACTAAGATTTGTTTGTGACACAAGAACCAACCAAACATGTTGCAATTCAATCTATGACAAGGAATACCTTGCAAAAAGAAATGAAATTGTCAAATGGAAAGTTTAAGGACAATTGATATAAGCCAAGCGCATTCAAAAGAAAATCATGATTAATAAATGTAATAGATTGCATGAGGATATGCAATAACATCAGTTGGGTGGCATGTAGAACCTCCAAAATGTATTCAAAATATCATCCACTTTCACCTTTATCGCCACAATTTCACTCACATGTCACAACTCCATGACCACATAACCTTTCATTAGCCTCCATTTTCATAATTATATGGGTTACCTTTTTGTTTTCCAAAAGCTAATGATTTCTAGTATTTTAAGAGAATTTATGGTTAAAACTTAGAAAAATGATATATACTTGCTAATACTTAAAAGTGGCTTTAGTTTCATGACATGTGTAGGTCATTTGGAAGCTTCCAAGGTACCCTTATATGGCCTCCAATGCTCAAATTCGAATTCCCTTCAAGATATGGAAGAAGATTTGGATAAAGGTCAAAGAGGATATGTGTCTCATCATTACCTATTTGAGTTGTAACTCTATGATATTTTCTAGGGATGTAGCAAGAGAATAATGGACCTCCATTAATGAGGTAGTTTCTTATGTTCTTGTATAAATAGGAGAGAATTCACCTTTCAAAGGCATGTGTAAATTTGGAGATACTCGGGTGTCCAAGTTAAGATTACTCATGAGTGGAATTTAGATTTAGCGCCATGCTCATGAGTGATGTTCACCTCTTTCTGGTAATGCTTGCATTGGGAGCCTCTCAACTTGCCATCTCTCATGCTTTTGGATGGCCACCTATAATGTGTGAGATTTATTGTTTTTCATAGATTAAGATTTATTGTTTTCATATATTAATATTTATTTCTTTCATACCTTTTTCTGTGTGAAAGCTTAAGAGTGATTGTTTTTATTTTCTTTCATATCTTTTCCTGTGTGAGAGGTTAAGAATGATTGTTTTTTCTTTCATTTCACTTCATGTGGTTTTGATTATTCATTTAATAGGATCATGATTTGATAATGCACACATGATCCCTTAGATTAGATTTCATTTGATGCAATTTCAATTCCCGCAAATGTGGTAGATTAAGATTTCATTTCTGAAAGAGTGGCGTGATTTTCAATTCCTGCAAGTGTGGTAGATTAAGATTTCAATTCCTACAAGTGTGATAGATTAATATTTCAATTCCGCGCTTTGTACTATAATTTTATTATAATTTATTCTGAATTGATTGTTGAATTAGAATAGGTGAATTTGGTTTTTCATTATTTTGTTTCGTAGTTAGATCGATCTAAATTGAAAGTTAATTTCTAGCATATATAGTGCACGCATGCTTCACAAGTTTTATGAAACCCCCAGGTTGACAATTAAATGATAGGTAATTAATTTTCCTCAACACCATGGTTGACCATGATTGATGATGGTTCATGATGGTTGTTTTTCATATTGAGGCAATCTGTGTTAGAATGCGACGTTGGACCAAGGTTGACCATGGTTGTCACAATGTGAGGTTGGATGATAGGGACTAATATTATAAACCCAAGTTCTATAAACCCTAAGAATTGTAAACACAAAAATAAACATGGTTGAAAATATTTGACCATGGTTGGCTATGATTGACGATGGTTGACCATGATTGATATTATAAACCCAAGAGATTAATACTAAAACCCCAAGCGATTATGAACCCAAGGGAATATTATTAAACCCAAGGGACTAAAATTATAAACCTAATGTATATAAGCCCTAAGATAAATATTGTAAACACTAAAATAAATATGGTTGACCATGGTTGATTTTCATATAGAGACAATCCTTGTCACAATGCGATGCTAGACAACAGTTGACCATGTTTAACCATGGTTGATTTTCATATTAAGACATTTTTGTCACAATGCAACGTTTGACCATGGTTGAGCATGATTGACCATGGATGAACATGTTTGAATTTATAAAACATGGTTCACCATGATTGACCAAGGTCGACCACGATTTCCATTACTAACCATAATTATCATATTGAGGCAATCTTTGTCATAATGTAATGTTGGACCATGGTTGAGACAATGATTTTATAAAATATGGTTGACATTCATTGAATAATAGTAAGCCTAATAGATAAATATTTTAAACGCAAGGAATATAAACCCTAAGATAAATATTGTAAACACTAAAATAAACATCATTTCCCATGATTGATGATGGTTGGCTATGATTGACCATGGTTGACCATGATTGATATTATAAACCTAAGGGATTTTTTTATAAACCCAAGGGAATAATAAACCCAAGGGATTAATACTAAAATGCCAAGGGATTATGAACCCAAGGGAATGTTTGTTAAACCCAATGGACTAATATTATACACCCAAGGCATATAAAACCTAAGATAAATATTTTAAACACTAAAATAACCATGGTTGACCATGGTTGATTTTCATATAGAGACAATCCTTATCAAAATGTGATGTTGTACCACTGTTGACCATGCTTAACCATGGTTGATTTTCATATCAAGAAAATTTTTGTCACAATTTGACGTTCAACCATGGTTGAGCATGATTGACCATGGATGACCATGTTTGACTTTATAAAACATGGTTGACCATGCTTGACCAAGGTTAACCATGATTATCATATTGAGACCATATTTGTCATAATGCGATGTTGGACCATGGTCGAGACAATGATTGATTTTCATATTGAAACAATCTTTGTCACAATGTGATGTTGGCGAGTGTTTGACCTTGATTAACCAAGGCTCAAAATAATTGATTTTATAAAACATTGTTTACCTTTGTCGAATAATATTAAATGAAAGGGACTAAAATGATAAAGCCAAGGTATATAAACCAGAGATAAATATTATAAACACAAAAATAAACATGGTTGACAATGGTTGATTTGACATTGAGACAATATTTTCCACAATGTGACATTGGACCATGATTGACCATGCTTGACCATGATTAATTTTCAAATCGACAGAATCTTTTCTACAATGTGACATTGGACTGTGGTTGACCATGTTTACTTCTCATATTGAGACAATGTTTGTCACAGTGCAACATTGGACCATGGTTGACCATGATTGAACCCATAAAGCATTGTATACAATAGTTGGCCATGGTTGACCATGATTGAACTTATAAAACATGGTATACAATGGTTGGCCAAGGTTGACCATGATTGACCATGATTGACCATGATTAAGCATGGTTGACTATGGTTTACCATAGTTGACCATGATTAATATTAAACCTAAAGGAATAATATTAAACCCTATGAATATGAACCCTTATAACAATAACCCTAGAAATATAGACCATTCTTGACCATGATTGACGATGGTTCATGATGGCTAATTTTCATATTGAGACAATCTATGTCAGAATTCTACATTGCACCAATGATGACCATGGTTGTCACAATGAGACATTAAACCATAGGAACTAATATTATAAACCCAAGGTATATAAACCCTAAGATAAATATTGTAAACACTAAAATAAACATGCTTGACAATGGTTGGCTATGATTGGCCATGGTTGACCATGGTTGACCATGATTGATATTATAAACCAATGGATTGTTATTATAAACCCAAGGGAATAATAAACCCAATGGATTAATACTATAACCACAAGGGATTATGAACCCAAGGGAATATTATTAAACCCAAGGGACTAATATTATAAACCCAAGGTATATAAGCCCTAAGATAAATATTGTAAACACTAAAATAAACATGGTTGACCATGGATGATTTTCATATAGAGACAATGTTGTGACAATGCAAAGCTGGACCATGGTTGACCATGCGTAACGATGGTTGATTTACATATGAAGATATATTTTGTCATAATGCGACATTCGACCATGGTTTAGCATGATTGACCATGGATGACCATGTTTGACTTTATAAAACATGGTTGACCACATGTGGCCAAGGTTGACCATGATTGACCATTATTGACCATGATTATCATACTGGGACAATAATTTTCATAATGCGACATTGGACCATGTTTGAGATAACGATTGATTTTCATATTGAAACAATCCTTGTCACAATGTGATGTTAGCCAATTGTTGAACCTGATTAACCATGGTTGAACACAATCGATTTTATAAAACATGGCTGATGTTCATTGAATAATATTAAACCAAAGGGACTAATATTATAAAACCAAGGTATATAAATCCTAAGATAAATATTATACACACTAAAATAAACATGGTTGACCATGGTTGATTTTCGTATTAAGACAATCCTTGTCACAATATGACATTGGATGACGGTTGACCATGATTGATTTTCAAATTGAGAGAATCTTTGCCATAATGCGACATTCGACCATGGTTGACCATGTTTGATTCTGATATTGAGAAAATATTTTTCATAGGGCGTCGTTCGACCATGGTTTACCATGATTGAATTTATAAAACATGGTAGACAATGGTTGGCCATGGTTGACCATGATTGAATTTGTAAAACATTGTTGACAATGGTTGGCCATGGTTGACCATGATTAAACATGGTTGAATATGGTTTACCATAGTTGACCATGATTGATAATAAACCTAAAGGAATAATATTAAACCCTAGGAATATGAACCTTTATATCAATAAAACCTAGGAATATGGGCCAAGGTTGACCATGATTGACGATGGTTCACGATGGATGATTTTCATATTGAGACAATCTATGTTATAATTCGACATTGGACCAAGGTTGACCATGGTTGTCAGAATGTGACGTTGGACCATAGGGACTACTATTATAAACCCAGGGAATATAAAAACTAAGATAATATTGTAAACACTAAAATAAACATGGTTGACCATGATTGACCATGGTTGGCTATGATTGACCATGAATTATTTTCTATATAGAGATAATCCTTGTGACAATGTTATGTTTGACCACGGTTGACGCTAAACCACAATTGACCATAGGGACTAATATTATAAACACAAGGTATATACACCCTAAGATAAATACTGTAAACACTAAAACAAACATGGTTGGCCATGATTGGTAGTGGTTGGCGATGATTGACCATGGTGGACCATGATTGATATTATAAACATAAGGGATTGTTATTATGAACCCAATGGATTAATAAACCGAAGGGAATATTATTAAACCCAAGGTACTAATATTATAAACCCAAGGTATATAAACCCAAAGATAAATATTGTAAACACTAAAATAAACATGGTTGCCTATGATTGACGATGGTTAACTATGACTGACCATGATTGACCATGATTGATATTATAAACCTAAGAGATTGTTATTATAAACCCAAGGGAATATCAAAACCAAGGGATTAATACTAAAACCATAAGGGATTATGAACCCAAGGGAATGTTATTAAACCCAAGGGACTAATATTATAAACCCAAGGTATATAAACCGGAAGAAAAATATTGTAAACACTAAAATAAACATGGTTGATTTTCATATAGAGACAATCCTTGCACAATGCGGTGCTGGACCACCCTTGAACATGCTTAACCATGGTTGATTTTCATATGAAGACAATTTTTGTCACAATGCAGCATTCGACCATGGTTGAGCATGATTGACCATGGATGACCACGTTGAAATTAGAAAACATGTATGCCCATTCTTGACCAATGTTGACCATGATTGACCATAACTCACAATCATTATCATATTGAGACAATATTTTAAGTAATGTGATGTTGGACCAAGGTTGAGACAATGATTGATTTCCATATTGAAACAATATTTGTCACAATGCGACGCTAGCCAATGGTTGACCCTGATTAACCAAGGTTCAACACAATTGATTTTATAAAACATGGTTGACCTTCATTGAATAATGTTAAATCAAAGGGTCTAATATTATAACACCAATGTATATAAACCCTAAGATAAATATTATTAACACTAAAATAAACATGGTTGAACATGTTGATTTTAGTGGTTGACAATCTCATTGTGGTTTCCATAATGCGATATTGGACCATGGTTGATTTTCATATTGAGACAATCCTTTTCACAACGAGACATTAGACCGTGGTTGACAATGATTGATTTTAATGTCGAGACAATTTTTGTCAGAATGTGAAGTTGAACTATGGTTGACCATGGTTTATTTTCATATAGAGACAATCCCTTTCACAATGCCACACTGGACCATGGTTGATTTTCATATTGAGACAATCTTTGTCACAATGTGATGTTGGACCTTGGTTGATCATGGAGGGCCATGGTTGTCATAATTTGACGTTGAAACAAGAGACATTTAGTGTCATTGTGAACATGGTTATTGACCATGGTTGACCATGATTTACCATGATTAACCATGGTTGATTTTCATATTGAAACAATCTTTGTCACAATGAGACGTTTGAATAGGAAACTAGTCTTCTTCTTGACATTGGACCATGGTTGACCATGATTCTAAAGACAAGGGATTTATATTAAACCCTAGGATTAATATTATAAAAATTGTGAAAAATATTATACCCTAGGAATTTGAACCCTTGGATTAATAAACCCAAGGGATTGACACAATCTTTTTCATAATACGATGTTGGACCATGGTTCACCATGGTTGACCATGATTGGTTTTCATATTAATACAGTATTTTTCACAATAAAACATTGGACCATGGCTAACCATAGTCAATCATGGTTGACAATAAGGAACCATTGTTGACCACGGTTGATTTCATATTGAGACAATCTTTGTCACAACGTGATGTTGGACGATGGTCGATAATAGTAGACCATGGTTTATTTTCATATTGAGATAATATTTGTTATAATGTGACATTGGACTATGGTTGACCATCGTTTACCCAGCAATATGAGACCTTAAGATAAATATTATAGACCCTAAAATAAACAAAGTTGACCATGGTTGATTTTTATATTAACACAATCTTTGTCAGAATATGATGTTGGACCATGGTTGACCATGATTGATTTTCATATCGATACAATCTTTTCCACAATGTGACATTGGACCATGGTTGACCATGGTTGATTTTGACCATATTTGAACTATGAATTGTCTCTATTGTTAACCATGACTTCATTATGGTCACCATTGAAATGGTGGCTGTTGATGCTCAAACATGATTTGACTATGGCTATCTACGCCTATCCACTATAGGCGTCCATGGTCAAGTATGGCCATCCACCATAGTTCAACTGATCCAAGTGGATATTAGTGGCCACCTGCCAATTCCACATTGAGCCCCACATTTTTCTTTTAGTTTTTCAATTTCCTTAATTAGCATAGTTTACTATTTTTAGCAGTTTTTCAGGTCGTGAACTTCTGAAGCCGTTTGGAGGCCCTAAACGACATTTTTTGGAAAAACTGAGAGCAACATGGGGTATTAGTCCAATTTTTCTCATCCCAATGTTGTATTCCCAAGGGCAGCCCAGCAGTTTTTATGAAGTGATTGAGTACTAGCAGTTTGGGCAGCCAAGCCCCTCTAATCAAGGAGGACTATTGGAGGTCCTTATGGTGCATAAATAGGAAGGCTTCCAACCTTTGTAGGTTACTTTTTGAACAATTGTATTCTACACTATAGTGCGGTTAGTTTTTCAGCTCATTTTGTAGCTTCTGTTGTACAACTTCTTTTGTGACATGGTTATTTTTTAGTAATGGAAAACAGTTCCATTTGGCACTAGTTGTGAGCTTCTTCTTAGGATCCTGCAGCTCTTGGGGTTGGGTCCAACCCAAGTGCCAAGGCTTCCTTTGTGTAGTGTTATGTGTTGTTGATGTCTTTATCAAATAATTGCTGTTAAGTAGATTGCAATCTTGCTTGGTTACCTAGGTCATTGTTGATGATTAAAAAGGATTTTCATGTTTAGATTGGTTTGATAGGTTGATAACAAAGAAGATCTTCAGAAAAAGGCTATCAAGCACCCCTAATCTCACCTCTCCCTCCGTGGGACCATGAGTTGGGACCAAGGCATCCTTGCCGCCACCAAAAACACTCTCTTTGCTTCGTCATGCAATTGTTAGTGTTAGATTCTCATTTGTGGAAGTTGATACCAGTTGCGGTTACATGCTCAGGTCCATGATTGCTTAGTTTGCATAGCTATTTCACATGATTTTGTTGCCAATAAACTTCTATTCATTTTCTTTGCTGATATTTAGCTTAGATTAGGTTAAAGTAGCTAGGTCTTTGGTTTTCTGAGTCTTTGTTCGAATAGTTTGGAAAATAACTTGCAGAGCACCTGTGATACCTCTTTTCCTGCCCATACTCCATCATATCACCTGCTCTGTCCTCTAACTTTGATTCTTGCCTCACATTTGCTACGTTCCCTCACTTTGACCTAATTTCCATATTTTTGTGCAACATTTCTCTACCCCTCCTTGAACAAATCCAACCATCCTTATCACTCACACGCTTCGTTCACTGGGTCCCGGATCCCTCCACACCATCATCCAACATCCGTGCCCACTTCTTCACCTTTCTCCCACCCTCAACCCTCCAAAAATCCCCTTTCAGAACATCCTGTAGAAGCCACAAAACATCTTGTAGAACCCCTGCAGACTTCCTGTAGAAGCTCATGAAAGAAGTTTCTTGAGATCCGAACACTGTGGAACTCTCTGGAAGGGTGCTAGGGACCCCTTAGGCCCTCTTCTAACCTTCCCAACCTCCTGCAAGCACCTAATCCATTTCCTTTTGCCAATCAACCTCTGCACAGTAAAAAACAGTTAAAGCACATGCAAAATAATTCTGACAAATTACTCAAAAATGCAAAAAGATGTTTTCTTCATATTTCTCTTCAGAAGTGGCTTAGTCACATTCATTTTACCTTTCTAGAAGTCAATGGAATCCATTTCTGTAGCTTCATCCTTTTACTTGCACTAGTAGGGTTAGTTAGTAAAACTAGGGTTTGTTAGGGTTTGCATTCCTTTCTAGCTTTCAACTTCTTTCTGCAAGTAGATTAGCCTCTGGTTGAGTTAGTTTTCATCCATCATAGTTAAAAGCTTATTCTAAGAGCTCATAGAAGTTGGCTTAAGCTCCTAGCGGACTTGTGCCAGCTGATCAAGTGACAGCCTGCGACAAGAACTAGTACTTGTGCATATAGCACCGTCGATTCCAAGTTTGTTACGAACTACTGGGTTGATAAAAGTAAAGAAGGGAGTCCCGGGAGTTGCAGTATTATTGCTGCAATACTAGAGCCCACCATTCTTTTTAGCGTCATTGCCGGAGAAGCGTCAGAGTATTTGTGATTGCTGCTTTTCTTCTATTTTCTACTACAACCTTCTACTAAGTAGTTTATTTCATTTCCATTCTGCAATTTCATTCCTGCAAAAGTAGATTAGACCTTTCCTGCTTTCATAGATTAGCATTTCAATTCCGCAATTTCAATTTTGCAAGCGTAGATTAGCATTTCATTCCTGCAATTTCATTTCAACAAAATAGATTAGTCCTTTCCTGCTTTCATTTCAATTCTGCATTTTCATTTAAGCAAGATAGATTTTAGTTAGTTGCAGTTCAATCTATTTTAGTTTTGCAGGTACAAGAAGAAAAAAATGCCAAAACTCCACCAAAAATATTCTATTTTCATGCCTCATAGGAATAGAGACAATACAGGGAAATTCTTACCCAACACCCCCACCACATCGCTGAGTCACCCTTCTCTCTTCTTTGGTGGCAGTGATCCAGAAGAACCTATAGGTGAACCTCCAGAGATATATGAAGATCCTATAACAGAAGAAGAGCAAGAAAACATACCTTTTGAGACCATGGTTCAAAACAGAAATGGTAGAGAAGATGAGGAGAGAATAGAAGGTGCCTTTCCCATCCGAGAGACCAATGGGGACATGACGATGAAAAACATAAGTCCCTCGGCCTTACCTCATTTACATGGATTGACCACTGAAGACCCTGATACCTTCCTGTTTGAGTTTTCTCCCTTTTTCGAACTTATGACTATGCAGAAGACGAGAAAAAGTTGAAACTCTTTCCCTCTACCCTCAAGGATGCAGCACTACGCTGGTTCATGGGGCTACCTGGAAACAGTATCACAACTTGCGATCAGATGCAGCAAGCTTTTAACAACAAATAACGGGAATATTGTAGGTCAAAGGAAAAAAAGGGAGAGATCTTTCGAATGACCATGGGAAGTGATGAGTCTTTAGAAGACTACGAGGAAAGGTTCCAACTTAGCTATAAATGGGCCAGGTACACACTTGACCCTAAATCTATGAAGCTGGTTTTGCTTCGAGGAGTCCCCGAAGACCTTCTAGATGCTCTCCATCTGCTGGCTAGAGGAGACATCTAATAACTACCTTATGAGGACATAAAGACTATGTTTAGAAACCACTCTAGGGTAGCCCGGAAATGAGGTAGGGGGAATCCACTCTCATCTAGTACCACCTTCTCCAAGCATGAGTTTACTAATCAAATGGAAGACCTCAGAAGTGAGATAAGACAGACCATTGCCATGCAACTGGATACTTTTCGAATCCAACAGAAGAAAGAGGAAGCTGAGAGGGCTTTGGCCATTTTTTGTACCAGATGTACAAGGAAGCATCCTAAGAATGAGTGTCCATTGCACTCAGTGGAGGTATGTTTCGTTTGTGAGGAAGACCACCCCACAAACCAGTGCCCAACCTTACCTGGACTTAAAGCCATGTACCAAGGGGCTGAAGGGGCCACTAAACCAATCTACTTCCTTAACCAAAGGAGACCGCATGGGTCCAGATCTTACCAGCAGGGGATGCAAGGAACATCCAAACTTATTACAACCCTAACCAATCTGCTCACATGGCTTCTTGTGGGCCCCCTGCTCATCCTTCCTGGCCCACACCTCCTCCTTGGTCTTATCCATCTCAATATCATACTCAACCTGTTGCTCATTCATTTCACTCTCATGTCCAACCACAACCTCAGTGGAATGCACCTCAACTGGGGTGGAGGCCCCAATACAACTCTCCTCCCGCTATTTTTCCTCCACCTCCTACTCAACCATAACCATTACCTCCTACTCCTCCAAGACAACCCCAGATGCCTGCTCAATCGAACATGAACCCCAACAATAGATAGGCCCAGCAGGTATACACTGGATAGAGGACATGCCCTACCTATGCTGTGCAGATTCAGGAGATCAACCTACGATCTGGAAAGGTCCTTCCAGATTGCCAACCTCCTCCCCTGGAGGATGAGGAAGGGAAACAGGAAAGTGAACCCAAAGCCATTCCACCCTTTCCTGAGAGACTAACAGTAGCCACACAACCAAACCTAGAGGAGACTGAACTTTTGGGAGAACTTAAACAGTTATGTGTGAAAATCCCACTTCTCCAGGCCATAAAAGATGTACCGATCTACAAAAAATTGATCAAGGAGAGGTGTTTCAGGCACCCAGGTAGGCGCAAGAGAGATGCCCCCACTATCAATGTCATAGGACAACTGTCCGATCTGATGTTGGGACAAATAATCTATCCAAAATATTTAGATCCTGGGAGTCCTGTAGTAGATGTCCACATCAATGGCGCAATAATCCCCCACACCTTGATCGATCTAAGGGTTTCCATCAATGTGATGACCAAAGACACTATGCTCAAACTCAACCTTCAGAGTTCCTTAAGAGAGACCTCGACAGTACTGCAGTTGGCAGACCGCTCCACCGTGACTCCCGAAGGGATTGTGGAGGATGTCCTGGTCTCTGTTGATTCTTGGGAGTACCCTGCGGACATTTTGGTCCTTCAGCCAAAGGAAAAACTCATTGGATACCCCCTCATTTTGGGAAGGCCTTGGTTAGCTACTGCGGATGCTTACATAAATTGTTGAGCTGGGAGCATGACCATCAAGAATGGGTTTATGTCCAAATAGCTAGTCCTATACCATCCTGCCTAACCTCTGTTAGAACATGACTTAACACTCTGGTTGGAGGAGGGAGATTAGGGTGAAGTCTACTCTACACCATTGTGCACAGTAGAAGTCGCCAGGGGAGGTCCTCTGACCGAGGATGACTTGATCAAGAATTTGATTCAAAATCCACCTCCCGGTGCACTATCGTTAGAGGACTTAGTGGAAGGTAACCAAGCCAGTGCTTTAGTGGACCTCTGTGTGGCTGATTCAACCTCACCCAGAGTTAAAAATGTGGAATTTGGCCCTTAAATAACCTTAAAGATCAGCTCATCCCTATCTTCCTCTCAGGAGAAGGAGCTATGTAGCCTATTGAACTGCCATTTGGAGGCTTTTTCCTGGAGCTATAAGGAAATGAAAGGAGTCCATCCCTCGATCTGTACCCATCACATTTACATTAATGAGGATTGTAAACTAGTCAGGCAACCTCAGAGGAGAATGAATCCAGCCCTTAAGGACATCGTTAAAGAAGAATTGCAAAAGTTGTTGGATGCAGGATTCATCTACACCATCTTGGATAGCGAATGGGTTTCTCCTCTGGTTCTTGTACCCAAGAAAAATGGGAAGTGGAGAATCTGTTTAGATTATTGAGAACTTAACAAAGCCACCAAGAAGGACCATTTCCCTTTGTCGTTCATAGATCAAGTGCTAAATGGGCTGGTAGGGAAGAAGTTATTTTCTTTCCTAGATGGGTTCAGCGGGTATAATCAAATCCAAATCAGCCCGGAAGACGTACATAAGACCACCTTCACTTGTCCTTGGGGAACCTTTGCCTACCAGGTCCTTCCCTTTGGGCTATGCAATGCTCCTTCCACTTTCTAGAGAGCAGTATTGAGTATATTTTCTGATCTAGTTCACGATTCGGTGGAAATCTATATGGATGACTTTACTCCTTATGGGTCTAACTTCCAAGAAGCGTTGTATAACCTGGGAAAAGTTTTAACCAAGTGTATTGAGATGAACCTCTCCCTTAGTCCTGAAAAAATGTGAATTCCTAATGACTGAAGGGACCGTGTTAGGTCATACCATTTCTCAGCAAGGATTACAGGTGGATCCTAACAAAATTCTATGATCCAAAAGGTTCCACCTCCTCAAAAGCTAAGAGATGTTTGGAGTTTTCTAGGCTTAGCAGGATATTATAAAAGATTCATTAAAGATTTCAGTAAGCTAGCCTCGCCATTGTTTGGCCTCTTAAGGAAAGATGTTGAGTTTAAATGGACTAACGACTGTCAAGGGGCTCTGGATGAGTTGAAAGATAAGCTGGTGTCCGCCCCAATCTTGAGAGGTCCAAACAGGGCCCTACCTTTCCACATCCACACCAATGCCTCAAACAAAGCCATAGAGGCAGTCTTAGGAGAAATTGAGGAGAAACTACCATATGCCATATACTTTGTCACCAAAAACCTGTCCAAGGCAAAGATGAACTATAATGTAACCGAAAAAGAGTTCCTAGCTGTAGTCCACTCCCTAAACAAGTTTAGACACTACATCACTGGTTCTCAAACATTCGTACACACTGATCATGCTGCGATTAGATATTTAATGAATAAGCCTGATGTAAATGCTCGTATCATTAGATGGTTACTCTTGTTGCAGCAATTTGATTTGACCATTGTGGACAAGCCAGGTAAGGAAAATGTTGTTGGTGACTTTCTGTCTAGATTAGATTTGCCTGCAGGTGAAGAAGGGACAGTGGATGAGCAGATGCAAGATGAACACCTGTTTGCTATTTCAGTACTCTCTCCATGGTTTGCTGATATAGAAAATTACATGGTCTCAGCACAGTTCCCTCCACACCTATCCTCAAGAGAGAAGACAAAAATTGTGAGGAAAAGTACCCCATTCACTTGGATCGGGGGCAACCTATTTAAACTTGGCCCAGATCAGATCTTGAGGCATTGTGTTAGGGAGGAGGAAGTTTTCGACATCCTCTCGACTTGACACAATGGGCCCTGTGGAGGTCACTTTGCAGCAAAAAGGGCTTCCTTCAAAATTCTAGAGGCAGGCTACTACTGGCCCACTCTTCATCAAGATGTCAGGAGATACATCAGCCAATGTGACTAATGTCAATGGATGGGGAAACCGACTCCAAGGGATGAAATGCCCCTCCAACCTCAAGTGACCTTCGAGCCATTTGAGAAGTGGCGCATGGATTTTGTGGGTCCTATCAACCCTCATTCAAAGAAAAGGTCTTACATCATTGTTTGCACAAACTACCTGACAAAGTGGGCAGAAACCAAGGCAATCAAGGCAGCGACAGAAGGAAAAGTGGCTGAGTTTTTAAAGGAAAATATCTTCTACAAATTTGGCTACCCAAGAGAGCTAGTCACCAATTAAGGAAGTGAGTTCACCTCTAACTTGATTGAATACCTACTCGCTCATCACAAGATCAAGCACAGAACTTCCACCCCTTATCATCCGCAAGCTAATGGGTAGGTGGAAGTTACTAATAGATCATTGGAAGAGATTTTAACTAAAGTGGTGAGCAACAGCAGGAAGGATTGGGCAGATCGCTTGGTTGAGGCCACCTGGGCCTACAACACGACTTGGAAAACTACAACAGGTTTCACACCTTATGAGATGGTCTACGGGAAGAAGGCTCTGCTATCCATAGAATTCGAGTACAACACATTGAGGGTGGCAGCTCAGCTGGACCTAGATCTCAGCCATGCACAACGGGAAAGATTACTGCAGCTGAATGGATTAGATGAACAGAGAATGCAGGCCCTCCTCCACTCAGAAGTACTTCATCTCCAGAGGAAGATATGGCATGGACAACACCTTAATGAAAAGAAATTCCATCCAGGAGATTGGGCGCTGCTGTACGACTCAAGATACAAGGATTTCAAAGGGAAACTGAGGACAAGGTGGTTAGGACCATATACAGTGGAGAAATGCAATGAAAATGGTTCAGTCCTTATCAGGACCATTGATGAAGAAGCCATCCCCATGCTCATCAATGGGCATCGATTGAAAATCTACAGGAAACCCCTTTCGAGGTAGGAGTTCATTGAAACTTTGGACAAATCAGTGCTGGTAGTGGAGCAGGGCCCTGTCTCTACTCCACCCACACCTTGAGCATCCAAAAAAAAAAAAAAACAGAGAAGTTAAATAAAATTATCCTTGGGTGAAAACTTCTTAGAGGTTCCTGAGGCAGATAGTGAGGGTGAAAACCTCATGGAGGCGCCCCAACTGTCTCTCAAAAAAAAGAGAGAAAAAAGAAAAACATGCCTAATCTCTGTGGAATAATTGCAGCTTGCAGGGAATATATTGCAGGTTAGGAAGGTCGCACAAAACAAGGACAGGGGTCCACACCAGGCTACAAGACACCCTCACAGACACTTCTTCCATGAGCACTCGCCTCTCCTAGGATTTGATCATATTCGGGGGTAGATTTCACCTTCTACAGGAACTTCTTCCTATTCTACAGGCAGTCTATGTCTTCTACAGGAAACATCCTGTAGAACCTTCTGGCAAGCCAAAATCGAGATGTAACTGGCTGAGACGTGTAGCCGACACGTGTGGAGTGTCTAGTCGGGGAAAATCGTCGGGATTGGCAATGGTGGCGACGGTTAATGGAAGAAGGGGAGGTGATGGTGGTCAGAGACACACAGAGAAATGATGGCCTTGACGTTGGATCAACGGTTTGGTCTAGCTACCTCATCCCCTCGCCATGAATTGCGCCGCAGTTTAAAAATACTCGAGTGAAGACTCTCGCCACCCTCTGTTCATTCGCACTTGCAACATCCTCAGCCGAAGTACATGTCCTCTGCTTCCAAAATTTGTTAACCCGTCATCCTCCACCGAAATTTTCAGCCTGTTTCAAAACAATCTCCCACGTACCGGGCTCATTCAGAGGCGTAGTGACATCCTATAGAAGCCGGCAAGAGTTCTACAGGAAGAGCTCTACAAGAAGTATGGAAAAACTTTCCAGAGCAGGGAAGCCTGGACTTTCCTTCATCGAATTTGGAGTTCCGAGAGAGGCAGGCTTGAAAACACTCTTCCATGCATGGTATGTTTCGAAAAGGTGGTGAATTGAACTGTCTAAAATTGGGGAGTCCGAGAAAAATCCGCCTGTGAGTTGGAAATAGCAGTTTTCCTGTGTTTTGCATGATATTTCTTAGTCGTTTTTGCGTCAAAATTCTCCTCCATAGTTCTTGTTAAAAAAAAGAAAATTCTCCTATAGGAAAGATACACAACTGTAAGGGCTAGCCTGTGTATGAAGAATTTGAATTTGCATGTTTGTATGTATGCTGGGAATAAACATTGAGCTCTGTTCTCTGCTTGTGGAAACCCAATTTCTTCCTTCATAAATAGACAACCAAGTTCTAGGTAGCAACAACCTTAAAGCCAGGGAATTGGTGCTAATTGATAGTTGAAATCCCTTCTCAAAGTTTAGGGGAGAAATCCATAAAACAACATTCCCTTTCCTGATCAAAGCATAAAACAGGGCACTCTCACCATGCCAGGGGGGTTTATCAGGAAAGAACCTTCGGATCCCAGCAAGTTGCGTGAGCATCCAGAGGTGGTAGACCTCTTCACCCATGCCAATTGGATGTCCTTTTGTGACAAAATTTAGGGTCATGACGATGAGATAACGAAGGAATTCTTAATGTCCCTAAAACCTGAATTAAAGACACATGTCACAGTGAATTTTAGGGGTTTGACCCTTAAAGTTACCCCTGAGCTCATTAGTCGTGTTATTAGTCTCCCATTAGGGCTCCCATGGAGCAAAGAAGAAAGGTAATTGGGCCAGGCAGCCAAGATAGCATTCTTCCTGCCTGAGGAACATCCTGTAGAAGACAAGAATGGGGTCCAGAGAACCAGCTTACCTCCTCTCTTGAGTGAAATCAGTTTCCAAATCATGAAAGACATTACCTGTGAACGAAAGTTCAACATTGTCTACGGCTATCAATTCAGGTTGCTGAGTGAAATAAGACATGGAATGGATTTACCTCCAGAACAGAAGTTAAGCATCTCCTATTTTCTTCTATAGTCATTAAATTAATGTGGCACAAAATTGAATGAAGGGACACCGGATCAGTTAGCCCATCATGGCCTCATCAAACTTTTAGTGGAAATTGCCATCCACACCTACACTTCCCCCCGCTCTTGGGAAATTTTCCGAAACATGTCTAGAGATGACGATATTAGAATTTTGGCCGAGGAGCTCACCTCATCTAGCAGTGAAGAAGGGGAACACATTGAAGCAAGAGAGAAAACGAGTGGTAAAGAAACACAGGAAAAACAAGCACAAGCAAGACAAAAAGAGAAAGATGGAAAGGGCCAAATTGTTGAGCCTAAAACAGAGCAAGGAACAATAGCACAAACATGAAGGGAAAAAAGACTGCAAAGGAGAGCAGAGAAGGCAGAAACATCCCAGGTAAAGGCTAGCATAGCCACAGCAGTCACACCAAAACAAAAGGTAAAGACAGATCCTGAAATGGCCGCAATACAGGAAGAAACAATTTACATAGAGGCTTCTACAGGAAGCATGGAAACAGAACAACAAAGGGGGAAATCACTAGAAATATTGGAAAGAGAGGTAACAGCTGTGCTTTCCACCTTAAAGACACCTCCAAAACAAAAATGGAAGCGAAAGAGGCAAACCTCCATGTACTTTAAAGAAAGAAGGAGCACACGGATCAAAGTAAGCAGACCCAAGCCACAGTCAAAGGAGCCAATTATCATTGAGGACACAACCCCCAAACTAAAGGAAGGGTCTCCTTCAAAGATATCTGTCACCTATGAACGAGGAAGCCCAAAAACATCCACCTAGAGAGAGAGACTAAAGACAATGGACTCAAAGACAGTTCTAGAGGAAGCTTAGAAATCTCTACAGGAAACTCAGGCTAAGCTAAAAGAGACCGAGAAATTGGAGGAAAAGGCGACCAAACAATCACAGGAAGAAGAAAGGACAGATGAAATATTAGAACCAAGCGCTCAGCTCAGTTTGGGCTCATACTATAACCTGTTAGAAGCTAGGAAAATAATTCCCCAGAAATTTGTGGTGCCACTATTCTTTGCACTGGAAGAAGAAAGAATTAGGATGCACACTTCGATGAGGATCGCCAAGTCCAAGGGTGTGGCAGACATAGCCCCCCTAGAAGAAAAAATCAAGGAGTCAAGGAAATAATTGGCCATGGTGAAGCATGTGGAAAGCATTCAGAGGGCCAAAATACAGGAAGAGAATGAGCTACTGAAATAGTAGCTACAACTATAGGGAATCCATAAGGAAGACAGGCCCTCCATTCTAGGAGAACAACAGCAACAGGAAAAGCCTCCAATAGACAAAGAAACCTTGGATGAACAGCAACGAAAGGATGGGCTATAGGCTGAGATCGAGGCACTAACAAAACAGCTACAGGAGGAGGAGTTGTAGGCAGCAGAGGAGATACAGTCTCTAAGGTAACAGGTACATGAGAAGGAAGCCCAACTGGCCTGCATGGCCAGCTGGGCAATAGAGGCCATACAGTGTAGGCAGCCTACCAAGTCATACACTTTGTAGCTTAAAGATCAATGGTTGCAGTTCCAGATTAACACCTTAGCCCAAAGGGGCACTACTCCATTTCAAAACTATCATCAATTCATGGCTTTATGTGACAATAGCTCATCAGAGGACAAGGCTAAATTATCAGAGTTTTATTTACACAACTTAGCCCTTCCAAACATGAATTCGTGGGATCCCAACGCTGTGGTAGGAGATGTGCAACTTATGGCCATGGCCTCTTGGTTGAATCATGAGGAAAAAAGGGCAGTAGAGGTCTGAGATATTATGAACAGGGAACTCAGTGAACCACTAATGATCAGAGCAGAGCCAGATGATCCCTCAGCATTGATAAGCACCCACCAGCACTTGGCCAACAACCCTCAGGAGTTACCTGATTACATTGAACGCAAGCTCAAGCTATTGCCCACTTTGAGGACATGGAGAGACTATTGGGGGTTAACTGCCTTCATGCTTGCACAAGGAGGTGGAACACACTGCCCCACAGTTTGAAGATAAGAGAATACCACTCTCCAACCAGGATGAGGGAGGCCTTGGCAAGGGTACCCCTCTATAAATAGTCAATGGAAAATCTGCAGGCCAATTGGATAGGCCTAAAGTTCAGTCCTCCCTTGCTTTTGGGATTGCTGGAAGGAGTTAAGCAAGAAGAGGAAAACAAGCAGTGGGAGGAAGTGGAAAGAAAAGCAGGATTTCATGACCGGGAAGAAGACATCACCTCAGAGACCTGGGACGTGAGAGAGGCAGTCAAAGCTATCAAGGGTGATGAGCTAGATTAGTTGCTCAGAGGATGAACAACCCATTTAGCAGGGGGGTGATGATGAGCCCCAAAAATGGGTAACTTATTGGGCTCATTTTGCCTATTGTTCTCCATTAATCCACCATTCTTCATATTTTATGCATGCATTTGAGTATATTTATTTTGATTGAACAAATAAGGATAGTTAGTTGACCATGAAGACTAATACGTGTTTATTGTAGATTTTTGGACAACTTTTGGACCAAGGTCAAGCATTTATGAGCCATTTGACAGCCGAATGCAAGGGGACAAGGCTGAGGATTCATAGGGAGGGTGCCTCCTACACTAAATGGCCTCTTCCTCGAGTTCTCCACCATCAGCTCGGAGTTCAGCAGCCCACCAACGTTGATTCCCAAGGGCAGCCGAGCAGTTTTTATGAAGTGATTGAGTACTAGCAGTTTGGGCAGCCAAGCCCCTCAAATCAAGGAGGACTGTTGGAGGTCCTCGTGGTGCATAAATAGGAAGGCTTCTAGCCTTCGTAGGTTACTTTTTGAACATTTGTATTCTGCACTATAGTGTTACTAGTTTCTCAGCTCATTTTCTAGCTTCTACTATACAACTTCTTCTATGACATGGTTATTTTTGAGTAATGGAAAGCAGTTCCATTTGGCACCAGTTTTGAGCTTCTTCTTAGGAGCCTGTAGCTCTTGGGGTTGGGCCCAACCCAAGTGCCAAGGCTTCCTTTGTGTAGTGTTATGTGTTGTTGATGTCTTTATCAAATAATTTATGTTAAGTAGATTACAGTCTTGCTTGGTTACCTAGGTCATTGTTGATGATTAAAAAGGCTTTTCATGTTCAGATTGGTTTGATAGGTTGATAACAGAGAAGATCTTCATAAAAAGGCTATCAAGCACCCCTGATCTCACCTCTCCCTCCGTGGGACCATGAGCTGGGACCAAGGCGTCCTTTCCGCCACCAAAAACACTTTCTTTGCTTCGTCATGCAATTGTTAGTGTTAGATTCTCATTTATGGAAGTTGATACCAGTTTCGGTTACATGCTCAGGTCCATGATTGCTTAGTTTGCGTAGCTATTTCGCATGATTTTGTTGCCAATAAACTTCTATTCATTTTCTTTGCTGATATTTAGCTCAGATTAGGTTAAAGTAGCTAGGTCTTTGGTTTTCTGAGTCTTTGTTTGAATAGTTTGGAAAATAACTTGCAGAGCACCTGTGATACCTCTTTGCCTACCCCTACTCCATCAATACCGCCTGCTCCATCCTCTAACTCTAATTCTTGCCTCACATTTGCTACGTTCCCTCACTTTGACCTAATTTCCATATTTTTGTGCAACATTGCTCTACCCCTCCTTGAACAAATCCAGCCATCCTTATCACTCACCCACTTCGTTCACTAGGTCCTGGACCCCTCCGAACCATCATCCAACCTCCGTACCCACTTCTTCACCTTTCTTCCACCCTCAACCCTCCAAAAATCCCCTTTCGGAACATCCTGTAGAAGCCACAGAACATCCTGTAGAACCCCTGCAGACTTCCTGTAGAAGCTCACGAAAGCAGTTTCTTGAGATCCGAACACTGTGAAACTCTCTGGAAGGGTGCTAGGGACCCCTTAGGCCCTCTTCTAACCTTCCCAACCCCGTGCAAGCACCTACTCCATTTCCTTTCGCCAATCAACCTCTGCACAGTCAAAAATAGTTAAATCACATGCAAAATAATTCTGACAAATTACTCAAAAATGCAAAAAGATGTTTTCTTCATATTTCTCTTCAGAAGTAGCTTAGTCACATGCATTTTAACTTTCTAGAAGTCAATGGCATCCATTTCTGTAGCTTTCATCATTTTATATGCACTAGTAGGATTAGTCGGTAAAACTAGGGTTTGTTAGGGTTTGCGTTCCTTTCTAGCTTTCAACTTCTTTCTGCAAGTAAATTAGCCTCCGATTGAGTTAGTTTTCATCCATCACAGTTAAAATATTCTTCTAAGAGCTCATAGAAGTTGGCTTAAGCTCCTAGCAGACTTGTTCTAGCTGATCAAGTGACAGCCTACGGCAAGAGCTAGTACTTGTGCATATAGCACCATCACTTCCAAGTTTGTTACAAACTACTAGGTTGATAAAAGTAAAGAAGGGAGTCCCAAGAGTTGCAACATTATTTCTGAAATAATGGAGCCCACCAAAGGAGGTGCGCCCTTCCACTCCCATATGTGGGTGAAGATCTCCCCGCTACAGTTCATTGTCGATAGCGGCAGGCAAAAGAACCTCATTTCAACAGAAGTCGTGGAGCGGCTGGGCTTACCAACCATAACACATCCACAACCATATACCATCAGGTGGCTTCACCAAGGATAGGATCTTCGCATGAGCCAGTAGTGTCACCTTCCAAAGAACATCAAGCCCTTCTCAGATGAGGTATTGTGTGACATTCCTCCCCTTATTTTTTGTGATGTATTATTAGGCCAACCATACTTGTGGAAGTGACATCCTATGTATGAATCAAGGCCTCGTGTTGTTATTGTTACTGATGCAGCAAAGCTGCAACTTTGAAACGATCCCCAGGCCTATGGTTTAATCCATTACGGAGCAAATCTAAGGGCCTCAAAATTAAAAATCAACACATAACATTCAATCTTGCACAATATGTATCTACATTAAAACTTATAAATAATTCATTAATAAAATATTTACATAAAAATTATTCTCATTCCTCACTCTCACACTCCTGCCTTCTCATGCCTCATGGGTTTCTCTTAATTTATACAAATGGATTAGAACCCAAGTAGCTTCTAGATCCATTAACAAGCTCCAACAATATCTCTCTTGATACCTAAAATCTCTCATCCAAATCTTAAAAATCCTCTAATTCCACTTTTAACTCAATTAATCCTCTATTCTAGGATCCCCTAATCCCTAAGATCTCTATGAGATCTTTACAAGTCTATCATCACTCATATTCTCTCATAATTGAGAATATTTACAATTAAAACCTCACACACATATTTTTCACTCAATTTATTAAAAATATACAAATAAATTGAAAACATCACACCCACCAGGTCAACCAAATATACAATTATTTTCTGAAGCAAGATGCTCCTGCATCAGACTCTCGATGTAGAAAAGAAAAATTCATAGACTCCTATCTATGAGGTCTGTCACTTTTCTGTTGTAATGTGACAGCCACAAGTCCCAATGACTTGCTACCTCTAGGATTCCAACTCTGTTTTGTTTCTGGTCCTTCAATATTTCTTCCTAATGATGTTTACAAGATTGGAATAACAATTCATCGCGATTACATTTAGGTTCCACATTTGGACATTTTTCTTCCATATGTGCAATATGTTCATGTTCCAACAACATTTTCATTTCTTCAATTTCAACTTTATCATCATTTTCTATGCTTCCGTTGCACCAAATTTGTTGATTTGAAGGCATATTGTCACATTCTAACTTTGGATTATCCAACCATTCTTCTAGAAATTTTAATTATGCTTCAATATTACTCATGTTGACATTTGAAATTATTTGATGATTATCAACAAATTCAATTATTTGTTCACCTTCAGCATCTTTAACATGTCTTGCATCCACAAACAAGTTATCAGTTTTTAAAATACAAGACCTTTTGGCCTCATTTGATGCTTCAAGCACCAATCTTTCACAATGGAATTTCTGTGTTTTAGAAAATCCTCTTTGTTGTGACTCAATTCCTTTAAGTCTCTCCTTTTCTAACAAAGCAATATGTATTTGTTCAAGTTCTCTGAACTTGCTTATCAGCTTGGCATTCCATTTCTTTTGTAATAGGTTCCATCTAACCCATTTCCGCATTCTCCATCCATGTCTTCGGTCTTCATTCTCTTTTCCTTGTAGCCATTCCGTTAGTATATCAAGTTGCACTTTCAATTCCTTGACCTCTTTCTTCATATTTTGTGGTGAACTTTATCTTGTTCACTGTCACCTGCAACAACTAACACTTTGACGATACTTTGGGTGTCGGGCTCTGCCGATCATGCACCCATTACATTCAAAGACTCAAAATTTTGACTGAACTCTCTGATTCTTAATTTTGTTTTGACCATAGACTTTAACTTGACCTCCACTCTTCTTGACTTAAAAATACCTCATAAGTCTCTTCCTGTTTAAAATTGGACTTGAATTTGATTTTTTCCATGGATTTGAATCCAACACTTTACATTTCTCTTAAAACCTAGACTTTCAAATATGGACCACTTAATTACAATAAATATATTTAAACTTTGAAAAATGGAAATGTTTTAATATTCACCTTTTACTTTCTTTAATAAAAGTAAATTGTATTTATAAAAGAAAGAGATGCCTTGAAATAAATTACTCCGATCTCTCTTCCCACTCATGATTTTTGATGCATTATAAATGTCATAAGTTAGGTGGACCACTGGTTGAAACTATGAATCTTCATAAAAATCTTCCTTCATGTAACATTCGACTCAATAACTAAATCAAGTTTGGCAATGCACTTTAACATCGACACAGTTCCATGAAAATCAATGATGTCTACTACTACTTCTTTGCAATGATGCCCCAACTTTTATGCAATTCTGAGTAAACTTTGTTTTCCCAGATCGCAACTTTAGATTTCCAGCAACTTCACTTAAAAAAAAACTAGCAGGGATCATAACACATTCCGCAAGCAGCGTAATCAACAATACCACTTCAACTTATTCGATTGAGCACTCAACCCCAATAATCAATTGTAGTTCCACACCAAGTGAAACTATGAGTACCTTGATAATGTATGCAACATCTATATCACAGTTATTCCATGCCCAGTACGATTTCTCATACCAGCAAGGCTCAACAGAATTACGCAAACAGTATGCATCTTACTCTTTTGATTACACTATTCAAAAATGTTATTGCGGCTTTAATTAATGGAGGATTGCAGCTGACTATCTAGGCTCTGCACATAATCCTCTTATTCTCCCTTTCGAACTGCTCTTTACAAATGCATTCGCCCTGCTCTCACATGCATTTGATTTACGCCTTCGATCTGCTCTCACGCGCATTGACTTGCTCTTCACACGCAGGCTCTCAGTGTTTGAACACCCAACCTTTACAGTCATTCTCTCTTGACACATAGAAGCAACATCTGTGGCTTATTCAGCGATCATATAACACCAATGATTCTCATTACCACACCAAGCTTATTTGACATGCTTGATTATCAACTTGCTCTGATACCACTTTGATGCATCAAAGTGGCAACTTTGAAATGATCCTCGGGAGTGTGGTTTAATGAATTATGCAGCAAATCTAAGGGCTTGAAAATTAAAGGTCAACAGATAACATTCAATCTTTCACAATACATATCTACATTAAAACTCAGAAATAATTCATTAATAAAATATTTACATAAAAATTATTCTCATTCCTCACTCTCACACTGCTACCTTCTCATGCCTCATGGGCTCCTCTTAATTTATACAAATGGATTAGAACCCAAGTAGATTCTAGATCCCTTAACAAACTCCAACAATATCTCTCTTGATCCCTAAAATCTCTCATCCAAATCCTAAAAATCCTCTAATTACACTTTTAACTCAACTAATCCTGTATTCTAGGATCCGCTAATCCCTAAGATCTCTATGATATCTTTACAAGTCTATCATCACTCATATTCTCTCATAATTAATAATATTTACAATTAAAACCTCACACACATATTTTTCACTCAATTTATTAAAAATATACAAATAAATTGAAAACATCACACCCCCTAAGTCAACCAAACATATAATGATTTTCTGAAGCAGGATGCTCCTGCATTAGTTACTTTGGGAAATAAGTTGTACACAATACCAGAGGTAGCACCGCCTACTGCCATCTCTTTGGTTACTGCAAAACAATGTAGTAAGATCATTTCCAAAATCGAGAAATTTGTTTCCATGATGATACGCTCTTAAGGAAATAAGAAGACGGTGGCCATGACCTCCACACAGGGCCCCTCTACACGGCAACTATAGATGGACAGGGTCAAGGAGGAGTATGAGGACATCTTCACCTCCCCCGCAGGGGTTCCTCTGCGCTGTCAAGTCAAGCACTCGATCGATCTGACCCCAGATGCACTGTTGCCTAATAGACCGTTCTATCGACGCTCTATTCTAGAGAATAATGAAATAAAGAGGTAGATTTAGGAGCTGCTGCAGAAAGTTAACATCCATCTGAGTTCATCACCTTGTGGGAGCCCAATCATGTTGGTACAGAAGAAGGGTGGGACTTGGAGACTCTATATTGACTGTTGGGCACTGAACAAGATCACTATCCGGAATAGGTACCTGATCCCAAGGATTGATGACCTCCTAGACGAATTGAAGGGGGGGAAATATTTCAGCAAAATCAATTTGGAGTGAGGGTATCACTAGGTACCAATCGAACCCTCTGAAGTGTGGAAGACTGCCTTTAAAGATAACGAGGAATTTTTGAATGGTTGGTTATGCCTTTCGTGATGACGAATGCTCCTGCAACCTTCATCAGGCTAATGGATGACATCTTGTGGCCATTCACTAACACATTTGTAGTGGTATACTTGGATGACATCCAAATCTTCAGCCATAATTGGGAAGAACATGTCCACCACATTTGGCAGGTTCTCCAAACACTGCGGCAACACAAGTTATGTGCCAATTTGGAGAAATGCACTTTTGGCATGACCCAGGTTCAATATCTGGGATACATTATTAATGAATGGGGGGTGCATGTGGATCCAACCAAGATCCAATTCATTCAGGATTGGCCATCTCCAACCACTCTGATAGAGCTTTACGGCCTTCTCTGTCTTGCCAACTTCTACCGCAGGTTTGTGTTGGGATTTTCTCATATCACTTCGCCCTTGAGTCAAGTCACCAAGGGAGGAGTGAAATCAAAATTCTTTTGGTCTGAATCTCAACAGAAGGCATTCGCATAGTTGAAACATTGCCTCTGCTTAGCACCAGTGCTCGCATTACCACACTTGCAACAACCATTTGAGATCGAGACAAATGCCTCTGACTATACTATTGGGGCAATCCTTACTCAACATGGGCATCCAGTGGCATATCACAGTGAGACACTTTCAGACACAGTCCGAAAGTATCCCACTTATCACAAAGAGATGTATTCCATTATGCAGGTCTGCTGACAATGGAAACATTACATTTTGGGGAAGGAAATGGTCATCCACACAGACCACTGACCCCTGCAATTCATACAGACCTAAGGGAAATTGCAGAATGATCACCATCAGAAGTGGTCCACATACCTGCAACAATTCCATTTGAATATCAAGTATAAGAAGAGCAACATCAATAATGTTGCATATTGCCTCAGTTGACCACCGATCATAGCGTTAACCACCCTGCTCAACTCTTGTGGGCACGAGACTTCTGATTGGCCACTTCTCTATAAAAGTAACCCAGAATTCAGCCACACATACCAGACACTCTTGGTGGGTCAGCATGTTCCAGATTTTCACCTCCAGGATGCCGTGTTATGCCACCTGGGTCACCTTTGTGATCCTTCAAGCGAGCGTGGCAAGATGATTTGGGAAGCACAGTACAGTTAGGCTGCTAGGCATTTTGGGTCGAGAAAATGGTGGCAGTACTACATAAGTATTTATATTGGCCTAATCTTCTGTAAGATGTTGAGAAGTACATCAGATCCTGCACTTCTTGCGCCATTGCCAAACCAACCATCAAGAAACAAGGACTCTATACCCCGCTGCCTAACCGTAGTTGACCTTGGGAATCCATCTCCATGGATTACATGTCAGGCCTTCCTTCCACTAAGCATGGAAACAACTGTGTTCTTTTGGTCGTCGACAGGTTCTCGAATATGGCCATTATGGCGGCCTGCAAGAAGAATATTACTGTAGAAGCCACTGCTAAGCTCTTCTTTGAATGAGTGTGGGTACACTTTGGGATCCCACAGTCTATCATCTCAGATCAAGACAGCAAGTTCGTTAGTACATTTTGGTCTAGTCTCTCATCGATGCTTGACACCAAACTCACTAAGTCCACAACCTTCCATCCCAAACTGATAGCCAGACAGAGGTTGTCAACATGATAATCGTACACATTCTGCGGATGTACAACTCAAAGCATCCATGCACATGGGATGACAGCCTCCCCTATGTTCGACACAGCTATAATCGGGCTCTCCATAGCTCGACTGACCACAACCCTTTTCAAGTGGGCTTGGGATTCCAGCCACTGTGTCCCATTGATGTGGCCTTGCCATTTGTAGCTACTCAGGCAGATTCGGCTCATGTCTAGTCCAAAACAGAGAAGGAAAACAACTTCATTGAGCACATCCAACATATCCGCCAGCAGGTCCGTGACATTCTAGAGAAATCAAATGCCAAGTACAAGCAGCGACATGATCAACATCGGGTGCCACGCAAGTTTTAGGTGGGTGACAAATTCTGGTTGTATTTACAAAAGTAATTCCTTACTGGAGCCTATCAGAAACTCAAACCACTTCGATATGGTCCTTACACCATTACCAAGGTTGTGGTAAACAATGTATTTGAGCTGAGCATTCCCCAATTCCTTGGCCTGCACCCAGTGTTCAATGTGTACTGCCTTTGGCCATACTTTGCACCATTACCAGACACATCTGACATTGCAGAACAACTCACACCAACAAAGTTAAATCCAGATTACATGGAACAAGTTGCAACTGATCGAATCATGGACAGATAGTACAATGTAAACTTTGAAACGAGAACTGATAATGTTACCCATTTTGTAAAGATAGCAAAAAAGTGACCCGATTTTGAAAAGGGGTGATGCAGAACACATGTTTTTTTTATAGCATAGTTTTTGGCACTTTAATTTTTTTTATGTACATTGCGTTTTAGAATGGTAGTGAATAGTAGTGATTTTCATGCTCATTTAAAAAAGTGGTTATTCTGCATCACACCATTTTTTTAAAAGACCTATTTTTTGACTTTAAATTTTTTTTATTGTATGAAATGTAGATAATTATTTTTTAAATTTAATAATTTTGGAAGTGGTCTTCTTCTTCATATTATCTTGTTTTTTTTTTTTTTTTTTTTTTTTTTTTTTTTTTTTGTAGTGAGGTTTTTATTGTTTTGCATATTTAAAGAAGAAGGTCGATATTTTGCATTTTCGATATTCTACATATTTATACATTGTTAATTAAATTTTCAATCCAAATGAAATAATTGTCTCTAAAAAACAAATATAAAAAAATATATAAAAAAGACAAAAATAAAAAATAAAAAATGTGAAAAAAAAATTATCTCATAAACCCTAAAATAATTTGGAAAAATAAATAAATAAATAAATATATATATATATATATATATATATATATATATATATATATATATTAAGTAAGTAAAAATAGAGAAATTAAGAAACAACATTAGCAAAAACTAGGAAAAAAATAAAAAAAATTAAAAACAAACTAGTTTAAAAAAAGAAATAGAAAATTAACGAAAAAAATTAAAAAACTAGTAAAATTAATATTTAAAAAAACAAAAATAAAATCAAATTATAAAAAAAAAAAAGAACCCAAAAAAAATATGAAAATGGCGGAAAATATATGTCTTTTCAAATGAAAAAATAAATAAAAAAAATAAAAAAAACATTTACAATTTATAAAAAAAAATACCTATTTTTGATATTTTTTTTAAGTTCCAATTATAAAAAAAAAAAAAAAAAAACAAAACAAAAAAAACAAAAAAAACCAAAAAATAAATTAGAATTAAAAAAAAAAACACAAAAAAATGCATATTTTTGTTTTTTTTTAGTTAATAATAATTATTTTTATTAAACCTAACATTTTTGTTTAAAAAAAAATTAAAATTAAAATTAAATTTTTTTTAAACAAACTTTTGTTTTTATTCGAAAAATTATTATTTTTTTTAAACATTTTTTTTTTAATTTAAAAATACAAATAATAAAAAACATTTTAATATTTTTCAAAAAAATTTAATCTTTTAATTTCAAATTTAAAAAGTTATTACCAAATTTTTTTTTTTTTTTTTTTTTAACGGATTTATTTTTTTATTAAAAAAAAATTTCCGGCACTCCGCTCCCGGCCGCCCGTGGTGGCGCCGTCGTTTAAATAAAAATTGTAGGTTTAATAAAAAAATAATTATATTTTTTTTTTAATAAAAATATGCATTTTTTTTTGTTTTTTATTTTTATAAATTTAATTTATTTTTGTTTTTTTTTTAATATTAATTTCACTAGTTTTTTAATTTCTTTTCGTTAATTTTCTAATTTTTTTTTAAACTAGTTTGTTTTTAACTTTTTTTATTTTTTTCCCGTTTTTGCTAATGTTTTTTTTTAATTTCTCTGTTTTTACTTACTTAATTATATATATATATATATATATATATATATATGTATATGTATATGTATATGTATATGTATATGTATATGTATATATATATATATATATATATATATATATATATATATATATATAATTTTTTTTTTTTTCGAAATTCTTTTTTGATTTGTGAGATAAATTTTTTTTAACCTTTTTTTTTTGTGAATTTTCTATTTTTTTTAAATGTAGTTTGTTTTTATTTTATTTTTTTTGTTTTTTCTTAATTTTTTTCTTTTTTTATTTTTCTATTTTTACCTACTTAATTTTTAGTTTATTTTAAATGTTTTTTTTTTCTTTTCCGTATTTTTTTTCTTTTGCCAATTTTTTGATGGTTTACAAGATATTTTTTTTCTTTTTTCCACTATTTATTTGTTTATAATTTATAATTTTTTTTAGTTTTATAATCTTTACCATTATTTTTTTTTTTTACATTTTTATGATTGATATATTTTTTTTTTTATATTTGATTTTTTTTAAGTTTTATATTTTTATTTTGTGTTTTGTTTTTATTATATATCTTAATTTATGTTTTGTGATTTTTTTAAATTTTGTTTTGTTTTGTGTTTTTTCATTGTTTTAATTTTTTTTTATTTTTTTTTTTAATTTAATGTTTTTCGGGGTCATGATAAAATATTTTACGCCATTATTTCGAAATGTTGAAATTTTACTTTCGAAAAAAAAAGTGTTCTTCCAGAATTAACACTATTCGTTTTGAGGGTGTTTTTTGGATAATTTTTGTGCAAAAAATTGGTTTTCACCGCCATTTTTAAAACATGTTGAAAATTTACCGAAGAAAAAAAAGGTGTTATTCCAGCATCAACACTTTTCATTTTTAGCACTGTTTTTGATGTTTTTTTGGGGTTTTTTGGCCAAAGTTCCCGTTTTGAGTTTATAGTTCCCGTTTCAAAGTTTACATTGTTATAGATCAAGCACACTCTCCAGTAGAAGATCCAACTGTATTGAGTTGTCTAAGCAGACCAACTACTTCATCAGGGGAAGTGGTTCATTAGGGACCAAGTTCAGCAAAATTTTCCACATCTCATGGATGAACTCAACGCAATGGGGACCATTGCTTCCTAAGGGGGAAGGAATGATCCAGGTGGATATTGGTGGCCACCTGCCAATTCCACCTGGACCCCCACCATTGTTTCTTTCAGTTTTTTAGTTTCGTTAATTGTAGCACAGTTTACTATTTTTAACAGTTTTTTCTGTCCTCAACTTTTGGATCCCTTTTGAGGCCCGAAACGATGTTTTTGGGGAAAACTGGGAGGAACATGGATCAAAGGACCGATGTTGCTCATCCCAAAGTTGTAGTCCTCGGATATATGTTTCTAACGAGGTATTGTGCGCGTCAAACAGAGATCATATGCCAAAGTTACAACCCCGGGAAGTTGATGTACCAACTTACCCAAAACGGGGCCCATAGTTTGGCACTTCATCTCCTAGGGTTAGGTTTTTCGATGTTTAGGGTTTTTCCATTGTTCCTCAACAATAAATAGGCCTTTGTGCCTCATTGTAAGATAGCTCAGAAGCATGTAGCTGCCACATCTCTTCTTAGAGATAAGCTACCATCGCCCAAGTTAGTTTATTTTGATTTTTGTTTGTAAGCATATTTCAATATTTTATAGTAATGAAATAAAGTATTATTTATGTTGCATCTCTCCGTGTATGCTTATATCTGTAATTTGTTGCGTTTTTGTTTAAATGCGGATCATCAACATAGTTCACTATGGTTCATAATGGATCGCCTACTAATACGCCATGTTGTCTGTGGTAATAGGACTATTATTAACTATGCTACCCATACTGGCTATAATTAACTATATCAACAATAATCAACTATAATAAACATGTTTTAATAATTTATAATTAATAATCAATTAATTTATTGAAATAAAATAAATAATTACTCAATTATCATAATTATAAATAATAATAATTAATCTAACACAATAATAATATATAAAGTAATTATAATCCATATTAATCTTAATATAATATTACAGTAATTAATATTATATATATTAATAATTATTATTAATTATAATTGTAATAAATAAAGATTACAAGTAAAAATAAAATTTATTTTCAAAGGAAAGGTAATCAAAGCTCCTCCGTGCATGTAGATGTTTTTCAAAGTGAAATTTTATGGTTATCGATATTGCATTTCGAAAAAATATTATAACAAATATTGTATAGTCTTTTCTCAACAAATATCAATTTTTTTTCAAAGATATTTTAAGTTTTTACATTATATAATAATTTTGAATAATTATGTTTAATGGTAGTAAATTATTAAATTAAAAAAATTTTGTTATAATAAAAATGATAATTAACGCTAACAATGATATAGGTTTATTGGTATATAATTCACAAATCCAAATTAATAATTTGCATGATAAGATAAGATAAATTATCTAAGGTTATTTTAAATCAGTTATAATAGTTTTCTTAATTTTGTCAATTTGAAAAGTATAATAAAGTAATTGTTTTGATAATAATTCATGTTATATAATTTATATGGTTTCACTAATCATATTTAGAGGCTTATTATAATTCATGTCATACTATAGCTATTCTAATTTCTGGATTGATGCAAAAATCATACTGCATAATAAATTTCTTAAAAAAACTAAAATAAAAGATAAAATCTAAATATTCTATGTTTTTATTTTCTATTTAATGACTAATTTATTTTTAATTTTATTTTTTTGGAAATATACTTGCTCAAATTTAATATAAAATGAAAAAGTTTTTATTTTTCGGAAATATACTTGGTAAAATTTAATATTAAATAAAAAAGAAGGATCACTGGATTTTGATTAAAATTTATTTAAAAGAAAGTCTTCAAAACATAGTGCGTACATAAAAATTAAAGAAAAGAAAACGTACGTTGGCAAAACACTTGGTTTTTCAGATAAAGGTAATAATACAGGCAGCCGATTTTCACATGAAGAACAGAAGAGAGCCAATTTCTGTGCTAAGGTCGTCTTCAACACCATCCCATGTTGTGTAAAATATTAAGTGCTAAGAATCACAATAAAAATTGTAAGCAAAACGTCCTGGCGCAGTATAAATATCATTGCACTATAAATATCATTTAAGAATTAACCAAAAGAAGACATAATTCAGAGTGGTTTACGGATGTACCCAAAGAAGACATAATTCAGTGGTTTACGGATGTTTTGTTGAGAACAACATTAAACTTTACTACAAAACCCTATAATTTTAATTTTATATATAATTAATGTATTTAATTTTAATTAACTATATCCCATTAAAACCAACTACAGTAATTATATATCAGCTTCATAATCGGCCCGATGACGAGCGTTTCCATTCTTCTGACATTCAAATTATGAAATCAACATCGTTGCATGAGGCTAAAATATTGACGTTTACCTACAATTCTTCTCCTAACAGTCCTCCACAAGGTTTGCCCCGACGGGTCGTACGATTGACGTCTCTCTCTCTCACATTGGAGATGACTACTATGGTTGCGGCACGAGGCGGCTGGCTGAATGCCATGAATAAGTGAATTCATTATAAATTTGAGTCAAAATCCGTGATTCGAAATTGGCGTGACCAAATTTACAACGTAATCTCTGGTGTCTGATTATCTGATCTTTTGTACCTTTCGTTTCATAAATTTTAGCGTGTAGAAATGCGTCTGTTAATGACCGAGAGGTATCAACCGATGAATTACATGTGGCACGTTTTTAAGTCTTGATTTTAAGTGCAAGTGTAACGTCACAATCCTTTTAAACCGGGAGGTCTACACGCTTAATCATCTTATTAATTTTAAACTCTCGAATGTTTTTATTTTTAACTTGAATGTTTATTTTTTTAAGCTCATCTGCGCATATTTAATTACAGTAACTCTTTGCTTTCCAGATAATCATCAAAGCCAATATGTCTAATGATTCTTAAGTAAAACAAATAATCACATAACTCGTTTGTTCGTTTGCTTAATGGTTATCTTTATCCCTTTCTCTTATTTTGTCTTTTAATATTTGGTTTCCTTTTCTTCACTCGTTCAATAGTTATCATGATTATAGAATATTGAAGGAATAATTTGATAATAACATTGAAACAATGATCAGAGCAATGAAGGAACAAATTGAAGCTCTAAAGTCTCAATCAATTCAAAGTCATCAAGTATAAAATAGTCTAAACGTTTTTGAGGTGCAAGCAATACAAGTTAGTCAAATATTGAAAAACGATCAAGCTCAGTTTTATAAACGAATGGATAAAATTTGTAGATTCTATGAAAAAACTTTGAATCTTGAAGAGAGAATTGAATCTTTGGTCAAAGAAGATAAATTTACATCAAATCTTGAATAGGAAAAACAACTTTAGCTTAAGAAAATTCGTGAAGTTTCTCAAACGGATAAAAGAGTAATGTATGTATGCGTGTTTGAATCAACCGTAGTTAGAGGCCAACGAAATCAAAGAATCGATCCACTCAACATTGTCTTTTGGTATGGGAGATGGTAACATATTTTATTGAAGAATTCGATTTATTAGGAACCAAACCATTAAAAGACGCAATATCTCATTCAATGAAACATCATTTAAAAGAAAATGCTATAAAGGATCAGAAAGTGATCGATTTGTATAGTTTTCCTTTGAGCAAATCAAGTTGATTTCTAAATTTATAATTAAATATAAAAAGAAAAGAAAAGACTTGTTCTAAAATTAGAATTAAATATAAAAAAAATAAAGTTGATTTCTAAATTTATAATTAAATATAAAAAGAAAAGGAAATACTGGTTCTAAAATTAGAATTAAATATAAAAAAAAATACTTGTTCATAATTTAATATGAATGTGCCAACTCAATATCAATCTTTTTCATCCTATTCTTTTCTCAGCAGTTTCTCAAGTATTTTTAGATTGGGCTAACTATATTCAGATAAATGAGAAGAAAAAGACTCTCATGAGGAAGAGGAAGTTTGATAGAGTTACCAATTTTTTTCTAGAGAAAAACCTTTCAACGAGGATTACATTTTTTGTTAGAAGTTTTTTTTATCAGAAAAAATCTTGTAAATTTTTTTATTTTTAACAATTAAACAAACTTATCTTATTTTTATTACTATTTATATGCCCTGTTACATTGGAAGAAGGATCCATAATGGGATGAAGCTCAAGACTTTATCTTCCAATCAAATTTTGTGTGAGCTTTTTAAAGACCAAAACTCAAAGTTGGATGTGTATTCAGGTATAAGTTGATTTTTTTCATCACTTTACTTGACTATATCTCGTATTCAATTCTTAACTTTATTTATGTTTATTTCTAGTTGAATATTAGGATATTATGTTCTTGTGTTCTCACAAGTTTTTTTTGAAAGTCTTTGGATTCCTACGTGGTAAAATTTCTTGTTTATATTGCATACTAAATATGACAACCCATCATAAAGAGATCTACTAAAAAAACTCTTAATCTTAATATTAGGATATTATGTCAAACACTTCTTAGAATATGTTAGGATTTATTTTTTATCAAAGAAAATGTTCTCTATTCTCTGATTTCATATCTATTTGATAGTGAGACGTGCCATTCAAACTATAGTAAACTAAATTGTTCTCGTTTTCGAGATAGATTCCTTTCAAGTAATTTATTCTCACATTACATGCAAATATATTTTTGAAAGAAAACTTCTGTCCTTCAATCAAATTTTGAAGTGAGAGTTTTTTAAGGGCCAAAAATTAGTGTGGAAGGTGTATTGAGCTAGGGGATTGATTTCGTGTCATCACTTTAATTTCTTAATCGATTTATTTTGTACTCAATTCTTAAATTTATTCATGTTTGTCTTTGGGTGAGTATTAAGATATTTTGTTAAACGCTTTTTAGAATATGTTATAGTTTATTTTCTTTGTCGAAGAAAATTGTTTTTTATTTTGTGATTGTAAATCTATTTGATATTGAAGCTTATTATTTAAACTACAGTGCACTAGATTTTTCTTATTTTCGAGATAGGTTATTTTAAAGTAATTTATTTATGATATTACAAGCAAATATATTTTGAAAAAAAGAAAGAAAGGAAAATAAATATGTTATAATGATATGGAATTTATTCGTTTATTTTCTTTCTTCTTAAGTGTGATATATGCACTATTTTGCATTCTAGCATAATTTTGAAAAATAAAAGGTGGTGAAATATGTAAACCATCTAAATATTTCACTCTCAATATAGTTGTAAATGTCAAAATATGCATCTCTTTATTTCCAATATGTATAGTAGCTCCTTACAAATTCATCCCCTGCAATTTTTGTATAGTCAAAGCCCACAACATTTTTAAAGGAATTTGTTTAATATTCCCTCTAACAACAAGTGTTGTGGGTACAATGTTTGGACAATTTCTATCAAATAGAACATTTGTGTACTTTTTAAAAATGAATGTAGTGAATACTAGAAGTTGAGGCAGCTTTGAACCATGCATATAGAAGTTATCTTCAATATATCCAAGTGCTTCACTAACCAACCCAAATTCAACCCAAAAATCACGTGTTAGCATGACACACTCTCCACGACATAAAAACACTTCATGCTCCAGTACAACATGATCATTGTCAACTATTTATGTTCTTCTTGTGTGTTCTACCACATGCCTCACAATTAAACAATTTAATGATTTTCCATCGTTCGATTGTGCAGGTTGACCAAATTATTCGTTACGAACAAGTAAATTGAAGAATCAAATAATTTCTTTTCCTCTCGATGTAAGAAAGTGTCAATACATGACATGAAAAAATCTCAATCATGTAGAAAAGGTTTTGCATTTATGATATTAGTTAAAATATTGTGAAAAGAGGCTTGTCTTGGATCATCTCCTTGTTGCCTAAATTTTTTATTCAAAGTAACAATAATATTGAAGCTTTTCCACAACACTTTCCCTATTGTTTTACTTGTATACAAAGGTTTGTCCTTAACAGCAGGCAACTAGCAAAGGTCACTCACATGAATTATGGACCTACCAGCAAAAGGAGAAGCCTTATTATTAGGAAACACTTCTCGCAAACATTAATATATTTGTATGAACAACCTTTGACCTATAAAGCTCATTTCATCAATCAAAACATATCAGATGTGCCTCATTTATTCTTCAAATAGTGCTAAAGCCTGGCCATTCAATGTTTTCATATCTTTTATAGGAATTTTTAAAGTAGAGTGAATTTTTTTTCCATGTATATTAAAAGAAGATATACCAGTTGGCATGAGAAATAAGAGTGGACTCCTATCACCCATTATAGAGCCAGAAAGAGCGTGAGAAATACAATAAAAAAGAGAAGACTTGCCAGTTCCAGTTGTTCCTTGAATAATAATTTTCAAAGAATCATTGATTCCATCATCCACAAAGTGGCATAAAACAATTTCAAAAGAATCTCGTTGTTTCTCCAATAAAGTGGGAGGTGATACATTGTTCCCCCCACTTGTGTTTCCATTAACAACACTCACAGACTAGCCATTTTTTTTATGAAATTAATAGTCTATTCTACAACATCATTTGACACTATTATTTCCTTCCAATTATAATGAATATCATAGCCCCTTCTACCAAAATTGACAAGGTTAGAAATGTTAACATTGTTTGGATGGATAATCTGGGAAAGAATGCCACTCTTATTTCCTACCAATTATAATGAATATCATAGCCCCTTCTACCAAAATTGACAAGGTTAGAAATGTTAACATTGTTTGGATGGATAATCTGGGAATGAATGCCACTCTTCAGGATCGTGACCAACGTTATCTTCATGAAAAAGGGACTCAACATCTTCTTCATTATTATCATTTTGCAAAGGAGATCGATCAACATCCCATGCACGATATCTTAAATTCCTCCAATTCTCAGTGATAATTTCACTTGAAAGTCCTATATTTGAAGCAATGTCATGAAATGACTTGTACAAAAAAAAAAATCAATCAAACAAAATGTTTCAAACTCTTCTGACTCTTCATTCAAAATAACCTAAAACCACACCCACACATGAATAATAGCATGCACATCTCGTGGTCTCCATGGCTCTTGCCGACTATTAGCATCAAAACTCCATCAACTTTATGCTCCTATCAAACACAAATGTTGCAGAAAATGGAAATGGTTTCCATAAACCTGAACAAAACTGTTTTGGCACAAAGTTTCATCTGAATGCACTAACAGTTTTTGTAATACTTATTTTCCAACATTGAAACGAAAAAAAATTCGACTACACAATATAAGATGTAACTTTAGTAACATATGACAAGTTTCTTGTCCTCCAAAGTCACCCTGAACAAGTGTTTATGCAAGAAACCTTCTATATTTAAATAATGTAGGGAGCTCAGATCCACTTGCACTTGCACTTGCAACCCTCGTCAACTTTTCATGATAACTTTTAAATCTTCTTTTTTCCTTTGAAACATAGCTTTTAATATATTTCAAAACTGCATGTCGAGAAACATCTAGTTGACAGTCAACATTTTCTTGCCACATTGTAGAATGTTCACTATTATGAACATTTAAACCGTCATTGTTGCATGTTTCTTCATATTTCTTTTTCCTTTTTTCATCTATAAAGAATATAGAAGCATCACGCACCCTCCATGGAGGATAGACACATTTTTCCGTAAAAAAAATCAACCTTGCATTTTGTGTGCCTATTGACGGGGTTCACCAAATGCTCATAATCTTCATAAGAATTGCATGAAAAATTTTGTGAAGTCTTTAAAAAGTAGGGACCATCATTCAAATTTTGAGAAACAATGACATTTCGACTATGGATGTCACATGGATTCCAGGATGTTACATATTTTTCAAAGTTGCATGGACATTCAAAGGGTTGGGTGAATCTTGTGCTTCCATATTCGGAGATCTTGAAAACCATAGGAAACCGTGGATGTGCATTGAACCTCTATGATGCAACTCATATGTGACAAAACGGGGATGTCACATGGATTCCAGGATGTTACATATTTCTCAAAGTTGCATGGACATTCAAAGGGTCGGATGAATCTTATGCTTCCATATTCGGAGATCTTGAAAACGGTTGGAATATTAATTCCAACTGCTGTGCAGTGACAATGATTTGTTACTTCACGGAAATACTCTATCGGGAGGCAAAAACACTCCAGAACCATCAAAAATAAAAAATCGCAGGCTTAAAGGTTCAATTCCTATCAGTCGTTGGATCTGGCCGATCAACGATCCAGATCGCGTCGGCAGATCGCAATCGGAGGAGGCATGCAGCAGCAGTGACATGCGACATCGCCGATGAGCGATCGCCGATATCGCATCGGCGAGTCGCAATGGAGGACTTATAAAGGAGTCGGCGTATCGGCGGTAGCATTGCGATATCGCATCGTGCTTTCAAAAGGTGGCAGGCCCTTTGCACAGATATGTTTGCGATCCGATAAGCCGGACCCGACGGGCATATAGCATTGTGTTGTATAATATTTCAGTTCTGCCAGCGGCCAACTTTCTCGTGTTTTTTAATGTTTTTTCAAGCTTAAGTTAAAATGCATCGCATCGATGCATATCGCATTGGCGGGTCGTAAATCGGCATTTCGCTATGCGATGGTGCGATATTGTGATAAGCCTTCATTAAACATAGATAGGATATTTTCAGCCGAGTAATCAATGCTATTTACTGCGGTTGGTAAATGCAGGTAGGATATTTTTCTTCTATCTTATCACTTAGAATCAGATATGATTTTAACATATATATGTGTAATGAACAGCTATTCTGTTAAGAAGAAGATAGTGTAGAATTAAAACAAGGAGAGTTTTTCTTCTGCAACGCACAACAGTGTTGAAATTGTAATTTTCCGAGATAGTGAACTTAGTTTCTGGAACTAGAGCGTTCCTGTTGAAACCCCTCTGTAGAGGAAGACTATTTCTGTAACAGTTCTTTCTTTTTATATGATTAAAGATCCTGTATTGAAAACAGAGCGTTGTTCTCTGTGCAATTTCTTTTGTGTTTGAAATTATCAGAAATTTCCAACAAAAACCATAGGAAACAGTGGATGTGCATTGAACCTCTATGATGCAACTCATACCAAACAAAAGTAACGAGGACGAACCTGTACCCAAAGTCTTTAGCTCCAAGGTATTTCTGAAAAACCAATTCATGAAATATAATGAATCTTTTATGCATATACATATCAACTATATGTGGGTACTGAATAACATTTTCAATTTTTTTTGCAAGCTCAGAAGATTATTTCGGTGGAGAGCGATACAAACAATCCATTGTTTAATGTCTTTATCACTACAAATAAAGAACTTCAAATTCACTCTAACGCTCGTAATTTCTTGTGAACGTGCTCTCTGATAAACAATTCGATTACTGAATTCGATATTCGTTTTACAAAGTTCAATTGTTTTTAATGGTTTATTCGGGACATGAGGTGCGAAAGAAAGCTAAATCAACCATGTTAAAGCACTATGTTCATTAGATTAAGGAACCACTAAAGGGAGTAGAAAATATGGAAGCAAAAGATTATTTTGGTCAAGAACGACACAAAGAATTAGTTGTTTAATGCTTATTGTGATAAAAGAATTCACAAAAAAATTCAAGATTATAGAGTTCTGTTTTCTCTTACTTAGCACAACACAGACTGCCCCGAGCTTACACACTGAAATGAAAGCAACACCAACATACACCGACACACCCGAACAATGAGAAAGATGCGAGCAAAACATAATCGAAGCCAGATGATCAAAACCATATAGCTTGTGTTTTCAAAACCAACATGTTCAAGCTGATTCAATACGCCTACAATCACGAATGATTGCTTTTTCCATTGCCTCTACTGCCACATTACCATTGCCAAGAAAGATCAAGCAACCATTTCCACTCTACTTGCACTTTACATAAGCTTCTTTGCACTCCCTTTGATTTCGTTGTAGATTAACTTTTCAGATGACAAATATTCGATACACAATCCATCATGGCCCTTCATTAAAATATATATATAACTCCGCATACCCTCATCTACCCGAGGTTGACGTTGAGATAGTGTAAGATTTTTGAGATACACAGATCTAGATCTGCAAAACAATAAACAAGCTTGCAAGAGAAGGAAGGAAGCGAGCAAGAATTGAGAAAAGAATGAAAATTGATTCTACAATATTAGTTTTAGAATAAATACATAAAAGCAACTAAGTTAAGCTTAGTTGTACATGCAATAACTAATGCTAAATAAAGCTAAGTGTGCTTTATCTTATGTTAATGTGTACATGTGCCACATGCAAGCAATAAGTTAACTGGAGCTAATATAGGTGCATGTACACCAACACAACTAGTCTAAGTGCATGTACACCAACACCCTCCCTTAAGCATAACTTAGGTGAGTGTGATGCAAAATGAATGAGTCCCGGCAACACAGCCATTTTAGGTACCCATATACAATGCATAAAAAGGAGGAAAGAGGGAAAACCCAGTGGGAAGAAAACTCCCCCTCAAAATATAATGCAAAAGTAGAGAAAAGAAACCACTTCCCGTTCGACGGAGTACTGCAACATTGTATCATTTGCGCGGCTTCATAAGGCATACCATGATTTCGCTGGCGATGGACTAAATTCTGTTTGAATATCCTTGACTTTACTCTGGAGTTCTTGAATGTAGGAAATTGCGTCCCCTAATAATGAAGCTTTGTCCATCTTTGAGATGTTTGGCACCACTGCTCGCAATGCATAAAATCGTTGGTTAAGCTTCTCACGTCTTTGGCGTTCTGCTTCCACATGATTGAGGGGCTCTTCTCTTCCATTGGCTGGTTTCCTTCCCCTTTTTATTGGTCTACGCTCTTCAACCACCACGAGCCTACGCTCCGAGGCTTCCACATCCGAGTGTTCCTCAGATTCCATAATGGACGGTCGAGAAGTTACTACATTAAGTGAAGGGCCGACAACACCAAGTGGCGAAATTCTGCTAGGTTTTATCAGATCACGCGTATTATAAATCTCCCCAACCTCACCATTACTGATATGGCTCTAGTTCGGTGATTGCAACCCATTCTTATTGACAGATGAATAAGGTATCCTCTGTTCGTTTGTTACATAGGAAGCAGCATGGGCGTAAGGTGGATGGAAAACGGGCTGATAATGACGATCTCTGTCTTCCACTTTGTTGACAATAGCTTCGGTAGATTTGTTGAGTTCTTGGCCAAATATTTTCCACTCATGGGAAGGCTTTAGAGGTGGAGCAGCCTTGGCATTCACCCTCATTGGATTTGTGGGGAAGGGTACAACTAGAGAACCCTTCACTGCTTGTTGACCTCGATTTCCATCACAGGAATCTGATTGAGGAACAAAATCAGAAAATGTATACAGACGAGATTGATCATTTACCTTGCTAGATGCAATATTCAAAATGGTTTGCATGTCATAAATGCTCATAGAATCTAGGGTAGATTCCACTTTCCTTCCGCTGCCTGTGTGTGTCATCTGATACACTAAGAGAAGATTCACAGAAAGCCTTGGAATATGCAAGACATTTTCAAAACTTCCATCTTCGAATTGCACTCTTCCTTGTCCAGTTGCTGCAACTTCAGAATTATCCCCCATGAGAATGGGAGGACCTAAGTATGCATGTAGAGAAGAAAAGGATTCCTTTGAAGAGGCCATGATGTGAAGCTCCTGAATCGATGATCCAGTCTTGTGGTGCAGAATGAAGAGCAATCAAAGCATGCCGGTTACCTCTTGGATCTGGTGCTTTTTCTCCAGACTTCTTCTTAGCATTCTCAGGAATGTGGTCTCCAATATTGTGTTGCTTTAGTGTCTGTGCCATAAGATCTATAGTCTTCTTCATGCATGCAGATTCAGGATGAAAACCACGGTGGCAATAATTTCACATTGATTTCCCTTTCGTTCCTTTCCTTTCCTTTGAGCCAGATGATCCATCAGGGGGTTTGGGATTTGCCTTTCCTTTTGCATGCACAGTAAGTGCATGCGCTTTGGGATTTTTAAGTGTGCCCAATTTGATGAGCTTATCTTGCTCATGCATCAAAGACTAAATAAAAGAATCCAGTGACGGCATCTTCCAATCTGCACCAGTTGCAGATCTGACTGTGTGGAATGTAGAGACGAATACTGCATACTCTGGACCAAGTTTTGATAAAATGGAAAGAATCAACTGCTTTTCTTGCTTGGATTTGTCGATCCCGCATCCTTTCAGCTGCACCAACAAGGCTTTATACCTTGTGAAAAAATCTTGAATGTTCTCAAAGTTTCTCGGATCTAATGAGTTTAACTCATTTTCGAGAATGTGACCTTGCATTTCATCCTATTTTCCAAACAATTCTTCCAAAATTTTCCATACTTCATTTGGAGTTGAACATGATTCAACATGAAATAGCAGTTCCGGAGAAATAGATAAACATAGGATGCCGAAGGCCTCGTCCATGCGATTGAAATATCTTGTTTTCTCCATTGCCGATGTTGGTTCAACTTCCGTTCCCATGGTTATTCGAAATAAGCCTCTACTTCTGAGATGAAGTTGGATCTTTGGCTTCCATTCGAAATAATTATATGGAGTGAGAATTGCCGATTGTGGAAACTCCAATTTAGACTCCATTCTTTGTTGTTTAATAGTTTTTTTATTTTTTATTTTAAACTATTAAATTGAAATAATTTTATTATAAAATATTATGCAAACCACCAAATTATTGATATAATTATGATTGGAAACCCATTATTAAATTAAAAAATATATTATTGATATAATTGTGTTCTTAATCCTATTATTAAATTAAAAATTATTATATTGATTATGTTGAGAAATATTATATGAACTATAAGATTGTACCTATAAACTATTATGTGTATGATGAAATTCTAAATTCAAATGCTAGAGTAAGATTTACCGGCCAAAAATATTATCTAAATGCTACATAAACAATTATATTAAAATAACAAAAAATAAATATACATAATTGGTTAGCGTTAATTAAAATAATTATAAAAAATCAATAATGTCACTATGCTTGGTTTGTCATTAATTTCCAAGTAGGAAAGAAAGATGATGAAATAAAAATATATAACTAACACTTCTCCAGACAACAATTCTTTGCACGGTGATCGTATTCTAGCCGGCGAGCTTGGCCATGTACTCACACAGATCTACACTCCTTTGTTGTATATATTCTGTCTCGACATGCCTGACACGTAGAATGATGCCAATATCAACATATTTACTTTTATTCTCGAGTCGTAATGCTTGAAAGAGCATTCGACAAAGCACTAGTCAATAGAAGCATGACCTTGGGTGATGAAAATGGAAAGGAAGGGGTGAAAATTTTTTATACTCAGCAGAACAATTATTTCCACGTGCAGTCATACAAAAAACATAAAACAGACATGATTCTACTCTAATTCTATGCATATGTACAGAGGATTAGTTCTTCATATTACTTCCATTTTTCTGGGCTTTCCCGTGAGGGAGTTGAGCCCATACATGATCGGATATGAAATAGTTGGTGCAAAAATTACTCACAAATCAATTCGTAAATAACCAACAAACTAATGTCACTTATATACTATTGCAAGCATTATTCCAAATTTATTTTTAATAAAGGTAATAATAGTGAGATGCATAATTAATTCAATATTTAATAAAAATAATATGTAACACTTAAATCTTGGATGCGAGTGTTTTCAATGGTTGATGCGATGGTGGAGATATGGGCCGGCAAGTGGCGTAGCCACATGGCCACCTGTAATCCCACACACCGCGCCATAAAAATGTCTTACATCCCTTCATAAATGCGCTTCAATGCTGCACTCACACCAATTTACCACACCCATCCTGCCTCCGCTCTTCATTATGGAGAACTCAAGCACTCTTCGGCCTGCATCCTCGTCTGTTTATGCTCCTCTGCCTCTGAAATGTAACAGCCCCCTGGCTATCATGGAGCCAAGCACTCGCACGACAACAGGCAGGGGATGCCAAATTCTCTATTGTACAAAGTTCGGGAAGGGCAACCACTATTCGCAAAGCCTGTTATGTAACATGACCCTCGCTTCTGAGCCTTCCACCTCTGATAACGCCACACTAAATGACCATTTCTACTTCGTGCCTACTCCTCACAGTCAGTCACTTTCTCCCTATGAAATTATGCCTCGGCTACCTTAGCAAATGCGTTGCAGGAGGGGCAGCAGTAGAGGCAGAATGCTCCATTCTTCACCCTCAACTATCTCTAACTCCTCCTCCCCCTAGTGAAATCATTTCTCGGCTCGTTATCCTGATACATGTAGTGGTAGGGGTCGCACTCGCGTTGTTAGCTCCCAGCCTTCACAAACCTGTCCATCAGCTACTTCTTTCCCTTCCAGTTCTCAGCATTCCAGTTATACAGCTCACTTCACATACCAAGGCTCTCTGGATCGACCTCTTATCAAGGCCACCATAACAGTTATGTTTCAGGAGGACCCTTCCATTGCTGAAGGATGTCCCACTAGCACAATGGAGAAGAACGACACTACTTAGGGCAAGCCTTCTACTCTCAATTCTGATAGCAGCATAGCAGAATCGAGAAAATCTAGACCACCCCATGGTCGGCAAGAGTGAGAAGGAAGACACGGGGGAACTACAGAAAGAAGGGGATGACCTCGATGCCTACAGGTGCCTAATTCTTTAAGAATACCCATCGACACCAAATGTCAAGTAAACCAACACGTTTCTTCAGGTTTTAGGTTGCTGACACCCAGTCCTATGGGTTTATTTCTGCATTTTTAAGCAAAATAGTTAGTTTTGAAGTTTTTTTCAAAAGAATATCACACTATGTTCACATGATGGTTTCCCCTACGAGGGTAGCAAATCTATTTTGGACTAGATTGGTTTGCCTCTTCTGGGAAGTCTTCATTTTGTTTTGGTTGCAATATGCGATGAACTTTGGCTAAGAACTGCAGAGGCCAGTGCCTCCATGTATCATTTTGTTACAGTAATAGATTTTAGACATATTTAGAAAAAAAAAAAAAAATATTTAACATTTAAAAATTAAAACTAGTTATTAAAAAATGCAATACTAATCATAAATTAAATATCTTTATAGGAAAAATTATTTTATATTTAAAATATATTGATAGAAAAAATTTTTTTAATATGGATAATGTGGTTAATAAATAAAAAATTTCAATGTAAAATATATATATATATATATATATATATATATATATATATATAGTTAATATGAGGGAGACATAGGGTTATGCACCTTTCTTTTATGGAGCTTCAAAGTCATTTTTTTTATGCTTCAAGGATTTTGAGCTTTAGGTGTTGGGGATAATCTCACACATCTAATTTTTTCATTTGTTTTATCTTTCTTGGATGATTTCTCTTCTGAACTCAGAGATTTGGTTGGATTCTATTAAAGGGTTTTGGATTTTTGGGTTCACATCTTCTGCCTAGGGACACTTTTCTATGTAAGCCCTCTTTCATGGTGATGCTTGTCACCTCTAACAACCACTCTGTTATTAGTGAGATGATTATCAATATAGTGGATTACAGTAGTGATATTCCATGTTAGGATAGCATTTTTCTAACATATGAGGAGTTATTTAATGCAAATCCTAAGCCATTGGATCATGATATATCACTAGGAGGTGCAGATCAGAAAATTTATGCAATCAAGAATGGAAATGGCCCTAAATAACCATCAAAACATGCTCTCATTGAATATTCTGCTTTCTTAAGGTCATATATTCATGTTACTACTAGTCGGGAGGGTGTTGAGTCTTTGTCAAAGTGCATATAGAAGAAAATTGTCAATGATCATAAGCTAGTTAACATGGTGGCAGGAGAGGAAATTAGCCTTAAGTATATCCCAAAAAATCTCTAGAAAACAATGATTGGGGAGATTGCCCAAAAAAATTACCATGTTGACTTTTCTCAAGGGATGGAGTAATGAGTTTTAGAAACCTTTCCTCAATTACTTTCCTAATTCTCATTTTTTTTTTGCAAGGATGGTTATGTGCCTTTTTTTGTAAGGAATCTAATGTTGATAAGATTTGGGAAAAGAGTGGGAGTGGGGGAAGTCTAGCCTGTCACTGCAAAAGTGGAGAATCAATTTAGACCCTTATTGAAAACAAATCTATTTCTAGAATTTATGGGTTATTTTGACGCTTGCCACTAGTTTTTTAGTCCTCGTATTAACTAAAAGTCGTAGCCAATTGCATAGGTTATTTCATTAGTCTCTATCATGATTTATTCACAAAGGAATATCATCATTGTGCATGGATTGAAGTTGACGTGAACATTTGAGAAGGTTTGCAAGGGGAAATTGAGCTATATTTTCATGGGAAAATAAGACACAATTAATTAGTTATCAATTATTTTTGTTCAGATTTTTTACATTCTATTGGGTTGGTCATTTTCTTGAACTATAAGATAGGAATTTTCAAGGGAATTAAAGAGCTGACGAATATTTTGGTGAAGAAATTTGAATTTAGGAGGGCATCAAAGTATGCAAAATATTATCTTGAGGATATGGTCCAACCATCTACTGAAGCTAGTATGGTAAATATTGTCATGACTATAGCACCTAGAGGTACGAACTTAGTTCCACTAGCTCTATGTCCACTAAAAATATTAATTGTAATTTTAATGAGGTTTCTCCTTTTCCTCTCAACCCTACTATTTCTTTTGTGTTTGTCAATTTCAAAGATATGGCATCGTTAGGTTTAGATAAGCATCTATCTCTAATCCCTCCTCCCTCAACCCTTGAGTCTTGTCCACTAGTCCATTATTCAGAATTGTTATTAGAAGAAGCTAATTATTTTGATTTATACCATGATATGATAACAATGTTAAGGTTTATCAACCCAGAAATTAGGGTGAGGAGAGAATTCCTTATGACCCCAGGTCAAGATTTTTCCCTTCCTCTCATGCAATTTAAAGAGGGAGTTTAGCGAAGGATAGAATGGGTTCAATTGAAACCCATAAAAATTCAAATCCCTCCAAAGCTCAGATCAAAGCTAGAGAGAATATTAAATGTGAAAGAATGTCCATTATAGCAAGGGTACTTGGAGCCAGAAAAACCCCATCCAGAGTTTTTAAATGAAGATCCTATACCTTAACATAAGGTGTTTCGGAGGCACCCTGAATAACTAGCTCTCTGTTGTTTCTTAATTTTGCATAATATGGACATAGTACTTTTTCAAAAGACAACATTATCAAATGAAAGGGCCAAAACAATTATGGAACGTTACTTAAAATTTAGAATTTTAGTGCTATTGTTGATTAAGGACTCTTACGTGGAATCCTTTTTCATGGAATCCCTCCCTTAAAGCTCTATTTCCAAAATATGATTAAGGTTTTCCTCAAGAGGAAGTAAGAATTTTGAAATTTTAAGGCCTATATATGGATAGGAAAGAGGTTGTACATGTTTCAATAGTGAGATTCGAGATCCATAGATTCATCGAATGATAGTCCCAAGATGATTGTACTAAGATTGAAGTATATTTTGAAAAATAATGTGGAAAAAGGTATACAGATACATCATTTTTTTTCAAGAAGCAATCTAAGATATACCGTTTACGTCCTCACAAAAATATAAAGCAGTTTTCTAGGTAAAAGAATATGTGATATAAAGTAATTAAAAAAATATTTTTTCATGGTTAAACCATTTCAAGTAGTCTTGTTATTGTACATTTTGGCTTTTATTTAGGTATATTTTTATTTTTATTTTTAGGCAAGGATTTGTTGTAATTGCAAGATTAAACTCTGTAATTTGTAAAATTCAAGTGTCCAAAGAGACTTTCAAAGAATTGAATTTTGTTATTGCACTAAGAAGAAAAATCCACACAACAATATGAGTGGGGTGTGTAATTCCTTTGTCCCTTTTAAACTAAAAATAAAATATTATCTAAAAATAAAAAATGTAAACTATAGTAAAAAATAAAAATGAATATTATAAAAAATCAATAATCTCACTCTCATTGTTCACTTTGTTGTTCATATGACAATCCAATAGAAAATATTTGTAACATAAATATTTCACTCACTCTTAACCATAAATAAAACGTTTCAATGCCCATGTGAGACGATATTACTTTATTTCATCTTTAGAGAGAGACAAAATAGTGAAATGAAATATATATATATATATATAGAGTCACTAGGAAGATGTATAACTTTTGTAATGTAAGAAAATACGAAAGTATGTATGTCTACATTTTTATTATCATGTTAAAATTATAAGATTCTTAATATAATAGTTTAAAATTTACAAGATTTTTTTATGGTTAATCTAATTTAACATGCATATTGTTTATTATAATATATTATTTATAACACCATAGTACCATTAAAGCATTATAAGTTTGGTTTGAAACACCAAAACCATACTAATATTTTTATTAATATATTATTTTATAATTTATAGCTACCGTAAATACAATTTAATATATATAATATTTTTTAATATCATTTTTGTTTATTATAATATATTATTTATAACACCACAGTAGCATTAAAGCATTATAAGTTTGGTTTGAAACACCAAAACCATACTAATGTTTTTATTAATATATTATTTTATAATTTATAGCTACCGTTAATACAATTTAATATATATATAATATTTTTTAATATCATTTTTATGTATTGGTTATGGTTAAAGCACACGAAAGTGGTAATATTTTTCTTAATATAGTATTTTATAATTTGCAATTATATTAGGGTTAATCTCATTTAATATATAAAATATTTATTGTAATATATGATTTATAGCTATAAATTAAGCTTAAAGTAATATAGATTAGGTTTAAAGCATCAAAACAAGTTAGATGTAGAAGAAATACACTTAGTCATCCTAGAAAGGATATATAGAATGGACAGAGTTTGCAGGTAGTTAGGAGGAAAAGATTACGCAAGAAAATGTTTGATAGTGATGAAACTCTTTTTTATTCATCGTGTTTTTACTCTCTTTTTGGGCGTCTTCTCCCATATCTTTGGGCATATTTGAATCAGTTTTTGACATATTTGTGGAATGATGTTTAGGTTTTAGTTTTTGTGTAGTGACCACTTTACCCAATATATCAACTTCAATGATTCATTATAAGAAACGACTAATAAATGAAGAAATTCTAATGTTAAAACTTTTTATTCTATTATATGGTTTTATAATTTTTGCATTGTAATCTACAACAACTTTATAAATTTAAATATAAAATTCAACGGTGAGAAATTTATTTTTTTAATTATTAATATAAATAATATTTTACCCTATTATTATGTTTAGGTTATTAATTGATTTAAAGAATTTTATAGATATTAATAGAACAAGTGAATTTAAAAATATAAGCTCTTTAACATTATTTCACCTTTTCACTATGTTTTTTTTATCTCTTTTTAAACTTCTTCTCCCAGATTCTTGGACATATATAAAATGTTGGGTGTGGAGCTTGATTTTCTTCTTTATTCAGAGGTATCACTGCATTGGACCCCGGTTCGTATTATGGCCGCAAAGCCGCCCGTAATATTTGCGTTGCAAGGGGGATCGCGGGGGGGGGGGGGAGCGACTGCGATCTTTGGGAGCCCCTACCTAGCGGGGAATTGGGGGCAGCGCCCCTGAAGATAAAAATAGATGTAAAATTGCCTTGTAAAATGTTGTAATTTCGTAGTCAATCTGGGTCATTCATTAGGCAGAGATTTGATGGTAGAAGTTATGTTTAATTTAGGTTTTTTTTCCCTAGAAGGAAACCACTCACTATATATGATGGAATTGTATTGCGTCTATGTAGATCTATATCCTGAGTGAGAAAGAGAGAGGAGATTGTGTGAGAGCGAAGAGGGAACTACAGTGGATCTATTGTAGGTTGTATCTCTTCAGTTTGCTGGATAATATAAAAGGAAGGGCTGGATGTTTCTCCGTGGACGTAGCCCAAATTGGGTGAACCACATATATTTGTGTCTCTCTTGTTTTATGTGTTTTCTATGTTTATATTTCTACAATATATTTTATGTGTTCCGTTACTCTACAATATATAATTTTCTAACAATTCATATTGAAGTCGAAGGTCTATTTGGCTGATAAACTTGCAGGAGAGAAGGGTTCCTGGTTCGAGTGGGAGCAATCGTGGAAGATGGTAGGTTTAGGGTTGAAAAATTTAACGGCCAAAACTACCAGTTGTGGAAGATGCAAATGGAAGATTATTTTACCAGAAAGATCTATACCAACCATTGAGCAGAAAGGAAAAGAAGTCGACAAGCATGACAAACATAGAATGCGATATTCTCGATAGAAAGGCACTTGGAACAATAAGGTTGCGCCTAGCAGTGTCGGTAGTGTTTAATCTTTCAAAGGAAATGACAACAGAGGGTTTAATGAAGGAATTTGCCAAACTATACGAAAAACCCTTGGCTTCAAATAAGGTATTTCTTATGAAGCATTTATTTAATATGAAAATGTCAAAAGGTGCATTTGTTGCTGATCATTTAAATGAATTTAATACAGTTACCAGTCAGTTAAGTTCTGTAGGGGTAACTTTTGATGATGAAGTTAGGGCTATGTTATTTTTATGCTCATTGCTAGAAAGTTGGAATGGTTTAGTTATGGCCATTAGTAACTCTATCTCTGGATCTAGTACTTTAAAGTTTGATGATGTTGTCGGTGCAATCCTTAGAAAGGAAATGTGACGGAAAAGCTCCAATGAGACTAGGGGAAGAAAAATGGAAAGAGGAAAGAGCCCAAGATATCGCAGTAAGTCAAGGAAAGGTAGATCCAAGTCCAAATCGGGGATAGTATGCTAGAAATACGGGAAGAAATGACACCTTAACAAAGACTGCAAGTCTCGAAAGGGAAAAGAAGGAGACGTGGAATAAGAAAACAATCATGAAGCGAATCTGACAGGTGATGTGTTGCAAGATACTTTGATTCTTTCATTAGAAAATATTATGGATGCTAGGGTGGTATAATGAAGGGCCTCATTCCATTCCACACCTGATAGGAAACATTTTCATGATTACGTTCAGGGATATTTTGGACAGGTTCGATTGGGTGATGATAAACCCTGTAAAATCATTGGAATGGGTACAGTTTTAATAAAACAATAGAGCAGAAATCAATGGTTGCTGAAGGAGGTAAGGCATGTTCCAGATTTGAAGAAAAATATGATTTCAACAGGGCAGTTGGGAGGTGAAGGTTTTGTGACTACTTTTATAGATGAAACCTGAAAGGTCATTAAAGGAACCCTTGTAATATAAAAAGAAGAAAAGGTTGGTACATTGTATTTGTGCAATGCTATTTCTAATTTTGTTAATTCTTTAACCTCTACAGGAGAAGATACAACATTGTGGCATCATAGGCTCGGGCACATGAGTGAGAAGGTGAGAAGGGGATGCAGATTCTTCACTCAAGAAATTTGTTTCCAGGTTTAAAACATGTTGATTTAAAATTCTGTGAGAATTGTGTTTATAGAGAACAGAAGAGAGTCAAATTCCTAAAAGTTGGGAAAGAAAAGAAGAGCAAAAAATTAGAGCTTCTCCAAACAAATGTATAGGGACCTCCTCAGGTATCATCTTTCGGTGGCTCTCATTAAAATGTTACATTTATTATTGATGCAACCAGAAAAACCTGGATTTATTGTATTCGAAATAAATATGATGTTTTTGATACTTTCAAGAAATGGAAAGCTTTCGTTGAAAACGAGACAAGAAAAAGGTTAAAGTGTCTCAGATCATACAATGGAGGTGAATATTGCAGCAAAGAGTTTGATAGGTATTGTTCGAAGAATGGAATTCGTAGAGAGAAGATAGTTCTAGGGACACCACAAGGAAATGGTGTGTTAGAAAGGATGAATAAGACAATCATGGAGCGTGCAAGGTGCATGAGATTGCATGCAGGATTTCCTTTACAATTTTGGGCAGATGTGTTAGAGAATTATATACTATAGAGCAATGGAACTCATAAAATATATTACAGAAATATAAACACAGAAAACACTTAAAACAAGAGAGACACAAATATACGTGGTTCACCCAATTTCGGCTACGTCCATAGGAAACAACTAGTCGTTCCTTTTATATTATCCATCAAACTGAAGAGATACATCCTACAGTAGATCTGTCGTAATTCCCTCTTTGCTCTCACAAAATCTCCTCTCTCTTTCTCACACATAGTACAGATCTACATAAATGCAATACAAATCCCTCATATATAGCAAGGAGTTGACTCTAGGGCAAAAAACCATAAATTAAACATAACTTCTACTGTCAGATCTCCACCTAATGAACAACCCCGAGTGAATACAAAATTACAACATTTTACAAGGCAATTTTACATCTATTTTTAGCTTCGGGGGCATTGCCCCAAATCCCCTGCCAAGTAGGGGCTCCCAAAGATTGTAGCCGCCCCCCTTGGACCCTCCTTGCAGCGCAAATATTACGGGTGGCTTTGCCACCACATTATGAACTAGGGTCTAATGCGGTGATACCTCTGAATAATGAAGATAATCAGGCTCCACACCCAACAAGATGTTATAGATACTACTATTTATCTAATAAATAGAGGGCCTTCAAATTCCTTGGATGGTGGTATTCCAAGAGTCATGGACAGGTGAAAAGGTAAACTACTCATTTTTAAAGACTTTTGGTTGTGAAGCCTTTATCCACATTAATAAAGAAAATAGAACAAAGCTTGAGGCAAAATAAAAAAACAAAGGTACATTTATTGGATATGGTGTTAATGATTTTGGTTATCGCTTTTATGATTATGAAAAACACAAAATCATTAGAAGGAGAGATGTCATATTCAATGAAACGTTTTCGTATAAGGATCAACTACAGGAAAAGAAACAGGAAAAAGAAAACAGAGAATGCACAGTGTTTGATGAGATCACAAAAAAAGTGAAGGTGCTTGAAAATCATAATGATTAACAGCTAAAACAACAACAACAACCACAACAAAAAAAAGCACCTCAAACGCCTGAAAGTGGTGTTAGAAGATCTACCAGGATAAGTATACCCCATGAACGATACTCTCCCTCATGATATTATGTAAATTGTTGATTCATTCTAGTGAACCAAAATGTTATGAAGAAGCTTTGCAAGTAGAAACCAGGAAGAAGTGGGTGCAAGCCATGAAAGAAGAGATGGACTCCTTAGCACATAACCATACTTGGGACTTAGTCAGGTTTCCTATAGGTAAAACAACATTGCAGAATAGATGGTTTTATAGGTTAAAGGAAGAAGATGGAGGTAGAAAAAGGTATAAAGCTAGACTTGTAGTAAAGGGGTTTTCACAGAAAAAGGGTATAGACTTTGATGAGATATTTTCTCCCATTGTTAAAATTACTTCAATCAGAACTATTTTAAGTCTAGTAGCAGCTAAAGATTTCCATATTGAGCAATTAGATATAAACAAAAATTTTCTCCATGGGGATTTGGAGGAAGAGATATATATGAACCAACCCCAAGGATATGAGGTAAAAGGGAAGGAGAAACTAGTGTGCAGTTTGAAGAAGATCTTGTATGGATTAAAATAGGCACCAAAGCAGTGGTATCTAAAATTTGACAAGTTTATGTCTGAACAAGGTTATACTATATGTCACTCTAATCATTGTGTTTATCTCAAAGGGAAAAATGATGGCAGCTATATTACATTGTTATTGTTTGTAGATGAAATGCTTGTCGTAGGTTCTAACATGCAGGAAATAAATGTTCTCAAAAGAAAATTGGCAAAATCATTTGCAATGAAGGATTTGGGTACTGCAAAACAAATCCTTGGTATGAGAATGACTAGAGACAGGAAGAATCAAAAATTAACATTGTCTCAAAGTGAGTACATAGAAAAGGTGTTGAAAATATTTAATATGCAGAATGCAAAACCAGTTAGTATACCTTTGGCTAGCCATTTCAAACTAAGTAAGGAGGTGTGTCACAAGACTCATAAAGAAAAGACTAATATGTTTAAAGGTCCATATGCATTAGTAGTTGGAAGCTTAATGTATGCAATGGTCTGCACAAGGCCTGATATTGCACATGCAGTCAGAATTGTAAGAAGGTACATGAAAAATCTAGGAAAAGATAATTGGATGGCGGTGAAGTGGATTCTCAGGTATTTAAGAGGTACCATAAATCAAGCATTATGCTTTGGTGGTTCAAACATTGCTCTACAGGGATATGTTGATGCAGATATGCTGGGTGATAGAGGTAACAGGAGGAGAACCATAGGGTATGTGTTTATTGTAGGTGGAGCTGCTATCAGTTGGGTTTCAAAACTGCAAAGTGTTGTTGCACTCTCAACAACAGAAGCATAGTATGTTGCTGCTGCAGAGGCTAGTAATGAAATGATTTGGTTACAAAGGTTTCTGGATGAATTGGGTAAGAAGCATGAGTTGGGTAGGTTATACAGTGACAACCAGAGTGTCATACATCTTGCATAGAACTCTGCATTTCATTCTAAGACAAAACATATACAGGTCAAGTATCATTTCATACGGTCAGTGTTGGAAGATGGACGATTGAAGCTGGAAAAGATACACACTAGCCAGAATCTTGCAGATATGTTAACAAAAGTTGTAACAAGGGAGAAAATAAGATATTGCTCAGTTTCAATTGGTCTTCATGTATGATGATGAAGATGAGAAACAACCCGGTCCAAAGTGGATTCATTTTCCAGCAAATAAAGAAGTGGTGGAGTTGCTATAATCAGTCTGTAAGTGGGGAGATTGTTGGGTGTGGAGGCTGATTATATTCTTTATTTAGAGGAATCATTGTATTGGACACCAGTTCCTAATGTGGCAGCAATGCCACCCGTAACATTTGTGCTACAAGCTGGGTCCAAGGGGGGGCGGCTGTGATCTTTGGGAGCCCCTCCTTGGCGGACGATCGGAGGCAATGCCCCAAAGCTAAAAGCAGATGTAAAATTTCCTTATAAAATGTTGTAATTTCATAGTCAATCTGGGCCATTCATTAGGTGGAGATCTGACAATAGAACTTATGTTTGATTTAGGGTTTTTTTCGTAGAAGGCAACCCCTCGCTATATATGAGGGAATTGTATTTCGTCTATATAGATCTATATTCTAAGTGAGGAAGAGAGAGGAGATTGTGTGAGAGCGAAGAGAAAATTACATCGGATCTGTTGTAGGTTGTATCTCTTTAGTTTTCTAGATAATATAAAAGGAAGGGTTGGTTGTTTCTCCATGGATGAAGCCCAAATTGGTTGAACCATGAATATCTCTGTCTCTCTTGTTTTTATGTGTTTATATTTCTGCAATATATTTTGTGTGTTCCATTACTTTGTAATATATAATTTTCTAACATAAAATTGGATTTAGGGTTTACTTTTAGAAATAATTATGGAATGGTTTTCCCATTTCATTTCACTTTACCCAAAAATAAGATAGAATGACTTCAGTAATGCATCATAAGTAATGATTATTTAATTTATTAGGACGACATATCTAAGTTCACAATGAGGCTTTCAATCAATGATCACTATGTTTGCATTCAAAGTGATAACTATAGTGTTATTGGTATATGGAAAATGTTACCAATAAGCGAAGAAAATTTTAGGATAAACACTTTTTTCTTTTAATATGATTTTATAATTGAGTCAATTTTCCTGTAACTTGCAAAAATATTATAAATTTAAATATAAAATTCAAGAGTAGTTATTAATGTAAATAATATTTTACATTATTATTATGTTTAGGTTATTAATGTTTCCAAAGAACTTTATAGATACTTATAGAGCCATTAAAATTTAAAACATAAAGTCTTTACCACATTGTTTCACTTTTTCACCATATTTTATATTCTCCTTTCAAACTGCTTCCCCCCATAGTTTTGAGCATATTTGGAATAAGATTTAAGGTTTTATTTCAAGAGTATTTGTGGAATGCATCATAAATAATGGCTATTTAAGTTTTGTTTTGAATCAATGGTTACTATGTTTTCATTCAAAATAACAATGATTAATTTTTTTGGGTTTCTAATATATGAAGAATCTTACCAATATATAAAAAAAAATTAAGGTTGAACATTTTTGTATGTTTTTATAATTGACTCATTTTTATTGACTTCACTATAACCTAAAAAATAATTATAGATTAAAAAAATCATATATTCAAATATAAAATTCAAGAGTGATATTGTTTCTGATTGTTAATGTAAATAATATTTTATAATAGTATTTTTTAGGTTATTAGTGCTTTCACAGAGTTTTATAGATATTAATAAATACATTAAATTTTAAAATATACTCTTTACCACAATTTTTTTGCTTTTACTACAATACACTGTTATATTAAGTTTACAATTTTTTATTGATTTAAAAAAATATATTATATATAGGTTTATAATATATCTTATAAAAATAAAATATATGAATGAGAATAAAACATTCACATAGTGTAATTCATAATTAAAAATTAATGAATTTAAAAGAAATATTGGATGAAGTGAGTAGTAGAATATTTTTCTTTAATGTTATAATTATAAGAGAGATAAACTAGAATATAGTAATAATATAGAATATATAAAGTTCATAATGTTTCCAAATTGTTATAATAAGAGAAATATGCCACTACATGATTGCAAGTTTAGACATATTAAAAGATAAAAAATGTAGTGTATGAATTATTTTCCTCATTTTGAAGTTGGTATTTGAAACATAAGAGATGTGTAATTGAAATTTAGCTAGTCTACATCTATCTTAATTCAGGATCTATCAACCCCCAAGAGTGATCAAATCTCTCGAGGTGAAAATCTTTGTCTAATTTTTGCACTCGAAAAAGAGGTTTTCACCTCAAAATATTTGATCCCTCTCGATACTTCATAGATACACAATTAAGATGTATCCCTATCCATTCTTCGTACCTACAGATTTAAGACAAATCCCTCTTGATGCTTCATAGATCCATACTTAAGATGTAGGATAGTACTTTAATTATTGTACTTTTAGTAGTATTTCAATATATTTGTATGGAATGAACAAAGTTTGTGCTTCAATTTAAATACTCCAGAAGGCTTGGAATATAAAGATATCCATGAGGATAATGTATGAATAAGAATGATGTTACAAATGAGAGTGAAAGGCCTTCTTATATACTAGGTAGGTGCCTCATCATGGAGAGTCATGTCTCATTAGACATGCCTCTTCAGTATTAATTACTAATTAGCTAATCATTATTACATTTATCCTCATTATTTATATTTATATTATTTATACATATTTATTCATAACATTGTCTTCCTCCTCAAAAAATCTGTCCTTAAAGCTTGTTGATGCAAAAGGCTTGATCTCTGTTTCAATTTCGAATATCTTCGCATCTCGGCATTGTCATCTTCGTTGATAACAGTTGATATGATCTTCTAACTAACAAACAAAATTGTTGCATTCAGGAGAGATTAGACCATCCTAGATTAATCTTATGTGGAGTATTCTGATCATTGGAATTTTGTAATGAATCGTCATCATAGGACTAGATTGAGGTTATATCAATATTCTTTGGAACATCAATTAGTTGTTTTTGTTTTGAATAGTCCTAATATGTAGCTTGTTTGAGTTGTCTACTCTCATGATTCAGATGTCCATAGGGATCTTTTCTGGTTTGACTTTTACTTATTACATGTGTCGAATTTTTTTGATTCACTTGAGGTGATGATGTTATTGAGTTGGTTGTAGAACTTTCACTTGGGATGTTTATCATCTGAACTGCAACATCTAAGTGTGTATTTTCTTCAACTGACTTGTCTTATTCTTGAGTTGTCATATTCACTGGGTTGATGTTCATTTTTTCTTCAACTTCAACTATTACGAATGGGGATTTCGATACTTCTTGTTGAGTAAGTGATCCAAAATGGATCTTGGATGAACCTCTAAGTCTAAAAGACTTCATAAAAGTGGTAAAGAGTGCTAAATGGTGCAAATCACATGTAATTCGAGTCGGATAAAGAAAAGTGTCAAAGGTCGAGTTGTATATAAACATTGCATCAGAAAAGGTTCAAAGGGAGGACTTAAGCAAAGGCGGAAGGACTCCCCAATAGTGATCTCCGATATATTGCAATCGGAGGAAGGCCTTCATGTGATATTAGAACCCCGGGTTGTTACGATTGCGATATGCGATACGTCGATTCAGCGATCAGGATTGCAACCATACAAAGGGTCGTTGACATATGCGATATTGCGATGAGCAATGATGTGATCACATCTGGACTGTTGGATCGCGAGTTTGATCGGACGATGGAGGACACATGGCGCATATCGCATCATTGTTGTGTTAAGTCCATGGATCAGGGCTCCTGCCTGTTGCGATTGCAATATGCAATTAGAGCACGGACCTGATGGGATTATAAACGCGGTTAAATAAATTTTGAAATCTGAATTTTTAGATTTTCTGTGTATTGGGTTTTTTGGCCATACGCCTGTGAGATTGCGATTTGCGATGACAGGACGGACCCAAGAGGTTTATAAATGCGGCTTTATGTTATTTGAGTTCTGAGGTAAATGGTATTTCAGGCAGGCTTCAGGCGGTAAGCAGTATTGGAGAGGCTCCGCCCAATTCCACACACTGACCAACACGTAGCATGCCACAGAAGAGAGAAAACCGATTTTTCGGGCGGGTTATCTTCGTGGAAGTGGGCCGCCCGAAATGATCGTCAACCGTTGATTATCGATCACTGATCGGACGGTGGACGATGAATGAGTTGTTTTATGACCCGAAAGGATTATAGGAGCGATTGCATATTCTAAGTTCCAGCTCATGGCTAATGAATGTGTTTTCGTGCATTTTCCTGTGTATTTCCATTATATTGATATTTTGAGATTAATGGCAGGAGGAAGGCCAAACAACCGGGTTGCCCGTGCGCTCTGGTTCATTTCAATGGAAAACTGCTTCTTGTAATGAAACAGACGGTCTTCAATGATGGAGGTGGACTGTAACTGATGTTTTACAAAAAGCACAGAGGACACAGTTAAGAGGGGATTCACAAAGGCTGAGAGATAACACAGAGAGCTCGAGAAAGCCATAGAAGCCACTAGAGGTTGGGAGCGATGGAAAAGGGGTGATTCCTCAGAGAGCTTGAGCGCAGTAGAGTTGCAAAGCCAGAGAGCCCGAGCGTAGCAAAGTTGCAGAGCCAGAAAGCCAGAGAGCTTCAGAGCTAGAAGGTTGATAGAGGCAGAGCCACCAGAGGTTGGGAGGCAGAGCCACAGTCCAAAAGGAGCCACCAGAGGTTGGAGGCTTGATAGAGGCAGAACCACCAGAGGTTGGAGCAGGGAAAATTTTAATAACCCCCCCTAAATTTATAAATATAATAAATGGGCGAATCTCCATGGTATATAGGAAAAATGGAAGGTGATTTTATCAATAATATAATTTGTATATATAATTTTTTGGCGAATCTCTCATCAGGCATGACAAATATTTTACTCAATTATAAAATCTTGTAAGACCTTGACGAGTCTTTCACTAAATAATATAACTTTGTAAAGTCCTAGTGAATCTTAGCATAGGCTACATGGTGGTTTAATTCCCCTATTTAAATAGGCTACATTCCAGGTGAATACCATGTGCCATTTTGGTGAATACCATGGGTGAATACCATGTGCCATTTTGGTGAATACCATGGGTCAATACCATGTGCCATTTTTATTTTTATTAATTCTAATATTAGGGTTAATACTGGTTTTTTGCATGGTATTAATAACAATCTAGTCCATAGTATTTGTCCCATAGTATTTTGGCCATAGGTTTCACCTAAATATAACCCATTTTTTGAGTGTTCATAAATATAAGGTGACTTATGGAGTAAATATAAAAAAAATGTTTTATTTGTTTACCATACCTCTCGTTTATTTATATTTTTACTAATTTACCATACCTCTTTTACAAATATGGTATTTGGCCCATAGGATTCACTTCAATAAAACCTCTTTCTTGAGCCTTCATAAATAGAACGAGGGTTATGGACTAAATATAAAAAGAGGTTTTATTTATTTACGATACGTCTAGTTTATTTATATTTTTATTTATTTACCATACCGTTTGAGTAAGTATAAAATGACTTTTTATTTATTTACCATACCTCCACGTTACCTATATTTTTATTTGTTTACACCGTTACATGTATATAAGGTGACTTATGGAGTAAATATAAAAAATGTTTTATTTATTTACCATACCTCTCATTTATTTATATTTTTATTAATTTACCATACCTCTTTTATAAATATGGTATTTCGCCCATAGGATTCACTTAAATAAAACCTATTCTTGAAAATGGGCGAATGGATTCACTTAAATAAAACCTATTCTTGAAAATGGGCGAATGGAAGGTTGTAAGTCCTAATTTCAAGGGCTAAATTTACCTTTTTTACCCTCTCCCTTAAAATAAGGTGGGCTATTTGAGGTGATTTGTAAAAATGTACTATGATACAAAATATTCGCCCACTAAAAATTTAAAACCACTTAATTTCGCCAAAGGGCGAACATTCGCCCCTAAAATTATCCTTGGGTTGGAGGTAGAGCCGCAGAGCCAGAGAGCTCCAATAGACTTCTAAAGAGCCATGAGGCTGCAGTGAAGTTGCAACACAACAAGAGATCGAATGATCGAGCTATGGCTGGTGTTTGAGGTGTGCTGAAGACAAGAGAAGGAGTTCCAAAGACAAATGCATAATTCTGAGGGAGTCGGAGAAGTTAGAAGCTCAAGAAGCTCAGAGCACTAACTGAAGGAGTCAAGTCCAGAGAAGCCTAGACCTATCTATAGAACAAGGACAACCAAGGGTAAGATGGAATTCTAAGCCCATTGGTTCAATTTTAAACCAATGGAGTTAAGTGTAGCACTTGTAAAAGAATTGAAGCCATAATCCCAAAGAGCCTAATCTAGTTGATTAGAGCTCAAGGAGACGTAGCCCAAGATATTAGGGTGAACTCCTAATTAAACTTGTTGTCTTTATGTGTTTGTTTATTTGGTGCACTTATTGTTATGTGCGTTTACATATCTATTTAAGCAAATAAACTTAAGGGAATTAAGCAGTTAAAGGCAAATAAAGACATACACCTACTTCAAGTTCTTTTATTTCCGCAAATTATCAATCATAAGCAAGATCTTGGGAATATATAAGCTTTGGAGTGGGAGAGGTTCTTGTAAGTTGGCAAGAAGCCTTTAGGACCCCATTTCAGATCAATAAGTTGCTCTAACTTGTGCTTTAGCGACTTTTTGTCACTTTTAAGCTTTTTTATCTGCGTAATAAGGTTTTGATTATAATTCCTTACACGTGAATTTTCATCTTTTTCTGAATTGTTGACTTTAACCTTAATATCCTTCTTTTCATCTTTTGAACTTTTGATTTGTTCTAATAATTTTTTATTAAGGTTCTTTAAGCATAAATTTTCCTCTTCTTATTCGGATAGGTGGTTCTTGAATTCCTTCTTTGTGACCGTAGTCTTCTTGAATTTTGCAATTGATTTTTCAACATGGTCCTTGAGGCAAGAAGGTTCTTCATCCTTTTCCATTACTTTTTTGTAATGATATTTGTAGGGTCTTCATATTCCTGTTGTAACGATTTCTTGTTTTGCCGAAGTTTGGTTATTTTGTCTTTCTCTTGATATTCCAACAACACTTTCTCGGTACACTGGATTACATCGTTTTGTTGGAGTGGTGATGGGCATTCAACTTACAATTTGGATTCCATTTTCTTTGTTTTCTCATTAAAATCTACATGTTGTCGCTTAAATATTTTCATTAATTGTTCTATATCTCTTGCGATTGATTGTTTTTGTTCATCACTTAGAAATTCGACTAAGGTAAAAATTTTGTAACATTTTTTGGAAACCACATTTTGATTTCGGAATGACTCTTGACAATTAGAATATCCTTCTGAACCAAATGAACATTTTGAAAAAAATCCCTTACTTCTTGTGGACACCAATTGTTTGTTTTTTTCTTTACTTATTTTATCTCCTTCATTATTTACTTATATATATACACTTTATAAAAATCCTTAATATATATTACCCATTTCTTTTTTTTAATGAACTTTGAAAATATAAAAATATATTCTATTTTTAATTATCTTCCACTCTCTAATGATATTTTAGTAGAATTTCAAAGAGTAACTCTTATAATATTCCACTCACTTTTAAAGTATTTTGTGAATGTGTTTTTATAATGCTTCATTGTACTTTTGCTTTGAATTTTAATTGAAAAATTATTTTATATATATATATATATATATATATATATATATATTTTCACGTTTGTATTTTAGTGAGTCTTTGGCCACATAAATTTTTAGTCACTCTAATAATAACCATTCAAAACTTTAATAATAATTCTTTTTATAACTCTATATTTTTTTTTGCAAAATACCCCTGAGATTATAGTATATTTATTTTTAACTCTTTGATAATTTTTAATTAAAGTGTACTTATTTATTTTAGTCTTATAATAGTTCTTTGGAATTTATTACCTCACTTAAAATTTATAATTTAAAATATAACCCTAGTTATACTTATCAAAAGAATATCTAATTACGAGATGGAATATGTTAATGTAACACCAACCCCAAGTTTCCAAATTGACCTTAGTTACGACCTCCGCTTCTTCAGATTTGATAAAGATATGCCAACTTGGAATTTTAAATCTCAACACCACATAATGACCGATGGAAAATAATCAATTCAATTAGGCGGAAGTTGTATGGACGCGACCGTACAAATAAAGCTCACAAATTGGGAGTGGTATAACAAGGAAATGTAGGCGGGTTTAATGATAATGATTTGTACAAGGATAAAAATTAATGGTTGTGAAGCAATCAGAACTCGTATTGATGGGTTTAGGGAAAATATAATTCAGCCGTTGTGGGCATGTAAGAATTAATGGAAATGTACAATTGTATTTTTGAAGTGGTGTCAAGCCATAAGCAGACAGGGTTGGCGCAGTGAGAGAACGCTACTGGAAAATCTAGCACAACAAAAGAATTAGGTTGCAGGTGGTCTGGCTGTTACGAATGAGAAACTGACAGCAATAGTTGAGGCTGATAGAGCGTCGACAATTGGTTTCTCTCTGGCTCGATAACTACAATGGTGGTGGCCTATGGGAACAAGTGCAGCGGTGGTCGGTTTTCAACTGTCACGGTGGGTTGTGCCTTCTTGGTGTTTTTTTTGTTCTATAATTTTTTTAATAATATTTTAATATATGAATTTTTGTTTTTATTTGATATTCTATTTTTATATATAAACTTTTTGTTTTTTTATCAATATATATATATATATTTTTCTTTAATATAAGTTTTTTTTTTAATATTTTAACTACATATATATCAAGTAGTACAAGGAGTCAAATTTCTTCAGGTGCATACTTTTTTTAAGTTTTATAGTCTTAAAAACGTTTGCAAATCAAAAAATTTAGTCCGTCTAAATACTCGTTAGATGAGTAGTTAATATAGGTAAATGAATAATTAAGATAGATATATACACACATTTCCTTTGTTATATATTATTTTAAAAAATATAATATTTATATTAAATAATAATTATACGATAAAATACTATTAAATAATAAATAATATATACAATCAACTTAAAACTATATACTGTAAATATTTATTATAAAACAATATATTAATTAAATACTCATACAATGTAATTATATATAGTAAATTTTGTTTTAAATATAAATACATAATATTATATAATATAATATATAGAGATCTAAATGGATATGAATATTATAATTATTGTTGGATATTTTATTTTAGGAATTGGTAAAAAATTGTAAATATATAAATAGAGGAAAATGAACACTTAGAATAGGAAGCAAGCAATCTTGGAATATGAATTTTAAAAGTGAGAGCTTTTCTTGTTTTATAATGATCTTTACTTTAATGTAAAGTATGAAATTTTAAGGGAGTTATATTCATAGCCTCACATGGTATTAGATCAAGCATTCACCCCAAAGAAATTATTGTTCAGCAAAGAGGTGGAACAATCTATTGTCATGCTCATATTTGAAAACATTCATTGTGGTTCATTTTCATTGTCTGTTCACAATTCTATAATGCAATCATTAGTCTAAGACATCTGACCTTGTGGAGAAAGAGAGTGATCTACAGGAAGATCTGAAAATGGTCCAAAAAATCAAATATATAATGCTGTAGATACAAAAGAAGAGAATAGCTTAGAAGTTTAAGAAAAAAATACTAGGGGTTGTCTTATGAGGTAGTCATGACAATTTTATAAGAAATGTAAACATTCTCTTTATTAATTAATTATAAAATATATTGTATAAAAATCAGAATCTTTAATACATAAACCGAATGCTTTAAGATGTTTATTTTTTATTAGTTTTAGAGGTTCTTTTCCTTTTAGGTCTTGGATGTTGTCGAGAAAGGAGTGCACTTTTCCTTCTTTCCAATCAATTAAATGTTTTTTATTTGTGTATCTTTCTTGATTTCCAAATTTCTCCCCAACCCAATTCCTCCCTATTTATAGGGGGAAGCATGTGTGCTTAGTCCACCAAATAAGTAAAGTACACTAGAATGTTCCTGTAGACCTAATCAATGACTTATTTTGGGGACTCCTACCAGCATACTTCTCAAGAAAAGGCTTTCCTCATAAACGTATGTTGGTGAAGGTAGTTTTCAGTTTAAATCTTTTCTCCATATGAATATATCCCATTCATCCAACATCATACTCATTTCTTTATTATTTGCAAGCGATGTGCACAAGCCTTCACTTGCCTCAAGTAATACTCACTGTAAGAAACTTGTCCACTTTTTAGAAAATGTGATAGGGTATTATGGATTAGGAAATTTCGAAGATGGTATGTTAAGAATTTCATATTAATCATAGGTTTTCAAATTCATCAAGCAACTCATCATGCGCAAACATTCTTGATCCAAAATGGGACTCCAAATGATTGAGTAAACTCTTATCTTGGGACATCTCGGACGCTTTCTCTTTCGACATGTTAAATAAGTTGACATAAACAAAAAATTACCCAAAGGCCATAACCTAGGATCTTCCCTCATTTTCATTTGATAATGTTGGAAATTAGAATCACTAAATTTGTGAACGACCATCTTAAAGTGTGCATTATTACGGGATGGATATGGAAATTTACGAAAGTTATAATAGAATCTAAAACTCGCTGATTTTGTTTTTTATCATTTCTTGTAACTTTGAATTTGCATGTTTGGTAGGATGTGATTGTATAAACTATACAAATTTGTCTGAAGCTTTAGGCATTGCATTAACAACTCCACTTCCAAACCAATCAATGCAGTAGAGACACATCATAGTGCCAACACTTCTGATAAGAGATTTAATTTTCTATTGTTCACTTGAGTTATTATCTCTACATATTTCACATAGCCTTTTTCCAAGCTCACATGAAGTTTCAGGGATGGTTGTCAGTGGCACTTCCTCCGGCACTATCTTTAGATGTGTCTAACACTCTCTCAGCTTGTAATCTAAGCCAAAATACCCTCCAAAATATCTCCCTGCACCTGAACATTCTATTTTCTCCTCGTCACTAAGATATCAGTAATTTCATCCATGGATTTACCCATTGCATTCATAGTTCCTTCTTCAAAAAGTGATTCACATGCAAAAAAACAAGATTTCACTGATATCCTTGTTGAAAATAACCAGACATTATATTTTGAAAGCCATAATTTTTGACATAATAAAAGTATATGAGATGTTGAAATTATTCCTTCTCCTAGTTCTATTATAGTTGTTACCACCGAATAATCTTGAAGCGGTCGCTTCCCATGTTCCCCCAAAATAGGAGTAATTAATTCCATTTATATGCACATACAATTATTTTGAAGAAAATGATTGAAATCTTTTCATTTTCTTGCATCCTCATCACTTAATGTCTCTTTCAACATCCTACCAAGGGAACAAACACAAATAGCTATATAGATATTTTTGGCATATCCTCCACCTTCATGACCAAGATAAGTAAAAAGAGATCTTGAATGCTTCAATACAACCACTAAGGTACCCTTTCCAGTTGACACCATTTCAATCAGCTTTGTTTTGATATCTACCATGAAACCTCCTGCAACATGCCATTCAGTGACTACCCTTCTTTAGATGTCTTATTGATGTTCAATATAGTATTGTTGTTCAATACAGTGTCCCGACTATACCGAAAAGTTGCTCGCAATGGTTTTTCCCCAACTTATGAAACATTATTACTACTCGAAATTTACCTTTCACTCATCTGTTGGCATTATGACACAGGTGTTGTCCTTGATGGCAACTCTCTCAGATGAAAGATCACAATATAACAGGTAATCAGCAAAGAATGAAGAAAGAAAGGTATATGCAAGTTCACCATTGACCAAGCCGCGTATACACACATGTTCACTGTATAAAAAGTTGCGTATACGAACAAGGTATATGCAGGTTCACCATTGACCAAGTCATGTATACACACAGGTTCACTATATACAAAGTCGCGTATACATACACATGCACTTTCACAAGAGGAAAAGCGCATATACCTTGGAAAACTAAGTTTTTGGTTCGAAGTATTTGATCCATGGTATTGGTCCAAGGTATCGGGTCCGAGGTATTGACCCCAGGTATTGGATCCAAGGTATTGATCCTAAGTGGTTTTGGTCCATGGTATTGAGCAAGACCTAAGACTATAAAAGGAGGAGAAGATCATTAGGCCAAGGCACGCAAGTGATGAATATCTGATGAAGTGTGAGATCTAGTATGCAGGTTATGGGTATGTAATGCTTTGCTAGGGATGCACCTATGTGGCGAAGGAAGGTTGATGGACCGGGATTATGAAGACTCAAATGCATTATCATTATATGGTATGATCATGATTACTTCATATCTGAATACTGATGCTTATCTGAAGTATTAAATTGCAGCGAAGGTATAAGTAATTATTTATAGATTTGTACACTGGTTCCCTTTGGTGAAAGCGTGTATACATGCTGGTTTGACACAACCAAGTATCATATACATTATGAGATTTGATATTTGAGGTTGTTGTTGGTTCAAGTGGTTGTTGTAGAGTTCTGGGTTTTGCTCTGTGTTTTGATAACATGGTTTCAGTGATTCAGAGATTGATGGTGCAGATATAGTTGATGGTTGTATTGCAGTGGTGATTGATTTTGTGCTTTGATGCTATTGATGGATCCAATCCAAAATTTATGAAATGTGATCCCTGGAAGAAAGGAGAAGGATGTAGCCTTCTGTAGGCTGGCGCCTACGTACTAGTAAATATATCGGCTAGTACAAGAGCCAGGCGGTTGCAACTCTCTTCGAGTAGTAGCTAGAGAACGAGAGAAGGTTGTAGCCTTCTACAGGTGGGTGCCTGCATACCGGTATGAGTCTGCACCAATACAACATTGCAAACAGGTTTTTCTTATATTAAAGGAAGACGACAGCAGGTGGTTTTTGTCCCGCATTGGGTTTCCACCTTACGTCAGGGTGTTCATGTGTGTTTCCTATGTGTGATGACCTGTTTTGTTTTACTTCACCTGTTTACTATTTATATGGTTAATGGAGTTCTGATGCACTAATTAAAGATCAAAATATGATGGATTAACTTAATCATAAACTTACTGGATATACGCTAGTTTCATTAATTACAGTTGTGTGTACACATGGGTTCCCTTGACTGAAGTAGCGTATATGAATCAGAGTATGCAATGAGAAGTTGTATTGATTTGATAATACTGATTCACCCCTCCCACTCTCAGTATTATTTCCAACAACTAGAATCAGAGCAGGTCCTTCAGAAGAAGCTTGATCGCTTGAAGGAAGATCCATCATCATGAGTAATCAAGAAAGAGAGGGATCAATCAAGCCGCTAATCTTCGATGGGAGAAATTTTGTTTACTGGAAGATAAGAACCACAACTTATCAACAATCGCTTGGGACAGATGTTTGGGAAATAGTGGAAGGGGGATATACATTTCCATCATCAATTCCTACAGATACGGTAGGTAGAAAGCAATATGAAACCAATGCCAAAGCTATTACTATTTTATTGGGAAGTTTGTCCAAATCAAAGTTTTTCAAGGTCATGCAACACAAATCAGCCAAAGAAATATGGGACAAAATTGTTTTGAGCTACAAAGGAGACTCTCAGGTAAAATGTGCTAAGCTTCAAACTCTCAGAATTCGGTATGAAACTCTTAAGATGAATAGTGATGAAAGCATAGCTAGTTACTTTCTACGTATAGATGAGGTTGTCAATTGTATGAAGAATCTGGGTGAAGAGATAAAGGAAGTTGCCTTAGTTGAAAATGTTTTAAGATCCTTATCTGCTAAATTTGAACCCAAAGTGTCTTCCATAGAAGAAAAACAGGATTTGCAAAATATCACTATGACGTAGCTTCACAAAATCATAACTGCTTTTGAGATGAGAAAAGGAGGATCATCAGATATAAGAGAAGCTACATTTAAAGCATCAACAAAGGGAAAAGAAAAAATAAATGAATCAGGATACATTTTAGAAAATGAATATGACGTAAATTTTGTCAAGAAGCTTCGACAGGGTTTTGGAAGGTTCAAAGGTAAGCTACCTTTCAAATGTTTTTCATGTGGTAGAGTTGGTCATTACGCTGCTAGATGCCCTCATAACAAAGGAAAGATATCTGAAGAAAGTAATAGAAGTTATTATACTCATGATGATAGTGATGGCTTGTCCAATAGTGATGAAGATAATCAAGAAATTAAACTTCTCATGGCATATGAAAATAATGACGTAGAAGAAGAAGAAGTTACCAAATTGAAAATTTAGCTGGAGGGAGTAACTAGAGTAAGAGATCAGCTGTAGGATGTAGTGATATCATTAAGAAATGAAATAAATAATCAGAGTATAAAAATCCAAAGACTTGAATCTAAGATCCTCTCTCTAGAAGAAGCTCTTGAATAACAAGAACATGAAGTTCTCGAATTAAGGAAACAAGTGGAAGAAGGAAGAAAGGCTGCAGAAATCTTGAAGAAACAACATCTAGAAAAGGAAGAGCAACATCAGGTCGAGGTAAATATCTTAAAAGGTAAATTAGAAGACAAGGATAAACTGTTACAATTTCAATACAGTACTAAGATTTTGGATGATATTCTTCGTAACCAAAGATCCCCTACTATCAAAACTGGTCAAGGTTTTCATGCATCTGTTGAAGGTGAATCTAGCTCTCAGGGTGAGGCAAGGAAATCTAATGCAAAACCTGAAATGCTCAACAAGGAAATAAGAGGTCAACCACATCAACAACGAAGGAAAGAAATTCGTCAAAGAAAATTTTTTACTCTAAACTATGGAAGTGATAGTCGGTTATGTTCTCAGATGAATAATGTTGAGTGTTATGTATGTCATAACTTTGGACATGTTGCAACAAGATGCAGAAGTAGAATGGTTCAAGGCTGTCACACAGAAATATTTTCAATTTCCAGGTACTTTAAGCGATATTGTTTTGCTTGCAATATGTTTGGTCACAAAGATGTTGATTGCAATAAAAGGAATATGAAACATGTAAGATGTTATGCGTGGAACATGTTTGGACATAAAGTAAAGGAGTGCAGGAGCAAAATTCAGACACCAAACCAAAAGCAGCATACATCATCTCAATCCCAAGGATTGAAGAAGATAGAATTATTGTCAGAAAGATGTGGCATAGCTTAGTTTGTGGACATGACAGATCCAGGGGAAGCTGAAAGTGTAAAACTTCAATATTCCAATTTTCATACATAGCTATTATGAAGAGAATTCATGTATATATGCGAGTTAGACGCTGCACAGTCGCGTATATGGTGTTCTGAGGAAAAATCAACAGTTCAGACTACGGAAAAGGAGTCTGATATGGTTCATTCGCTTATCTGTTCTATTTGATAATGGTATGTCATAGGTTTAGGGGGAGCATATGCTTCGAATAATGCATTGTTAGCATTATGGTTAGATGTCTTTGGTGGTGATGGTTATATGGCCGAATGATACATCTTGCTACTTATTGTTGGTTGGTCAAGAGAATGGTATTGCAGGTTACAAGTCTGGATGCTGGTAACAGACGCTTATGGTGGAGATCATATATGGTGTATGATAGTAGTTGATGACTATCACGGTCTTCTTTAGGTCTTTGGTCTAAATGTCATATATATCTTTTAAAAGACCCATGAGTCATATGATGTAATAATTTCTATCCCCACTTGGTTGGGTGGATGAGTCAAAATGGTATCCCCACTTGGCTGGGAGATTGATGTATGTATGAGTCATTGGTGATAGGTAGGTCATACTCACTTAGTTGAGTTATGTTGTTCTTTTGAAAAATATTTTTGTAGACTCTGCATGTGCTCAGGGGGAGCATGGACGGATTGGTACATCTTAGCATCAAATATTTCAGCATGTACTCAGTGGGAGTATGGACAGCACAATGTATATCAAAGGGAGAGAATATCTTGGTCTGCCCTTTGCCCTTGATGTCAAAGGGGGAGAGTGACTTGGTGTTGTTGTTGCCATCAAGTCCAAAGGGGGAGATTGTTTGAATAATGACACAGGTGTTGTCCTTGATGGCAACTTTCTCAGATGAAAGATCACAGTATAGCAGGTAATCAACAAAGAATGAAGAAAGAAAGGTATACGCAGGTTCACCATTGACCAAGCCGCGTATACATGCAGGTTCACTGTATACAAAGTCACGTATATGAACAAGGTATACGTAGGTTCACCATTGACCAAGTTGTGTATACACGCAGGTTCACTATATACAAAGTCACATATATGTACACACGCACTTTCACAAGAGGAAAAGTGCATATACCTTGGAAATCTAAGTTTTTTGTCTAAAGTATTTGATCCATGGTATTGGTCCAAGGTATTAGGTCCGAGGTATTGACCCCAAGTATTGGATCCAAGGTATTGATCCTAAGTGATTTTGGTCCATGGTATTGAGCAGGGCCTAAGACTATAAAAGGAGGAGAAGATCATTAGGAGAAGATCATTAGGCCAAAGCAAGCAAGTGATGAATATCTGATGAAGTGTGATATCTAGTATGCAAGTTATGGGTATGTGATGCTTTCCTAAGGATGCACCTATGTGGCGAATGAAGGTTGATGGACTGGGAACATGAAGACTAAAATTCATTATCATTATATGGTATGATCATGATTAGTTCATATCTGAATACTGACGCTTATCTTATCCTTTACATCTAATGATCTGGGTATATCTGAAGTAGTAAATTACAACGAAGGTATAAGTAATTATTTTCAGATCTGTACACTAGTTCCCTTTGGTGAAAGGGCGTATACATGATGGTTTGACACAACCAAGTAGCGTATACATTATGAGATTTGATATATGAGGTTGTTGTTGGTTCAAGTGGTTGTTGGAGAGTTCTGGGTTCTGCTCTGTGTTCTGGTGACTATGTTTTGATAACAGGGTTTCAGTGATTTAGTTGTTGGGTGATTTAGAGATTGATGAGTAGATCTAGTTGATGGTTGTATTGCAGTGGTGATTGATTTTGTGCTTTGATGTTATTGATGGATCCAGTCTAAAAATTTATGAAATGTGGTCCTTGGAAGAAAAGAGAAGGTTGTAGCCTTTTGTAGGTCAGCGCCTACGTACTAGTAAATATATCAGCTAGTACAAGAGCCAGGGGGTTGTAGCTCCCTTCGAGTAGTAGCTGGATAATGAGAGAAGGTTGTAGCCTTCTACGGGTGGTTGCCTGCATACTAGTATGAGTCTGTGCCAGTACAAGATTGTAAATAGGTTCTTATATTAAAGGAAGACGGCAGCAGGTGGTTTTTGTCCCGCATTGGGTTTCCACCTTACATCGTGGTGTTCATGTGTGTTTCTTATGTGTGATGATCTATTCTATTTTGTTGCACCTGTTTACTGTTTATATGGTTAATGAAGTTCTGATGCACTAATTAAAGATCAAAATATGATGGATTAACTGAATCATAAGTTTATTGGATATACGCTAGTTGCATTAATTACAGTTGCGTGTACACAGGGGTTCCCTTAACTGAAGTAGCATATATGAGTCGAAGTATGAAATGAAAATTTGTATTGATTTGATAATACTGATTCACCACCCCCCCCTCTTAGTATTATTTCCAACATCATCATTATTATTGATGGTTTCCTTGATCCCCATTTTTACCACTACTGTAGCTTCTACATCCCTTTGCGAGCCAGATAGTTTTCTATCTAATTTGACCTTTTGCAACAACAAGTTTCCTTTATGAATGAGGTTCAATAGATGATTTCAAGTGAGGTTAAAATATGGGGCATTGGGTAATGAAGTAACTGGAATAAGATTGGTTTTACGTTCAATAGAGCATGTGGGAGGTATCCCCATGGATTGAGTGAATATACCCATAAATTATTAGAGGATTGGAGCCATGGAGGAGGGTACCAGGTGTTAAAATAAGATAATTACTCCTACATGAGGAGTTGGCTAAAATTAGAGAGTCAGTTAACTGAGTGATTGAGTGATTGAGTGACTGAGTGTTTGAGTGTTGAGTCAAGTCAAGTTAAGTGATAGATGACTTTTAGTGTGTGGTTACATGTGGATGCATGTCAAGATATTTTAGGCAAGTCGCTAGTTGGAAAAGGAGAAATACCCTTCATTGGGTTCATTGTAATCATCAAGTTTTGTGTGATCAATAGAAGAGTCGCAACTCATATTTTATGTGTGAATTCATGCTTTGTCTCCTCCACCTTTCCAACAAATTGGTATCAGAGTGAGGTTACATAAAGCGATGGAGAATGGATTTGTGGTAGTCCGTGTGAGAGGAGAGAAATTCACACTTTCTCATGGTTAGTGCTATAACCCACCTTGTAGGTTATCTAGAGGGCATTATAATGTTGGTGAGCTCAGAAGAGAGCCGCATTAACACTGGTTAACTTATATCGTTTTGCAAGCACGTGGGTCAAGCTTCTTTCTGTGGTGTTAGCAGACTAATGCTAGAGTTAATCATCGTGGCATGTGTGAGTTGCATACCCTCATAATGAGAAATGCGTTAGCATGGACAAATTCAACCATTCATAAAAGATTCGAAAGTTGTTTTTTGGTGGAGTGACATATTTTACGAGGGAGTTAAAATAAATAAAAAAAGTTTGACTTGTAAAAAAAATTATGTTAAGGAGTCATGTACGGGGAGGTTTGTTAAGTTTTTAATTCATAAAGGGTGCATTATAAAGGTTTTTGTTTTTAATATATAATTTATTTTTTTTTAAAGATTTTTTTTCTATATAAAAAATAATTAAGAGATTTTCAAAAAGAGTTTTTGTCAAAGTTTTCTTTAAGTTTTTTTCATAAAATAAAAAACTAAGGGTTTTATTGGAAGGGGTATTTTTGAAAAACTTTATAAAAGGAGAAATTTAGGGTTTTTTTAAAGAGAAATCTTTGGAGAAAGATGGCTTTCTCAAATTTCCAGTCTCAGTTCCCACCGTTTATAGGGAAGGATTATGATGTGTGGGCCATTAAGATGGTGACCATTTTGTAGGCACATGATGTTTGGGATTATGTCCAGCTTGGGTTTTCAAAACCTAAGAATGAAACAGAAGAACAAGTTCTAAGTAATATAGAGAGGGAACAATGGAAGAAAGACAAGAAGAAGAATTCACAAGCGTTGCAGCTTATCCAACAGGGAGTGGACTGAGTAGTGTTCTAGAAGATTATGATCACGTCTTCAGCAAAAGTAGCATGGGATACTTCAGCAACAAACTATACAGGTATGGCCAAAGTCAATATTGTTAAGTTGCAGAATATTAGGAGAGATTTTGAAAGTTTGCAGATGAAGGAGACAGAGGACATCATTTCTTTCATGAATCGGGTCATAACTATCGTAAATCAGTTAAAGATTTATGGTGAAGATATAAAGATCAAACAATGGTTGAGAAGGTCCTCAGATATTTGTCTACCAAATTTGATGTTGTAGTAGCAGCCATAGAAGAAGCCAAGGATTTGGCATCATTGATAGTTGATGAGTTGATGTGATCATTTCTATCACATGAGGCAAGGATAGATAGAAATAAGGATTCCACTTTAGAGACCGCTTTCAAACATCAAATTTATATTTCGAGAGATGGAGGTCGAGGTGTGATTTCATGGTAATCTAATAAGCAGCCCATTATGACACTTTCGTCAGCAAAAGAAGAATATCTAGCAATAACATCAGCATCATGTCAAGCAGTCTGGTTAAGAAGAATATTTGATGAACTCAAGAAGAAACAACAAGGATCAATAATAATATATTATGACAACACCTCAACAATTACACTATCCAGGAATAGCATTTTTCATCAAAAGTGCAAGAATATTGAAACTAGATATCACTTTATTAGAGAACTTGTGAGCAATGGAGAAGTTCACTTGAAGCCTTGTAAATCTAGTGATCAATTGGCTGATATATTTACTAAGTCATCAACAAAATATGTGTTTGAGTTTCATAGAAGAAACTTGGGTGTTGTAAGCCTAGCTAAGACATGGATCAGCATACATTTTTCAGTTGTCATGATTCAAGTTTTAGTTTAGCGGTCGTAATTAAGGGGGAGTGTTTAAATAAGATAATTACTGCTACATGAGGAGTTGGCTAAAATTAGAGAGTCAGTTAACAGAGTGGTTGAGTGTTGAGTCAAGTTAAGTGATATACGACTTTTAGTTGTGGGTGCATGTGGATGCATGTCAAGATGCTTTAGGCAAGTCGCTAGTTGGAAAAGGATAAATACCCTTCACTGGGTTCATTGTAATCATCAAGTTTTGTGTGATCAATAGAAGAGCCACAACTCGTGTTTTATGTGTGAATTCATGCTTTGTATCCTTCGCCTTTCCAACACCGGTTTGTAAGGTTGTTTGGCTGGACAGGGTGAAACGAATACAGAGGTTATAGTAAACGATTTCCACCCATGAAAACGAAGAGGAAGGAGGAGGTTTCAGGATAAACAGATCACAATGAGATAAAATATAAATGAAATGAAACACACATCTCTCCACCTGCACAGTCGTTTGGATTTTTCAATTAATTTGATTTTTCTGTAACTCAGAAAGGGCATGGCGCAAACTGAACCCTCCATCTGCCATTGAGAGGAATGATATTCTAGGTTTATTCACCCCGATTGAATCGTATTTTTCAAATTAAATTAAAAAAAATGGTAATTTTGATCTTTCCACATGGGGTTGATATAGAGACGCCTAAGGCTAATTAAAAGGCAAGAAATGAAATACATTATCATTTTTCAATTTTAAGGTTACGGCTAAGCCAGAAACCAAATTGGTGTATGAGACCCCTTGTTTGTGAGACAAGGGACCCACCTTAATGCAATAAATGAAATACATTATCATCTTCCAATTTTAAGGTTACGGCCAAGCCAAACACCACATTGGTGTATGAAACCCCTCGTAGGGATTTGACTGCTAAGTCTAGCAAGGCTTACATACTCTACCACCCTCTAGTTTGAATGTGTGACTTCGTAGGAAGAAATGCATGACCTTCACCATTAAGCCCACTCAAGTTGTATTAAAATGTAGTAAATGAATTTTGTATTTCATTTTTTATATGTAAGACCTACAATTATATATATATTATATCTATATATATATATATATATATATATATATTTATATATAATTAAAATAACAATTTTTTATAATTTATTAGTTATCAAAAATTAATTTTTAATTTACGATTTTGAAATTATATTAATTATTAAAACAATCTAATATATTCTCTTAAAACTAAATATATAGAAAGATAATAATTTTGCATATTACTATAAAATATGTTAAAGACCAAGAGTTACATAGTAGCTAGTACCTCTCGCTTAGCTTAAATATAGCTTATTTAAAGTAAAAAACAATGAAGACATAAAGATTTATCTATGTAAAATATTGTTATTATTGAATTGAGGCTTATGTGGTCCATATCCCATTTTGAGAGAGGTTTTCAGCAATAATCACATCAAAATTCATTTGTCGATGCGTTTTGAACCAACAAGTGTGGTTCATCGTCGGGACAAGATGAAGAACCAGATCCAGGGATAGGTTAAATAGAAAGAGATCATTCAAATGGTTAGAAAGAAACAACTATAGTTGACCACAGGGAGAGGGCAAAAATGATATTTGACTAGTCCAAGAGTTAGTTAATTCATTAATTAATTTGTTAGATATAATCATTTTTAATTCATATGAACCTAAATAAATCTAATTTAGAAATATTTTGATTACGCTCATTATCTTTACTAATAAAAATAATTAAGTAACTCATAATAATATAGTATAATATGCTTATTCTAATTAGTTAATTCTATTACTCAACTTATTTTTATATAACCAAATATGAATATTTTTATTAAAAATCTATAAACTCATAATAATTCCAACCTATAAGGTATTATGAAATTAACTAGAATAAATTTATAAATAAAGGATTATTAATTATTAAATAAATTGGTTAACTCTTTTCGTCAAATTATTAATTGAAAGAAAAATATATTAAGGGAACAATAAGGTTTAAATCTAAATGATAATTAATTAATTAGTTGATTTGCTATCAAAATACATGATTATAATTTTAAACTTATTTATTTATATACCAAATTACTAAGTAAAAGTATGCTAAAATTTTAGAATTTAAACTCAAATATTCAATAAATAATAAGAGAGGCTTTTTTATTATCCACTTATAAATGAAAATAAGTAATTTAATATGAAAAAATAAATATTAAGGTCATGAAAAACAAAAAAAAACAAAACAATAGAAAGGGAAATCCACACAATCAAGAAGACGAGGGAAAAGGGTAGAAAGGAAACAAAAGGATGAAAAGGGTAAAAAGGGGGAGGTGGGGCTAAGAGGAAAGGGCGTGGATCCAACAACTGCTAATCTTGCAGCCATCATCCCTATTGAGATTGATCGTCCTCATTTCGATTTCTATGGCCTCCCTAAACTTCCAATGATGAAAGTGAGCAATCTTAGCAATAACATTAGCCTCCTCAATACATATATGATGCTTAGTCTTCTTTGCGTGCTCAGCCAAGGCTGAAGTTTGGGTCCTCCCATCCCTAATGCCAGTTGCATGCTCATGAATCCTTTGATTAATATAGCACTTGATTTCACCAACATTGGGGGTCCCGCACGAACATGGAATAACATAGACACCTTTCATTTCCTTGGGGTCAACCAGGTATTTAACAGATCTAAGGGAACTATGAATGGTGTTGAGGGGTCTGAAGGTAGAGGGAACTTTAGGCTTCCTGAGGATTCTTGCAATCCTGTCAGTGGTCCCCTAAATGAAAGGGATATGCACCCCTGGCGCTCAATCTATGGGGTCTTTATTAACCATGGGGCATTTTCTAGCTTTGAGGAAGGCTTTCAGGCCTTGGTGCCTACTATAACCATTACTAACAAAAACGATAAGAAGATGGGCTTTCTCTTTATCAAGGTTCTCTTCATCAGAGATTCTTAGCGCACGAGTAGCAAGCGTGTTGAGAAAACCCCATTTTTGAGAATGGAAATGATGAAGTTTGCATGAAGATACTGCTGAGTATGAGTTTTCTTCCAAAATAATTGGTGGGAGAAAGAACCATCATCCTTCTTCGAAATGAGAACATCAAGAAAAGATAGGCACCCACCAACTTCCTGCTCCATAGTAAATTTTATGGAGGAAGGCTGATTGTTGAGATGTTGAAAAATAGATCTAACTCATCATGTCCATGAGGCAAGATGACACCAGTATCAACCACAAATATTTTCCATAGGTTAGGAAGGATTTGGAATTCTTTAAGAGATGTAGAGATTCCTCCGTCATTTCATTTTTTCCTAAATTAATCATCGCTTGAATATTCTCAGGAATGAGTGTGTCTTTCTGAAGGCCAATTTAGCTTTGTTGAGGTCTGAGATTTGCAGGGTTAGAAGAGTTATAGATCGACTTTCTCGGAAACTTTTTTCTTTACATCAGGAACTTTTTGGCATAATGTCAACACCCCTGTGGTCAAGGGTTGATGCTTGTTCAGCTCTTAAATCTCAGTGGATGGAAGATATTTGGAGGTAGAAGCAGTGTTCCAAGTTTCTCACGTTGTCTAAGAGCCCAATTGGGGATTTTTCTTTCTCTATGGTTCGGTTGTCTTCTAGCTGGGTTTCTGTCAGTCAAGTCGCTGCTCTTCGATCATGGGTTAATGACAGTCCTCCTTCAGACTGTCCACTTGCGAATGTGTGTATTTCATCAAGTTCTAGAGAGGATGTTGGCTCACCGAAGTTCTTTCATCTGATATTTGGCCTTTCACTTTCTTTTCCACCTCTTCCCAGCATGGAATGTGGTCCGCTGTCAGGTAATGTGATTCCCCCTGATCTGGTTCCTCTTGTCCTGCATTCTAACCCGTCTTTTGTTTTAAACATCCCCTCCATTAATGTGATTGTTGTTGTTGAGCCTGGTTCTAATCTAATGGTGGATACCATTCCCCACGAAGACAAATCCAAACATTGCAGTTCTACTCTTTCATATTCACTGCTTTGGTCCTTGTACATCCACTGCTTTGGTCATCCCTCTCATGTCTGAATTCCCTGCACCGTCATCTTCTTCTCTTTTCTGCCCTTCGGATCAGTACTCTACTGACGAGTCTCCAACCCTTCATTCAACTCGTGATCCTTGCGCTGACAATGGTATCGAATCTGGTCTATCTCCCCTGAGCATGGATTCCAAGCAGATCTATTATTTGAATGATAACCTTGGTGATCTTGCGTTTCCTATTAATAACCGTAACATTTAATTAAATAAGTTAAGGACCATAGTTAATGACGATCGTAATATGAATATCAATTTGTTATGTAATGATTCGATTGTAATAATATGAAGTTCCATAGAAATCATAATAATTTTATTACATACAATAACATTAATAAGAGTGATAAAAATAAGACTATTATGTATTTGGATAGTATGAACAATAATAATAATAATATTAATTTAAAAATGAGTGATAATTCTATTAGTAATAATAATAAATATAATAATATTAATGACAAGATTATTAATAATAAGAATGTAGATAATAATAATAATGATGATGATGATGATGATGATGATGATGATGATGATGTTTTTGTCAATATCTCTAAATCCTGATTCCATTTATAGTCTTCTTGAGAAGGGATTAAACTTTGCCATTGTGCCTAGAAAAATCCCTGTGGAAGACATTATGTGTGATGTGGAGTTTGGAATTATGGGCTTGCCTAATAACATCAAGCACACTATTAGGCAAGACTGTGTTGTCGTCTTGAGGAAGGTGAAGCCCCCTAATAACAATCTTATTAAGGATGAATTTAATGCCCTTAGATTCTTGAACTAGAACAAGGACATAGTCGTTCTAAAAGCTGATAAAGGTGAGGCTTATGTTATCCTTGACAAAGAGGATTATTGTAGGAATATCTTGGATCATCTTTGTAATAGTGGAAGCTATAAAAAGCTTAGTAAGAATCCCCTGAAAAGGATATCTAGGGCCGTTGCTCTAGCTATTTAGTCTAGCAACACTGTGGGTTCCTTTCGTCACAAACTTATTGAGAGTAGCCCCATCACTCCTAAGATTTACGGGCTTCCAAAGATCCACAAGGACGGCCCACCCCTGGGACCTATTGTCAACACCATAGGAGGAACCACCTACCTCCTAGCAAAATATCTTTCCTTGAAGCTTGAACCCCTTGTTGGGCTTATAATCTTTCGTAAAAGACTCTTCTTCATTCGTCAATGAGTTAAAGGGCATAAAGTGTGATCCTAGGAAAATTCTTATTAGTTTCGATGTGGTTTCTCTTTACACTTGCATTTCTATAAAGGAGACCATTGAAGTTATCAATCATGTCACTGACCCTAATACTGCTCATTTAGCAGAGATTTGTCTTACCTCTACTTTATTCTACTTTAAATGGGAATTCTCTGAGCAGACATGCGAGCTGGCCATGGGCTCCCCCTTTTTCCCTGTTGTTGCTAATCTTTTTATTGAAGACTTTGAATCTAAGGCTTTGGCATTAGCTTGTCTCCTGCCTAAGCTATGGAAAATATTTGTGGATGATATTGGTGTCATCTGCCCTCATGGCCATGATGAGTTAGATCTATTTTTTCAACATCTCAACAATCAATATTCCTCCATAAAATTTACTATGGAGTAGGAAGTTGATGGGTGGTTATCTTTCCTTAATGTTCTCATTTCGAAGAAGGATGATGGTTCTTTCTCCCACCAATTATTTCAGAAGAAAACTCGTACTGAGCCATTTCTTCATGCAAACTCTCATTATTTTCATGCTAAAAAATGGGTGTTCTCAACACGCTTGCTACTCATGCGCTGATAATATCTCATGAAGAGAACCTTGATTAAGAGAAAGCCCATCTTCTTAACGTTTTTGTTAATAATGGTTATAGTAGGCACCAAGGTCTGAAAGCCTTCCTCAAAGCTGGAAAAGGTCCCAAGGTTAATAAAGACCCCATAGATCGAGCCTCAGGGGTGCATCTCCCTTTCATTTAGGGGACCACTGACAAGATTGCGAGAATCCTTAGGAAGCATAAAGTTCCCTCTACCTTCAAACCCCTCAACACCATTCGTAGCTCCCTTAGATATATTAAACAACCAGTTGACCCCAAGGACATGAAAGGTGTTTATGTTATTCCCTATTCTTGTGGTACCCCCTATGTTGGTGAAACTGGGTGCTCTATAATGAGAGGATTCATGAGCACGCAGCTGACATCAAGCATGGGAGGACCTGGACTTTAGCCTTGGCTGAGCATGCGGAGAAGATTAAGCATCATATATGTATTGAGGAGGCTAAGGTTATTGCTAAGATTGTTCACTTTGATCATTGGAAGTTTAGGGAGGCCATAGAAATCGAAAGGAGTGCAAGCAATCTCAATAGGGATGACGGTTAGAAGATTAGTAGCTCTTGGATCCCTAACCTTTCCTCTTAACCCCTCCCGCGTCCCCCATCCTCCTATTTTACCCATTTTCATCCTTTTGTTTCCTTTCTTCCTTTTTCCCTTGTCTTCTTGATTGTGTGGATTTCCCTTTCTATTGTTTTGTTGTTTTTTGGTTTCTTGTGACCCTTTTTTTCATATTAATTTACTTATTTTCATTTATAAGTGGATAATAAAAAAAGCATCCCTTATTATTTATTGAATGTTTGAATTTAAGTTCTAAAATTTTAGTATATTTTTACTTAGTAATTTGATATATAAATGAATAAGTTTAAAATTATAATCATGTATTTTAGATAGCAAATCAACTAATTAATTGATTGTCATTTAGGTTTAAACCTTATTGTTCCCTTAATATATTTTTCTTTCCATTAATAATTTGACTAAAAGAGTTAACCAATTTATTTAATAATTAATAATCTTTTATTTATAAATTTATTCTAGTTAATTCCATAATACCTCATAAGTTGGAATTATTATGAGTTTATAGATTTTTAATAAAAATTATTCATATTTGGTTATATAAAAATAAGCTGAGTAATAAGATTAACTAATTAGAATAAACATATTATACTATATTATTATGAGTTAATTAATTATTTTTATTAGTAAAGATAATGAGGGTAATCAAAATATTTTTAAATTGGATTTATTTAGGTTCATATGAATTAAAAATTATTATATCTAACAAATTAATAAATATTATGATTATAGTTCTTAGGTTAAAAGATATTTTTAAATTAGGTTTATTTAGGTTGATATGAATTAAAAATGATTATATCTAACAAATTAATTAATGAATTAACTAACTCTTGGACCAATCAAATATAGTTGTTGCCCTATCCCTGTGGTCAATTATAGATGTTTCTTTCTAATCGTTTGAATGATCTCTCTCTATTTAACCTATGCCTCGATCCGGTTCTTCATCTTGTCCTGATTATAGATGTTTCTTTCTAACTGTTTGATTGATCTCTCTCTATTTAACCTATGCCTCGATCTGGTTCTTCATCTTGTCCTGACGATGAACCACACTTCTTGGTTCCAAACCCATCAACAAATGAATTTTGATGCGATTATGGTCGAAAACCTCTCTCAAAAATTTTGTTATTATTAATATAAAATCTTGCACTAATTTACAAAAAAAAAAAGACAAAGACTTGATCACAAAAATAAAACAACTAATAAAATATTATATTGTTGAATGTCATTACCAAAAATTAAGAAATATGATTTACAAATATTGTTTATATTAACAAATTTACACTTTAAATATATTATTTTAATATATATTTATGTGTTTTATTTTTTATTAATATATATAATTTTTTATTATTAAATTTATTAAAATATATTTTTAATATGATAATAATTCATTTTAAATTGAAAATAGGGAGAAAAACACTAAAAGTCATAAAAATGGAAATAAGAAAAAATTCAAAAATTCAGATAAAAAGGAAATAAAACTAAAAACTAAAAAAGAATAACTATTAGAAATAGAAGTTACTGAAGAATTCATAATAAGATCTCAACCAATCATCTTACAAATAAATAAATTTAAATAATAATAATAAATAACAAAAATTAAATTATCAATATTAAATTATGAATAAACAACCTATATTTTTAGTGAACGACAAACTGTATTCAAAAATAAAACTAAATAAGTAATACCATAGCTAAACATGTATAGTAATAACATCATTACCTGCATTCCTTTACCTAGATATGTCAAAATCACCTACTATCTTTCTCTTAATATTATTAACTTTTTATTGTCATCACTTGGTATCTCTCTCTCGGTATTATTAACACTTTATTGTCAATGAATTTTTATAACAATGAAGATTTTCGTTACTCTTGAGAACGATACTTAATCCAACTGAAATGTGCATATGTCTCATCAAGATTTTCCCCGTCCTGCTGTAGGAGATTGCCAGCAAATTTACAGCGCCGAGCATGGCTGATTTCCTGACATTCAAATTATGAAATCGACGTCGTTCAATGAGGCTAAAATATTGACATTTACCTACAATTCTTCGCCTACAGTCCTCCAGAACTAGATTCAAATGATTCAAACGCGCATATGTGTCATTCAAGGTTTTCCTCGTCGGGTTGTGGATGATTGACTGTAAAAGCATCGTGTACGAATGTTAATTGACATCTCTCTCCCACATTGGAGATGACTACTATTGTTGCGGCACGAGGCGCCTGGCTGAATGCCATGAATAAGTGAGTTCATTACAGATTTGAGTGTAAATCCGTAAATTCCAAATTGGAATAACCAAATTTACAACGTAATCTCTGGTGTCTGATCACTTCTTTTTCCTTAGAATCTCCTTCAGAAACGTGTGGCTTCAATTTCTTAAATTCCCTTTGCAGTTCTTCTACCTTGTTCCTTTTCGCTGAAAATGTTTGCTCATTTTGTTCACTATTTTCTGATGATTAAATGCCAACATTATTTCTTCACATTTCAGTTGATGATTCATTTCCCAGATCCGGTGGTTCCTCTCTCTCTAAATCTTCTCTATGTTGTTCTAGAATATTTTCTTCGGTGTTATAGTTTTGCCCATTATTTTTTAGTTCTATTTTATCATTAGCAATGTTGCATTTAGCAATGTTGCATTTATCCTTTGTTGTTCTTCCTGCATTTTATGTTGTTCTAACTGCATCCTAGTAGGAGTTCACTATCAATTTTATACTTTTCTCTTTTGATTTGCGTGCTTTTCATATTTTCTAACAACGATGATTGAATAGCTTGCACATCTTGAATCGTAGAGTTTGGTATTTTGATATGCTATTTCACATTTTCATCAGGTTTACTTATCTCCTCTCTAACCATGGACATTTCTTTGTTTGTTGCGTATAGGAGCACCTCTCTTTTCCTTTCTTATAGTTTTAAGAGGAGGCAGAATGGATGGGAAGTACAACTAGTCGCTTGTCCAAGTCTGGCACGAGGGGACTCTTATATCCCTGATCCCTTGTTGTTCCTCCATAGCTGAGGGATTCCACCCAGATGACAATGTTTCTTAATTAACACTCTAATGAAACTAATTCCATGAAGTAATGGAAAGGGATATTATAAGATGTCGTCTTACTTTCTCTATCAATAGGAGATTGCATAGTCTTCTTTCGCAATGCTTCAAGTTCGTGTTATTCTTTTTTTTTTTTAATCTAGGATAATCGATAACTGGTGAGAGTTATCCTGAATAGGCCCGGGATCAAATCCAACTGGCTACCACTATAAACCTAGGCTAGGTGCAACAGCCCACAAGCCGCACACAATAGCAGTTAACTTATGGCTCAACAAGAGATGAGCCATCCGCTCGGGGTCACCTACTCTCGTAGCCAAGACACAACAGGCCATATACTCAATGAGATTTGAACCTCCATCTCGTGGGTTTAACCCAGCGAAACTTACCGTTAAACCCCATATCACTGTATCTGTGTTATTCTTTCTTAGTGAGTATTGAAGGAAGATTTAGTGGGTCATAGAATCTAGAATAGTCCCCCTTTAAGATTATATGGGGGTTTCCTATTATGTAAGGGGTAAATCATTTTCTTGATTTTGTATATTCTACTTAACCCTTCCTATCTACCATTACCACAATATTACTCTTGCGAATATCCACCATTACCACGACATTACTCTTGTGAATAGTTATTTAGAGATTAACTAGTATATTAGAGAGCTTTAACACTTATCCATATTATATTTAACCTTAGGAACCCATAAACAATAAAATTGCTATGCAGTTCTTAGGTGGAATATTAACCTTATCTATAATGATTCTAATTATTGACATTTAGGCTTGCAAGATGTTGAATTATATCTAAATACTTAAAAAGTATAGTAACATTCTCAACAATATATTCAAAATCCCTTACATGAACATCGACAATAATGAACTGATATTTCTATTGAACTAGTATGGATCCCATATATCTTTCATGAAACATCATTTGTAATGAATTACACCACTCCTAAAATACATGAATGAATTATTAGATCAACCCACAAGTAGTCAAGTGATACAGGTCAACGAGAGATGTTCCAGCCATTTGTAGTTTACCACTAAGAAAAATCTCTTAACCGAGACACCCCTAAGGATTTGTTGTGATTTTATAAAAGTTTCTTTCTCATGCCTGCATTAGTACTACAACTTTCTATTTTAGGTGATTCATGGTGGAATCCAAAGATACAGCCTTAGCCTAGCACATCTACTTATGGTCTTGTAGCTTGAGACTCCCTTCATTTTTCCTAAGATTCTTTTGCACTCAGTCTTGACCCATAGCAGTGTCAAAGCTTGCAGAAAACCTCCCTATAATAGCTATTTATTTCATTCATAGCAGTGTAATAGCTTTCAGAAAAGCTCCGCATAATAGCTATTTATTTCATTGGAATTGTTCCACTATCAGGTTGTATCCCCTCTATGTTAGGTGGCCCTTATAATTTGTAGTATGTCCCCCATTCAAAGTTCACTTTAGAGAATCAAATTTCTTGGAGTTGCCATTTTCCTTTCACAAATTGTCACCAGTCAGGAAGAATCACCTTCTTTAAAAACACAATCCATATTAATGTTACTCATCAACTTTAATCTATTTATTTATTATTACTAAATTCAAACTATCTACAGTACTTATTACAATGTTTTCCACCAATATATGTTCCTTAAGTTAAGTAATTGTGCATAGTATTTTTGAAAATTAAAATTTCACAGCATTCCATTTAAAGTTCGGTAAGGAAGTCTATGGTGACGGTTTCAAATTTTCATTTAGGTCTGGGTAATGGTTGCAAAAAATTTGTGGGATGTCGATGTTCAACTTTAACTAATTGGAACTACATGCATCGGGATATATATTATGTTATCTCATTTTTCAACTTTGTCTAGTAATGCTCCCTTGTCACTATTGTGAGCATTTTTTGGTGGCCTGAGTTTCTATAGTATAGGCTCTTATGAAACTCATCCAATAAAATTGTATTTAAATATGCTAAATATGGTACCAATTTTTGTTTTGTATGTTATCAATTTGGTGTTGTTACATTCCTAGCGTTTAATCAACATTCATGCTTTGTTGTTTGTACATTTTTCCTAATTCCTATTTGGTTTGATCATTTCCATATGTTTTTTAATTTTCCCCAGAAGATCTGTTTCATACTAACTTTTCGTTGTCATATGAAATAGGTTTATTTTTCTAGTAAGAGTGTCTGCATCTTTATTTTCCTTCCATTTTATATGCTTGATTTCAAAATATTACTCGCTAATAAAGGCTAGCCACCTATCATGTCTAGTAGTTAGGTTATTTTTGTAAAACATATACGTTAGGATAAGATTGTTATTCGTTTATAGAAATTGTCTCTGAATAAGGTAGTGTGACCACTTTTTGAGGGTGTGGACAATTTCTACCAACTTTAGATAATGGGTGGCATAATTTTTCTCATGTTCCTTTAATTTCCTAGACATGTAGAAAATTACATGTCCTTCCTCTAACAAAACATCCCCAACCCATCCTTAGATGCATCAATGAAGACCGTGAAATATTGATATGGGCACGTGTAATTTTTAAGACAGGGCAGTGGTAAGTAAGTGTATATGTGTGTTTAAAATCTCCTGACATTTAGGTGTCTAGTTCAAACTGCAACCATTTTTCTATAGTAAAGTTATAGGAGATGTGATTTTTTTAGAATCCTTATATAAATATCATGTAGTATTTCGTTATCTCCATGAGGGACCTAATGTCTGGTATGTCTTTAGGAGTTGGCTATTCTACGATGGCTTTCACTTTCTAAGAATTCCTGTTATTCTCTCTTCTGAAATAATGTACCCTAGATATTTTATTTTCTACTACAATAACTCACACTTACTGGATTTTTCATATAATTGATACTCCCTTAAGGTGTAAAAAAATATCCTTAATTGATTCTCTTGTTCATTTTTATCCTTTGAGTAAATCAAGATGTCATTTAGAAAAACGAGGACCAAATTATCAAAGTATTTGTTGAAATTTTTATTCATCAAGCACATGAAGGTGGTTGGTGCATTTGTCAACCTGAATGGGATGACTAAGAAATTCTAGTGTCCATATTGATATCAGAATGTAGTTTTATGAATATCTTCCTGTTTAATCTAGATTTGGTGGTAACGTGGTTTCAAGTTTACCTTAGAGAAAACCCTTGCACCCTCGACTTGGTCAAATAAGTTGTCAATCCTTTGTAATATGTATCTATTTTTGATATCAATTTTGTTTAGTTGTATTTAATCAATGTATAATCTTAACACTCTATCATCTTTCCTTACAAATAATGCTAGCACTCGCCATGGTAACACATTGGGTCTTATATAATTCTTTTCCAACAAATCCTTGTTCTAATTTCAATAATGTAAGTTTTGGTATACACATTCTGTGGGAGGCCTTGGAGACATGTTGCAACCCTGTTACCATATCTAGCATGAAATGGATATCACATTTAGATGGTAGTCCTAGAACATGGGGGCTTCATTGGGGGAGAAAACCATACCACATGGATTCATATTGGAGGATATATATGAAGGAAAAATGACATAATATATTGAGCATATAATAGGGTGTAAAGGGTTCTTATATCTTGTGTATAAAAACTGGAGCTCAATGTTAATGAAAACATATAAACGGGTATAAAAAATGTTAATGAAAAAATGGATACCTACGATATCTAGTGAAAGTAGAGGTTTTTTAATTGGGAAGTTGTATTGGGTTCATATTTGTAGGGGGTTAAATAAAGCGATTTTTAGGGGTACTTTCTAATATGTATTCAAACTACAGGCATTGTTTAGTATGTCACGAATGCATGTCCTGGAACTTCTTGTGGAAACACATATCTAGACTCCTTGAGGATGGAAATGTCCATAAGTTTGTGTTTTTAATTTCCTATTGTTGTATCAATAAACTAAAAAACATAAATTTTACAACCCTTCTTCATTTTTATAGCAGAAATATATCCTAAAATTATGGGTCTGTTTATTCCCTTCATTATTCATATATTCCCCTAATCATATATGTAGTCAAAGGAAGTACCTAAGTAGTTTAGAATCACCTTATGTTTCTCCAACCAATCCATGCCGATCAACACATCATATGATCCGAAGGGCAGGACATTCAAATTTAAAACAATTTATGATCGATCCAATTCTACGACACACTCTGGGATGCATTTTGTGACATTCATTTTTATCCCAGTGGCCAGATGCACCATCCATGTTTGTCTATGGTTTTTTATTTTCTTAATGGAAAATTTTCTATTACCTTAGATGACACCTAACCCTGACTGGAACCTGGGTCTATAAGGACTATGGCAAGATTAGTATTTATATTATTTCTTATTTTGACCAATGAGGGTTGATGTTCTTCTTGATGGTCATATAGGGATGAGTTGATCCTTAGAATGGCTCAGGCTACATCATTAACCATGGATGCTTCTCAAATATGTTGTATGGATAATCTATCATCCCTTTTCTATGTGGCTAGTTTATGGGCAAATGGGTTCTCCACACTCCCAACATTTTAGGCGTTCCCTACTAAAATTTCCCTTCCTAATTTCTAAAGCCTTCTAATTGTGTGGACTCTAGAACCTATTTAGAAGGGGTACTTTAATTTCTAATATAACTATTCCCTTGAAAAACTTTTGTCCAAGTGTGAAATTGTGACAGTTTGAAGCCCTTTCTTCTGAAATTTGATCTCTTGTTTTTATTAGCAAGCCATGGTTTATATTGTTTTTCCTTGTGACTAAATTATCAACGGAAATTTTTTCCTTTCTTATAACTTTGTCCATTGGTTCTAGGTTGTTTAATTCAATTTGGTTTCAGTATGATGAGAGTAAGTATCTCAAGTAGCTCTGTAATTTTTCCTTTTCTCCTAGAATATAGGGTACATACCTCAATAAACTTAAAGATATGGTGGTGAATTAATTTATATTCATACATTCCAAATTTTAATCATGAAACTCCTTTCCTATTTCATCAAAATAACTTTCAAGTAAGTAATATTTCATAAAGACTTCCTTAAACAATAACCATGTCATCTCCTTTTCATTGATTATGTTAGCAATTTTGGTAATTTTCCACCAAATAGTGCCTTCATTGTTTTAAGTGATAAGTAGTAAGCCTAGTTTTTAGGTTGCTAGGACACTAATAAACTTCAAAATATTTGCTCATATTCATCAAACACACTTCTTCTTTTTCTTTAGAATCTACTTCAGAAACTTATGGCTTTGGTTTCTTAAATTACCCTTGCAGTTCTTCTACCTTATTCCTTTTCGCTAAAACCGTTTTCTCATTTTGTTCACTATTGTTTGATGATTTAGTGCTAACATTAGTTATGCCCATTTCATTTGATGATTCATTTTCCAAATCAAGTGGTTCCTCTCTTTTTAAATATTCTCTCTGTTTTTCTAGAATCTTTTCATTAGTATTTTAGTTCTTCCCATTATTTTTTAGTTCTATTTTATCATTAAGTATTTTTAGAAATGTTGCATATATCCTTTATTTTTCATTCTACAGTTTTTGTTGCTCTAGCAGGATCATTAGTACGAGTTCATTATTATTTTTGTACTTTTCTATCTTGATTTACATGATTTTCATATTTCTAACAAAGATGACTAGATATCTTGGATATCTTGATTCCTAGAGTTCAATATTTTGACATATATCCCTTCCCTTAATTGTGTTTCTCCCTGATATTCACTCCCTTCATGGCTTCCCTATGGAATCTCTCCTCCTCCATCAACCATTTATCATGTAAGAGTGGTAATCAAACTTAAAATTTACTATAATTTTGTTTGCTTGCTAATATTATTGTAAGTAATAGTGTTGTAAATCTTAACTTTGACACCATTTTGTAACACCTCTATAAACACTCTTTTTTTCTTTAATTCAAGTTATAACTTGTTTATGATTGTCCCTTTTGAATTTTTTAATCACTCGGGTTGACTCTCATTTCCCCAAGAGGGTGAACAGGCCATGCAGTTAGTTGAGTTAATTTGACTCATCGAGCCATGCTAGGGAAGGTTGTATGTTGACCCCACTCTCACATGGTTTGTCTTTGCCCTCATTTTTTTCCAACATTTTTTATGTTGTGTTAGGGCTATGTGTTTGTTTGACATCGTATGGCATGATGGTTGGGTTAATTATGTCCTTACCTTGTGCTAAGATCACCTACCCAATTGTTTATGCATATTGTTGGATTGCAAACTGATGGTGATCTCATGCCCTGTCCTAAACATGGTCTTTTCCAAATTATCTTATTTTTTTTGTCTTGAGATATGATACTTATAGTTTATAAGCATAGACTTGTGATCGATTATTATCTACATACTTTTCTCAAATGCTTTTGCTCATATTACAAGTCATTACCTTAACTAGTTATTCAAACAAATGATATTTATTTCTCAACAACCCCTCAATTTCATAAATCAATTCGAATTTGATTACAGAAATACAATTTTTATTCATGAATTTATGGAGTAGGAGGTGCACTAGGCCTTTGTCATAGTTTTTTACCTAGGGTTTTGAGAGGAAAAAGGAATTCCAGCCCTTTGTCACACTTTTGTCACTAAAACAAGGTCAAGATGGATCACGTTCCCTTTCTCGCACTTTTTTTTTTCAAATTTGAGTGAGAATGATATTTGGGAGAATAAGAAAGAGCATAATTCATTTCTAATACTTTCTCATACTTTCTAGTTTTTCACATTATTAGGTAAAGACCTTGTTACAGAATTTAAATTAATGTTTCAAAAATAAAATATTTAAAAATAACACATCATTTGTTGGAAATTTAAAACTTAATTATTGGAAACTGATATTCATAATGAATATATTACGGCTAGGTATAGTAGACAATATTCTAGTAATATGTTAATAACCGTCTCTTAGGTTTAGGTAAGAAAATTAGGCAATCCAAAACACATAGAGTGTGGGTGACATCAACATTGTTGGAATCAAAGAATATTTTACATGTGGGTATATTTCTCATTTTCATGATTGATATTTGGAAATGTCAGCGAGTGGAAAAAGAGGAATTGTTATTGCTCCATTATTAATTCATTCATTATAAAGAATAAACTCCATAAGCATTGTTCGAAGTAACAAATTCATTCATTAGAAAGAATAAACTCTATAATCATGGTTTGCAGTAACAAAATTTTGATGGTGATCAATTAGAATGTTGTTGATGGTTAATGTCCGCTGAGACCAAACATTGGTCTATTGGACCTAAAGAAACAAATTATTCATTTTTATTTAAGGTTTTATTCCTATGCTCAAAAAGCTTGGAGAGAAGCCTCCCGAGCTCACTATAATTTTGACATTGTAAAAGGCTAGGAAGGTTAGTATTGTAACAAAGGTTGTGAAACTGAGATCTAATGTGGTTGTACGCGGGGTTACTCTTATGTAGTCCTTTTAAAGAAATGAATACTATATAACTACAATAAATATTAGGATGAGGTAATCTATAGAAGTATATATAATATTCAAAAATTAATGTAAAATTTGTACTCATAAATAAAATTATAGATTTATATTCATATTGTAAATTAAAATTTATAAAATATTTTTACAACATCTTTTATAAATATCTCAAATATACTAATTTTAATATATGGTAAATATTGAAAATATAATAATTTTTATATTTGATAATATTATAATGAATATCAATCACTTTTTTTCTGAGAAAAATATTATACTTTTCTATTTCAATGAAAATTAAAATGACATTTTAAAGTTCGTGTGTCTATTCAAAATAAATTCCAATTTCATTTCCAAGTTATATACCTCATATATATTTAAACTAATTTTATTCATATTACATTTGATAACAAAAAAAAATGTGCTTAACAATGCCAAAAAATAAAATGAATACCAATACTTATAAATAATGCTTTTTAGTTGTATAATTTATCATTAACAAATATGATATTATGAGAGAGGCTCCTTCTGATTTTAAATAAAATATTCTAACCAAATAAAAATTAGAATAGGTTGTTCTATTTCAAGCACAAGCAAATGTCAAAGTGTGAAATAATATTAAGGTAGTTATTGCAATGTAAGAGAGAAAATATATTAAAATTCCTAAGAAAATTGGCTAAATAATCAAACAAACAATTCAAATTACTCATAACACTCTAATATGCTACTGTTTCTAAGAATGACTAAAAAATCTCTCTAGGATAGAAAAAATGAAACTAAATTGGGCTTTCCTCGTGCATGCATTCAGTTAATTGTTTACAATTCACTGAATACCAAGTAAGTCAGAAATAAATATGGTTATGATAAATTAGAAAAATATCTAAAAATACGATTAAATAAGAGAGGACACAAAAATTATTTATGATGCATGTATTAACCCTCACATGCAATAACTTCCCTTTAAAACACCAAAAGTAAGATTTGAAGTCAACAAATAAGGTTGGTAGGAGAGAGACTAAGTTGGTTATATAGGTTATATTTAGAAATAAGAGAGGAAATTGGTAATGAAACTTACATAAGAAATTTAAAAATAATGTAGACAAAATAACCATACAATTGTGACCTTATAATGGAATGGAATTCTCCGCTCCAATTGTTTCCTTTGTTTATGTATTTTTTATGTATCTATTCTTTCATTTCACAACCATCCTTGGTGACACCATTTCTAAAAGTAGAAAATGCTAAAAATAGGTAATTATTTCCCAAATGGTAAGGAAGGTATAGTATTGAAGGAAAAGTGTTCATATTTAGCCCTAATAATGTATGGAATGACGAAATATGGTGGCCTAAGTTAGGTCCTGATGATGTCTTAATGAACTCTTATTTGCAATGTACTTCAATACCGACCCTTTAGCACAGCTGAAGAGTATGCTAGTAAATGAGTCTCGACAATTTTTAACCATGTTAGTTACTCATATAAAAAAATTATGTTCTTAATTAATGAGTCCCGATAATTTCTAACCATCTTAAGTACTCATTTAATAACTTACCCAAGACCAAATATGAGAGATAAAATAGGTAAAGAGTGAAAACATAGTGTGAAGAAAACCCCCCAAAAAATGAAGATGCTTACTATGTCCATTGTGTAGTTTCTATAAAAAGGATGGTTTTGTTGATTAGTATCATGAATATGTCTTATACCATCATTTGGATTTATAATTGGTTGAGCCTTATATTTGTTATAAATAGTAGTGATAACTCATGGAGTACCAAAAAACAAAAAATTAGTTCTTTGTGACTTGTTCGATTCTCTTAGTAGATTACTAGCTTCCTGTAAAATATGGCGTGCCCTCTAGAGCTTGTGACATATATCTAAAATGGTTTGTTTACGTACTTCTAAATAAGATCCTAAATTTTAATAGAAATATTATTTGAAGAGAATGCAAAATCATCTTGAATATCTCCTTCAAGAAAATGTTTTATAGAAGTTGTTGTAGAGGGAATAATGCAAATTACTAAAGAATTGATGCATTCATATGATTAATGAAACATGTGTATAAAATCCATTTATTAGACGTTAAAGGAATAAAAGTGAAACCATGACGCATATATTGATGCTTTGGCGGATTATATTTAGAGTTATTCTTGACATTTTATTGGATCCTCTACATTATGCTCTTGAAATGGTTTTCCTATAAGATCAATTGTCTTAAACATACAATAACTCTTCAAATGAAATCCCTTATTGAAATAGTTTCACTTTGTTCTCTTCTTCTTAAATATTCCTCCCTTGTGGACCATAATATCGATAATAGTTTTAATTCTTTCTATATCTACATCATCAATATCCCTTGTTTTCTTATTCTCTTTATTTTTATTATCGCTCATTAAGAGCACGAAGGATTAAGAAATCCAATTTGTATACATGTAGTATTATCATGTATTCTGAACTAAATAAAAACGTCTAGATATGGAATCTTCCAATTTTTACTTCCATAGTTTAGTGGTATTAGAAAAAAGAGACAGAGACATAATATTTAGGCCCTAGTTTTGAAAATATAGAGAGGATAGATTGTACCTCCATCCCATCTATTCCAGAAGATTTTAATAGTACCATCTGAGCCTTGAATGTTGGAAATAAATAATGTGATTTCTCAAAGTTGTTTGGATCTATATAAATGAACTCATTCTCTAGGTGATTCCCTTTCAATTTATCTTTCTTTCCAAACAATCCATTTGATTTGGTCCAAACTGCATGAAGAGTTTTACAACCCTATACATAAAATAAAAAATCAAGAGTGATAGACAATCCCATAGGGTCCATCCATATTATGAAGTACTTTTATTTCTCTATGTATAATTTAAGCTCAATTCATGTCCCCACTGTGATCCTATAAAGTACACATCTATGCAACAATAGTTGGATATTTAGCTTTCTAGTCAAATTAATTGAAAGGAGTGAAGATCACATTAAGTTGGTCCATTATCTTTGGGTTTCTCTAATATCGTCAAAAATAAAATAAAATATCATTATTATTCACAAAATCACTTATGCTCTAATTCCATGTTAGATTTTAAGCACAAGGATAGGGTCTAAGTGTGACAATACTAGACTAGTTACCACAAAACAGGAAACAAAAGAAAACACAAATGCTAATAAATTTCACTAACCAAAGAGACAATTCAAACCAATCATAAAACTATAATATGATACATGAATACAATAAATACCCTCTCTAGGAGAAAAAAACAATTTAAACTAGGTTGGTGTTCGACTATGGATGCACTTAGTTTACTAACTTGCATTTGTGTAATAGCTAGTAAGTTAAAAATGGAGCAAGAGACCTAAGAAATCAAATAAAATATTTCATGATAAAGTTAAATAAAATAAATTGAAACTAAATAATTGTAGAAACTAATTTAATAACCCTCATAGGCAATAAATACTCATGCAAACTCAAAAAATAAGACTAAAAATGAACCATCTAAAAATAAGACAACAAAAATGAACGAATAAGAAAATTCATAATAATAATAATAAAGAAATATCTATTTCATAATCCAGTTAATTCTCACCTAATGGAACATGTCATACAAGCGTTCACCCCACTAAATATAAATTTATTAAAACTAAAAAATCCTAAAATTAGGTGATGATACCAAATGGTAAAGAAAATCGAATAGAAAATGAAAAGTGATTATATGTGACTCTAGTAATATATGAAACAAGGTTAAGTAATCGACAAAAAAAGGTCGGTATGAAGTCCTGAGTACAACACACCACAACATAAACGTTTTTAATAAATCTACACGGTTAATAAATCTATAATTTAATAAATTAATTTTCAGATAAAAAAACGTAAGTATGAACTCTTGACTACAACACACCAAAACATAAACCTTTTTAATAAATCTACACTGTTAATAAATCTATAATTTAATAAATTTATTTTCAGATTAAAAAACATAAATATGATTTTGTTGATAAATAAATATAAATATTAATAACATAACAATAAATATAAATCATATAATAAAATATAAATTTACATGTTATTTAGCACAATATTTTAATGAACCAACTTATTTTGAAGTTAGTAGGTTCAATATCATAATAACATATTCTTTTACTTCATGTCATAATCTTTTTTTAAATATTGTTTTGTATGTTTTATTACTCATGAATTTAATACCGAATGCGAAATATTATAATGTAATATCGATTTTTCATGTTAGTTGAAAAAGTTTGGAATTAAAAATTTCTATATTGTTTTGAAACAAAATTTAGTTTCAAAATTTAATATAGAAAAATTTAAAAAATTAAGATCAAGTTATATTGATAGGAAAATAAATAGTTAATAAATAAACAATTGTAAATCGCCATAAGATATCCGATTCAAATTTTGTTGAAGATAATGGAGAATATCCTAGAATAGGTAGAGTTGGTTCATGTAGCCTCAGGATAGGAATTAGTTTCTATTTCTTCGGATGTTGTTCTAACTTCCCTAAAACCATGTATTCTATTTAATGTGTAAATGTTGACGAACAATGTAGAGCATTCTGCAGAGCCAGACTCTCCTGGTTCAGACTCTCTTTCGTAGAGCTGACCAGTGGGTTTTATTTTCTTAATACAAACATTTCGATTTTTATCATGGTATCAGAGTGTTAGGGCTGAGGAACCTGTACACTAGTTGGTGGGTGGTTCTTGAACCGAAATCATTGCAGGTTTTGAGTGGATAGCCGTGACGATAGCACTATTACACTTCCCAAAATTTTTATTTTTTGATCGTCGCAGTTTTCCAGTGGACAACAGTGACTAGTCTCAGAAAATTGGTGTATTTCTACGACGGCCTCTGATATTGGGCATATATCTGTGATGATCGTGTAAATCAAAGAAATTGCAAAGGGAGCCAAGAATAACGCTGTAGCTATCATAGAAGCTGAGTGGAGAAGCCAAGAACAAGGTTGTAGCTAACAACAAGAGGTTGTCTGGAGGCTGAGAAGAAAGCCACAGAGATCTGCGCATGTGTTGCGAGATCAAACAACAGTGATCTGTCTATGTCACAGTTTTGGGGTAAATTTAACATCTTTTACCTGTCGATTTTTTTTTTCTAAATCGCCAAGGTGAATAACAACATATTTGAAGCATGTATGAATGAGCATAACAAGATCGATGGTTCCAATTATGCAAATTGCAAGTTTAAGATGCAGACTCTGCTAGAAGCACAGAGTGCTTGGCAGATTATCAATGGGGATGAGCCGAGGCCCACGACTGGATCAACATCGGTCCTAGATTGGGGGAAACGAGAAAGTAGAGCAAGGAAAATGTTAAAGATGTCAGTGAAGGACTGCATTATACCACACATCAGAGAAGGTAAGTCAGCTAATGAGATCTGGGGAATTCTGAAGGAATTGTATGAGATCATAAATTCAAATCGTCTTTTGTTCCTCAAGAGTAAGATCCTGTCCATGAAGATGGAGGAGAATGAAACGATTGCTTCATTTGTAGCAAGGATCAAGGATCTAAAAACCAAATTATCAGATATTGGTCATACAATGGACGATACAGATCTTGTGACCATTACAATGAATGGTGTCACTAATGATTATCAGATGTTCATCACTAGGATTAATGCCAGAGAAAAGATCCCGCATTTTGAAGAGTTGACAGGTATACTGATGCAGGAAGAAGGGAGGAGATCGACTCTGGAGCCCCAGAGTGTCGATCTTGCATTGGTGGCGAGGAAAAACTTCTACAAAGGGAAAGGAAGTCCACAATAGCAAAACGAAGCAAGTTGACAGAAGCTGCCAAATCTGACCCAAGGTATGCATCCGAATAAAAACTACTTTGAAACTAAATGTTTTTATTGCATAAAATTGGGTCATATTGCCAAGGAGTGTAGGAAAAAGAAGTATCATAAAGAACAACAAAAGCCAAAGAGACATGCAGGTCATCTCGCGAATGGTGATCAGGTGCAGAATTTGAGGTTCTTCATGGAAGATCATGATGAAAATGTTGATGCAGATATCTGGTATGTAGACTCAGGAGCGTCAACAAACATGACAGGGAACAAGCACTGGCTGGAGGATTTTAAAGAGATCAATGAAGGTGCACAAATTTACCTAGGAGATGAAAGAAGTCATCAAATCAAAGGATGTGGGAAAGTTTCTTTCATTCTACTTGATGGTAATATTAAACAAATTTACAATGTAATGTATGTGCCTGGCATAAGAAAGAACTTGATTTTAGTATCAATGATTACAGATCAAGATTTGAAAGTTGAATTTCTAAAATCTAACTGTTACATTAAGGATATGCTAGATGGAATGAAGACAATTGCTACAGGGATCCGAACAGGAGGACTAAACAAGTTGGATGTGAGACCTGCACTAGTTTGAGCATTTACAACAGTGAGCTTGTCTACAGAAGAGCTTTGTCACGAGAGATTCAGCCACATCAATTACAATGATTTGTTGTTACTATAGAGGAAAGAAATGGTAAGAGATCTTCCTATGCTAAAGCAAGTACATAATGATTGCGATGGTTATACTTTAGGAAAAATGCATAGAGAAGAATTCCCTGTTAGAGTAGAAAATAAATAGAGGGATATATTGGAGTTAGTGCAAACAGACCTTTGTGGTCCTATGCAGACAAAATCATTAGGAGGTGCAGTGTATTTCCTACTGTTTATTGATAACTGTACGAAGTTTTCTTGGGTGTATTTCTTAAGTAAGAAGAGTCATACATTCGAATACTTTAAGCAGTTCAAAATATGATTGAAAGACAAATAAGGAAACAGATAAAAATTCTTCGCTCTGATCAAGGGGGAGAATACAGGAAAGATGAGCTCATCAGATATTGTGGAGACCATGGAATTTTGTAGCAGTTTACAGTACCCCATACTCCACAACGGAATGGAGTAACATAAAGGAAGAAAAGAACTCTGGTGGAATTTGCAAGAAGTATGTTGAAAGGTAAGAATCTTTCAAATGGTTTTTGGGCTGAAGCAGTGAGTATTACGGTTTATTTAAAAAATAGGAGTCCTACAAGAAGTCTTGAGTTTAAAACTCCTTTTGAAGCTTTGTATGGATATAAGCCTACAGTAAAACACTTAAGAATATTTGGATGTAAAGCATTTTCCCATATACCAAAGGAAGATAGAAAGAAATTAGACTCAAAATCCATCAGATGCACTTTTATAGGGTATTGTTCATCATATAAAGCATACATATTATTTAATCCCTCTACTCACAAGATCTTTGTTAGTAGAGATGTTGAATTCCATGAGTAGGATAGTGAAGAAATTGATGAGCACTATGATGGGTGGGACATCCCATACTTTGAAGAAGAAGGAGCAGAGAATAGTTAGGGTCAATAGCAAACAAAGGCAGAGGATGAACAAGAACAACAACAATAACAACAACAACAACAACAACAACAACAACAACAACAACAACAACAACAACAGGAAGAAATAAGGTTTGAAACCACCACCCCACCACTCAGGAGATCAGGTAGGATAGCTCAAATGCCTGCAAGATATAGGGAAAATGCATTTATAACTAGTATGATGGGTGTTGTTGAACTGTCTAGTTATAAAGAAGCAAATGAAGGTAATGAATGGAAAATAGCCATGGAACAGGAATATGATTCAATAATCATAAACAACACTTGGGAATTGGTATAACTCCCTACAGGAAAACAGGTTATAGGTTGCAAATGGTTATATAAACCGAAAATAAATGCAGATGGAACTATAGAAAAACTGGAATCTAGGTTGGTTGCAAAGGGGTATACACAAAAAGAAGGGATAGATTATGAAGAAACCTTCGCCCCTGTAGCTAAATTGAACACCATCGTTATGTTAATTACCTTAGCTACCAAGAAAAATTGGATGATGCACCAACTAGATGTAAAGTCTGCATTCCTGAATGCGGAGCTGAAAGAAGAGGTTTAGTTTGAGTAACCGGAAGGGTCTGTCCAGAAGGGAAAAGAATATTTAGTCTATAGGTTGAAGAAAGCACTCTATGGGCTAAAACAAGCTCCCAGGTCATGGTATGAGAAAATTGATCCATTTTTTCTATAAGATGGCTACAATAGAAGTAAGAATGACCGTAATCTTTACACCATGAAAGATGAAGAAGGGTGCGTAGTGTTGATTTCATTATATGTAGATTATTTGCTAATTACAGGTGATGCTTATATCTAACTGATGAAATCAAGCAACAGATGTCACAGATGTTTGAGATGAAGCATCTCGGTGAACTCAAATATTGTTTAGGTCTCGAGATCTGGAGAGATTCAGGTCAAACATTTATGTCTCAAGAAAAGTATGTCAAAGGCCTGTTAGAGATGTTTAGAATGGATTAGTGCAAGTCTGCACTGGTACCATTGTAGCATAACATCAAATTCTAGTGTGAGGATGGATGAAAAGTGGTGGATGAAACACATTATAGACAGTTGGTTGGGAGTCTGATCTACCTAAACACCACTAGACCAGATTTGGCTTATGCAGTTAGCGTGTTAAGCCAATTTATGTCTAAGCCACTTGAAAGCCATTGGAATGTAGCAAAGAATGTTTTGAGGTATCTACAAGGTACTGTAGATTATGGAATTATTTACACTAACTCTTCTGATGTTAGATTGGCAGGATTTGCAGATTCAGATTGGGCAGGAAATGTAGATGATGGCATATCTATAACAGGTTATGCATTCAGTCTTAGATCCGGGGTGATCACTTGGAGTAGCAAGAAGCAGGACACAGTCTCCTTGTACTCAGCAGAAGTAGAGTATCAAGCCATGTGTGCAGCAACGTGTGAGGTGGCTTGTTGTGGAGACTTCTCCAGAATGTTGGGGAAGAATAGATAGTCGCAACAACAATCAGATGTGACAATCAAAGTTCAATCAAGCTGCCCAATAATCTGGTGTTTCACAAAAACATGAAACATATTGATACTTAATTCCATTTTGTAAGGGAGAAAGAGCAATCTAAAGAAATACATCTCGAATATTGTAATACATGTGATAATGTTGCGGACATTTTCACTAAGCCCCTTGGAGAAGTAAAATTTCAAATGTTAAGGGAGATTTTAGGCATATATGTGAACCCATTCTCCATTAAGGGGTAGTGTTGAATATAATGGAGAATATCCTAGAATAGGTAGAGTTGGTTCACGTAGCCTCATGATATGAATTAGTTTCTATTTCTTAGGATGTTGTTCTAACTTCCCTAAAACCATGTATTCTATTTAATGTGTAAATGTTGATGAAAAATGTAGAGTGTTCTACAGAGCCAGACTCTCCGGGTTCAGACTCTCTTTCGTAGAGCTGACGAGTGGGTTTTATTTTCTTAATACAAACATTGCCATTTTTATCAAATTTAATATGGAATATCTAATTTTAAGACTTTATTTTCGAAAAATATTTAAAGAAATTTTTTTTTCATGAATTATAATTATATACACCATTTTTTTCTTATATCTTTCTACAGAGTTACAAGAAAAAACATTAAATGTTAAATTTTGTTTTCACAAAATATAAGTGTATACACTTTCTTTCATTTACAAGGTTACAAGAAAAAACATTGAATATTTTTGCACAGATCATATGTGAAAATGGGTTCGGGGATTTATAGAGGAAGGACATATTATGTCATTTTTATGATGTAAAAAGATTGAAGGTGAATATAAAATTTTCTAAAATGTTTTAGGAAATTTTTTTTAAATTTTTTAAATATTTGTAAATAATTATATTATTAAAATAAAAATATTTAATATTTTTTTCTCCGTTTAAATTAGTAATTATAAAAAAAAGTTATTTAAAAAAATAAATTAATTAAAATTTAGGGGTGATAAGTGCGAGGGGAGCGTTATTATTCTTTAGAGGAATTTTGGAGTTATTTTATTAATAGTGTTTCGACAATGTTTTCATAATTATAATAGAGTCTTATGCCCTCTTTAAGGATATTTTTCAATCAATTTCATTTGATATCCAAAAATTGGTGAAGGTAGGGGTATGCAATGTCATAACTTTGTCATCTTCATTTTGGCTCTTTCTTTACTCGACCTTAGACTTAATACCATGTTTAAAAGGCATAAAGCTCATTCGAGTTCTATGATGGATTTTAATGTAGTTCATGTTATTAGAATTGATAATCTAGAGGTGGACTTACCAAGAAGTAGTGTGACATCACATAAAATTTGAATCATTGTTATTAATGACTTGGGGACTCATCACTTGATTCTGTGATATGTGGGTAAGTGAAAATATACATCTCTATCGACTAGGGGTAGTGGGTGTTATGTTCATTCTCCCTCGATTACTTGAAATGCTAGGAGTTATGAATTTCATTATGAAACATATCAAAAGGTTCTATCATTTCATGATTGAAGATGGGACCTGACACATTACTATGGAAAGGTTTTTATGGAAGGATGAGATGGATTTGACATATAGGATGGGTCACATGCTACAAGCAATGGATTTAAACCTAATAGAAGTAGTATATAAGTGTTTGGTTGAGATAGTGTAGCTTCCTAATATTATATGAATTGATATGGTAGTTGTCGATCGTTGACATCCTTCCTTGTGTGGAGAAAATGGTTTGTAGGTTCAACATTGTTTGGTGTGCTGGTCTGAGGTCATTCTTTGGATTCCCTTGTGGTCTCCTTTTGATGATATCGGTTGTTGGATTCTTCTACATGTGTGGCTTGATAGTGTTGTTTGGGTCACTTTTGTTTGCATGCATGACTTACATCTTGTACCAATTCGATGATTCTTAACATTTCTTGACATTGATTTTGAGCTCTAATGGCTTGGTCTATGGTAGATCCCTAGGTGTGCCTTATTTTGTGGGTACCATGCCACAAGGGCTTCACTCAATGAACCTTTGATATATCACATGTGTTCATGACATAGTAAAAAATACCCTTAATTTGGCTACATAATGGAAAATACCTCTAAAAATCACATTATTTGACACCGTACCAATAAGAACCCAATACACCTTCACAATTTAAAAACCCATTCTTTCACTTGATAATATAGGTATCTATTTTTCATTAACATTGAGCTCTATTTTTTCTACTCGCCAATACAAAAACCCTTTACCCCATATTATATGCTCAGTATATTACACCATTTTTTCCCGAATATATATCCCCCAATATAAATGCAAGTGGAATGGTATTGCTCCCCCAGTGAAGCCCTAATGTACTTGGGTGGGTAGCTTTCATAGTCATTATGATCAGAATGAACAACTCTTCCCTTTTGGCATAAGAAATTGAGGACATTCATAGGGCTATCATATAATTGCAAATTCGATATAATAAATTAGTGTCTGAAATTATTTCTACCATGGACATCTTCGTTGAAAAAAGAATACTAGTATAAAGGGTTGGAGATAGTACCAACAATGAGAAATTGTAGCAAGTCAATGCTAAGGGTATCCTAATCCTCCATTTCTATATGTCATTCGGTTATTGTTTATGACCTTCTCATCACTCATTTGAATATAGTTGGTTCAATTATGGATCCTATGTACTCTCGGGGTGAAGAACATCATCCAAATCATGTCTAGGTCTACATGTAGGTTCAAATTTGTATGTTGCTAGGACTTTATTGTCAATTTTGTACTTTTGATACTTATAGTGTAGTTATTTTGTTGTAAAAAATTTGTTATAAATTCAAGATTCTAAAAAAATTGATGGTAATAAATTACACTCTAAACCTCTTCTACCACTAAAATAAAATAATAGTACATACATTTAGGTAAAAAAATTATTCACATAATATTTTCAATCAAAATTAATTAAAAAAAATGATTATAAAAAAAGTACAAATTATAAAATCACTAGTAAATGGTTATAATAGCTATATAACCTTTTGTTGTTCTCCCATATTATGGGAAATGACAAATACATTTAAAATAAATAAATAAATGAAATTTTAATTGAATTTCTAGATGCTTATCCACTTAATGTCAAATGATCGACTTCTATGATTCTATATTTTTTTCAATAACACGTGCGGGATTACATGAACAAGGAACCACTCTTAATAATCCCATATTATGGGAAATGACAAATACATTTAAAATAAATAATTAAATGAAATTTTAATTGAATTTCTAGATGCTTATCTACTTAATGTCAAATGATCGACTTCTATGATTCTATATTTTTTTCAATAACACGTGCGGGATTACATGAACAAGGAACCACTCTTATTAAGATTTCCTTTATACAAGTGCGTTATTTATAAAACAAAATTCTGGGCTTACCAAAACAACGAAACATTGTTATCTAGATTACTGTTGAACTGTTGAGTGGTTGATAAGACAAAGATGTGGCCAAAACAAGGAAGCACTGATGTTAAGATTACCACACAACTATAGAATAGATTTGACAGATTCAACGATGTACTGAATTGACCAAAAAGATGGTAACACTGTTATTAAGATTACCATTAAACATGTGAGTGGTTGATTTAAAACCTTAGGGAGGAAAATTATTCAACAGAGTGATTTGGCAAAAAAGCTAGGATAAGTAAGCCAACTAGTTTCTCGCATTGATATTACTTCCTTTTGGTCATCTTTAAATCGATTGTTACTAGAATATTCTGGGATCCAATAGACATAGGCGCAATCAATTTTTTAAGCAATCAATTTTTTAACCGTGTCCATATCCATTAAATCCTAGAATATTTCGGGAATCTGTAATTAACTTTAGCTCACCACTTTCGCACATGAGATTGGCACAAAGCTATTGAAGGTCAAAGTTTGTGACATCGTTATGATATAAAATTACTGAGCCACAAGAACGCCAGTGAAATCCAATTACCATCGTTCTCATATTATCATTTTTGCTTGCAACCTCTCACAACGAGAAGCCGGGGGCAACTTGAAAGAGATGTGCGCACGTTTGAAAAGGTCGAATCAGGAGGTGGAGGACCTAAAATAGAGATGCACACATTTGAAAAATTATAATCTGCTGCCGAAGGAGAAAATCAAGTGATCGGTGGAAAAAATGTGGCTATAGTATAACAATATTTAAGCAGCTATAAAAAAAAATGCCATTTTGAATTATTTTAAGAGGTTGTGCTACAACCTTGCTAATAAAATGATAATGATTTATTTCATTATGGTTAGGATTACAAATGTCAATTGAAAGATTGATCAGAGTATAATGCAGAGTACATAACTCAAAGACGCAACTTCGGTTCCTAAAAAAGCTACTCATAACACTAAAACAATAAACCCGCAGCTACAACTACATACTAGTACTTGGAGTGTGCATTCGGACTATCTATTCTTCTATCCTAGGTCAATTGTATTTATATAAAACTATTAAGTCGGTTAAGGCCTCTTCAGGCTGGAAGGGTCATGGCGGTGAGTATGGAGGTGGTGTCTCTTCAACGTAGAACAAGTCGTGGTGGTGAGGCTGTGAGGCTGTGTTCGGTGATTAATATGACAAGCCGTGTAATTATTTCCAACACTTCCATGAGGGATAACTTAATATTGACTCAACATAACTTAAACATGCTTCCTGGTCTTAAGCCTTAGGTAGGTTTTCAATGATTCAAAACTTTGACATAGATTCTTTTGCTCGATTTCTTTTTCCTTTTCTTCGAGATCCTGTTCATCTTTGTCTTTTTGGAGTAGGTTCCAAATTTCAGTTTCTTCATTTGTTGTTGCAGTTGTACCTTCGTTTATCATAAAAACATAGAAAATCATTTTAGAATGTTTATGGATGTCTTCTACGTCTTCAAAAATGTGTTTGTATGTAGACTACTGCCACATGTCATCTTCTATAGTTTTCTCTACATCATCAATCTTCTGATTACCAATTTGCTGCAAAAATACTTAATAATAGAATTTTATCTCTTCAGGGCTCCAATACATGAAAATTTCATTTTCATTTTCAATATCATCTATACTGTCTTCAATATTCATTGCTGCAACTTCTATGCAGACATCATCAATACATGGTTTTTCAAACCATGCTTCAAGAAACTTTAATTCTTCTTCATGTTTTGCTGCTTCATCTCAGTTGCTTCTAGCATCTTCACACACAAAACCATTTTAAAGTTTATATGAAAAAACATTTTGAGAACCATATTGGTTATGCTCATTTTGCTCTTGACTCAGAGCTTTCTCCTCTTCTTCCTTCTTTAACTTTGTGGATTCCTCGTAATCTTGAGTCTCCACCTTTGCTTCTACACATAGGTTTTCTTCCACTTGGTTTTCAGACATAAGAGGGTTTCTCTCACCAAATAATAGTCTATCAATAAGATGTTTATGGTTTTCAGACATAAGAGGGTTTCTCTCACCAAATAATAGTCTATCAATAAGATGTTTATGTTGCATCATCTGCAACCACTCTTCATGAGTTAATTGTTCTTCATCAAATTTAACATTAGCAATTTCAATCACTGGATCCACTAAACCAGATGCTTATCCATTGGCAACATTATCTATGCAAAAATCAGCGTCTGCTGATAACACACCATCAACATTGTGATCCATTTTCAAGTGAGATTCACAAAATCCTTCTACGGATCCATCTTCATTCTCATCTTCAAGAACTCCTACGACGGGCTGAACAAGACTACTGTCTTAGACTTGTTTGCTCCCCCTTGCACCAAATTCTGCTTCAAGGATCTTCCATGTTTCATTGGAAGTTGTAGCTTCAGTAAACATAGGTGGTGGTAGAGCTACACCAACAGGGAAAATTTTAAGAATCCCCCCTAAATTTATAAATATAATAAATGGGCGAATCTCCATGTTATATAGGAAAAATGGAAGGCCATTTTATCAATAATATAATATGTATATATAATTTTTTGGCGAATCTCTCACCAGGCATGGCGAATATTTTACTCAATTATAAAATCTTGTAAGATCTTGGCGAGTCTTTCACTAAATAACAAAACTTTGTAAAGTCCTAGTGAATCTTAGCATAGGCTACATGTTGGTTTAATTCCCCCATTTAAATAGGCTACATTCCAGGTGAATACCATGGGTCAATACCATGTGCCATTTTTATTTTTACTAATTCTAATATTAGGGTTAATAATGGTTTTTTGCATGGTATTAATAACAATCTAGTCCATGGTATTTGTCCCATAGTATTTTGGCCATAGGTTTCACCTAAATATAACCCATTTTTTGAGTGTTCGTAAATATAAGGTGAGTTATGGAGTAAATATAAAAAAATGTTTTATTTGTTTACCATACCTCTCGTTTATTTATATTTTTATTAATTTACCATACCTCTTTTACAAATATGGTATTTGGCCCATATGATTCACTTAAATAAAACCTCCTTCTTGAGCCTTCATAAATAGAACGAGGGTTATGGACTAAATATAAAAAGAGGTTTTATTTATTTATGATACGTCTAGTTTATTTATATTTTTATTGATTTACCATACCTTCTGAGTAAGTATAAAAAGATGTTTTATTTATTTACGATACCTCCACTTTACTTATATTTTTATTTGTTTACACCCTTACATGTATATAAGGTGACTTATGGAGTAAATATAAAAAATGTTTTATTTATTTACCATACCTCTCATTTATTCACGTTTTTATTAATTTACCATACCTCTTTTATAAATATGGTATTTGGCCCATAGGATTCACTTAAATAAAACCTATTCTTGAAAATGGGCGAATGGAAGGTTGTAAGTCCTAATTTCAAGGGCTAAATTTACCTTTTTTACCCTCTCCTTTAAAATAAGGTGGGCTGTTTGAGGTGATTTGTAAAAATGTACTATGATACAAAATATTCGCCCACTAAAAATTTAAAACCCCTTAATTTTGCCAAAGGGCGCCCCTAAAATTATCCTCGATTTCTTCTTTGTCTTCGACTAGACTTCTCAATTCCTCAGTTCTGGCTTGAATTTCTCTAAACATGACAACAATCTCTTCCTTTTCTTTTCGATTCATTTTCTTGGTCTGCCTCAGTAATGCTTTGCGACTCATCAGTGTTGTTTTTCCTCTGTCTTATAGCTGCTTTCATGATTGAATGAGGATATCTTCCATATCACCTCTAAAAAAGATATGATTTTTAGTATCCCCAGAAAAAAAACAATTTTTAATATGAGTACAATCTTCATCCAAAATCCAAAATCGTGTGATACTTACAAAACAAAAATTTGGATAGAAAATGAACTTTTGGAAACCAAGTTATTTCCAATAAAACCCTTTATCTTCTTTTTTTTATATATATATATATATATATATTCTTTTAATATAATAAAAATCAACTCAACCTCTCGGGAAAAAAACTTATATTTGAACCCTTTTATTAACCTTCATAACTCACTCTAAAACCATGAACATAATTCATATCTTATCTTACCATGAGACTTTAATAACCAATCTTGCCCACGTGACTTTAATATTTTTAACCCTTGAACAAAATTCCTTTCCAAATATATGCATGAATAAATACCTTTGAGACTTTTAGAATGCCTATTTGTAATTTATGGCAAACTCACGTTTCCCTGCTTTTTGACTTCTGACTTCGTTCGGGGAACTTTCAAGGGACTTTTCACACTGAATTTACGCCGCCTCTTAATTTACACCAAACATACGTTGTTTATTTTAACTTAAAAAAAACTTCCAATGATACGCTGACTCTTCAACGGTAACAGCAACGTAGACATTCAACCACACAAAAACTTCAGCTGCCCTTTTCAGCTCAATCCACGACACCTCAATATGGCGAGCGGCTCTGCAATCCGGTGTAGAATTTACATATTCAGCGACGGTTCCTTTTACGCTTTTCCTTCTTCTTCCAACGGTGCTAATTGTAGAGTGAGGGACGATAATATCTTGAAGAATATGAGGTCGACGGAGAATATAAATATTCGATGGATTCTATTAAGAAATCGATACAAATCGTAGGAGCCTCCAGATTTGGAGCAGTCCTCCCCACACAAAGCAGTTATGCCATGCTACACAAAATTTACTTTTGAAATGCTGCAGAGCATAGTCAGTTATGCCATGATTTGCAAAAATCACACAACACGTTCTCCAAAAATTAGAGCATCAGCTTCATGCAAATTGCACTCATAACGAAACCTCCTTTCACCAAACCGGCGACTACAAACTTCACTGGCTCTTCAAACGAGTGATGGGCGGCAGTATGAGCTTCTATAGTTTCTTTTCATAACATGGCAGCTTCAGCTCTAATCAATCGATGGACTCTTATATACTCCACGTACAGAAATTACCAATTGCTCGTACCTAAACCGCTTCACACCACAATATTTTATGGTGTTCTCACACAATCACTGCAACTCAGACCCACGGGAAACCGACCTCAATGGTCACTGTATCAGGTGTTGATTCACACACAGCGGTAGCTCATTCCTTAGTTGCTACTTCAGTACGCTAGCTTTCACTCCAACCACACCAAGACTTCACGACAACTCTACTGAGACTAAGTAGGGGCGGTTTTATCTTCAGAAAATCTTCTCTTCACAATAAGAACGGGGCTGCGAACTTAATGTGGCTGGCGGTTGTTCACATAGCAATGACCATCCCTCTCTGCAAATGATTCTTCAACAATTCCTCGCTCAACTGCCTCTGATACCAATTGAAGGATTGGCCAGAGCACACAACGCTCTGATACCAATTGAAAGGACTGGACACCAGGCAGTGGTGACTTCAATTACTTCTGGCTTTGATACTAATTGAAAGATTGAGCAGAGTATAACACAGCGTACATAACTCAAAGACGCAATTTCGGTTGCTAACAAAAACTACTCATAACATTGAAACAGTAAACCGGCAGGTACAACTGCATAGCAGTACTTGCACTGTGCGTCCGGACTATCTATTATTTTATCATAGCTCAACTATATTTATACAAAACTATTAAGTCGGTTAAGGCCTCTTCAAGCTATAAGGGTCATTGCGGTGAGTATGGAGGTGGTGCCTCTTCAATGCAGAACAAGTCATGGCAGTGAGGCGGTGTTCCGCGGTGTTCGGTAATTAGTATGTCACCCGGGGTAATTATTTCCAACAGAGGTGCCTAATGAGCTGACTCTTTCAGAATCAAAAGCAATTCGATTGGATACGAAAAAAATTTGATTGCTTACGATCCAATATGGAAAAGCTCGGGAGTAGACATCTTATACATATTTAAATATATAAAGAATGTTATATAAGCAATTATAATATCGAAAATCTGGAAAATCTAAAAAAAAATGTTTGTATATATAGGAATAAAGGGTATAATTTTACATTAAAATAGCAAGTTGTGAAATTTTCTAATACACATTATACACTGAACCTTCATTCAAATTTTACTTTAGAACGAACGATATAGATTCCACATTAAAGATGCAATTTTAACAGGTACCTATATGCAATTTAATGGACGCGAAAGGGTTTACGAAGATTAGATGCACTACACGAAATCGATAATTCTGAATGGAAAATTGTTGTGAAACAGAGAAACTCCAGTGAAATCCCACTTAAATATTACTAATAAACTAAATATGCCTTGCCCATAAAGCATTAATCCACAAACCAAATCGAGATTAAAAAATGTCTTTCATGGAATTATACTCTTTAACATTAACGTTTTAGAAAAAACAATTCATTATTAAAAAATAATAGTTTATTAATAAAAATATTTTATTATATATATAGTATTAAAATGTTTCAAAATTAAATATATTATAGTATCTCCACCAATATATTTTATTATTTAACAAATTATGATGCATATTACTGGGAGTGTTGTTGTTTAAGAATGTGTATTAATGTTGAAAGACAATGAAGTGAGATTGCATATAAATTTATTTTCTAATTGTTATTGTTATTGAAAAACATATATATTATATTCATGAAGATATATGAAACAAATTTAATATAATGAAATAAACAAATTAAATATATATAAAATTTATTTTGACAATTAACAATCAATTACAATTTTATTTATGAAACACTTAAAAATATGCATATTCATATAATTTTTTTTCATAACTTTAGTATTGATATCACTAAAACATATATGGAACAAATTTAATATAATTGCAATTTTATTAAAATATGCATATTCACATGAAGAAATTTCATTACTAGTATATAAAAACAAAATATTATTCAAATTTATGTTTTTCAATTTGAAACCTTATTGTTAAGGTTCTTAAAGTGTTAAATTCATGAAAGAAATAGATCAAAATTGCTATAGAAAATCAATATATAAAAATGAATTACAAATGTAAATTCTATAATATTACAGTAATGAATAAAGATGAGAAAGATCGAAATTTTTGGCTTTTTTAAAAATAAGTATTTAAAATTACAATGCAGATGTTATGATCTTGCAAATAATATGTTATATTATGTTAAAATTATAAATGTTTAAAACTTAAGAGTTGGATATAAGAAATTAAATCTATAATAAATATGCCATAAACACGTTTCAAAATAAAAAAGATAATTAAGCTACATAAAATCATTAATGCATATAGAAATCCTTTCAAATAATATATTTAATCATCAGTGTCGGTGATTTTTAAGTCAGAAGAACTGAATCCTTCTTGTTGCATCCATCTAACTAATAATGCATGTATTTCACATTTATAAGTATAAAATAAATATTATTTTTACTTAACAAACACATAAATTTATAACACAATATAACAAAAATCAATAAATATGTGTTTATAAAATCTTTAAAAAATATGTAATTTGATAACTCCTACATATAAGAAAGTTTTTTTTTTTAACATTGTGCTAAAAGTCATAAAATCATTGGTACTTTCCCTCTTATATGTGAGGAATTATTAGTAATACACACAAATTAAAAGTATCAACTATGTTAATTGCTAATTTTGTTCAATGTACATTTTCTTTTTATCAAATTTTGTTTAGAAAATCCTTGGTCACATAAAACAATACTTGTTATATATATATATATATATATATATATATATATATATATATATATATATATATTAAAAGCCCTAACATGTAAATGGTGCTTTATGATGGTATGCTTTATCATTCTAATTTTAACATATTTTGATACATTATGCATTTTTCATGGAGAGTATTTGTCCAATTAAGTGAAGCATATTAATAAATTCACCTAAGTCTTCTTTACAATGTGTTATATATATGCACGTGTTTAAGATTCCATATCTAGTTTGTATCGTTTAGCTTGCTGCAAGTCCATTCTATGCATTTGTAGAATCTCATAACTTGATTTAATATTTAAGGATCAATATGTTCACTAGTCTAAGTGGCTTTCTTACAAAACCTGATTTTCTTAATGCAGGGTTCTTTATGAGTGGGAAATTTTAATTGGGAGAATGAGGATTTCTAGTGTTTATAACAATGGGGAAGCCAATTGTTAGATTTTAAGTGGCTTGAAAGGTATTTCCGAGAAGGATACCAAAAAAAAATGGTTGGTTAGGAAATTTACCCAAAGAGGGGTTTTGGACGCAACGATGTGGGTTCAGGTCCTAAAAGAAAATAATAATTTACTCTAAAGGGTTGAAAAGTGAAAACCCTAAGTCCTGAGGTATCTGAAGTGACTTAAGAGAAAAGAAAAATGGAGAAGAGTCTAGGAAGAGGTTCAATGTATGAAAGAGAGATGTGACTTCTCTTGTGTTAATGGTGCCTTAGGAGGATCGAGCTCTACTCATGGAGGTTGAGATCTATTCTTGGAAGAAGACCTCAACGAGGTTATGATCTATTCTATGAGGCCAAGTCAAAGGTTAGAGGAGCAGAAAGGTAGCCGAGATCTTGTAGGGATGAAGAGAAACATAAAGTGTGATTTAGGACCTAATCTAGGTAAATGAAGAAGATTCATCGATGTTGTTACAACCTTTGAAGGAGTTTTAGTGCCTCAACTAGTGTGAACAGAAATGATGAGGAAGGATCGAAGGAAAACTAGAGGGTTTCTTTGAGTGTGAACATAACATAAATATAAAACCATTCTTGTGTGAGAACATGCCAATAAAAAGAGGCCATGGATCTAAGGAAGGAAAAATTCTATCTTCTGAAGGAGGTCAAGTAGCCTCCAATTCTAGTTTTTTAATGGTATTGGTATGTGCTAGAAGGAGTAGTGGATTAGTTGTTTGTTGTTGGAATCTTGTTGAATGCAGGAATGCATGTTGTGAAATCTTGTCGAATTTTTTTTAAAGCGTGTGGCATGAAAAATATTTCATAAGAAAATGTGTATGTTAAACAACATACATTGCTAAAGTAACCAGAATAATCAAACTACGATAACAACATATGTGTGAAAACATGTTAGTTTAGTTATATTATTATTAAGTGAAAGTTCCATCGATATATATACCATTGATAACCACTAGCCCAATAGTGGAACATTGTAGTCAACACTGCCTACTCCTCCAAAGAAATGTACTCGCTCTATGCTATGGAGAAGCCAAGGCTCATCACAATAATCCCAAGCCTTCTCTAAGCCTAAGCCTAGCCAAAAGATTGGCTCAGAAAATCCTGTTCTATGAGTTATGAGGTTCTATTTATAACAAAGGTTGCAGTGACCCTTGAAATTTTCCTTTGACTCTTTACTACCATCATGACTCTCCAAATCCTTTACAAATAACTCTTTACTTTACATAGTGACTGTTCACATTCCATTGATGACACTTGGAACTTCACTTACAATATATTCAAAAATAATGTACAATTTCCACATACACCCATGTGGGACAAAATTGGCTAGAGTCAGCCTAACAAGACAAACACTATGACTCAAAAGCTTGGGGAAAGACCCACTCAGCAACATCATCTTAATGATATTCAATGATGAACTGATACCAAGCTTGGTACTGCACTAAGATTTCCCCAACCTATTTGGTGATGTCTTTCTGGAAGCAGACTCTTGCCTCCATGGCTTCTTGTTATATGGTTCTAGAACCTTTTTCCAACTCATATTGAAGAATGCGCAACTTTGTCTTGAGTATGACGGGACCAAAAATGTTCTTTTGCATGTTTTATGTGCTCAGCTGCAAGTCATCCTTGGTGGCCTCTTGCATTAACTGCTCCATGTACCTGTCAACCTCTAGCCATACTTGGCTCTTCTCAATGGCTTGGCTGAGGGAATCGATTGAAGGGATCATGTGTGTCCTCATTATGACATCCATACTTGAACAACCTTTCATAGCAAGCCTGTATTTTACTGATGAATGGAGGGACCTACTCATAGTTCTAGATGAACATCTAGATCCATGCTTTTTCTAGTTCTGTCTGCAGCTTTATTATCTTATGCAAGTAAAGCGAGGCTCCCTTGTATCTCATTGTCCATTATTGTATGCCTGCAATAGAAGCATGTATTTCCTTGAGAGTTTGGATAATCTTTATGGCCCACTGCTGGAAACCATATAGATGGACAGCTGCCTTATGCAGGTGACAAATACATCATAAAGTTTTTGCATGGTGGTCTTAAGAGTTGATACTTTAGCAAGTATCACTTTCCTCATCTTTGCCATAGTGGATCCTACAGATTGTTTTGCCCTCTGCCTGGCTGCTTGTAAGTTCTTTGCCATCTGATCATTCTTTGCTAATAAGACCTTGAAATTTGAGCTTGTGGCTTCTGCATGAGATTTAGTGGCATTGACCATGGTAGCTAAATTCTTTCTAAATGTGGCTATAACCCTTTCCTCCATAAATGCAGGTGATGCGTGATCATCTGAGAAATTCTTTCTTCGTGCCTATATAATATTTTGCTACAACTCATCAAAGGATATATTATACACATCCATCACTGGATCATCATTATGAAGAACAACCTCTCATTGCTTGCTCGGTATTGGTTCTCATACTGAAGGTGGTGGAGACTGCAGGGAAACTTCGGATGCTCTTGACATGAGGTCGATATCTTGTTCCTATATCTCCTATGCCAACTTCATGCCCATCTCTTTGACCATTTGCTCAATCTGTTGAGTAAGTTCCATATCATCCAAATTCTCGACCTCTTCTTTATTTGTTGTTTGTTCTGACTCTTCGATCTGTATTGGTGTAGTTTTCTTTATAATCGTGCCTTGCCCTTCTTCTTGTTCATGTTTATGCTGCTCATTCCTCTATCTCCTTCTTAGCTCCTTCTCTTCTTTCAACTTCTTCTTTGTTTCCTACAACTTTCTTTCTTCTTCCTCCAACCTTTTCTTTTCTCTCTTCCTTCGTTCTACTCTTTTTATGCATTGTTGCCTCTTCGCCTCCACCTTCAAAGATGCTTTCGCAAAGAGAGGATCTTCTTTGAACTTTTAGATTTTCTCAGCCTCTAGGTTCTCGATAATCTTCCTCTTGCCTTTGTCCTATGCCAGTTTTGTGCTTACTATTGTCATTGTTGTTGCTTCCTATGTTGTTTTTGCCTACAGAGCAGCTTTCCATTCTACAACCTTGTTGACCAGTTCATTGAGTTTGGAGGAGTTCTAACAGTACCTCCAAGGATATTCTTCTTCTCAATGAAATGTCCCTTGGATCCATGGATAATACAACTTCGCACAATGGTTCTTTCATATGTAGTGGGGATCATATAGATTGTAGTCTTTGATTTTGAACTCAAAGTTTTCTATGTCCTTGGCCTCGGCATATACATCCTTCAAACTCCTAATCTTGTACAATCCAATCCGCAAAGGAAGAACAGGCCATGGTTCCTTCTTCCTCCTATGCAACCTTGCTAATAATCATGTGGAGATGTGTTATAAAACTTTTTTCTTAACCAACTTATCCATGGAGAAACTTTGTAGCACATGCAGAAGCTTCACTCTGCCAAATATATTGATGAAGGTGCCACTAGGTGAGGCATACCAATATGCAACATTATGTAATGCCTCCATCGCTTCTTGGGACATGCAAGGTGGATCCTACTCAAATATCAACTTTTAAACTAAGATTATGAAATGGTCAGATACCCTCACAATGAATCCTTGGTAGTTGCACTCAGAAATCATCTTGGAATTAATATTGATAGTAGTCTATGTTGGTTTCCATATCCAACCCATGCCATGAAACAGATTCTGGGCACATATTACATCAAGTAGGTAAGCGGACGTATAGAATCTCACTTTCTCATCCTTGGTTGAATTTTGAGCATTAGTGACATGCACTTTTGGCTAAAGAGGCAATAGATATGACCAGTTGAATGGCCTTCGATCATTTTCCAACTGGTCCAACACAACCACCCAATTATGCAGAATGGTCTTCGTGCTCTCTTGATCTTACAATCTGCATGCAAATATGATCAATAGTTGGTAGGAATTTCTAAGTGACTTAGTCTTGTAAACATGATTGGGTGTTGATCTGAACTTTGACGACTCTTTCTCCCAGTGCTTTCTGATGTATCTAGTGTTCACATTGTTATGGGTGACATAGAAAAGTGTATCCATGTGGTTCATTAGTTGTGGTAAGTGATACATCTGATGATAGTTTTCTGTCCTGAAGGTATCAAGCTGTGTTCCACTCGAACAAGTCAATGTAACTGTCTCGGGATTTGTATTTGAGATAGTCCATTGAATTGTATTTGCACATGGGAAGGAAGGGTACCTACATGCAACCTTATGTAAGCCTAGCTGGTGGATGTTCACATAAAGCTGCTAATATTGTAGATATTCCTTGAATTTTCGTGCAAATTTATCCTTGATTTTCTGCCATTTTATCTTCATGCCCCTATGTACGAACAACTAGGTGTTTGCATAGACTTGCAATTTCATTGACAGCTATTCAACTTCTTCTCCAATGCTACTCTAGACAGTATCGTTTGATGCAAATTTATTAGAAGCCATGTTACGTGTACTACTGGAGAGCTACTCAACAACTCCTGTACCTGGAGACAAAGAGGACACTCATGGCATGAAAATGTTAGCCTGATATCAAAATAACTTCAAGAAAATACCAGGCAACAAACCGGGCATTTGTTCGGAAGGATTGTGTAGTTCTGGCTCTTAGAGGTGACTGATTACTGACTGGATTTGTGCATTGTGGAGTCCCAGCTGTCAGTGGAGAGGGGATGCTATCTGGAACTGTTCAACCCCAGTAGCCAAGGGTTTAGGACTGGCTCCTAGAACTATGTAGTGTGCAGTTGGAGCGAATCCTTGGCAACCTCTACACAATTCCTGGAGCCAAGCCAGAGCCTTAAGATCGAGAAGTCCACAGTGCATGCTGGGAGGAGCAAGATCTAGGATAAGGAAGGCCAGATCTTCCCAAGGGCAACATGAAAATGAGAAGATATGACAGTATGAGTGATGCTTGGTGCATATCTAAGTGAATGACGATGCATGCAATCAAAACAAGTGTAGGGATTGATCGAACTGAAGAACAGTGAAGCTTGTGGAGAGAGTCGCCACAACAACGACTGTTGTTGCAAAAACTGGGTAATGCATGTGACACTTAAGAAAGGAAATGAAGAACTTAAAACAACACTTCTACAATCTAAGAAAAATAAAAATGTTGGTGGTCGATCAATAAAATGGGTAAAGCCACACTCTCAAAAATGAAGCAAACAAAAAAGATAGAAAACGAAGCAAAACACTTGAAAAGCAAGACTTACTTAGGAAAGTTGCGATGATTGTGCCGAAGGTTCCTAGATATACTTAGGAATTCCAAATCTCCAAGATCAAATTTGAAAATGAGCTCTAGCAGTGTCCATTAAATAGATTTGGTCAATTTATGGTTTATGACATGAAGTCCAAAAATCTAGGAAAAAGTGACACATGGCGATAGTTTCCAAAAATAACTCGAGTGTAACTCCAACTGCTAAAAATAGATCCCTATTTTTTAGGGATGATTTTTCACTTTTTATTTTATTCTTTTTCGAGAAAAATCTGCCATGCATGCACGGAGATATTGTGAAGTTCCTAGGGAAACTGGACAACTCACTGGCTCATGCATAGGGCACCTACTGAGAGAATGATTTTACACAATTCTTTGGCTGAGTGGCTCTCGACGCCTCTCTTACTTTGCATAGTTTCTCAACTGAAAGCAGGCTTCTAGATGTGTTTGCATAATTATGGAGTCGAAGCTCACTGTTGGCTTCAAGTGCACATTTCCCGAGAGCAAGGATGGTTTCCCTCTAGGATTGTGTAGATAACTAATGTAAGCCTTGGACCAGATTGCAACCAAGTGAAGAGGTTAGCTTGTAGTTAGAAAGAAAAGAACGTAAACAAACACAAGCTATAAAGAAAAAGACAAAACTCAATGAAAGCAAAAGCACCTGGGATAGTGTAAGATGAGTTGTTGTGATTTGAGGAGGGAGGCTCCAAAATGAAGCATAGGCAAAATTTTAGATGGTGGTTGTAGCCGCTATAACATTATACTTTTTGTACTAGCGATCGAGGGCCATGATCCCTAGTCCGGGAGTCCCATGATTTTTTAATTAATGGACTAGTAAAATAATCGTGCTTTGGGTTCAAATCCCTATGTACATAATTTATTTTATTGTTGAATATTTTGTTGTGCAAATTGCTTGTAAGTTGTAGGTTCCTAGTGTTTTTGTTTGTGTGATTAGCTTTAGATGATATCTAGGGCCTATCGAAAATTCAACATGGTATTCGAGTTGATGGTATCAAATCTACTTTGAAGAACACATGGACTAGAGTGTGCATAGGAAGCAAAGTGAGCTAGTGGAGGTTGTGTAGGCTCAGAGGGTGTCTAGGTTTAGAGGGAGACTATGAAGGATTATTAGCTTCCCTATCGAAGTTTGAATCGCTAGTTTCTAACAAGATAGAAGAGTTTTCAACCCATGCAAGGATATTCTTAGATCGTACAAGAACATTCATGGTGGTCCAATGAAAAGTCATGTTGCATGCAAGGACATTCATGGACCATGCAGGACAAAGCTAGGCCTAGTACAAAGAAGACATGGGACATGTGAGGATAGGTATGACTATGCAAGAAAATTCATGTCCCATGTGAGGATGTTCATGGGTATGAAACCAAATTCATGGAGCTAGAAGCGTGAACGAAATACTTTGTTCACTAAAAGGGAGTGTTATATTTTGTGTAGCTTGGAAGGTATTTCCAAGAACGATACCCACCAATAGTGGTTGGTTAGGAAATTTACCCAAAGAGGGGTTTTGGACCTAAAGATGTTGGTTTAGGACCTAAAAGATTTATTTATTTTTCTAAAGGGCTGAGAGGTGAAAAACCTAACTCTTGAGGTTTCCTAAGTGACCCAAGAGAAATGATAAATAATGGAGAGCCTAGGAAGAGGTTCATTGAGTGAAAGAGAGATGTGACTTCTCTTGTTCTAACCACGCCCTAAGAGAGTTAGGTTCTACTCATGGAGGCCAAGATATTCTCTTGGAAGAAAATTGTTGCAAGTTTATAATCTATTCTATGAGGTTGAATCAAATTGTTAGAGGAGAAACAATGTAGCTAAGAGATTAGAAGCTCAAGAGTAAGGCTGAGTTTGATTTAGGGCCTGATCTAGGCCAATGTGGAAGACCCGTCCATGTTGTTAAATCCTTTGTAGGAGGCCAACTACCTTAGCTAGTGTGAACATAAATTCTAAGGCAGGATTGAGGGAAAACTAGAGGGATTCTTTGAGAGTGAACAAAACCTAAATAGAAAAATCCAAGAGGAAGAGGTCATTGATTTAAAGGTGGAAGAACTATGTATTCTGAAGGTGGTTGAGTATCCTCCAAGTCTATTCTATAGATCGTATGGGTCTATATTAGAAGGAGTAGTGGATCGATTGTCTATTGTCTAGGTTATGTTTTGTCTTTGTGTTGGAGATGGTTGAATCCCTAGTTTCTATTATAGGGAGTGATGAAATGCCTATGTAATGTATGGAAAGGGCTGAAAGGCATCATATTCAAATGCTAGAGGGTCAAAAACCATTTGAGGATGTTCACATACCAACTAAGGAGGTCAAAGCTAGCAATTTGAGGGTTGAAAAGCCTTGGGAAATATTTTGGCATAAGTTCGAGTAGCCATAGGGTTAAGTGCAGGACAACAAAGTAAGAAATGGGGATTTATTCTTCAATGTAGATGGTTCCTAACCACTATCTCTGAAGTCTATCTAGAAAATGAGCTTGAGAAAATAGTGTATAATGGTAGGTTATACAGTGGTTTTGAAAGAAAAAGACCTTTATGTGTTTCTGATAAATTGGAGTTGATACATATAAGAAGTCTGCATGGTTTGACTTATTGTGAGCAACAATGTATGATAAATATATGAGAGGAGTCAAATCACTATGTGTTGATGGAAAAGGATAGTAAGATTTTAAGGGAAAATGACAACAAAAAGGGATATTGTTAAAAGGGTTGTATCAACATGTAAGTGGTGTGTATTGATTCTTGTCTCCTTTGGTAGATTGTAGATCTGAGGAAGCATATCGCAAGATCTAGTTTTGTGTAATATGTATACTAGATGTACTAGTGATCGAGGGACATGATCCCTAGTACATGAGCCCCATGATTATTTCATTTATTAACTAATAAAATAATAAATATTTGGGCTCAAATATCTATGTACTTAATTGAATTTACTACTGAATATTTTTGTTGTGCAAAGTGCTTGTAAGTTGTGGGTTCCCAATGTGTTTGTGTGTGTCATTATCCTTAGACTAAATCTAGGGCATAAGGAAAATTCAGCACCAATATCACTACGAAATATACATTCCTTTTTAGTGTTTTCTATATCATTGTTAACTTATTTATTTCAAGTTATAAGTTGAATTTCAACTCTTCTCTACAAATTCTAGGGTTTGTATTGCATAACCGTTTATGCTTAGATTTGTGAGAGGGCGCTTTTCCCCCTTATTTGGCAAGATTGTTTTGGGAGTTCATAATGAGTCTAGATCCACTAGTTTCCCTATCCATCTCCTAATCTTCGACATCACTTTCATAGAGTAGCTAGATGAAGTGGGGTTTCTGGTTTTGCAGGAAACCCTCCACTCAGTGCACCATGACAAGCTAGAAATCTAGGGCATTCCCTACAAAAAGTAGTGCAAGATCCAAAATACATGGTTAAATCTTGTAAGATACGAGAATAGATCCAGTATATGGAGGATCACACTTTGATTTTCATATTATTAGATTATGGCCCTCTAAAAAGCCATTGATTAGGTGGGTCTCAAATAAATGGAACCCCCACTGTAAAAACAAATTAGAGTTATGGGCCAATGGTTTTTTAATGGTTATTTTCTCTAGCCTCAAAGATAAATCGTGGGATTTTGGAGGAGGGCCATATTTTTTCAACAATGGAGAGTTCTTCATATGATTTTGAAAGGAACAACATAATTGAGAGAAGGAGGATTTCCTTGCAGCTCCAATGTGGATTTTTTATTTTATCTTCCCAAGGTGCATTGGTAAGAGGAAAACGTTGAAGGTATTAGCCACAATATCAGAAACGTTATCAAATTACTGGATGTTACCAAGAGAGCGAGGTACACTTTATATGCGTCGATCTATTTTTACATGAATGTCTCCTACCCTCTTCACACCTCCATATGTATTCATTGTGAGGAAAATGTTTAGAGGGATTCTCTAGATTACGAACAAGTCCCCTTTTAGATGTAGACATTGCCATGAATACAGGCATCCTTTTAGGGACTATCCAATGAGTAAAAAGGAGCCATTTCAAGAAAATTCTTCCCAAAAGGTTCCATTTGATATGGGAAAAGTCTCCCAAAGAAGAAGGAATATGAGTCCCGAGGGTACCTCAAATATTGACTAGATATTTAAATATGAAAATAGGATCAAGCCTCTCTCTTCTCTATCGAATGCTCTGAAACAAGCCAAAATTCAATCAAGAATTCAATGAGGATAAGGTGAATCCTATGACCATATACATGTTGTGAAAATGTCTCTTGAAGAGCCCATACAAAATCCATTACCACAGGAAATTATTAGCACTCCTTTGGAAGAAGCTTAAGTGGGAGCCCCACTAGAAGATATGGATCTAGATGACATATTTCCCTTCCAAAAAAATTTCATGTAAAATATGTTAAGTAAATTCTAGATCACGAGGCTAGAATTTTGTATAAAGCCTATCATCGAAGAAATGAATTCAATTTGAGTTCGTCATAGTCCGGCCTTGGGGTTCAAATGATGGATTTCAAGGTGATCTCTAGGAAGGAGAAAGAAGCCAAAAAATTAAGTCGCAAGAGTAATAAGGCACAAATCCAAGAAGATGATGAACGATTAGTGAACTTGTGAAAGGTTGTGCAAATGTTTGAGGCATTTTCCCCCTAAAAATCTTGAATTCTCTAAAGAGTTTTCTATGTTGTTATGATTAGTGTAATTATTTTTAGAATAACTATTATTAGTAGGTATCATGTTACTCTCAAATATTTCTTGGATTTTAGTTCATTTTTGGGAATTCAAGCTATATGTAACTTTTCTTAATTAATGAAAAGATCCATTTATCCCTCCACAAAAAGAAAGATATAGCTTAAGTTTTTTAATTTATATTTATTATTTATAATTAAAACTTGATGTATTCATTTCTAAATTATTTATAACTTTGGCCTATTTATTATAATTAACCTATTCACTTACATGTCAATATTAAATCAAATTGCAAAATAATGTATAATATTTTTTTAAATTATAAAAAATTATAGTGAAAAAAAAACAACTTCAACAATTATCCATTCTTTTTCCATATCTACAAAATTACTAAAATAACAAATTTATCATTACATAATAATTAAAAAAATTTAATACAAATAAATAATTAGAAATTTAACATTCTTCACAAAAGTTACCCTGTACCACAAGCTTAAAGCTCATTTGGTTTGTAATGTACAACTTTCCATTGAGGGGTATTTCAAAGCAAGTGTGGCATGCAACCAATAGTCCCTGATGTAATGTTTGTTTGTTTCTTTCACGTAAGCTACTACCCTGCCTCTGCCTAAATATATATCTCGAACGTAGACACATGCCTATTCCCCGACGTTAAGCGAGCGGACCCACCCCATTCTGCTGAGACCGATATCATTCCATAAGGAAGTTAACATCAATGATTAGAGAAATTTATTCTTAAATCCTCGAGTCAATTAAATAAAAACTAGAGTGATGGACCTGAGATGAAATTATTATATCTATTTATGTCATTCAAAATGTTTCTCTGTTTAAAGATAAGTTTGAAAGATGTTTGCTGACAATGCATTTGAATAGTTGAGAAGTCGTATGCCCCTCAGACAACAATATAAATGTGAAATGTTGTTTGATTAACGGTTCAAATACAACATTATCGTTAGAAGGTAAATCACAAGCACAATAATTACGAGGAAATAAATGACCATGAGCGAGTTACTTTAAAACCAGTGCAACTGGACCTTCCATTCAGTTTCTTAACAATGAAATTTGTCCCATTTAAGAGAATCCCTTCATAAAATTTGCCAAAATCATTACAATGCAATGCTAGCAATACCATTCCGGAATTCGAACATGGCCCTCTCTCAAATAAATGGCTCAAGGGAAAAGGTTATGTAAGCTTAATCTGAAATCAAACCAATGGATCAAGGTAAAAACAATATCTTAGTTTAATCACAAATCACTGGGAAAAATACTCTCATATCATCTCAAACAAATAATAAATGTATTTGTAGAAGCAGAAGCATGCAAGTCTCTTACAATGTGGATCCAGAAGCATAGAATAAAGCATCCAAAAACAATATATAACAATCCCTCACTCTCAAGAATGAGAAATTCAATTTTTTCATCATCGACCTTTTCCTGAACAACAATCTATCTTTGAAATCGTTGAAAGCAAACTGAGCATTATTTTGCATTAATATCTCTAAAACTTTTATGATGACGGAAACTATATATATATATTGAAAACAGAATTGTTGCCATAGAATTACTTAACTATATATATATATGTCAAAATTTCCCCTCCACTGCTCAAATGTAGGTCGGAAAAGTTTGTTGCACTAAATTCCTTGTGGAAACACGGAAATGTAGACCATTGATTCCATTACAGTTAATTCTTTATAGTTTTTATCTCGGTTAGATTAAATGGCTTTATTATCCGAGAGAAACTGGCTACGGTAACGCTGCCTTGCAACAACGTACATTTTGAATTTCAAATATTTGGAGGTTTTATTATAAGGAGTTTGGTAGTACAGTCGGCATCGATCTTTCTTTGCTAGGTCAAGTTGAGTCCCCGAGCAATGTCCCGAATGAATAAAAGAAGAGATTCAACTGCATATTTAGCATTGGTGGTGCTTAGTCTGGTATAAACTCAAGAAAATATAATAAAATCAATAACCCTAGTATGTTAGTTTATGTTCATTGAACACATTAATAAATCATGTGTAATTTTACTATTGAATCAAAGTCATTTTTTTTAGCACCACGTCAAAGTTACTATCTAGACAATCCAAATTCTCTAGAAAGATAGACCTACACAACTATGTGGTAGAAAACTCATTTCAAGGTTCATATTTATATGTTAATAGAGCAACCTTTAATTTCATGTACATATCATAGTCAAGCATTTGTCTCATCTTATACATGATAAATTTATCATCGCTGTAGCATCAAGATAGTTATCGGAAATGCCAACTATGAATTGAATAAACTAAATTTCCATAAACAAACACCGATTTTGTAGGAATGACAAATGGCGAAAAATAGTTTTAATCTTAATTTATAATTTCTTAAATCAAAGGTTAAGAAATATTATGATTATTTTTTTAATTGTAATTTAAAATGATTCACGTACTCCACATGCATACTTGTGAGTGCCACTTGTTACTCCACATGCATACTTGTGAGTGCCACTTGCTTCAATTTTTCTGGCAAGTTGTCACTTCGTTTGTTCAGTTTTGTTGCTTTGTTCCACACGCAGGGTTAGAGAACTACACAAACATTTCCAAAGAATGTTTTGAATAAAATTATAAAGTCTATGCTTGGTTATTGGAATTAAGTATTAATGAATGAATAGAAGTTCTGTATATGATTGACCGTGTTAAATATATTTATAATTATAATATTGTCACATTCAATAACAAGGCAAGGAAAAAAGGATGACAAGGAAAGGCCATCATTCACAACTGTCAATATCTCCGATGATAGAAAAATTGATGTCTTACCCAAACATCTGATTCTTGTCAACATCAACACGTAGAGGGTTTTCATTTGTGCCATGCTATCCAAATCCTTTGGTTCGGTTATGGAACACTAACCTTCAAGGCTGAGAAAAAATTATGAATGTGAGCCAACAAGGAGGAGATGAAAGTTGGTAAAATACCCATTTTTTGCACAGAAATTCATTACTTCAATCAATACATAGAGGGTTTTGATTTGTGCCATGCTATCCAAATCCTTTGGTTCGGTTATGGAACGCTAACCTTCAAGGTTGAGAAAAAGTTATGAATGTGAGCCAACAAGGAGGAGATGAAAGTTGGTAAAATACTCATTGTTTGTACAGAAATTCATTACTTCAATCCATTTCCCACCTGGGAAGTCTTCTTGTAAATGGTACTTGTATATTGCAAGAAAAATTGGTGATGGAAGTAATCACATAAATTTTGGTGGTTAAGAGTCTTTGACTAATTTGTTGTAGAGGTTAAAGAAGGTGCATAAGAAGAAGAATACTAGAAATGTTGACCTACAAGGCCATAATACCATCGTGCTTCCTTCTGTTGGTAATGGTATTTTCTTTGTTGGTATTCAAAGGATTTCATAAGATCAAAGATAAGCAGTTGTCAAATGACATAACGAGTGAGAAAAACACAACAATTGAGAGACTGCATGAACAATTACAAGTGCCCAAATCCTTTCAACTTTTTCCTTTTCCCTCTTAAATTGAGTGTATTTTAGTATTGTCCTCAACAATACAGTCATTCAAAATATTTCAAACACCATTAAGCATTCAAAGATTCACTTTAACACATACCTTGGAAATTTCCTCTCTTGTCCTGTGGATAATTTTAAATATGAAATATTTCCACAAATATAACATGTTTAATTTTCTTGCGGTGTCTATACACAACAAATAATTATTATGATTAATAGTTAAGGATTAGTTTAAAAAGGTGGAAACCAAAGTTCAAATTCCATCTCAATATCCCTACTGGCCATGAGCAGTCAGGCTCACTTGGGTAATAAAGGCCCTCGGGGGTAAACCATTGACATAAGAAATTTAGCTGAGCTAATTTGTTGTGACACGGTATTTTATTTGTCTATGATCAGTAATCTGTAGTGCTTAGTGATTTTTCAAATGGAGTAATATATATATTATAGAACTTGTATACCGGAATTTCAGAAGAAACCTCAATAAAGCATGAATATTTGAATAGTTTACATGGTTGGTTAAATTTGTCCTCTAAACAACTAGGTAGTTATAAGTAAGGCATTTTAAAACATCAAAGCAAGTGCAATCCTCTAGTGTAGAAGTGAGAGGCGAGTAAATATAGATATAAGCCTATGCTAACACTAGACACATAAATAGAAAATAATTGCATCATAAATTAGGAAGTGGGGGTATTTTTTAGAACAAAACCAACAACTAGATGCTACTAAAAAGTTTCAAGGATGATGAGTCTCCGTAATGATATTTATAGGTCTCAAATTGAAAACTGTAACTGGAAAAATCTACTCTTTCTTTTGAAATATGAATAGATAATGCAAGGATTGTTTACTAATATTAACCTTTGGAATATGAATAGAATATGTAAGGATTGTTTAGTGATATTTACCTATTATGTGATGCAGATTAAGAATCATGAAATCTTCAAAAATAATCATGACATGTTTCATTTTTAGAACCGTTGTTGGCTTCTTCTTCTAAAAATATCACTCTGCAAGTTCCTAGAGGGCATGGTTGTCAAAATCACTCCATAAATTTCTGGAGGGCATGCAACTTATTTGTGCTATGGAGCTATAAGTTGAGACAAGAGAGTTGATTCATTGTATTGATTGCAAGCTCAACTATTGCAGATAACATGACTAGGTTAAGGTGACCTTGGATAAATCCTTAGATTAGGTTGAAGAACCAACACCATCATACGACCAATTTAAAGAAGAGTTTGTTTTCGATGTACTGAAGAGGGGCAAGAGGAATGAAGAAGAGGCTGGAGGATATTGCATGGATGAATAGGGAACAAGAGATAAAGGAGGTTACAAGTGACGAGAAGAAGCAAAAGGTGGTCCGTTGTTGGAAGTGGAGGCTTTGGCTTTGGATATGTAATGGGATAATAAGTTCTTAGTCTTAAAAACTTTGAATAAAATAACTTACTTGTCCCAACTTTCTTAGTTGGCATAAAATAACTTGCTCTAACATTTTTTTTAAAGGATTAACATAAAATAGCTTTCCCTCACTAAAATAACATCAAGGCACATGATGCTTGCGATAAGAGGCGAATTCAAAAGTTTGGTTAAAAGTTTCTTGCACCGAAATTTCCAGCAATAAACTTTGGTTAAGACGTAAAACTTTACGATCAGTGGATGATTTAATATATCATCAATGGTTGAGTGAACATTATAGTCCCTGCACTTTTGTAGGAAGACACTAATAAGGGGAATGTTTCAACATAAGGGTTTGAATTATATAACGGATGTTGTTATTATTCGCTTTCCATAACCTCTAAAAGAAAAGAATGTCTAAGGGTTTATTGATGGGTATTTCAAAATAAAAGAGGGTGTTTCAACATAAAAGTTTTGATTATAAACTGGAAGTTGTTGTTATTCATCTTCCATAGTTTTGGAAAACAAAGATAAATTTGTATGGTTTAGATATCCTTTTATATTACTGTTATAATTTACATAATTATATGAAAGTAATAATTATATTTAAATATATATTTAAACTCACTAAAAATCAATTTCTCATTAATTATATAATTATATTGTTAATAAAACATAAGCCTTATTTATATATTAAACTCTTCCATGTTCACATATAATTAAAATTTTATTTATATTCTACATAGATTATTGAAGTCCACCTTGTGAAACAGTATAAATAATATTTCATGCTTGTATGAGATTATATAGTGATTGTTCAAGCTATTAGAAATTTCAGAGAGAGCGACGAGAGATTGTGCACACAACAAATTATACACTCTATATTTATTTATCACATAAAGAAACTACATAAAAAAGAATTAGATAACTAACTTCTAGGTGATAATATTTAAAGAAGGTGGATCTATGAATCATAGACAACCCACACGCATAGGGAAATAACTACTTCTAGAATCACACCTAGGTACTCACAATGACAACTCACAACAACAAATGGAAGCATTGCTTGCAATAAGATCCCTTAAATCTTGCATGGAAAACATTGAAAATTCATATTACAAGAACACGTATAACCTATTTCTGACTGGTCTTCATCAACACTCACATCCACTATGGAATCTCGCAAGAACCATGTCACACATCCACATGTTTATCATAGCATACATAAAAAATGTTTTTACCATGTTTTCCAAAGCGTTGCCTCTTTGTATTTCATGGCAATCTTATATATGTGATTGTCATTATAAAAATAATAACAAAGTCTATTGCTAAAATATTAAATGAAAAAGACAGTCAGTACTTTAATGTATATCTAAATATCTGATTTATGAATGTTGGCAAAATTGTTTATATGCGTATTTAGATTTTACGTATGGAATTTAAATGAATTACATTTGTATTCCTAGTACTATGTTGGACTGATACTTAAATGAAAACTCGTAAATGAAAATTTGGCTCTAGCCTTGTAAACCAGCCACTCAGGTTATGTACATTTAATGGCTCTGGCTTTTTCGGCCTAGGTGGTGGTTCAATGTGTTCCTTGTTGTCCACTTCCCGTGTGGCCCTTGAGATTCATCTTCCCCATCGATGACTCTTGGTTGTTTGCTAGATCGAACGGTGCTAGTGAAGACAGTCCTTCATTTGCCGGGTGTATTGGCTATGTTTGGTCATTGTGTCAATCCAAAGCAAGATTAACTCCGGCTCTGTCCAAGGTCTTTTGGTTTGGCTCCATTTCTCCAGGTTACCTTGCTCATAGTTGTGGTCCGCTTGCATACCATTTTCAGCCTCCGGAATTATGGATTTGTCATAACTTTTCTGACATATTGCAATCGATTTATTTGGTGCTTCGTATGCCGACATCCAAGACAGGGTCTTCATAATGCTTTTCGATGGTAATATTTAGAGAATTCATCCATGTTTCATTCTTGAGTATTTTATAGTTTTGTTTAAGACTAAGTTCTAGTGTTGTCTCCCCATCTCTCTTGGTGGAAGATTTTTACACGTTCAGAGGTTTTAAGCAGTGTTATGGGGAAACCTTCATACCAACTTCAATTTATCAAGAGGCCGAACCTACCTTGCACTAGGTACTTAACTTGTTTTTTTTCTTTCTATTGAAAGTTCTCACGGCCAGAGAGTCCAGGTTTCTAAATTTTAGTTATTAATTTCTTGTAGGGTTCTCAACTATCTGGAGTTATGATCAGACTATCTAGTTTTTATGCACCCATTTGCTATAAATGTTTGATGTGGCTTTGACCCATTACATTATAAAATTTGGGTGTTTTAATGCCACTACTCTAGGTATTAGGGGTATTCATGAATGGCACCGTTTTGGACTTTATGTAAATATAAATATACTGGTTCTGGCTAACTACTACAGTCTATCTCTATTTCTAAATAGTACATATTTACTTAGTATTTATCTATTAAGACATGGTGAACATTTGAAGAGTTCAATTTTTTAAGGTCATCGAATCTCAGTAATGTTTTTTTAATATTTATTTGTGTTGTCAATCTGGAATCTTCAAGCCCTTGCAGTTCAGATTTTCTCATTTTTGATATTTGGCAAATATGAATATTATCGTTCTTCTCTATTCTAGCATAGAGTCTAGTTCTTGATTTTGTTTGCTGAATGTTGTAGTCTACATGTAACCTCTAAATGTCGTGATTATTTTGATTGCGTTTCTACTCATAGTATTATGCTTTCCTTTCTAAATCTTTATATGGTTCTCGGTACTATTTGTGGTTGTTTTATAATTTCCAGAGCATAATAGCATGAATTAGTCAACTAGGGTTTTACGACTGAAGTTTTATAGATGGGAAAAATTATTATAGGATTTTGATTTCTAATGGGTTAAGTTATGCAGACACATATTTATAAACAATTTCGGTTTTTCTTCCTTTAATTGAAGCTTTTCTTCTTTGTAGTAATTGTTTTACCAAAATTTTGGATTAAGTTCCTGCAGAATGATGATTATTGTGGTTCTTTCCAGTAAATTTATTAACTATGTTATTAAACTTTGTCTGAGATTTAACTGTACTTTCTATTGATCTTCTATCCGTTTTCATTTTTTCTTCCTAGTACTGTATTTAAATACTTGCTATCTTTCTTAGTATTTGCACTGCAATTTCATTTTTGAGTATAGAGATAGTTCCTTTTAGCTTTTTGTTAATCATTCTACTCGTAAACTCATTATTCATGGAATACTTAAGGAAAGAAATCCATCTCTTAAATATACAAAAATAACCTACTGATACTTCTCTCAAGTTAACCAGTCTATGATGATTAACTTATTCAATAAACTCAGAATATAGGCTTATTTATCTAAATAAATTCTACACTTAACACAAGAAGATTTCACTTATTTAAATATGTTGTTCTAGAATTCGGTCTACTATTAGACCCGCACCTATTTTCCTCCCTATCCTGAGATCATTGTTCCAGTAAATCTCCTCGCGTGCTATTCTTGATTCCAGGAAAATTCTTATCTCCCCAAATACCTTGTTTTTCCAGCCATCTGGTCTTAACCAAACGTAGCTATCACAGATTGCCTGACCTCTCAGCACAACTCTCTCTCCATTCCTCTTATTGATCTCAGGTACCCTTATCCTCTTGATCTTCTTAAGTAAATACTCCAGAATTTAGTTTTGGGACAGATAACTGTCTCTCATAACTAATTGACCAGTAAAAAAAAATAACAGTATTTACTAATAACTGCAAAACTCATATTTCCATAACTAATTTCAAGAATAGTTTATAATTGAAAATAGTAACAGTTTTTTTGGTTGCATTAAAATGAATATTTACATTAACGGGGGATCTTACATCTTCCCGCCCCCCCCCCAAAAAAAAAAAAAAATAGAACATCGTCCCAGTGTTCTTCTTATGCAAATAGACTCGGAAAATTTTCTTTCATAACCTGCTCATCTTTCTAGGTGGCCTCTTCTGGCTCATAGTGCTACCACTGCACTTTAACCTGGGTGATAGCTCATTTCCGCAGCGTTACTTCTCTCCAATCTAGTATAACCAAAGGTTTGACCAAGAACTCGCCTTCTAGTTCGACCTGAATGTCTTACCATTTGATTACGTGATTAGCATCATAAACATATTTCTTAAGTAGAGAAACATGAAAGACATTGTGTACACGAATGTGACTGGGTAAGGCAAGTTGGTAAGCCACTGGTCTGATTCAAGCCAGGATTTGGAAAGGCCCGCAAAATCGGGGTGCTAATTTAGCACATTTGGACCATTGCAAGGTGCTTTTCTTGGCTCATACTCTAATGTAGACATGATCCCCTACTTGGAATTCTCAAAAGCTCCTCTTCTGATTAGGAAAGTTCTTTCTCCAGTCTTGAGCAGCTTTTAAATTGACTCGTACCTTCTTCACCATATCTTCCATTTATTCTAAAATGTCTGGCCCTAACATCAGCTTATCCTCCAGTCCACTCCAACTCAAAGGTGTCCTACTTGCGCCCATATAATACCTCAAAGCGACTCATCTGTAAGGATGCATGGTATCTGTTGTTATAGGAAAACTCTACCAAGTGTAGATAGTCCTCCCACTTAGTGGGCTGTTGCATTACATAAGTTCGTAGCATGTCTTCAACAACTTGATTTACTCGCTGAGTCTGTCCATCCATTTTAGGATGATATGCAGTATTGAAGCGCAGTTGTGTGCTCAATCCCTAAAAAAGGGCCTTCTAAAAGGCTAATGTAAATTTCACATCTCGGTTAGAAATGATCATCTTGGGGATTCCATCTAATTTAAAATGTTCTACATAAAAATGTTAGCAATTTGGACCACTTTATAAGTTGACTGGACAGGTATAAAATGAGTAGACTTGCTCAATTTTTCCACCACCACCATGATGGAGTCATTTTGCTTTCTTGATTTAGGTAGTCTGTTAATGAAGTCAATGGATATAGTTTCCCATTTCCATTTTGGGATAGGAAGAGGGTGAAGTAATCCCACTAAGTGTTGGTGCTTCACTTTCACTTGTTGGCACTCCAAACACCTGGCTAAATATTCTGCCACCTCCTTCTTCATACCATACCATAAAAATTTCTTCCACAGGGAAAAAATCATTTTCTGGTATCCAGGGTGGCTTGCATAAGGAATCTTATGATATTCATCTAAAATTAAATTTTTAAGATGTTTATGGTTAGGCACATATATCCTCTTCCTATAAATCAGCAAATTTTCTGCATTTATTTCATAACCCAATTGTTTTTCATGGTTGTTTGGAATTTTTGCTTGCTACCATAAATGTTTATATGCTAGATCTTGCGTGGTTGATTCATGAATTTGCTCAAACAAGGTAGTTCATGATTCACTAGAAGAAATTTCATATAAAAAATTTATCTTCCGACTTAAAGCATCTGCCACCCGATTTTCTTTTCCCTTCAAATGTTTGATTTCGAAATCAAATTCACTTAGGAAATCTGCCCAATGAGCTTTCCTAACATTTAAAGTGGGTTGTTTGAAGTAGTTAATCAGACTATGGTGATCAGTCATCAACATAAATTTCTTACCCAATAGGTAATGCCGCCACATTTTTAAGGCATGAATCACCGTTGTCAGCTCCAAGTCATATGCTGAATACTTTTGCTCATACTCTTTAAGCTTTCTTGACTCGTAGGCAACCACTCTGCCTTCTTGCATTAATATGCCACCTACACCTTCCTTGCTAGCATCCGTACAAACCACATATTCTTTGTTGGGATCAACAATGCTCAAAATGGGTGTTGTGGTAAGTAGATGTTTGAGCTGATCGAAGCTCCTTTGACAGTCGAGGGTCCATTTGAAGGATTTTCCTTTCTTTTGTAGAGAGGTAATAGGATATGCCACTCTAGAAAAACCTTCCACAAATCTCCGATAGTATCCTGCTAGACCCATGAATGATCTTATGTCAACTACATCCTTTGGTACCGGCCATTCCATAATAGTTCTTATCTTTTCTGGATCTACTGCAATTCCATCCTTGGTGATGACATGTCCCAAGTACTGGATTTGATCCTTAAAGAAATCACATTTACTGTACTTGGCGTATAGTTGGTGTTCTCTTAGGACTTGCAGAACAATACGGAGATGCTCCTTATGTTCTTTTATGTTCCGAGAGTAGATTAGTATGTCATCAATAAAGATTAATACAATTTTGCTTAAGAACTGATGGAATATGTTGTTCATGAGGCAGATGAAGGGTGTTGGGGCATTATTTAGTCCAAACTAAAAAACCACAAACTCATAATGTCCATAATGAGTCATGAATGTAGTTTTTGCAATATCTTCCTCCTTTATTTTGATATGATGATAACCAGAGTAGAGCTCAGTCTTTGAGAATATGGTTGCACATTTCACCTTGTCAAATAACTTATCTATATCGGGGAGGGGGTCTTTGTTTTTAACCGTAAGCTGATTTAGCTGGCAGTAATCCATGCACATTCGTAGGGTTTCGTCCTTATTTTTAACAAATAATACCGGAGATCCCCAAGTGGACACATTGGGACAGATATACATTTTATCAAGCAACTCTTGAAGCTGCATTTTTAATTCTATTAGCTCAAGTATGCTCATTCAGTAAGGTGCTCAGGAAACTGGGGCAACTCCCGAAATTAACTCAATGGTAAAATCTATGCCTCTTTGGGGGTAGGCCCGATATTTCCTCAGGAAATACATCTGGAAAATTTTGTGTCACAGGTATATTCTCTAGTGACACAGTTTTATCTTTAGATTCAAAATACCCATAAACTTGGCAGTATTTTGTGATGCATTTTGCTAATTGGGATGTTGTTACAAATCTTAATTGTAGAGGTTTTTGAACACCTTGAATTTCGTGTCTCTCCGCTACCTCATCCCGGTAACTAATATTTTTGGTTTTTCAATTTATGAGGGACCAATGTTTCTCCAACCAGCCCATGCCTATAAGAATGTCATATGACCCCAGGAGTAACACATTCAAATAAGCTATGATAGGTAGACTAGCTAATTTTAAATGACAGTTACTTACTTTAGACAAAACTCTCCTTTTTGCTCCTGTGGCTAACTCTACGAACCATGGATTTTTAAATTTAACATCTTGCAATTTGCATCGTTCCACTATATTGGGACTAAAGTAACTTAAAGTGGCCCTGGGATCTATTAAAATAGAACAGGGTTGGTCAAAAATAGTTCTTTCAAATTCAACCATGGTTGGCTGAAATTCTGCCTGATGATCTTCAAGGGTCGTATTAATTTTAGGAATGCTTCTTGCCACTTCTCCCACAGTAGATGCCTATTGTATTTGTGATATTTGATCCTCTCCCTTGTGGTGAGGATGGTTTTTGACATAATGTGGGCCTCCACATCCCCAACACTGTACAGGTGGTCTGTTAATTAATTTTGCTTCATTTTTGCCAGCTTGCCCATTTGTCCTGGTTTCACCTAGTACTTTAAATCTAGGCTGATTCCTATTCACATTTCGGTTAGTTTGACCTTTATATAATCCTTTGTTGCTCATGCCCTTATTCCCCTTGTGGTTGGGTATAAACTTACTTGCCCTTTTGTGATCCAGATCTTGGGGGGAGGCTCCCAAGATCTAAAAGATTGAAATGGATCTTGGGGGAGAGGCCCCCAAGATATAAAAAATTCAAATTACCAGAATAAAAAGAGGAGATTTCCCAATAAACAAAACCACAAAGAAACCTTTTATTAAAATAGATAATAATTGTAACGACTACATTGTGGCAGACAATCTGTCCTTTTACAGAATGTGACTTGTTACTTATAGTATTTTTCAGTTACAATACCATGATTCAATTCCATGGGTGAATGAATACCATGGGTGGATGTCACAATACCACGTGTCAATTCCATATGTGAATGAATACCATGGGTGGATGTCACAATACCACAGGTAAATTCCATGGGTGAATGAATACCATGGGTGGATGTCACAATACCATGGGAAAATACCATGGGTGGATGTCACTCACAATACCATGGGTGGATAAATACCATGAGTGGATGCCACTTACAATACCATGGGTAAATTCCATGGGTGGATGAATACCATGGATTGATCTATTTTCCATTCGAATAATTCCTCCCTCCTTAAGAAGCGATGGTCCCCATTGTGTGAAGTTCCCTCCTATGAAGCCTTTGTTGAATATGAAGACCCACCGAAGAGAAGGGTTTTATGTGGTTAACCGATAACCATGATGAATGAAGATCCGAGGATAGAGATACCCTATAATGCTTGTTACGAACTGTGATACTGACAGTGTGTAGCCTAGCAAATGGACTTCGATGAAGTGTGTGTTTGTGGATGACCCATAACCATGATGAATGAAGATCTGAGGATAGAGATACCTTGTAATGCTTGTGACCAACTATGATACTGATAGTGTTCACCTAGAAAATGGACTTCGATGAAGTGTGGGTTTGTGGATGACCCATAACAATGAAAAATGAAGATCCGAGGATAGAGATTCCCTGTAATGCTTGTGACCAACTATGATACTAACAGTGTGTGGCCTAGCAAATGGACTTCGATGACAAGGATTTTGTGCAGTTGACCCATAACCATGATGTTGGTTGTTGACGATGTAGTAGGTGCCTACATAGCCTGGGGTGGGAGGGCATGTCTCCAAATAACCCAAGCTGAATGCTGCTATGCTGAAACTGATGAATGTGAAGTAGGTGGCTAATAAAGTGGGGTGGGAGGGCACGTCTGCAATGGGAACCCACTTCGAATGTTACTCCAGAATTAAAATGGACATAACTCGGTCAATATAACTCAGAATATTTATTATAACCTGTTTTTGGAAGTAGAAGAACCATTTTGCATCTTCCCGTGTGTTGGAAATCCTTATCTAGACATTCTAGAATCTCATATTCATGCTACAATTTTTCCGTCGTCACAAAAGTTTTGAAAAAAATAGTTGATTTTAAATCAGCGATATCTCCCACATCCGAACTCCGATTCGACCCATTTTTTTTTGGAAATTGGGTGATTTTTCAAGAGGAGCTCAGATCTATAATCCATTTTCTGAAATTCTGTGCAAAAACTTCAAAAAATGATAGGAGAGTCGTCATCCACCAGTTGTGGTCAGAAAAAAATTCTACAACATAGCTGATTTTAAATTAGCTATATCTCCCTCATCCAAACTCTGATTCAGCCTATTTTTTTTTTTAATTTTGATATTTTTTCACAAGGAATTCAGATCTGGTATTTTTTTTGTAAATATTTCAAAAAATGTTTCAGATCTGATCTGCAAACTTGCCGCCCAAAAAAAATTCCTGCAAAAAAATGAAAAAAGAAAAATTCTTGTTGCTTGGCCCAAGAAAGTGCTTTGTGGAGGTCGCAACACGTGCCTGAATTTTATTGAATATTGCTAAAAAAAATTGAAACTGAAATATGGATGAAACCCTCATTCCCATGGAATCATAACCTACCCTGATACCACTGATCCAGATCTTGGGGGGAGGCTCCCAAGATCTAAAAGATTGAAATGGATCTAGGGGAGAGGTCCCCAAGATCTAGAAAATTGTAATTGCCAAAAGAGAAAGAGGAGAATTGCCAATAAACAAAACCACAAAGAAACCTTTTATTAAAACAGATAATAATTGTAAGGACTACATTGTGGCGGACAATCTGTCGTTTTACAAAATGTGACTTGTTACTTATAGTATTTTTCAGTTACAATACTATGGGTCAATTCCATGGGTGAATGAATACCATGGGTGTAGGTCACAATACCATGACTCAATTCTATATGTGAATGAATAGCATGGGTGGATGTCACAATACCATGGGCAAATATCATGGGTAAATTCCATGGGTGGATGAATAACATGAACAGATGAATACTATGGATTGATCCATTTTCCATTCAGATCATTACCTCTTGCTCATATCTTCCTTTGGTTTATTTTGTTGATAGCAGATCCGTGCTTTATGAATAGCCTCGTCCATGGTTTTGGGTTTTAGAATTCCATCCGTTCTTTCATGAACATCGGAAGACTGTTGATAAACCGCTGTACTTTTTCTTTTTCTTCATGAATATAAGGGACGTATCGTAATAATGATGTAAACTTTGTTATAAACTCATCCATGGTCATTTGGCCCAGGTGGAGATCATGAAATTCTTTTGCTTTCTCATCATAAAATCTTTCTGTTAGATATTTTTCTTTAAAATATTTCTGAAATTTCTCCCAAGTTATGTTTTTCTCATTGACTCTGCGAACTATTTTTACTTCCTCCCACCACAATGTGGCTTTCCCTTGAAGCTGGAAAATGGCCAGACGGGCCTTCAAATTATAATCATACTCGTACAGCTGGAAATACTTGTTCATATTAATTAGCCATGCTTCCACCGCCTCTTCTTGTTCACCATCAAAGAGAGGAGGCTTGATTTTTTGAAACTCCCCTTAGAGTTCAATGTTATGCTTCTTCTGATTGTTATGATCAGACACATTACTTGATTCTTCTTCTTGGTTTTCTTCACCACCTTCTGTCTCCACATTCTCAGTTTGAAACTCTTGTCCCCCTGTCGTATTGTCATGCTCAGGGATGGGAACTAGTGGCCCATGATTCTGTCTATCTGATAGAATTTTCAAGATATTTTCCCGTTCCTACATCAATCTCTCATTGTCTTCCCAGATTCAGGCCATTTCTGCATTCAAGTCATGTAGAGTCACCCAGATATCTATATTGGGATTTTGCGGCTCATCGTCCAATTGCACCCAAACCTCAGGATTGCCTTCCTGAAATGATGTTGGTCCTCTTCCCATTATGGAACCGTGTGGTAGATTCTGAGTTCACCTCATGCTGTCTCCTCCCTACCTCCTACGTGCACATCACCGAGTTTTTTATTCCTTATTCCAGAGGCCTCAGTTTTGGAAACCTGAGTGCTCTGATACCATATGTCACACATCCATATGTTAATCATAGCATATATAAAAAATGTTCTTACCATGTTGTCCAAAGTGTTGTCTCTTTATATTTCTTAACAATTTTGTCTCTATCATTATCATTATCAAAATAATAACAAAGTATATCATTAAAATATTAAATGAAAAAGATAGTCAACACTTTAATGTATATCTAAATATTTGATTTATGAATGTTGGCGAAATCATTTATACGCGCATATCGATTTTAATTATGGAATTTAAATGAATTACATTTATATTCACAGTACTATGCCGGACTGGTACTTAAATGGAAACTCGGATCTAGCCTCGTAAACCGGCCATTTGGCTTATGTATATTTAACAGCTTTGGCTTTTTCGGCCTAGGTGGTGGTCCGACGTGCTCCTCGCTATCCACTTCCTGTGCGACCCTCAGAATTCATCTTCCCCATCGACGACTCTTGCCTTTTTTCTAGATTGAACAGTGCTAGTGAAAATAGTCCATCATTTCTTGGGTGTCTTGGCTCTTTTTGGTCATTTGTGTCAATCCAGAGCAAGATTAACTCCGGCTCTGTCCAGGTTCTAATGGTTTGGCTTTGTTTCTCTTGGTTACCTTGCTCATAGTCATTGTCTGCTTGCATACCATCTCTAGCCTCTGGCATTATGGCTTTATTTTGACTTGTTTCACATATTGCAATCGATTTCTTTGGTGCTTCGGATTCCGATCTTCCACGACAAGGTCTTCACAATTCTTTTCGATGGTAATCTAGTGTTTCATTCTTGAGTATTTTACAGTTTTGTTTAAGACTAAGTTCTAATGATGTCTCCCCATCCGTCTAGGTGGAAGACTTTTACAGGTTCAAAGATTTTAAGTAGCACTATAGGGAAACCCTCATACTAGCTTCGATTTATTAAGAGGCCAAACCTACCTTGCATCAGATACTTAACTCCTTTTTGTTTTTTTTCTTTCTATTGAAAGGTCTCGCAGCCAGAGAGTTGTTGTTTCTAAATTTTAGTTATTAATTTCTTATAGGGTTCTTAGCTATCTCGAGCTATGATCAAACTATCTAGGTTTTATTCCCCTATTCGCCATAAATGTCTGATGCGGCTTCGGCCCATTACATTATAAAATTTGTGTATTTTCATGCCACTACTCCGAGTATTAGGGGTATTCATAAATGGCACAGTTTTGGACTTTATGTAAATATAAATATATTGGTTCTGGTTAATTGCTACAATCTATCTCTATTTCTAAATATTACATATTTACTCAGTCTTTATACGTCAAGACATGGTTAACATTTGAAGGGTTCAATTGTTTAATATCATTGAATCTCAGTCAATGTGTTTTTAATATTTATTTGTGTTGTCAATATGGAATCTTCGAGGCCTCGTAGTTTGGATTTTCTCAGTTTTGATATTTGGCAAATATGAATATTCTCGTTCTTCTCTATAGGATTCTGATTTTTAGTGGGTTTAGTTATGTGGACACGTAGCTATAAACAGTTTCGATTTTTCTTCCTTTCATTGAAGCTTTTCTTCTTTGCGGTAATTGTTTTACCTGAAATTTTGGATTAAGTGCCTACAGAATGATGATTATTCTGGTTCTTTCCAGTTAATTTATTAACAATGTTATAAAACTTTGTCTAAGATTTAACTGTACTTGCTATTGATATTCTATCTTTTTTTATTTTTTCTTCCTAGTACTATATTTAAATACCCACTATCTTTCTTAGTATTTGCACTGCAATTTCATTTTTGAGTATAGAGATAATTCCTTTTAGCTTTATGTTAATCATTCTACTCGTAAACTCATTATTCATGGAATACTTTAGAAAATAAATTCATTTCTTAAATATACAAAAATAACCTACTCATACGTGTCTTAAGTTAACCAGTCTATGATGCTTAATATATTCAATAAACTAAGAATATAAGCCTATTTATCTAAATGACTTCTACGCCTAACACAAGAAGATTGTTCACTGACCTAAATATGTTGTTCCAGAATTTGGTCTACTATTAGACCTGCATTTATTGTTCCTCCCTATTGTGAGATCATTGTTCCAGTAAATCTACCCCCGTGCTATTCCTGATTCTAGCAAAATTCTTCTCTCCAAAGAGACCTTGTTCTTCCAGCTATTTGGTCTTAACCAGACGTAGCTGTCATAGGCTGTCTGACCTCTCAGCACAACTCTCTCTCCATTACTCTTACATATCTCAGATACTCTTATCCTCTTGATCTCTTGAGTAAAAATACTCCATAATTTACTTTTCGGACAGATAACTGTCTCTCATAACTAATTGACCATTAAAAAAAACAGTATTTACTAATAACCGAAAAATTCATCTTTCCATAACTAATTCAAGAATAGTTTATAATTTAAAATAGTAACAATTTGTTTCGTTGTTGTAAAATGAATATTTACATTAACAGGGGATATTACAAACCACTCTTTCACCACGCCATCTCTTAGCTATCACTCGACCTCCATTTAAAACGTAACCACCTCTGACCATTGTTGATGAAATATGTAAGATCAACAATATTGACACTTCGGCTCGTCAGGGCTTCCATGATAATAGTCGTCAAGTAATGAACCATCCTATGGACAAACAACCATCTGTCAAATATTCTACTTTCGACTATCTGTCAGTTGCTAGGATGGAGGTCTAGATGTTAAATATGTTCAAAGGTTGATCAAACAACTTGACTTTACTAGCACACTAGAATTCATGTTTCAAACATCGGGGCTTCGAGTTTAAGAACCACCATGATGCAAGAGCATTTAGGCCTAGTTAGAAATGTGATGGTATGATCACATGTTGTGACTAACAGAGGGTTGGAAGACATGATATTAGTTAATTATATTTATTTAAATGTGTTTGAGTGTTTTATTTATTGTAAAATGTGAGAAAAAGGGTATAATGGTTGATCGATCCTCCCTGTGTGGAGATCAGTCCAAGCAGTTGGATAAATTGGTTTGAATAGGATATGAGGGATTTCAAAGCTTAAATTAGCATTTGTTTTAGATAAGAGTGGAGCTGAAGATATTCTTTAGGAGAGTAAGGGATTTCTGTATCTGAACAAAAATTGGTTCATGAATCCACTTTTGTATAAATTGTGATCTTTTTGTGTAATTCAAAGGTTGGATAGGTTAGCTAGATGTTAGCGAAAAAGAGGTTAGATAGGTGGAGTCGAGTAAGAGAGAGAGAGGATTCCAAGATAGAAACAAGGCCTTTTATTGTTGTAATCGAGCCAGAGGACCGAGACTCTATAACTCATTGTATTGAATAAAATATCAGTGTGTGTGAATTTGTTATTTCTATTTAAAATCCCCTGCTTTCTCTGCATATTTTCTTGCGGAACAAATTAGGCATTTCTTCTCTGTTTTTATGCCTTTAGTATAAATCGCAGCATTTAAAGCCTTATTACAGTCCATAGTGTAAATAAGAGCATTTGAGCTGCTTTAAAACCCAGTCGTCGATCCAAGATATGATGGATTGCTAGATATGGAGTTGTAGTTGTGAAAATAGAGTAAACAGAGGAACCATTGAAGAAATAATGGAAAAACCTAAAGTAAAGAGGCAGACAAAAGGATAAAGAGAAGGCACAGTGGTCATTGGATCTATAAGATCAACGGACTAGATCTAATCAGGGAAGCAGATCCACTTTATTGCATCGGTGAAGTTCATATGTATGCGGCAGACTTTATGCTTTAAGTCTATGCGATGAGCGATCGCTGATATATCGCATCGGCGGAAGTCTATGTGGATGGATCAGACCCTAACCCTTTGCCAACACCGATTGGGATAATGCGATGAAGCGCGGACCATTGGATCATATAGTTGATCAATGACAGAGAACTAATCGTTGATCGCATATTGGGTAAGTCAAGTGACAATGGGAAAATGAATGCCAATAGAGATATGCGATAGTGATGGCCAATTGCACATGTCGATAGCGATGGAGCTCCAATCGGAGGTCAGAGATTGGAGGAGTAGCACTGCAGAAAGGGGTTTGAAATACACGAACCCGATAAAGTTATAGTTGCGGGTTTATAATATCTAAGATTTGGCCTTAAGCTTCCAGTAGGGTTTTTCATATGTTTCAGTGTATTTCCATGTGTTGCGATAACATAATTTGTCCCAGGGTTTTAAAAGGAATAAGACATATGAAAAAGGTAGAACCAACGATTTATGAATGCGGCTGAATTATTTTTGAGTTCTGTCCTGATGCTTTCGACTGTGGATTTCTCGGGTTTTCTCGTGTATTCCTTTGTATTCCGAATAAGTTTTATGGCCGGGATTTTTAACGTAAAAACACACATAAATGCTTCTGATAGATGATTTGGGGCATAACCATAGGTCCACATGGGAGATATGAAATGATTTCAGTTAGTTGGCATCATTTTGGTATCAGAGCTAGCTCAATGCTATGTAAAGAATGGTTTGGAAATTGAATTATAATCTCAGCATATGTATAATTTCACTGAAGTGAATTCGACACAGATGGAGATCAGACTACAAAGGACACTGATATCAGAATGGGGGAAGCAGTGAATCTCTGACAGAGGTCTGGTAAGAATGTTTATTTTGATGATTTTGTAGATATTTGTTTCGAATGATTGGTTTGATTAAAAGGAAAATTGAAGTAGAAGGTTTGGAATTTAAAGCTAAATAGAAGAGTGGTTTTCTATGGCATTGAAGTCACTTAAATGACTTGAGGAATTTTGTGAAAACTGAGAATGATTGAGGATTGCTTAAAGTGTTGTTGAAGGCAATGATATTGATGATTGAAAGAACAGAGATTGGGTTTAATAGGACTGAAAGAAGAACCACTACAAATAATGAATTTTGGAATTTATAGAAGCAAGACAGGATTTGCTTACAAACAGGTTATTAGAAGGAATTGGTAGTGTCTGTCATGAATTGTTAAATATAATTGAAATTCAGATCTAATCTTAATTGATCTTGAAAGCTGAAGAGTCCATTATGAAAAGTAAAATGGGAAATAGTTGTTGGCTGTATGGAGTCTTTTGAATGGAATTTCTAAATGAAATAGTGAACAGATGAATCTTTTGGCAAAGATTTAATTGATGGAATGGGAATTAGTCTTAAGGCATATTTGAAGGAAAAGTTGCACGTTTAAAAGGTTACTTTGATGTATCTTGAGATAAGATTGTGCAGGTCAGTGGAAGGAGTGGAATCGCAGAAAGATAGAATGAGTTGTACCAGCATCATAGCATATGAGCTATGTTAAAGAAGATAGAGCAAGAAGAACTCTCAGATGAGTAAAGGTGACAGTACCCGATAATAAATGAAATTACTGAATGAAGAAGGAAGTGAGTAATTGAAGATGCAGAGCCTAAAGCAAGGAGTGTTTGAGAGAAGATGAGAACAACTTCCAACTATGGTTGGGTAGAAGTTGTTGAGGCAGCTCCACAATTGTGATTGTGGATAGGATATAACAATTCCAGCAAGAGAAGCATTGGGTAGAATTGTTAGTCAGTGATAGGTTTGAGGAAAGAACCAATAGATTCCAAAAGTCTAAACTTAGGAAAGTTTGGTGAGGCATGAAGGAGACTTATTGCAGGTGAAATGAAAAAGGCTAGTTGCAGCTCACTAGTGAACAAGGAAAGTTCACGAGAGGAAGAAATGGAATTGACTATTGATAGTCATGAAAGGGGTATAGAGGAAAGTCACAGGCAGAGGGAAAAGAATGTTGAAGCAGTTGGACTCAAAGGAATGAGTAAAGAAGAAAGGAACATATATTTGGCTGAGATGAAGGAAGAACTCAGTCATTTGGAGAAGTTGGCATTGACAGGAATTAGAGAAAAATGGAAACAAGGATTTTATGTGGGAAGAAGAGTTAAATGGCCTGTCAAAAAATTTTTTGCTGAGAAATTAATACTTCGAACATTTGAGAATGAGAGGAATGTGCTGGTAGCATCCTCACAGACAAGAGGATCTCATATTTTTGGGATTAACTATTTCTATGAATGTAAAATTGCAGGTATGCAGCCTAATGAATTTGAACATGTGTATAAAAAGGTGAAAGAAGTAGAGGTAAGACAAACACAAAAGGAGATGCATAGAGACTTTCAAGACTTCAATTGGTGGAGGAAATTAAAAGGTATGGCTAAATGGTTGTGTCCTTTCTTAGTGAAAACTTATTGGATCATGTTAGAAGGAATTTTAGCATGTATAGAAGACCAATGGGAAATGGAAAAAGGAAAGGAAACATATGCATTACAGATTTGTGAAGTGAAGAGAACGAAAACTGACATAGAGAACATAGCTGAAGAAGTTAAGTCAAGGAAATATTTGAAAGATCAAAGTCTTATCATAGAAGAGGAGGAGACATTATTGTCTTATTTGGATAAACTGAGTGTTGGAGGAAGTTGTGTAGAACAGAAAGGTATTCTACAAACTTATGATGAAGTTGCCAAGCATAGTCAAGAAGTTGCAGTCCCAGAAGTTTTCTTTAATGAGGAAGAAGTCAAAGATGTTGAGGAAGAATTTCTCAATAACTTAGTGAACTATCAGAATAGTTCAGAGAAGCATGAGGAGCTGATCATTGAGACTTCAAATGAAGAGCCATGTTTTTTGAAACTGACATGTTGTGTATATTTTCAGGTTTGATAGGTGATGAACAACAATTGGAAAATGTGCTTATGCATGTTGATGAAGAAGTGAGATTACTGGAAGAAATGGCTGAAACAGAAAGATATTTTGAGAATGTATTTAATAATTTTGAGAATGATGGTATTGATAGGGAAATTGTCATGATTAAAGAAGCTGAAGATAAGAAAATGAAAGTTTGTGATGATAATTAGAATGAAATATCTTCAGTAGAGAATCAAAATGAAAGTATTATAGGAATTGTGAAGGAATATGTGATGATGTTGACAGATGCAGAAGTTCAGGAAATCTGTGATTTTAAAGTGGATTATTTTTATGAATCTGTAAGCCATGAAGAAGCTTTAGAAAACCAGAATTTTGTTTCTGTTGTAGGAGAAGATAAAACAACATCATTTTGTTGCAATGGTATAAGTATAGAGGATGAAAGGATACTTCACAATGATATGCCCCAAGAAATCCTAGCTATTGAATTGATGAATGATAGTCTTGTGTTAGAACAAGGAATAGTGTATAGTGTAGAGGAAAGTATGGAAATGAAAATAGATGACAATTTCATAACTTATGCAAAAGGACAGTATAAAGATTTGATGGCAAAATAACCTATGAAGATTGAAAACCATAGTTATTTTGAATCTGACAGTTGTGATGGAAATTCTGTTTTATATAAGAAGGAGGAGTCATATGCAAATGACATGCTTATTAAATGTGAAGGAATTTGTATTTTGATGGAAAATATATTAGATGAACCTGATAACATAGAGGAAAGAATTATCTTTAATGATAATGAAAGGGAAGTTGTAGGGAACAAACAACAATTTGTAAATGACAGAGGCAAAGAAGATTTGGACAGAAATTTTATAATTTATATGGTAAAGGAGAATGTACAGCACGCAGATGTCAGTGGAGATCAGTTAAGAACAAATTGTAAAGAGGAAGTTGAGAAATTGTGGAAGATAAAGTTAGTGAAGAAGAGGGACAGCAAGGAAGAGAAATTAACAAAAGGAATTTGTATCAGTAAGGAAAGAGGACGGCAACAAAATAAGATTTGGAAATCTGGAGGAACAAAAGTGACAGTGGTAGAAGAATTGAATCAACAACATGATGAAAATGATGACCAGTTACAAAGTAAAGTTTGGGATACTGGATGGGCAGTAGAAGGAACACATGACTAGGAGGTCATGAAAACTTTCAAGTTTGGGAGTCTGATGTAGGAGCATTCAGGCCTAGTCAGCAATGTGATGGTATGGTCACATGTTATGGCTAACAGAGGGTTGGAAGACATGAGATTAGTTAATTCTATTTATTTAAATGTGTGAGAGTGTTTTATTTATTGTAAATTATGAGAAAAAGGGTATAGTGGCTGATTGATCTTCCCTGTGTGGAGATCAGGCCAAGCAGTTAGATAAATTGGTTTAAATAGGATATGAGGGATTTCAAAGCTTAAATTAGCATTTGTTTTAGATAAGATTGGAGCTGAAGAGATTCTTTAGGAGAGTCAGGGATTTCTAGATCTGAACCAAAATTGGTTCATGAATCAAGTTTTGTATAAATTGTGATCTTTTCGTATAATTTAGAGGTTGGATAGGTTATCTAGAGGTTAGCGAAAGAGAGGTTAGATAGGTGGAGTCAGGTAAGAGAGGGCGAGGATTCCAAGATAGAAACAGGGTCTTTTATTGTTGTAATTGAGCCAGAGGGTTTAGATTCTGTAACTCATTATATTGAATAAAATATCAGTGCGTGTGAATGTGCTGCTTCTATTTAAAATCCCCCGCTTTCTCTGCATATTTTCTTGTGGAACAAATTAGGAATTTCTTCTTTGATTTTATGCCTTTAGTATAAATCGCAGCTTTCAAAGCCTTATTATAGTCCATAGTGTAAATAGCAGCCTTTGAGCCGCTTTAAAACCCAGTCGTCAATCCAAGATATCATGGATTGCTAGATATGGAGTTGTAGTTGTGAAAATAGAATAAAAGGAACCATTGAAGAAACAATGGAAAAACCTAAAGTAAAGAGGTGGATGAAAGGATAAAGAGAAGGCACAGTGGCCGTTGGATCTATAAGATCAACTGACTAGATCTAATCGAGGAAGCATAGCCACTTTCGCATCGGCGAAGTTCATATGTATGCGACAGACTTTATGCTTTAATTCTATGTGACGAGCAATCGCCGATATATCACATCAGCGGAAGTCTGGGTGGATGGATGGGACCCTAAGCCTTTTCCAACGCCGATTAGGATAGTGCGATAAAGCGCGGACTGTTGGATCATATAGTTGATCAATGGCGAAGAACTAATCATTGGTCGCATATTGGGTAAGTCAAGTGACAGCGGGAAAAGAAATGTTGATGGCGAGATGCAATAACGAAGGCTGATTGCATATGTTGATAGTGATGGAGCTCCAATCAGAGGTCGGAGATCGAAGGAGTAGAGCTACGGAAAGGGGTTTGAAATACACGGACCCGATAAAGTTATAGTTGCAGGTTTATAATATTTGAGGTCTGGCCTTAAGCTTCTGGTGAGGTTTTTCATGTTTTTCAGTGTATTTCTGTGTGTTGTGATAACATAAGTTGTCCCGGGGTTTTAAAAGGAATAAGGCATATGAAAAAGGTGGAATTGATGATTTATGAATGAGGTTGAATTATTTTTGTGTTCCGTCCTTATACATTCGACTATGGATTTCTTGGGTTTTCCCGTGTATTCCTTTGTATTCCGAATAAGTTGTATGGCCGGGGTTTTTAATGTAAAAGCACACATAAATGCTTCCAATAGATGATTGTGGGCATAACCATAGGTCCACATGGGAGATATGAAAGGATGTGAGTCCGCTGGCATCACACCAACAATTTTTATAACCAATAAAAACACAAACACTAACACGATCTCTCACACTTTTTTTTAAATACAGCTTCATTATAACATATACAAAATAATAATAACATTGCATACTGGTATTTTCCATCAAATCTGCGATGTTTGGCTCTATCTCTAGATAAACAATACCACAATATTTTATTAATTCATATCTATAATGATAAATTTCAACATTCCACTTACTTGTCGCAGTTGTACATCTTGTACCATCTGATAATCTCGAGAACCACCATTTAAAACATGTAGACATTGCTCTCAATTGTAGATCCGCACTAGATCAAACCAACTCAATGTTGATCCATCTTCTTCACAAATATATCTCCTCTTCTTTTACAAATTTCTGTCAATAATTGAACTTCACACAACAGTAGCAACACTGTATCTTCGCAATTCTCCTTTGCATGCAACTATCCAAAATCCACACACAAATCAAATATTCACACAAAAGACTCACACAAGCAATAGATCAACACTATATTCAAATAATCTATGTACAAAGGAGTATCATGGCTAAAATTGCATGATCTCAACCCCTCTCATGAGAGAGTTAGGGTTGAACCAACTCCGACACCATGTTAAAAATTTCAGAGAGAGCAAAGAGAGATTGTGCACACAACAAGTTACCCACTCTATGTTTATTGATCACATAAATCAGTCACATATATAAAAATTAAATCACCGACTTGTAGATTATAAGATCCGAAGAAGATGGATCTATGACTCATAGAAAACTCACACACATAAGGAAATAACTACTTCTAGAATCACACCTAAGTACTCACAACAACACATGGAAGCATTACTTTTAAAACAAGCAAAAATGTGTCTTTTATCAAAATTATCTTATCATGTTAAATAATGTTTTAATAGTGTTAAAGAGGGAGTCCATACAGGTTGTTAGAATTTTTAATTTTGTGGAAAAACCTATGAACAGTTTTGAAACCAACGTTTCGGACTAGCTTAGTGAGTCCATCATCAGGGCAATGAGATTTGTATTTGAGAAGAGAGAGCGTGAAATTACGGAGCTTATTAATAGTTATTTGAAAAATATTTCTGATGTCTGCATTTGTAGTCGGCTTATAAATGATAAATTAATTAATAATTATTTAATTTATTTATTTAGATAAGTATTTATTTTATTTATTATTTATTATTATTATTTATTTATTTAGTTTTAATTTTATTATATTATTGTTTATATATATATATATATATATATATTATTATTATTATTATTATTTATTTAATTATTTATTTATTATTATTTTTATTATTATTATTTTTATTTTTATTAATTAATTATTTATCTATTTTTTTATTTTTTTTTTTAATTTATATTATTTGTTTAAGATTCTAACTATATGTTAATTGTTTTACAGGAATGTATATAATTTTAAAGATTAGTTTTGAAAAATTGTGTTAACTAATTTATTATGTGATTAAATTATTATTTAAAGGATTAGATAGGGAGTTAGCTATGATAGGTTATGTTATCAATTTTAATTAATTAAATAATTTTTTTTTTCTCCTTAATATTGATGTTTACTTATTTATTTATTTTTATTTTATTTATTTATTTTTAATGAATGTGTGTAAATCTATGTTTATTTGAAATTTATATTATTTGTTTAAAATCCTAACTCTATGTTCATTGTTTTACCGGAATGTATATAATTTAAAAGATTAGTTTTGAAAATTTATGTTAACTAATTTATTATGTGATTAAACTATTATTTAAAAGATTAGGTAGGAAGTTAATAGGTTTTCCATATAAATAATGGAAAAAAAAATAATAGGTGAAAAAAAAAACAATAATTTTGAATTATGCTAATATGAAAATAGATATCATTTCCCAGACATTGAATTATTCTTTCTATATGTTAAAAGTGATGGTTACGAGTGTACTCTTTACCTTTTATTCTCCATCCATAAAATATGAAATTAGTTGTGCTTTATATTTCATAATTGCATAGGAGGATAAAAATTAAGAAGAAGAAATTTTCATTCTTTAAATGATGAGTGAAGGATAATGTTTGCATAGGTTTTATGCATAAGAAATAGAAAAAAGTAATGGTGACCATAGTTACCAAATTTGTCTGTATTGATCTAAAAAGTACAAAAATTCGTCGAGCTGATTGAGTAAGATTGATAATTCGACCAATTCGATTCAGTAAGATTGATAATTCGGCAAATTCGAATTCGATACACACCAAAAATTTTATATTGAAAAAATGAAAAATTAATTTTTATATTGAAATTTTTTTATAAAATATTCCTCCCTCTCAAACGACATATTTATGTGTTTCAAGTCATCGACAACATTGTTATCTAGCAGAGAGATCGAATCTGGAACTTTGAATCGCTGGTATTAGATTTCACCACTAAAGACCTATACTTCCCAAAATACTCATTATTCCCGAACTACCTTCCTCTATAAGAGCTGATGTTTAAAGTGTATAGGAGTTGATCGAGCTGATGCTTAATGTGTATAGGAGTTGACCAAATCTGGAACTTTGAGCTGATGTTTAAAGTGTATAGGAGTTGATCGAGCTGATGCTTAAAGTGTATAGGAGTTGACCAAATCTGGAACTTTGATTCGCTGGTATTAGATTTCACCATTAAAGACCTATACTTTCCAAAATGCTCATTATTCCGGAACTACCTTGGTCTATAAGAGCTGATGCTTAAAATGTATAAGAGCTGGTGCTTAAAATGTAGGTAGGTTGCTTATTTCGGAACTACCTCCGCCTATACAATCTTATGTTTGAAATGTAGGTAGGTTGAATATCTGACACTCTTTACATGCTTATATGATTCTTAGCTTAAATATCCAACACTCAGTGACAATCTTTACATGCTTCTATACTTTTTTCAAGATATTGCACTGTAATTGTAAATTGTAAATATAAGTTTGCATTTGTGAATAGAATAATATTAAAAATAATAACTTCTGTATTGAAAAAATATTATAAAATAGCAAACTTCCACAGTAAAGGATGTAAATTTACATTTTATTTCTATATTGAAAATTAGTTATAAAATAGCAAATTATGATGGAAAATCATAAAAATAAGTTTGATGTAAATAAAATAATAAGTAAATTTATATGTTATTTCTATATTCAAAAGAAATTACAAAATAGCAATCTGCACTTGCTAAAGATTTATGAATGGAATAATAAGTAAATTTACATGTTAAATTTCATATATAATTTTTTAAAAAATAAAATGTTGTAATATTTATATTGTAGAAGAACAAAATAATAAGTAAATTTACATATTAAATTTGACATATAATGAATGTTTTTTAAATAATATGTTGTAATATGTATATTCTAAAAATTGTGTTGTATTAGTTGTCACACATTAGAATCGAATTGGAATCACAATCCTTCGAATTTGATAACTATGGTAGTGATTGAAAACAGAATTAATTTAGAATTAAGGTAATAGAAAAATAGAGATCACTGCCAAGGCTGAGTAAGCTATAGGTAAAAGCGGTGAAGTATGAGTGGTTTTTTTGCCATTTATTCTCTATCCATAAAAATTGAAATTAGTTGTGCTTTGTATTATTTTAGTTGTGCTTTGTATTAATTCATAATTATATAAAAGGAAAAAATTAAAAATACTAAATAAATAATGATGAGAGAAATTATTTTAATTATATTCATAAATGTGTTTATTTTTTAACTGGGATTTTAAAAATAATTTGAAATTTGATATTAAGTGATAATATATTTTTAAATTAAATTTTCACTATATGTTATATATTAATTAATTTTATAAGCCAATGAGTTTCCTTTTCATCATCATGATATGGTGCGCGGATCTGGAGGAACCACAATATCTTCCGGGATTCAAAAGCTCATTTTTCCAATATTTTCCTCCGCACCATTGCGCTATATGAATCAATCTCAGCATAGCTATCCAACAGTTATCTATTTTTTGTATTTTGGTAATTCTGATCCAAGATGTGGATGCATATATGCTTTTTAGTCTTTGTTAAATCACAGGTCAATCTACTTTAAGAAATTCTTTTTGGAACTATCTGTTTTCTGAACATGCTCTATATCATACAATGTGGATTCCAATGCCACCTTTATGTACATCACAGACAGTTATATTATCTTAATATAATCAAATCTTGCTTTTTTTCCTAAGGAAAAAAAAGTGTTTGATACTTATTATTGCGATCACATTGGATGTGTTTATTGATTTCGAATTAATCCCGGCTTGACCAACAATAAAACAACAATTACGTATTTAATATTATAAACCAATCTAATTTATTTTTCAAATATGGTTGTTTTGTCTTTTTGTTGCACTTTGATTGGTTTATGTTTAAGTTTTTTTTATGCATATCGGTGTACCAAAGATCCTGAGTTCATAAATGACGGACGGTACGATACGTATTCAAAAATTTCAACCCAGTTAATCCAAAGTAACAATATAAATGTCAGATAGATTATGTGTAAAGGTGCTACCTTATTCATCGTAATCTCTTAGATCCACTAATTATCACTTACAATACTAATATGTGTTGTATTCTTTGTTTAAATTTATTTATTGCGAATTTACAGGTTTCTTTAGTATTGTTATAATTATTAATTTTGAAATTTTTATTATATTAACATGTTTATTTTTATAGATTATCCTTATTAATAATTGATTTAAAATGGTTTTTAAATGTACAAAATATATTTATCTCATATTATATAATAATTTAATTTAATTTATATTATTAATATCATATTCTTATTAGATTGGAAAAGTTTTGTTTATTTTTTTATATTGAAAATATTGTAATTTTGACGACTTTATTACCGGGAAGTGGCGAAAATAAATTATAAAAATGATAAAGAAATAATTGTTTTTTAAAAACAATTTTTTATTACTATCAAATACAAATATAATACATGAGTGTAATATGTCTTAGAATTGATTTTTTATTATTTTATTGTCATTTACATAATATAATACATAAGTGTAATTGTAAAATATAATATATAAGTGTAATGGTAAATCTAATATATTGTTGATGAATAAATTATGAATAATTTATTATTTAATTTTTTAAATATATAAATGTTTTAATGATGATGGTGATGGTTAATCGTATATATCCTTAATAATAGTATCTATAATTATGGGTCATAGAAAGATTGTACTACATAAGTAATGAGTAAGCTTATAAAACAATTCAATGGCAATAAATTCAGCTGACCAATAAAAGCATTTAATGTAAAAAGCATGGGATAGAATTAGGCGAGAATTAATCAACTAGCCACACCATTAATCCTGCTTTATCTACATCTATGATATAGTCCACTGCACCACACATTCTCTAACAAGATGGGCCAATTTCATACCATAATAGTCAATCTACCAAGTCCACCTATACTCAATAGATTGATCAATTTTATATAAAATAATTAATAGATTTGTCCCATTATATTTTTATTTTCGTTTCCTTTAATTTAACTATATTTAAAAAACACCACTTATAACCTTTCTTGTTTTTTACTTTAATTATATCTTTATATCTTTATTAATTATTTACTTTATATAATTACATCAAATATATTTCAAAATAAAATATAATTCATAGCGTGTTTTAGTTGCCCTTCACGCTACTACAATATCTGAGCATCCTAGTATTTGTATCTCTTGAGTATCTGTGCAAAAATTCAACAAATCCAATCCACACAGATAGCTCTATCGACCTCCCGGGTGCATCATTTTTTGCATGCAAGCACTTGGTTACTTCATATCTGGCACTACAGGAATGACGAGGCTTGCGGGGTAGCAAGTCGCTGCCTTTAGCGCCTTATTGATTTAGTTTTATGGAGCATAAGCGCAATCCACCATTATGAAAGTAAACAACAGTTGATTTATTTACAAAACAAAAACTGAAGCCTTTTACATATATACGGGAGTTACAATTGAAGAATATGTTGTCGCATATAAAGATTAACACCTAGAAGAGAGAGCAACATACCATCCCACCTCTTTCTCCAATCCCTCACGCCCAACTTCGCGATTTCTTTCTCCCAACTTCGTTGAGTGATTTATTTCTTCAAGCCAGAAACAATAGGAATAGGCTAATTAAAGAAATTTTATGTAATCACTTAAGGCATGATGCCATTCTCTACAGACCACTAAAAGAAAAATCTGGAAATGAAATCTCTTTCTATGTGCTATGCTGTTGGTTCAACAACAATTAAATTCAACATAGAGGAAAGAATGTAAACATCTGGTTGGTAAGGCTTCATAATTGAACTGAGGTCAGCTGAGTTTTTTAGTGTTAATTCCCCTACTGGATAAGTTGTAGTTTCATTTAATCGATATCGAACCCCAGTTCCTCGGAATGTGCAAGTTTGATCCACAACGTTTATTTGAGAGTCGATAAAAGCAGTTGATGATCCCGCAGAGCCACATACAATAGTTTATATAGAGTAATTATCAGCGAATGATCCAACGACTCACCTTTTTAATGAATCGATTGTGATCTATATAAAGAACCCATTTAAGCATCTTATATAGATTCGTGCATAATAGTTTAAGTTGATCCACATAAGGGAATTATTCGCTTTCCTCCAAATCATCCACATGGAATCCAAACACAAATCCTTGGACAGTATCATAGAAATGATGAACGAAGATAAAAAAAATCATTTTGGCCGCGACTGATAGAAGCAGTGTCTCGACTCCAGTACAACTATTGCGTGCCACTTCACCGCAGATTCGGGAAAAGGCGACCACGTTCATATGCTACCTTACAAAGCCTGAGAATTACGACCAGTTATTGGTATCAGAAGGGGCCCTTCTTCCCCCGGTGAAGTTGCTAGAATCTAGAATCCCCTTGCTAAAAGAAAAGGCCATGCTAGCTCTTCAACGTTTGACATCTAGTGTGGAGACAGATTGATCCTTGATCCATCACAACTGGATTCCTGCCCTGATTGAGATAAGCCAGGTCGGTTACCTGTAACGCAAACGACAACAGAAGGGGCTTTGAGAAATCTATCGGTGGTGCCATAGACAATGTTTGGCAGAAGAAGGCATTATTTATGTTTTTAAATTAATAATGAACCAATTTTTTTTAACCGTGAACAACATATCTTTATGGTCTCTTCGCCTAAGGAAGAGGCCAAGCCAAATAAGATGACAAAGATTCTTATTTGCTGTAAAAACCAATGCCTCTATTTGATAGGTTGATGAATTATATTTTATGAAAGATTAATAGCAAACATTAGGTTATTCTGCAAAAGATTAATGCACAATTTTGATTCTTATTCAGCAAGCTGCAACCACTACTAATAAGACTAGCACAACTACATGAATAAATGTGGTTGATATATGTTTTTTTGTGTGAACTTAAGAAATGTTATATTATAAATCTAATATGCTAAATTAATATATTAATATTAATATTACACAATTAAAATTAATATATTAATATTAACATTAATATTAATATTATTATTATAAATTAATATATCAGATATTATTAGTTATGTTTATTAATATTATAATTGTTAATTAATATAAATATTATTAATTATTTAAATAAAAAATAATTCATTTAATTATTAAATAGTTAATTAATTCATTATTGATAATTATATAAATAAAGAATTTATTAATTATTAAAAATTAAATACTAAAATAATCATGGTTGACCTATTAGGATATTCTCACAGATTGGAAATAATTAAGTATAACTTGGTCTAGTGTATACTTAGGTAAAGTGTATTTCTTTAATATGTACTTTCTGTAGCTTACAATTTGAAGGTCACGATATGTTCTAGACATGAAGTGATCTGACGGTTCATTCTCTCCTCGGTATTACCGACACTTGATCCATGGCTTAACACCCGATTGGTCCATGATCTCTATTTAAAGTGCATGGAGGGTGATTTGTTAAGTGACCATTTATGAGAGAAGCTTATGTAAATTTTCTTTATTTTACATTAATAAATTACCTGAACTGACCGCATTGGCTCAGATTGTGGGTTGCTTTCCTCTTTGAGCATTTTAACCACGTTAAAAATACTGGTGCATTGATCTGTGATCTGTTTATGAGTGGTGTCTTTTGGTGTTCTATCTAAGGAATTTACCCTGTAAACATGGTATCAGAGCTATTCAAGGACTGCATCCATTGGTGATCAAAATCTGAAGATGGTACAACTGCGTCCGACTATCATTTCCTAGATCTATTGTTTCTGATCGCATTCGGGCCGAGAGGACTACTCTATTGTGTTAGGAGCATCTGTTCTAGTGAGAAACCCCTTTCGTTTCACCCAAAAATATTTCCGGTAGCCATAGTTATGTCATTCTTAAGATCTGGAGGTATACAATCTTTATTTGCAGCGATAATTATTTGTCTCTCTATTTATTTTGGTTTATAGTCCTCTATAAAAATAAATTGTTACTGTATATATACCTTTCATTTCTGTGTATTCTTTTTCCCGCATGACTTTGTTCAATCTGGGCAAACCAGAAAGAGAAAGAAAGGATTTTTCTTGTGCTTATGCTCTTTTCCATAGCACCTTAGTGTGATCTCGAAAAATAAAAAACATTGAGGAAAATATCTAGTTTCCGGCCAAATATAACTTTAAACCGTAAGGCTCAGATACTTTTGTTGTTCGTTTGGTTTGTGTGGTTGTCATTTTTGTTTTGAAGGCAAAAAATGAGTTTTCAAGTAAGCACGCACGTGAAAACTTCACTGAGCTTAAAAAAAAAAAACCCTTTCTCTTTTCGAAAAATTACTAACCTTTTAAACTAGCTCACTTGGTCTAAAGTTACTTTATGAGAATGGAGGTATTCGGTTGAAGTCTTTCTTTTTGTTTAGTTACTTTTTCAAAAAGCACATGTATCTTATGTTTTAAAGTTACTTTATGTAAATGTTTTCTCACCCATTATAAAATGTGAGTCACTTATAGTTCTAAAGTTGCTTTATCTTTTTAAGTTACAATTTAGTGGATAGTTCATAAAGTACTATTGTAAAATTTACTTTCACTTATTTACAAAATGGGGGCACATAAAGTAATCTTTTTTTAAAGTGAGCTAATTAAATTAAGTTTGGAAGGGGAGGGGGGAGGATTTTTTTCTAAATATAACATTATAATGAACTTCCCAACATTCACGTGGTTCCTTGGCATCTTCAACAACTTTTCTTCAAAATGCCATTACTTTTTCATCTAGAAGCCACTTTCAGAGTTGGTTTTTCTTAATTGACTTAAATTTTCGAGATCTTTCCATTGGAATACTTAGTTTCAGCATATACACCTTCATTTTCTTTTAAAATGGAAAGTCTCTACCTATTTATTATTGACAACACGAACTACTTCCAATGGCTATCATACATGGTGGATTTACTTAGAAGTAAAGGTCTTTATAGAATACCCTCAAGCCAAGAGACTAAACCTCAAGATCAATATAAGAAAGCCAAATGGGAAAATAAGCAAGATCAAGCATGTTGGTTGATAGTGATGTCTATTTCTCCAGACCTTACATTCCATATTGCATAAATTGATACCCTCGATGAAGCAATGAAAAAACTCAATAAAGTTTTTGGAATTAAAAATGAAACTAGAGCTCATCAACTCGAAAATGAGTTTTTTATGCTAAGCCCTAATAAATTTTCTTCCATTGAATATTTCTTGTCCAATTTCAATACCCTTAGACTTCTCTTGGAAGATGTTAAGGTTAAGAAATAAGATGGTAGGCTTATCTATTCCATTCTTTCTAAGTTAGGACCAGTCTACTCTGTCTTTGTTTCCACCTTCCATTCGACTAGAGAAGCCTTTATTTCTCAAGGAAAAGACTACAAGTCCCCCTTTTTTGATACCTTTTGTGATTCTTTAATAAGAAAGCAAGAAAAACTCTTACATCTTGGTCTTCTTAATACTAGAAACTCTTCTAAGAAAGCCTTAGTAGCCCAACAACAACCAAGTTCAAAGAATCATAAGATGCAGCATCCTAAAAGGAATGGTCCTAAACCAAATAATGAAAAATCAACTCAACAAAATGATAAGGCAACTAAAAACAAAGGGAAGAAAACTAGTAGACATTGCAACTTTTGTAATTGTGATTGTCACTTAGAATCCAAATGCTTTAAGAAGATGGAAGTGTTGGAAGTAGCAATGAAGAAGCATACATCCATTTGGAGCACTCTTCAACTTCAACCTCATCTTCAGGAATAACACTTTCTACATGTGGTTATCAAGAATCTCATTATGGTTATGCACTAAATGCATCTCCTTCTTCTCATTCTCATGAGTGGCTCATTGATTCTCGAGCTTCTTATCACATCGCTAAAAGCAAAGCCATGTTTTCTTCTTTAAATGATTGTAACACCAAAAATATATATGTTGGTGATGATGGATATCTTAGTGTTGTAAGGACTGGAACTATTCATCTAGACAATGGTCAATTTAATGATGTATTATGTGTTCCTACCTTATCCTGCAACCTTCTATCTATATACCAGATAACTCATTCAGGTGAAGGTAAAACTGTTGAATTTTCACCTCATGATGTTGTAATTAAGGACCTAAGAGATCCTAGATAGATTTTAACTACTGGAATTGTTAATGATTCTACAAGGTTGTATACGTTTAACAACTTTGGGTCATCAACTCTTCCCTCGAAATTTGTTGCTCATAATGATGAAATAGACAAACTTTACCATGAGCGATTTGGTCACTTAAACTATGGCTCCCTTCAAAATCTATGTAAAGAAAACATGGTGATTGGTTTTCCTATGCTATCTTGTAGAGATGGTGTTTGTTTTGGATGTGTACTTGGAAAACATCATCGGTATAGTTTTTAAAAACGTGCCTTTTGGCACGCCTCAGCCCCTTTACAGCTTGTGCGTAATGATTTATGGTCCAATTACATTTGTTTCATTCTCTGGCTACAAGTATGTCTTAACTTTCATTGATGATTTATCTAGATGCTCTTGAGTATACTTCTTAAAACTCAAGAGTGAAGTCTTTAACATGTTCTTGGACTTTAAGGATTTTGTTGAGAAACAATCTAGACATTAAATTCTTAAGCTAAGATCTCATAATGACAGAGAATATGTTAAGAAAAAATTCATCACATATTTTATTGAGCATGGAATTTAAATGCAACATATTGTTCAATATACTCTACAACAAAATGGTGTAGTTGACAGGAAGAATTGAACCTTAAAGTAAATGGCTAATTGTATGCTTCAATATAAAGGACTAGGTCTTATTTGTTGGGCAGAATCAATTAACTATACAAATTACATAGTAAGTCACACTCCTGCTAAGGTTTTAAAGAATATCACTCCAGAAGAAGCATGGACCTCAATTAAACTAGATGTAAGTCACTTTCGTGTTTTTTGAAGTGAGGTATGGGCCGATATTCTAGATGAGAAATATAAAGCCTTAGAACCTAAAAGTGAAAAATGTATTTTTGTTGGATATTCTAAAGGTGTCAAAGGATATAGACTTCTTCAAACTAAATCCAAAAATGTTATGATTAGAGGAGATGTAAAGTTTGTTGAAAATATATCGGCCTACGAGCCTAGTTTGGTAGATGTGCCACCTCTCTCTATCCCTTCTACTTCTGAAAATATTCCTTCTTCAGATGATGACAACGAGGATGAAAATCCTCCCCTAGCTTCTCGAGATCCTCCTTCAGTTCCTTAGCCTCGAAAATGGGTCTGTGCTACTCAGGATGTAGCAGGTTCTCTTGCAGGTAGTCCTACAGATCAACGTCATACACGTTCTCAGTTCGATAGACTCTCTTCTTTAATGGCTCAAGCTTTAGTGAATTATGTTCCTGAGACCTTTGCATAAGCTTCAGGACATACATATTGGGATGAAACTATTAATGAAAAGTATCATTCACTTTTGGAAAATGATACATGGAACCTTGCTCCTCTTCCAAAGGGATGAAAACTTGTTAGATGCAAATGGATTTACTGGACCAAGTTTGGAGCAGATGGAAAAGTTGATAAAAATAAAGATCATCTTGTTGTTAAGGGTTTTTCACAAGTTGAAGGCATTGCATATAATCAAAACCTTCTCCCCTGTTTCTAAAATGAACTCCATCTGCCTTGTTGTTTTACTTTCTTCCTCTTTCAAATGGGAAGTTCATCACATGGATGCTAAATCCACCTTCTTGCATGGGGACTTTCGTGAATAAATATTTATGGAGCAACCTCCTGGCTTTATACAAATAGTCTCCACCCTTGTACGTTGGATTAAGAAATCCATTTATGGTCTCAAGAAGGCCCCTTAGGCTTGGTATGCCAAACTGGATAGCTTTATTTTACATACTACCTTTTCTTGGTGTCATTCTGACAATATTGTCTACACCAAGAAATTGGGTAAGTATCTTATCATTATTTTTCTTTATGTTGTTGAACTTATCCTTACTCGTAGTGATCCCAAGCTTATAAACCATCTGAAGTCCAGCCTTAGAATGTAGTTTGAAATGACAGACTTAGAACACTTGTACTATTTTCTTGGTCTTCAAGTCTTTCAATCCAAAGAAGGTATTTCCATTTCCAAGTCTAAGTATTCATGTGATCTTCTATTGAACTTTAAAATGGAAGATTGTATACCAACCCCTCCACCCTTTCATTCTAGAGCCAAACTTTCAGTCACTTGTACTTCTCGTGAAGTTGATGTTACCTTATACCATTAGGTTTTTGGAAAACTTTTGTATCTGACTCATACCCATCTTGACCTTTCCTTTTTTGTTGGCCTTATTTCTCGGTTTATGCAAAACCCACATGAAATTCATTGTAAATCAGCTAAAAGAATACTTCATTATGTTGGAGGTACATTTTAGTTTGGGATTCATTAGAGTGTAGAAGCATCTCCTCTATTGGATGGTTTTACTAATTCTGATTGGGCTAGGGACCCTGATGATCAAACGTCTACTGCAGGTTATGAATTCAGTCGTGGTTTTGGACCTATTACATGGGCTTGTAGGAAACAAAATACCATTTCTCTTTATTCAGTAGAAGCAGAGTATCGTGGTGCTATTGAAGCTAGTAAGGAGGCCCTATGGCTTCATCAAATCCTATCAGAGTTTGCTTTTCAACACCAGCATCCAACTATAGTTTGGTGTAATAATGAAACTGACATTCAACTATGCAAACGTCTAGTCAAACATCAACACAAAAAACACATTGAACTACACTTGCACTTCATCAAAAAACTCATTCATTACCATGTTCTGGAAGTGCAATATTGTTCAAGTGATTATCAAGTTGCAGACATGTTTACAAAGGCTCTCACAGAGACGAAGTTTACTAAAATTTGATTTATGGTTCGAGTTCAAGAAGTTGTCACTAAGGAGGGATAAGCTATAATTCCTCCTTCCTTATCCTATTGTGTCATCTTTGTACATCCTTCAATCCTATCGCAAGTTGTTCTTAAGGGGGGATGTTAGGATATTCTGACACATAGGAAATAATTAAGTATAACTTGGTCTAGTGTATGCTTAGGTAAAGTGTGTTTCTTTAGTATGTACTTTTTGTAACTTACAATCTGACGGTCATGATATGTTCTAGACATGAAGTGGTCTGACGGTTCATTCTCTCCTTGGTATTCATGATATCTATTTAAAGAGCATGGAGGGTCATTTTTTAAGTGACCATTCATGAGAGAAGCTTATGTAAATTTTCTTTATTTTACATTAATAAATTTCCTAAAGTGGCCACATTGGCTCAGGTCATGGATTGTTTCCATCTTTGAGGGTTTTAACCACATCAAGAATACTGGTGTACTAATCTGTGATCTGTTTGTGAGGGGTGTCCTTCGGTGTTCTATCTAAGGAACTTACTTTGTAAATTTATACATGACCATGGTTGACCATTGTTGGCTATGATTGTTATGAAACCAAACCAGCTCAAGAAAAGATAGAAAAGATAGATCAATGCCTTAGAATTCAGCCTCTTCGAGGGGGCAACCTCCTTTACATTACATAGGTGAAAAATTCTTGGATGATACAAATGAAAAGACCTCCTTTCTATATATAGGATTCTAAGGGGTCATAACATAATCAGAGCCGACATAACAATAATAATGTAAGGGCACAATAATAACAATAGAGGGCTTCTATGGGGCACAATAGTAACAATATGGGCACTACATGGGTACATCAATATAATAAGTGGGTTATACTAATAACAATAAGGGGTTACACTAGTAGTATAGGGGCCTAACATGCCCCTCTCCTTCAAAAAGCGTTGTCCTCAACGCTTGAGTAGTTCTTGATGCTTCTGTATAAAATTCTTGTCCTCCCATGTGGAATATTCAGCAGATAATTTCTTCCACTTGATGAGATACTCTGAAATTGATCGATTTCGTAGTTTTCGGGTTCTTGTTTCTGTGACTGCTCTAGGTTCCAATATGATTTTGCCTTCCTCTTTAATTTCTGGCAATATTGTTTGAGTTGGGATCTTTTGCAACTTTTGAATAAGTGGCCATACTTCTTCGTCCTTCTTCCATTTATCCCTTGCTTCGTTTATCCAATCTGGTTGGATAATATAAATAGCACAAAACAATGCTTCCACATCCTCATCCTTGAAGAGTCTTCCCATTCGGTAAGGTCGCCATTTTTTAAGTGCATGTAGTATTGCTAACATTTCCTTCTCATAAATAGCTTGCTTTAGATGTAGTAGTAAAAATACCTAATCACCTACATCAAAACATTTTTCACTACGATGTTGATCTACCCGTTGTTTCATTTGATTTTGCACCGAAGTGGCGTTATCCTTTAAAAGTTGGAGAACTTGTTGTTGATGCTCGATGTGATCTTTCACTGCTTGAACTTTTTTCTTCTTGATATGTCCCTCTATCTCTAGAGTTTGAGGAGTGGTAATTTCTTCCAATCCTTTACAAGATATGGTCGGATTCATTTCTTGATGCTCGATGTGATATTTCACTTCTTGAAAATTTTTCTTCTTTATATGTCCTTCTGTCTTAATAGTTTGAGGAGCGATAATTTCGAACAATGAATTACAAGATATGGTTGGATTCATTTCTTCTTTCTCGATGTGATCTTTCACTTCTTGCACCTTTTTCTTCTTGATATGTCCTTCTATCTCGAGAGTTTGAGGAGTGGTAATTCTTGCCAATGCTTTACAAGATATGGTCTGATTCATTTCTTCTTTCTCTGGGGTGGGGTCCTGGTGTATATCTTCTTCTTTTGTTGTCTCTTGATCCTTTTCTTCCTCCTCTTCATATTCTATGTAAAATAATTTCTTCTCAACACACTTATGACATTTAGTGCATTTTCTATCACAATTGTAACAAAGCCCTTTTTCTCTTTTTTCTTCCAATTGTTGTGGTGTAACCCTTGTAGGTTGTGGAAGGCTAGGAGAAACAACACTTCCATATTTATAGTTGTGACGGGTACACTTCTTGGTTTCCATAATTTTGCTTTCCACTATGTCACAAACCCCTTTTACTCTTTCCAATTGTTGTGGTGTTGCTCTAAAGAAGGTGTTGCTCTTTGTATCCTCATAATGTGTTATCATTTCATCCGTGAAAATTGACCAAGTAACAAGTTGTTTACGAGAACAAAGCCCTTTGTACCATAAAAATTGATCTGGTTCTAAATATGAAGATGCAATACATACCTTTTGTAACAGTTGTACACCATGTAGATCAAAATATTGCTCCATCTGAAGTATCCAATTTACCGGATCCTTGCCATCAAACTTCCTCATCTTGCTTTTTCTTGATTTTATGAGCTCGACCTTGAAATGACTGTAACTCTGTACTTTCAGATCTTTAAGTTCTGAAAGTGTGACCTGTAGTAGCCCTCTGCGTCCTCTTTCGAATGCCACTAGTCTGATCCAAATTGGATTCTCCAAGAAAGAGTTATACACAATCTCCCGCAATGACCTGATTATAGACTAGTTCAGTAGAGCGAACTTGTATGAAGTGCCACATGTCACTGTTTCAACCTTTGACTCTGAAAAATATATAAAAGAAAACTACAGTCCGTCTTCATTCTGTACCTTCTTACGAAATTTCAATCCAATTCTCAGAAAGAAAGTTATGACGATTTTCCCCAGGTCACCTGTTTTGAATGTAATTCAGGAGTCTGCAGAAAGACCAACTTCCTCAGATAATATCTCTGAAAATATCATGCGAAAATCTCTGAAATTCGGACCCAAGGTTCAGCGCGATTTCTTCTCAAATGGGATTTTTTTGCGACTTTTGAAACGTCACAGAAAAAGGTTATAGCGAAAATGCCATGATGACCTATTTGGAGCAACGAAACCCTAGAATCCAAAGCTCTGATACCAAATGTTATGGAACTAGCTCAAGAAAAGATAGAAAAGATAGATCAACGCCTTAGAATTCAGCCTCTTCGAGGGGGAAACCTCCTTTACATTACATAAGTGAACAATTCTTGGATGATACAAATGAAAAGACCTCCTTTCTATATATAGGAGTCTAAGGGGTCATAACATAATCATAGCCGACATAACAATAATAATGTAAGGGCACAATAATAACAATAGAGGGCTTCTATGGGGCACAATAGTAACAATATGGGCACTACATGGGTACATTAATATAATAAGTGGGTTATACTAATAACAATAAGGGGTTACACTAGTAGTATAGGGGCCTAACAATGATTGACCATGTTTGACAATAATTGGTATTATAAAAACAAGGGATTGTTATTATAAACCCAAGGGATTGGACCCTAGTTGACCATGGTTCACGATGCTTGAGTTTCATATTGAGACAATTTGTGAGAATGTGACGTTGGACCAAGTTTGACCATGGCTGTCACAATGTGGCATTGGACCATGGGATAATCTTTTCACAATGTCACCATGGTTATTGACCATGCTTAAGCATGGATGGTTTTCATATTAAGATAATCTTTGTCGAAATTCAACATTTGACCATGGTTGGCGATGATTGACCATGGTTGGCTATGATTGACTGTGGTTGACCATGATAGATATGAGAAACCAAAGGGAATAATAAACCCAAGTGATTGATATTATAAACTGAAAGAAATAATAAACCCAAGAGATTAATACTAAAACCCCAAGGGATTATGAACCCAAATGAATAATATTAAACCCAAGGGGCTAATATTATAAACCCAAGGTATATAAACCCTAAAATAAATATTGTAAACACTAAAAGAAACATGGTTGACCATGATTCACCATGGTTGGCTATGATTTACCATGATTGATATTATAAACACAAGGGATTGTTATTATGAAGGCAAGGGAATAATAAACCCAAGGAATTAATAATAAAACTCCAAGGGATTATGAACCCAAGTGAATATTATTAAACCCAATGGAGTAATATTATAAACCCAAGGTACATAAAACCTAATATAGATATTGTAAACACTAAAATAAACATGGTTGACCATGGTTTATTTTCATACATAGATTATCCTTTTGACAATTTGTCGCTGAACCCTGGTTGACCATGCTTAACCATTGTTGATTTTCATATCAAGACAATTTCTTTGACAATGTCACGTTCGACCATGGTTGAGCATGACTAACCATGGATGACCATGTTTCACTTTATAAAACATGGTTTACCATGCTTGACCAAGGTTGACCATGATGGACCATCGCTAACCACGATTATCATATTGAGACAATCTTTGTGATAATGTGACATTGGACAATGATTGAGACAATGATTTTTTTCATACTGAAGCAATCTTTGTCATAATGCGACGTTGGCCAATGGTTGACCCTGGTTAACCATGGTTGAGCACAATTGATTTTATAAAACATGGTTGACCTTCATTGAATAAAAATAAACTAGATAGACTAAGATTATAAAACTAAGGTATATGAAACCTAAGATAAATATTATAATCACTAAAATAAACACGGTTGACAATGGTTGATTTTCATATTGAGGCAATCCTTGTCATAATCTTTCATTGGACAATGGTCGGCCATGATTAATTTTCAAATCGAGAGAATCTTTCTCAAAATGAGACATTGGACCCTGGTTGACCATGATTGACAATGGTTCATAGTGGTTGATTTTCATATTGAGGCAATCTGTGTCAAAATGCGACATTGGACCAAGGTTGACCATGGTTTTCATAATGTGACATTGGATGATAGAAACTAATATTATAAACCCAAGCTATATAAACCCTAAGATAAATATTATAAAAACTAAAATAAACATGGTTGACCATGTTTCACCATGGTTGGCTATGATTGACCATGGTAGACCATGATTGATATTATACACCCAAGGGAATAATAAACCCAAGGGATTAATACTAAAACCCCAAAGTATTATTAACCCAAGGGAGTATTATTAAACCTAGGGGACTAAAATTATAAACCTAAGGTATATAAACCCTAAGTTAAATATTGTAAACACTAAAATAAAAATTGTTGACCATGGTTTCTTTTCATATAGGGACAATCCTTATCACAATGCGATGTTGGACCATGGTTGATGATGTTTAACCATGGTGGATTTTCATATTAAGACATTTTTTGTCACAATGCGATGCTCAACCATGGTTAAGTATGATTGGCCATGGATGACCATGTTTGACTTTACAAAACATGGTTGACCATGCTTGAACAAGGTCTACCATGATTGGCATCGCTGAGCATAATTATCATATCGAGGAAATATTTTTCATAATGTAACATTGGACCATGGTTGAGACAATGATTGACTTTCATATTGAAACAATTATTCTCACAATGCGACATTCACCAATTGTTGACCCTGATTAACCATGGTTGACCAAAATTATTTTTATAAAACATGGTTGAACTTCGTTGAATAATATTTAACCAAATGGATTAAGATTATAAATCCAAGGTATATAAACCCTATGATAAATATTATAAACACTAAAATAAACATGCTTGACCATGGTTGATTTTCATATTGAGACAATCCTCATCATAATGTGATTTTGTACCATGGTTTACCGTGCTTGACCATGATTGATTTCCAAATAGAGAGAATCTTTCTCACAATGTGATAGTGGACCCTCATTGACGATGGCTAATTATGGTTGATTTTCATATTGAGACAATATGTGTCAGAGTGCAGCATTGGACGAAGGTTGATCATGGTTGTCACAATGTGACATTGGACCATGAGACAACCTTTGGCATATTGTGACCATGGTTATCAACCATGGTTGACAATGGTTGGCTATGATTGACCATGGATGACCTTGATTGATATTCTAAAACAAAGGGAATAATAAACCCAAGGGATTAATATTATAAACCCAATGGAATGATTAACTAAAGGTATTAATACTAAAACCCCAAGGCATTATGAACCCAAGGCACTAATATTATAAACCCAAGGTATATAAACCCTAAGATAAATATTGTTAACACTGAAATAAACATGGTTTCCCATGATTGATGATGGTTTGCTATGATTGACCACGATATACCATGATTATTATTATAAACCTAACAGAATATTATAATTATAAAACCAAAGGAATAATAGTAAAACTCCAAGGGATTATGAACCCAAGGGAATAGTATTAAACCCAAGTTACTAATATTATAAACCCAAGGTATATATACCCTAAGATAAATATTGTAAACACTAAAATAAACATGGTTGATCATCGTTGATTTTCATATAGAGACAAGCCTTGTCATAGTGTGATGTTGGATCACTGTTGACCGTGCCTAACCATGGTTGATTTTCATATCAAGACATATTTTGTCACAATTTGATGCTCGACCATGGTTGAGCATGATTGACCATAGATGTCCATGTTTAACTTTATAAAACATGTCTGACTATGGATGACCATGTTTTACTTTATAAAACATGGTTGGCCATGCTTGACCAAGGTTAACCATGATTGACCATAGCTGACCATGATTATCATATTGAAACAATATTTGTCATAATGAGATGTTGGACCATGGTTGAGACAATGATTGGTTTTCATATTTAAACAATATTTGTCACAATGTGACATTGGTGAGTGGTTGACCTTAATTAACCAAGGTTCAACACAATTGATTTTATAAAACATGGTTTACCTTCATTGAATAATATTAAACCAAAAGGACTAATATTATAAAGGAAAGGTATATAAACCTTAAGATAAATATTATAAACACTAAAGTAAACATGGTTGACCATGGTTGATTTTGATATTGGGACAATCCTTGCAACAATGTGATGTTTTTCCATGGTTGACCATGCTTGACCATAATTGATTTTCAGATTGAGAGAATCTTTTCCACAATGTGACAATGGACTATAGTTGACCATGTTTGATTCTCATATTGAGAATATTTATCACAGTGCGACGTTGAACCATGGTTGACCATGATTTACCATGATTAAGCAGGGTTGAGTATTGTTTACCATTGTTAATCATGATTGATAAGAAACCTAGATGAATAATATTAAACCCTAGGAATATGAACCCTTATATCAATAAAACCTAGGAATATGCAACATTGTTTACCATGATTGATGATGGTTCATGACAGTTGATTTTCATATTGAGACAATTTATGTCAGAATTTGACGTTGGACCAAGGTTGACCATGGTTGTCACAATGTGACGTTGAACCATAGGGACTAATATTATAAACCCAAGGTATATAAACCTTAAGATAAATATTGTAAACACTAAAATAAACATAGTTGACAATGGTTGTCTATGATTGACAATGGTTGACCATGATTAATATTATAAACCAAGGGATTTTTATTATAAAACCAAGGGATTGTTATTATAAACCCAAGGGAATAATAAACCCCAATGGATTAATACTAGAACCCCAAGGGATTATGAACCCAAGGCAATATTATCAAATCCAAGGGACTAATATTATAAACTCAAGGTATATAAACCCTAATATAAATTTTGTAAACACTAAAATAAACATGGCTGAACATGGTTGATTTTCATATAGAGACAATCCTTGTCGCAATGAAAAACTGGACCACGATTGACAATGTTTAAAGATGGTTGATAATCATATCAATATAATTTTGGTCATAATGCGACATTCAACCATGGATGAGCATGATTGACCATGGATGGCTGTGTCTGCCTTTATAAAACATGGTTGACCATGCTTGACCATGATTGACCATCGTTGACCATGATTATCATATTGAGACAACCTTTATCATAATACAACATTGGACCATGGTTGAGACAATGATTGATTTTCATGTTGAAACTATCTTTGTCACAATGTGACATTGGCCAATTGTTGACCCTGATTAACCATTGTTGAACACAATTGATTTTATAAGATATGGTTGATGTTCATTAAATAATATTAAACCAAAGGGAGTAATATTATAAATCCAAGGTATATAAACCCTATGATAAATACCATACACACTAAAATAAACATCGTTGACCATGGTTGACCATCGTTGATTTTCATATTGAGACAATCCTTGTCACAATGTGACATTGGACCATGCTTGACCATGTTTGACTCTCATATTGAGACAATATTTGTCACAGTGCGACGTTGGACCATGGTTAATGATAATTAAATTTATAAAACATGGTAGACAATGGCTGGCCATGGTTGACTATGATTGACCATGATTAACCATGTTTGACTATGGTTTATCATAGTTGACCATGATTGATAATAAACTTAAAGGAATAATATTAAACCCTAGGAATATGAACCCTTATATCAATAAACCGTAGGAATATGTACCATGGTTGACGATTGTTCACAATGGTTGATTTTCATATTGAGACAATCTATGTCAGAATTCGATGTTGTACCAAGGTTGACCATGGTTGTCACAATGTGACGTTGGACCACATGGACTAATATTATAAACCCAAGGCATATAGACCCTAAGATAGATATTGTAATCACTAAAATAAACATGGTTGACCATGATTGACCATGGTTGGCTATGATTGAGCTGGGTTGACCATGATTGACCGTGGTTGGCTATGATTGACCATGATTCACCGTGGCTGATATTATAAACCTAAAGGATTATTATTATAAATCCAAGGAAATAATAAACCCAAGAGATTAACGCTAAAACCCCAAGGGATTATCAACCAAAGGAAATATTATTAAACCCAAGTGACTAATATTATAAACACAAGGTAAATAAACACTAAAATAAATATTGTAAACACTAAAATAAACAAGGTTGACAATGGTTGATTTTCATATAGAGACAATCCTTGTGACAATGTTAGGCTGGACCATGGTTGATGCTAGACCATGGTTGACCATGTTGAAGAATCTAGGGAAAAGTAGTGTGGTGTGATTCTTCGTTACTTGATAGAAATTTGTGAAGTCTTTTTACTTTTCTTATAACTTATTCTTATTCTTCTTCTTATTAGTTCATATGTGTGTACTTCATCAAACTACTACCACAACATAAAAACAAGAACATAAGATGTTGGCTCTCTGCCAGGGCCAAAGCCTCTCTACTCTTGAGAGGAAAACCCTTTAGTGAATTTCTCTTATTGAAGCTTCCATTTATTAATGCCAAACCCTAGACCCCTGACAAAGAGATCCTCCAAGCAAAAGTCATGTCTTCACTTCTTTCCGTATCATATACCATGACACATCTTCCGACAGTTTGTTTCCCGACACTTTATCCTCCTCCTTCTAACCATTTGTTCTCTTACTATGAACCTTTTTCTTCTTCTTTGAGTCTTCTAGATGAGATGTTCTTCGTTGATCCCTTGCTCAATTATAGTTCAACTTTGACCGACCGAAATCCTTATTGAGTGGGTGACTGTTCTGCTATTTTTTTGCGGTAGTTTCTAGCACATGTGTGAGGATCACTAGGTTCATATGCTCTTCTTCCCTTCACTTGAGAGTCCTCCTTCGATCCTAGTGTAGGAGGCATTTGTAGGCCTAGTTATTAGCCCAAACCTTAAGGAATATACCACTACAATTTCACTATTGATCTAGCCACAGACTATCCCTCATTCCTTCACACGTGTGACTATGTATACCCTAGAAACATTTCTTCAGACTTCATTATTCATCCTCCTCTCTTCCCTGCCTAAGTGGACCCTTCTCCTTGTCTTCGTTAGACTTTCTTATCTCTCTATTTTCTTGCAGATTTCAGAGCTTGAGTAGTACGTTATGTTTGGATTGGACAACCTCTATAAACAGAGGATTGTCCCTACACTTAGGCCGACTGGTAAGCCAACTTGACTAACTGCTAGCAGGCTAACTTGGATGGTTGTTTGTAGGCTAATTTGGAAGGAAGTTTGGTGGCTGATTTAATTAGTAGACTTCACAAATCTTCCATGGTGGTGTAGCATTATTGAAGGAGCTTCTTGAAGATGTCATTACATAGGACTAGACTTGAATTTACTTGGAGGTTTCCATTTGGCTTTAATATATATTTATACATAGTGTAACATGCCCTTAAGGCCATCAATATTTTCTCTGGACTATTTGACTCACCTATAGCACTTTGACATGTGCTAGACCTACTTCAATGAGCAAGAAACTCATTGTCATATATTATAAAAATAATATTTCTTTTCTTGAATAAGTACAAATATCAAAAGTACATTTATAAAGACTGAACCTAGTTACACTTGCTTCAACACTCACTCTTAACTAGGGAGGTATTCATACAACATTACAAGGTGTTTAGATATTATCAATCTTGAAGAATTCACTTAAGATAAACTAGATTTCCAATACATCTATCATAGGATCATATTCATGAGCATTGTCATAGTGAAAGTCCTTAACTAATAGCTCCATCTCTTTATGAGACCATGAGCTACAATAATGGTGAGACCAATTATTTATAGACACCTTCACCATTGTCTCTCAAGGTACAGACCTACCTGGGTGTTCTCTGAGTATGACCTTCTAGGACTATTCTTACCTAGGGTTCCCAACCCTTAAAGAATATCAATCCTCTTGCCTAATATTATTTTGGATGAACTACACAACCTCAAGGAGTGTCATATGCCACATGATTACCTAATCCTCCCATTTTTTCTTCCCAAGTGAAGACAAGAATGTTGTGTTTATCTTGTATCTACATTTCCATTCATGGTCTTCATCCAGACTTACGACTGTTAGTCCTCGTCTAGTCCATGACCATGAAATGAAAAACACAATTTTCACTCCTTTGTAATATGGGGTGATCTAAAAACTTCGTCTTGATTAGGGACCTGTCAAAGCTCCCTCTTAACTAGGGACCTTTTCCTTCATCAACAACTTCTTCTTCATGGGTCCTTCAGCTTATTGATCTCCTTCCTTTCTTGATGTCATGAAGTCTTTGTTCGAAATTATTCTAGGTAGGGCACCATGCATCAATCACTTTACTTCTTGGTTTGTCATGTCATTGCTTTGTGGAAGGTGACTATGACATTTTTCTTGTCATCTTGGCTATTCCTTTGTGATCTTCTCCATGCTTTGGAATAATATTCTCATGGATGATTCATTGTACTTACTTGATTACTTGTTTTGACCCAGCAGCTCATTATGACTTCATCCTGATATTGCTTCAACATTTCTTTTTATTTTGTCATATGACTTCTTCATCTCGACATCTTTGTAGAGTAGAATCAATTATCTACACATTTATATATCCAAGGCATTCATAGGATTCAAGGGTCCTTTCTTCCTTTATAATATTTGCCCTTCCTTATTTCGGTAGATATCTTTCAAGTGATTTTGTTAGATAGTGATTCTTGGTGATCATGGTGTTCTTCACATTCTTGATCTCTTTCTTCATTTGCTTCTTCGAAGATAGATAGGTCAACCATATAATGCTTCTTGTGAGAGCATTCCTTCAGTGATTTCCTTCTGGACTTGTCAGCCTTTCTTCTTGCTTCATAGTCAACAATATTATCCTCCTTATGTGAGCATATTATTTTGTTTACCTTCATTACATTGTGGTACATGCTTTTGAGCATATTCTTGGTGAAAGAGATTATTTCATGCTTGATCATGTTATAGAACTATACCCATGACTCAATAATATACAAATGATAACATGACTTAAACTTTGATGCATACACACCTCATCTTGATTCTCCCTTGATCATCCTTTGGTGTGGCCCTTCTTGCTTTATCTTAGCTTTCCTTCATATCGTTCTTTTCTTGAAACCCATGAATGAGATTCCCAATGATACATCTACTCTAGTCCATGAACCTTCCTTTGAAGATTTCATCATAGGATCTTAAATATCCTTGTCTTGAAAATTTTTCCATTCTTTTGATGATGTAGGTCTTCTAAGATTCTCACTATGAACAATTTTCTTTAATCATGTATGATGTCCTATACTAGGTATTATTTTTCTACATGAATATATTGAGCTATATCTGTCATGCTCCTATATTCTAGAAGGTATTTCTACTTGTGGATTTTTGTTCTTATCATAAATGCTACATCTACATGAGTATCTAGAACTCTATGTACAACATGCTGCTAGATTCTAGAGGATGTTTCTGGTCATGAAATTTTTATTTATTCCTACATGCCCTTGTCCTACTCAAAACTTTGAAATAAGTCTAGTAGTAAAGAGTTTGACCTAGTCATAGTAGAGATCCAGAGGATCTTCCTTCTTTTGATTCTTTCCTTCTTCTTTTATCTCTTGTGTTAGGTGAGCTTCTTACCAATTCCATTTTGTTATAGTTGTCCTTCTTAATATTAGGACAATCCATTTTTTAGTTTCCACATTCTTGGCATCCAAAACATTGGATCTTGCACATGTCTTTGTTGTTTTGTTATTCCTGGAGCAAACTTGCCAAATTTACCCTTTCTTTCGGGCATGGTAGAAAATGCTTGCTCCTTTGATCCCACATCCTATTTTTCCTTAAGAATGGTTTCATTTGTTCTCCATAGAGACGACATTTCACTGAGAGTGGTTGCTTCCTTATTGGCATATATTCTAGATGTGAAGTTTCCCCACTCCTCAGGTAGAGCATTGAGTATTGCAGTTGTCATCTCTATATCAGACATGACTTCCCCAAGCTCTTGAAGTTGATATCTCATTTCAGATATTTTCATGAAGTAGGTAGTTATTCCTTACTTTGTTATCTTCATCTTTTATAATTCATTCCTTATAGATATTACTTCTCTAGTTTTAGATACCTAGAATAATTCTACTAGCTTATCATAGACTTCTTTTGATGTCTTGAACTTGGAGACATAGGGAATGAGAGTGTCTTTGATTGATTCTATTAGAATCCTTTGAGCTCTTGTCTCATCCTTATTGTACCTGGCTAGGGCTTGAGTTTGTTCCTCACTAGGGATAGTGATATTCCCTTTGACATGATCTAGGCGTCTATTCTCCTTGAGTGGTAGATTAGTCCTCTTCTTCCATGCAAGAAACTTATTGGTACCAACCAATTTATTGTTTTCCTTGAAAAATGACATTTGTGTATATTCAAAAGGGGACATGTATGTACTTCATGGATTTTGAGATGTAACGGATTTTCTTACTCCTTGAAGGCTCGATGGCTTTTGTTCCCTAGATCTTGATGTTCTTCATGTTGCCTTCTCCAAGTGGACTTGCTTGGTGATGATTATTGCTTTAGGACTTGTAGATTGATGTAGGTCTTTCTTCAATATGCTCTTCCTTGTAAGTTCCTTTATGTAAGGCTCTTCTTCTAGCTTTGTAGACCTCCTTGATGGATCATGGATTGTAGACCCTTCTTTTCCTTGAAGTGGTTGAGACTTCTAGGGTTGATGCATCAACTTTGTACATGCTTCTTCTTGATGAGTGTTCTTGACTTTTGATTTCCTTGATGTGTAACCTTAGCTCTGATACCATGTTGAAGAATCTAGGGAAAAGTAGTGTAGTGTGATTCTTCGTTACTTGATAACAATTTGTGGAGTCTTTTTACTTTTCTTGTTAGATTATTCTTATTTTTCTTCTTCGTAGTGCATATGTGTGTAATTCATCAAACTACTACCAAAACATAAAAACAAGAACACAAGATGTTGGTTCTCTTCCAAGACCAAAACCTCTCTACTCCTGAGAGGAAAACCCTCTAGTGAATTTCTCTTATTGAAGATTCAATTGATCAATGACAAACCCTAGACCCTTGGCAAAGAGATCCTCCAAGCACAAGTCAAGTCTTCACTTATTTCTACATCAGATACCCCGACACTTCTTTGGACACTTTGTTTCTCAACATTTTGTGCTCCTTCTTCTAACCCTTCGTTCTTTGACTATGAATCTTGTTCTTCTTCTTTGAGTCTTATAGATGAGATGTTATTCCTTGATCCCTTGCTCAAATATCCTTAAACTTTGATGAACTGAACTCCTTCTTGAGTGGGTGATTGTTCTGTTGTTATGTTGCCCTAGTTTCTAGCACGTGTGTGAGGATCACTACGTTCATATGATTTTCTTCCCTTTGCTTGAGAGTGTTCCTTCCACACTGGAGTAGGAGGCCTTTGTAGGCCTAGTTATTAGCCCAAACCATAAGAAATATGCCACTGCAATTTCACTATTGATCTAGCTATAGATTGTCCCTCATTCCTTCACACGTCTGACTATATATACCTTAGAAATAGTCCTTTAGACTTCATTGTTCATCTTCCTCTCTTCCCTGCCTAAGTGGACCCTTTTCGTTGTCTTCGCTCAACCTTATTATCTCTATATTTTCTTGTGGTTTTCAGAGCTTGAGTAGTACATTATGTTTGGGGTGGAAAACCTCTATAAATAGAGGATTATCCCTCCACTTAGGATGAATTGTAAGCCCACTAGACTCGGTGCTAGTAGGCTGACTTGGAGGGTTGTTTGTAAGCTGATTTGGAGGGTAGTTTGGTGGCTGATTTTCTGAGTAGACTTCACACATTTTCCATTGTGGTGTACCATGATTTAAGGAGCTTCTTGAAGGTGTCATTACATAGGATTAGACTTGACTTTGCTTAGAGGTTTCCCTTTGACATTAATATATATTTATACATAGTGTAACATGCCCTTAAGGCCTTCAATATTTTCTCTTGACTATTTCACTCACCTATAACACTTTGACATGTTCTAGACCTACTTCAATGAGAAAAAAACTCATTGTCATATATTATAAAAATAATATTTATTTTCTTGAATAAGTACAAATATGAAAAGTACATTTATGAAGATTGAACCTAGTTACACTTCCATAAATAGACCATAGCAACTCATATTATAAACCCAAGGTATTTAAACCCTATGATAAATATTGTAAACACTATAACAAACATGGTTGATGATTATTGACCATGGTTGGCTATGATTGACCATGGTTTACCATGATTGACATTATAAAAACACGAGAATTTTATTTTAAACCCAAGGGAATAATAAACCCAAGGGAATATTATTAAACCCAAGGGATTAATAAGATAAACCCAAGGTATATAAACACTAAGATAAATATTGTGAATACTAAAATAAACATGGTTGCCTATGATTGACGATGGTTGGCTATGATTGACCATGGTTGACCATGGTTGATATTATAAACCTAAAGGATTCTCTTTATAAACTCAAGCGAATATTAAACCCAACGGATTAATACTAAAACCCCAAGGGATTATGAACTAAAGGGAATATTATTAAACACAAGGGACTAATATTATAAACCCAAGGTATATAAACCCTAACATAAATATTGTAAACACTAAAATAAACATGGATGACCATAGTTGATTTTCATATATAGACAATCCTTATCACAATGTGACACTAGACCACAATTGACCATGCTTAACCATGGTTGATTTTCATATGAAGACAATTTTTTTCACAATGGGACGTTCGACTATGGTTGAGTATGATTGACCATGGATGACCATGTTTGATTTTAAAAAAACATGGTTGACAATTCTTGACCAATGTTGACCATGATTGACTATAAATGACCATGATTATCATATTGAGACAATATTTGTCAGAATGCGATGTTGGACCAAGTTTGAGACAATGATTAATTTTCATATTAAAACAATCTTTATCACACTGCAACGCTGACCAATGATTGACCTTGATTAACTAATGTTCAACACAATTGATTTTATAGAACATGGTTGACCTTTGTTGAATAATGTTAAACCAAAGGGACTAATATTATCATGCCAAGGTATATAAACCCTAACATAAATATTATAAACTTTAAAATAAACATGGTTGGCAATGTTTATTTTAGTGGTTAACAATCACAATGTGGTTGTGACAATGCGATGTTGGAATAGGGTTGACAATGGTTGATTTTCATATTGAGACAATCCTTTTCAGAATGAGACATTGGACCATGGTAGAAAATGATTGATTTTAATGTCGTGACAAATTTTTTTATAATGTGGAGCTGGACGATGGTTGACCATGGTTGCTTTTCATATAGAGACAATCCTTGTCACAATGTGACAATGGAGCATGGTTGATTTTCATATTGAGACAATCTTTCTCACAATGTGACATCGGACCATGGTTTATCATGGATGGCCATGGTTTTCATAACTTGACATTGAACCAAGAGATAGTTCGTGTGACGATGTGAACATGGTTGATTTTCATGTCGAAACAATATTTGTCACAATGAGACGTTCAAACACGAAACTAGTGTTCTTCTTGACATTGGACCATGATTATAACCACAAGGGATTTTTATTGAACCCTATTATTAATATTATAAACCCTATGAATAATATTATACCCTAGGAATTTGAACCCTTGTATTAATAAACCCAAGGGATTGATATTATAACCTAAGGGATTCAGACAATCTTTGTCATAATACGACGTTGGACCATGTTTCACCATGATTGATTTCATATTAAGAAAATCTTTGTCACAATAAAACATTGGACCATGGCTGTCAATAGTCAAGCATTGGTTCATAATAATGAACCATGGTTGACCATGGTTTATTTTATATTGAGACAATCTTTATCATAATGTGATGTTGGACCATGGTTTCCGATGGTTTCCGATGATCAACAATGGTTGATTTTCATATTCAGACAATCTTTGTTATAATGTGACATTGGACTATGGTTGACCATCATTGACCCAGTAATATGAGACCTTAACATAAATATTATAAACGCTAAAAGAAACATGGTTGACCATGGTTGATTTCGAGCATATTTCAACTATGTTGTCTCTATAGTTAACCATGACTTCATTATGGTCACCACTGAAATGGTGGTTGTTGATGCTCAACCATTGTTTGATTATGGCCATTTGTGTCCATACACTATAGGTGTCCATGGTCAACTATGGCCATCCACCATAGTTCAATATAGTTCACTATGGTTCATAATGGATCACTCACTGATAGGTCATGATGTCTATAGTAATTATGGTTCACCACGTTAGTTATATTGACTATTATTAACTATATTGTGCATACTGACTATGGTTTACCATATCAAAAATAATCAACCATAATAAACATGTTTTAATAATTTATAATTAATAATCAATTTATTTATTTATTTATAATAACTAATTACTTAATTATCATAATTATAAGTAATAATAACTAAAATAACATAATAAATATAAAATAATTATAATGAATATTAACCTTAATATAATATTACATTAATTAATATTATATATATTAATAATTAATATTAATTATAATGGTAATAAATTAAGAGTAGACGTAGAAATAAAATTTATTTTCAAAAGAAAGGTAATCAAAGCTCAAAGCTCGTTGCCTATAGATGTTTTCAAAATGAAATCTTATGGTTATAGATATTGCATTTAGAAAAATTATTATAATAAATATTGTATATTCTTTTCTCAACAAATATCTCAATTTTTTTCAAAGATATTTTAAGTTTTTATATGGGATAATAATTTGAATAATTATGATTAATGGAAATAAATTATTAAATAAAAAATTTTAAATTTTTTTACTATAATAAAAATTATAATTAACAATAATAATAATATAAGTTTATTGGTATATTAATCATATTTATTAATGTTGTTATGTTAGTTTAATTTTGTTACATAAATACTTTTATTTTTATTGCTATTGTTTTTTTCCTGGATATTATTAATAATTCACAAATCTAGATTGATAATTTACATGATAAATTGATATTTAATATATATGTTTATTTTAAATAAGTTATAATTTTTTTTTTTTAAATTTTAGCTATTTGAAAAGTATAATAAAATAAGTGTTTTGATGATAATTAATGTTATATAATTTATATGGCTGGCCCAATTATATTTATATACTTTTGATAATTGATATCATATAAGAACTATTCTAATTTTTGGATTAATACAAAAATCATACTCCCTAATCATTAAAAAGAAAAAAGATAAAGTAAAAGATAAAATTTAAATATTTTATGTTTTTATTTTCTATTTAATCACTAATTTATTTGTATTTATATTTATATATTTTTTGAAAATATACTTGTTCAAATTTGTTATCAAATGAAGAACGATAACCGAATTTTGACTAATTTATTTAAAGTCTGATTGCGTACATAAAAGTTGAAGAAAAGAAACGTCCATTGGCCGAACTCTTGGTTTTTTAGATAAAGATAATAAGAGGGAGCCAATTAAATACAGGGTAGCTAATTTTCGCAAAGGGAGCCAATTTATAGTGCTAAGGTCGTCTTTAACACGATCCCACGTTGCGTAAAATATCAAGGGGCCAGGTATCACAATAAAAATTTAAACAAAACCTCTATGAAACAGGGTAAGAATTAACCGAAAAAGGACATAATTTAAAGTGGTTTGTGGATGTTTTGTTGAGCACAATATTTTTTTGTTTCTGATTTGATCCTTACTTTGGGAAAACATATTTACTTTATCCTTTCTTTTTAATTTATCAAGAAGAAACACATGCTCTTCATTATGAAACCCACTCAAACTGTATTAAAATATAGTAAATGAATATTATATTTCATTCTTATATACCATAAAACCTAAAAATTATTTATATAATAAAATAATATTTTTTTATAATTTATTAATTATCAAAAATTAATTATGTTGAAAATATATTAATCATTAAAACAATTTAATATATTCTATTAAAACTCAATATATAGAAAGATAATAATTTTTCATATTACTATAAATATGATAATGACATCATGCACTCCTTTGACTACCATATATTAAAATCACTTACTATTTTTCATTCTTAATATTATTAAATTTTTATTGTTATCACTTTTCTTCTCTTGATATTATCTTAAAAAATAATAATAATAATTAATTTGAAATGTCTACCCAATCTTAATAATATAATTAATCCTAAAATATTTTTCTACAATATAAATCACACAAAAAAATCTTAAATGTAATATTATTAAAAATCTTAAATCTAATATTATTAACTTTTTATTTTCAATAAATTTTGATAACAATGAAGATTTTCGGTATTCTTGACAACGATATTTAATCATACTTAAATGTGCGTGTCTAATCAAGGTTTTCCCCGTCCTGCTGTAGGAGATTGCCAGCAAATTTACAGCGCCGAGCAGGACTGATTCCCTGACATTCAAATTATGAAATTGACATCGTTGCATGAGGCTAAAGTACTGACATTTACCTACAATTCTTCACCTAAAAGTCCTCCCGAACGCGCATATGTGTCATTCAAGGTTTTCGCCGTCGGGTTGTGGATGATTGACTGTAAAAGCATGCTGTACGAAAGTTAATTGACATCTCTCTCCCACATTGGAGATTACTACTATTGTTGTGGCACGAGGCGGCTGGCTGGCTGAATGCCATGAATAAGTGATTTCTTTAGAAATTAGAGGTCTACACGCTTAATCATCTTATTAATTTTATATTCGTCCATGTTTGTTTTTTTGTTTTTTTAATCATGAAACTGTGCATATTTAATTAGAGTGACTCTTTGCATTCTAGATTATCATCAAAGTCTTTTTGATATTTTTAACTCATGAAACTGCGCATATTTAATAACAGTAACTCTTTGCTTTCGTGTTTATCGTCAAAGCCAATATATATAATGACTCTTAAGTAAAACAAATAATCACATATGTCGCCTAACTAAAACAAATAATGACATAAGTCGATTGTTCGTTTGCTTAATAGTTCTCTTTATCCCTTTCTCTTATTTTGTCTTTTAATATTTACTTTCCTTTTCTTCACTCATTCAATAGTTATTATCATTGTAGCGGTTTTCCTCTTTTAATTTTTATTTTGGTTCATAGTGAGGTTTTGAATCTATGATTACCGGGTTTGCATTTAAAGGGATAATTATATTATTATTAATATATGGAGAATGTTACCAAAAAGGGAAAGAAATGTTAAATATTTTTTTAATATATTTTTATAATTGAGTCAATTTTAAAAAATTATAAATTAATATATAAAATTTAAGAATGAGAAAATTGATTTTTAAGTTATTAATGTAAATAAAATTTTATACTGTCATTATGTTTCTAAATAAATTATAGATATTAATAAAGCTATTAAAATTTGAAACAGTCACGTTATTTTACTTTTTCAGCATATTTTTTATTTTATTCTCAAACTTCTTCCCTTATGTTTTTGAGTATATTTGGAATAGAATTTAGGGTTTTGTTTCGTGAATATTTGTAGAATGGATTTTGTGTTTAATTTTTGTGCTATTTTACTTTACCCAAAAAAATATAGATAATGCATCATAAGTAATGGCTATTTAATTTTTTTGGACCACTCATCTAGACTCATAATGAAGTTTTGAATCAAAAGTTATTATGTTTGCATTCACAATAATAATGATCAATGTTTTTAGTGTGTTGATATATGAAGAATATTACCAATATGTAAAGAAAATTTTGAGATTAAACATTTTGATATTTTTTTACAATTGACACATTTTTATTGGTTGCACTATATAAAAAAATTATAGCTAAAATATTATAAATTTAAATATAAAATTCAAGAGTAATATTTTTTCTAATAATATTTTATAATACTGTTATTAATGCTTTCCAAAAAATTTATAGATATTAATAGAGCCATTAAATTTTAAAATATACTTTATACCACATTTTTTACTTTCACTATTATATTAGGTTTACAATTTTTTGTTCAATTAAAAAAAAATATTATATAGATTTATAATATATCTTATTAAAATAATATATATGAATGCAAATAAAACATTCACATAGTGTAATTTATAATTAAAAAAATAATGAATCTAAAAGAAATATTGGATGGACTAGATATTAGAAGATTTTTTTTTAATTTTATGATCATGAGAAAGATAAACAAATGTAATAATAATATAGAATATAAAAATGTTATAATGTTTCAAAATTGTTTTAAAATAAGATAAATATCTCACTACATGATTGCAAGTTTAGACATTAAAAACAAAAAATGTGGCGAATGAATTAATTTTCTCATTTTTAAGTTGGTATTTGATATTCATTTGTATTTGAAAAGTTGTTAGCAAACATAAGAGACTTGTAATTGAAAGTTAGCGCGTCTACGTTTATCTTAACTCTGGATTTATTAATCCCATGCAAATCTTTGCCCAAGTTTTACACAGGAAAAAGGTTTTTGCACCTCAAGCATTTGATCCCTCTCGATGCTTCATAGATCTAAAGTTAAGTTGAATCTCTCTGATGCCCAAGTTTTACACTGGAAAAAGGTCTTTGCACCTCAAGCATTTGATCCCTCTTGATGCTTCATAGATCTAAAGTTAAGTTGAATCCCTCTGATGCTTCGTGCCTTGAGAGTTAAGATGAAAGATACTTCATAGATCCAGAGTTAAGATATATCTAGGCTCGCACTTTAATTCTTGTGCTTTTAGTAATATTTCAATATATTACCTAAATAACCTATTCATAATTGACAATGAAAAATTGAATTATTCAAGAGAGATATACATTATTCATTAAATTCTTAATATAAAATTAATATAAATAATAATTTAAAAAATTCATGTTAGTCATAAATCAAATATTCTAATAGGAAAATATATATATATATATATATATATATATATATATATATATTTATACACACACACACATAAAGCTTGGCATGACTACATCTTCATTATGTCCAATATATCACTCTAATCCTTGCAGAAAATTGAAAGAGTGATATCACATCAAGAAGTGCCTTCACACAACACCTGATCACAATCTATCCAAAAACCAAACCTTTCGATAATATTAATATGCATTTAAAATATATTAATAAAGAAACACACACATTTGAATATGAATAAAGTAATTTATAAATAAAATATTTCAATTTCAATTATTTGTCTATTATAAAATAAAACTATGTATAGGGTATATATAAAATAATTGAAAAGCTAAATTCACACGCTACTACACCAAGGGAACTTTTGAGACATTTTTTTAAGACAAAAGAAATCTTTTGTCTCAAAAACTCATTTTTTATTTTAGTTATTTTACATTAAAAATTAATATCAATTGATTTGTCTTAAATATAGACTTTAAGACAAAAATAGGTTGAGACAAAAATATTTTTAGGCCAAAACTTTATATTTAAGACAAAAATAGTTTAAGACAAAAATATTTTAAGACAAAAGTAGTTTGAGAGAAAAATATTTTAAGACAAAACTTTATATTTAAGACAAAAATAATTTAAGACGAAAATATTTTGAGACAAAACTTTATATTTAGGACAAAAGTAGTTTGAGACAAAAATTTAAAGACAAAACTTTATATTTAAGACAAAATTAGTTTAAGACAAAATTATTTTAAGACAAAAACAATTTAAGACAAAATTATTTTAAGAGAAAATTTTATATTTAAGACAAAAGTATTTTGACACAAAAATATTTTAAGAAAAAACTTTATATTTAATACAAAGACCACTTTAGATCAAACCTATGTTTAATATGATATTTCACTTCAAATGAAAATGGAGGGCAGTGCCGAGTTTCAGGGTGATCTGCGTGCACGTTTTGAACTGGAGTTCCCGCGCCCCTGCTTCCTCGACCCCTGCGGCCCTCCGCAGGCCCCCTACCTGGTAGTCCCTACTACTGGGCTCTCAATCCTTCCTGGCATCCCTGCAATTGGTCTCTGCCTCCCTCCTCCCGCTAGTGCTACTTCTTGCACAGCATCCGCGTCTGGGTTTTGCGATCGCAGAGGAGCATAGCCGCCGCCATGAGTGCGCCTGGGGGTGGGGAGCCTTCTCCCACCCCACCAATATCTTCAGAAGATTTCTCTCGCAGAAAGGGAAGAAACGCTTGATTCCAGAAGTCCCGAAATTCATAAAAAAATTGGAGGAAATTCCTGAGATCGTCGTGCCAGAAGACCAACCGATAAAAATTTCCCTAGCCTTGGCTGACAAAGGGTTGGTAGGACAATTTATGGGATGCTGGCCCTCTACAGAAACAACAGATGACTGGATCCAACACAACTGGAGGCCCCAACTGGAAAACAATGTGATCTGCTATGTTGTCAGAAGAGGGTATTTCATTTTCTAGTTCACCTCCAAAGAAGATCGAGATTTGGTTTTTAGGAGCGGTCTATATTTTATGGGAAATTAGGCTTTGTATCTTAATAAGTGGACCCTCGACTTCGATCCCTCAATCAATACCCCTAAAGAGGTCCTAGTCTGGGTCCGGCTTCCCAATGTTTCAATCCATTGTTGGAGCTATCACACCTTGCAGAAGATTGGAAATGGCCTAGGCTATTTCATTGACAAAGCATATAACAAAGGCCAATATACCTACGTAAGAATCTGTGAGGAAGTCGATCTGGAAGTTGGACTACCCGAAGCGGTAAAACTTACAGTCAGAGAATGGCATCACTATCAAAAATTGGATTACGAGCAACTACCTTTCAAATGCAAAACCTGTCACGAACATGGACACTTCCAACAAAATTGCCCAAAAGCTCCAACCGGGGACAAAGTGGACGAAGAAGGATGGAAAGAAATCAAAAAGGGCAAGGCAGTCCCAAAACCAAATGACAAGAAAAATTCAAGGCCATTGGTGAAGCCCTGGCCTAAACCAAAAGCCAAAGAAGTTCCAAAAGAGGGTTCTTCTTTTGCGGTAAAGACAGATGCCATTGGAACCCAAGAGGAACCGGAAGGCCCATCAAAGAAAGTGAAAGAAGCAGAGGTAAAGTCAACTCTTCCTCCATCAGAGGATGAACAAGGGGAAAAAGAAGAAAACTAGGAGCACATCAGTATGGGCTCAGATTATAAGGGAGATTTAGAAGATGGCATCTCAGATTTAGACAGCTTGCAAGTCACTCCTATCAAGCCGGCCAGGGGTCGAAAGTCCAAGAAGAAATAGAGAGAGGAACAAACTTATCTGGATGTTTTCCAAGGCTCTCAGAAAACACTCAAAGGAATGATGAATACCAGATCTAGGCGCAAGCATGGTTAGGCTCCAAAAGGAGCCACAATCTTCCAAGCCAGTGAATAATGAAATTCGTCTCCTGGAATTGTAGAGGGTTAGGCAGCAGGTTGAAAGAAGAAGCTCTGAAAGACATTGTAAGGATGTACTCCCCTAAATCCTTCTCATCCAGGAGACAAAATTGGAGGACCTTCTACTTCTCCAAGCAAGCAAAGCATTCTGGCATAAAGGGTAAGGGAGAGCAGTAAGTGCTAGAGGCGCCTCTAGATGGATTTCCTCCTTTTGAGACAGCTCTAAATATGATCTGATTCACGAAGAATGTTGCCCCCATTGGCTACTCACTAAGCTCCTCCATAAAGAATCTGGCCACCAAGTAAGTATGTTCAATCGTTATGCTCTGGTCTTACCATTTGAGAAAAAAAATTGTTGGGACTTGCTCCAGTCCTATCTTTTCTTGCACAACAAAGAAAATATTATTATTGCAGGTGATCTGAATGTTACGCTAGCTGCAGAAGAGAAAAAGGGGGGCTTGCTGGTCAGGGACACAGCTAGAGAATGGGTTGAAGACCTCATTTTAGATTGGGAATTGGAGGATATCAAGCCCACATATGGGAAATTCACCTAGTCAAACAAAAGGATAGGCCCCGAAAACATTGTTGCTCGTCTGGATAGATTTCTAGTCCAATCCTCCTTCTTGACTTGTGGTCTAATGGCCACCTCTAAAATTCTACCGAACTACACCTCTGACCATAAACCCATTTTGCTTGATCTCTCCTTGGATGGAAATCTTGGCCCCATTCCCTTTAGATTCAGTTCTCTATGGATTCATCAAGAAATATTCTCGGAGGTGGTCTTTGAGGCCTGGAACCGGCAAGTTCAAGAAGGATCCCCTTTCTTTATGTCGTAAGAAAAAATGAGGAGACTTAAAAGGGAGCTCAAGGAGTGGGCTAAAAGGTTGAAAATGCCCACCGCCAAAAGAAAGGAGATGCATGACAGTTTAGCAGGCCATCAATTAACAATGGAGCATTTTGATGTAACTCAAATCCTTCTTCAAAAAAAAGTAGAGCTGCAAAAAGATCTCCATAGAGCAAGTAGTGATGAAGAAGAGTTCTGGAGACAGAAGTCCAGAAATCTTTCGTTACAGGCCAGAGACAAAAATACAAGCTACTTCCATAAGCAAGCTGAAGCAGGCAAGCACTTCAAAACAGTAAATGAAATTCACTATCAAAACACTATGGTTAAAGATTCTGAAGGCATAAAGCGAGCAACCCACTCCTTCTTCAAAGATCTTTACTCTACCCCAGAAGACCCTCCTATCGATTCCCAAGCCTATCCAATTGATCTTATTCCTCACTATGTTCAAGATTCTGACAATATTATGCTGACTGCTCTGATCAGTATGAATGAGATTAAAGAAGCTTTGGATTGCATGGATCCAGTTAAAGCCCCAGGCCTTGATGGGTTCACTGCAAGGTTCTACCTGACTTGCTGGCCTACAATTAAAAAAGACCTTCTGAGAATGATCTGTAAATCTCAGACCTGCACAAATATTAGAGGCATTACCAACTCAGCCTTCCTTGCCTTGATTCTGAAAGACAAAGGCGCCACCGATTTCAACAGATTCAGGCCCATCTCCTTGTGTAATACAAGTTATAAGCTGATTACAAAAATAATAGCCAATCGTATTAAGAAAATTCTACCGGTCATCATCCCTGAAAACCAAGGAGGATTCATAAAAGTGAGAAATTTTCTTGACAATATTGTGCTGGTGCAAGAAGAAATTCATTCAAGCTATCACCGAAAAGAGAAAGGCATGGTGATTAAGCCAGATTTGACAAATGTCTTTGACAGGGTGAGACATGATTTCCTGTTTTCTGTGATGGAGAAATTTAGCTTCTCAAAAGTTCTCATAAGTTGGGTGAAAGCCTGCATTACCTCCCCTTGGATAGCACCTCTGGTTAATGGTCGTTCAACGGAATTTTTCCAGGCCTCGAGGGGGCTAAGACAAGGTTGCCCTTTGTCCTCGCTTCTTTACGCCATTCAAGCTTCAGTGCTCAGCTTCCAGCTAGACTACTGTCAACAGATACAAAGTCTGCCAGGCCTAAGAATGGCTCACAATGTTAAAGACATAAATCATGCCTAGTTTTCTAATGATACATTATTGCTTGGAGGAGCTAGCATAAATTCTTCTAGAACCTTGAAGAAGGAGCTAGACATTTATAGGGAGGTTTCGGGTAGCAAGATTAACTATCTAAAAAGCACGATCTATGGCTGGAATTGCTTGATCAAAGATTTGACAGACATAGCAAGGCTATTAGAAATGGAAAGAACCCTGACTTGGGGGTCATTTAAGTATCTTGGGATCCCAATCTTCAAATCAAATCCTAAGGTATCTCACTGGATGCCCCTGCTAGATAAGTTAAAACTCAGAATACAAGCTTGGGGAGCCTCATGGTTGAATAATGCTGGGAAGGTAATCCTTATGAAATCTGTTCTCATAAGTCTCCCAGTTTATTAGAACTCCATTCTACTAGCCCCTAAAACCTTTATTACTAAAGTGGATGGTCTCCTGAGAATATTTGTGTGGGAGGGAGGGAAAAATAATAAAAGAAGGCTCCATTTAGGTTATTGGGACACTATTAAGAAGCCATTCTTGGAAGGAGGTCCCCAAATGCGATAAACTAGAAAATAAAGGGAGAAACGAGTTGAGATATATCTATCGTAAGTTCACTAATTGCTATTGGCAGGTTTCTTATTATTTAAGTCCCGTCCGAAAAGGGGAGAATTCAATGACCATTCGTTCACCGGAACCAGAAGTAAAGAAAGTAAGGATCGTAGTGGATAGAGATACTGTAAAAACCACTTTTGAAAAATGGGCCAAACCTGATCATTTCTCAAGGACGCTAGCTAAAGGTCCTGATACTACCACTTGGATCTGGAACTTACATGCTGATGCTCACGATTTTGATAGCCATACTAATAATTTGGAAGAGATTTCTCGCAAAGTCTTTAGCGCTCCTTTTGGTCAACTAGCCATCATCTTTATTTGGCTAAGTGGGATGTACTATCACGGCGCTCGTTTCTCCAATTATGAAGCATGGCTGGCTGATCCCACTCACATCAAACCCAGTGCCCAAGTAGTTTGGCCAATAGTAGGCCAAGAAATATTGAATGGGGATGTAGGTGGAGGTTTTCGAGGGATACAAATAACCTCTGGGTTCTTCCAGATTTGGCGAGCATCTGGGATCTGGCAGCCCAAAATCTTGCTCTGGGCTCCAAGCTCCTTTGGAACATTGTTTGTGGGAATCCTAGTTGGAGCAAGAGAGTTATATGGAAAAAATATTTTCATGGGCAAGTTTGAGGTGCTTGGACCAGATTCCTAGAATTTCCAAAGGATCACCAGTTTTCAAACTCACTCTCATAGCTTTGAAACTTTTCAATCATAAGCTTTGTTGGATCCTAGGTAATGGGAAAAAAATAAAAATTTGGGAAGATTTGATTCTTGGAGATCAGCCCTTGAATCAGATGGCAGAACTGGAAAATATCAGATCTTGGCTTCAGACCAGCATTCTGGAAACCCTTTGGGACATCTCCAATTGCACAAATGATGCAGAAATTCTATGGGATGGTTGGAATTTGGAGGAGGTCCCTCATTGGCTAGATGGTGAACCCAATTTATTGTTGGATTTGCTCCAAGGAAAATCTCCCTTGAAGGCCTCTTCTAAGGACAAAAGAGGGCGTGGTTCTCTTTCAGGCTCTTACGTAGTAGTAGAAGGTTACAAAAGTATGATGGCTATCCCTAGCGTCCCCCTAGAGCCAACTCAATGGAAATTTATTTGGTCTTTTCCTACTCTCCCCAAAATTGACTTCTTTTGTTGGACTCTGGCGCATAAAATTATCCTCACTAGAGATAACTTGAGGAAGAGTGGAATGGAAGCTCCCTCCAAGTGCCCTCTTTGTGCATTGGATGAAGAAATGGCTAACCGCCTGTTCTTATTGTGCCCCTTTGCTCAAGAAGTTTGGAAGTGTGTCCTAATGTTAGGACCTGACAAAATAGAGCTTCCAGGAACTATTCAGGACCTGCTATGAAATTGGGCCAAGTTATCCCCATTCTGTCTCTCCAAAAAAAGCTTTCTCAAGACTAGCTGGATGTGGATCCCCAAATTCACACACTGGAAACTGTGGTTGGACAGGAACAATAGAATATTTAGGGAGGAGAGTTGTAACCTGGTCAGAATTATCACTAAGATCAAAGCTCTGTTGGGGGAGGCCTTAGAAACCAAACCCACCATAACAAATGGCATGATTCTGGACAGTGACGAAGATCAATGGTTAAAAGAGCTTGTTCCAAATCATCAGAATAGATCCATTCGTCTTGTTAAAGCCCCTTCTCATTGGGAAAATCGTCTAGAATAACAGGAATTCATCAAATGGAGATCTGCTTTGGATGATCACTGCCTATTCTTCGATGGGGCCTCTAGAGGTAAACCAAGAAAGGTGGGTGGCGGGGGAGTTATCTTAAGCCCAGGTGGCTCAACCGAGCTATGCTTTGCTTAGGATTTGGGGCATGAAACAAACAACAGAGCAGAGGCTCTTGCTCTGTGGCAGGGTCTAAATTTGGCTATCAAGAGGAATCTCCTCTCCATCTCAGTCTTTGGATACTGTAGACTAATCATACAGGCTATGAACTCTAAAAAGATCCCTTCTCAGGTGCAATTAGCCCCCATCATCAAAAAAATCAGACTACTATTGCCAAAGTTCCACAAAATCTCCTTCTATCATTTTCTGAGGAAGTTAAACTCACAAGTGGACTTGGAAGCCAACCTAGGCTCTCTCAGGAGCAGGAGATCTCTGTTAGTAAATGATGTTGAATTGGACCGCAGCATTCCTTAATTTTGGAGTTGTCTGGGCTTTTGTTCCTTTGAGAATTTCACTGATTCAGATTCTTCAGACTTCAGGACCGAACCATTTTGAGCTGGCTGCTATTAGGAAATGTGGAATCATCCACAAGGGAAAATTTAGAATGCAACCATGGCATTTTCGATCTTTGTTCGTCGTTGGAACTCACTGTTGCATTTGGGTAGGCGCTGGGGAGTTCATGAGGGCCTCTTCAAGGCCAATTTACCACTCTTGGCATTCTTGAACACTATATAACACTCCGCTAGACATTTCAAAAAGAAAACACAGTGATTCTTGGGATGATCTGGCACTCCGACGCGTTGGATCTCCTCTCTGCAAGCTAGGAAGCAGAGCTACGTCATGGAAAGCAAAAGCAGTGGAATTTCAAGGCACCATTCTGAAACCAAATCAAGTTCTTTTTCAAGCCTCTATCTGTATTCACAATGTAACTCATTCAACAAACTATTCAAAAGCAAAATCTTCTTTCCCCACCGACTGTAACAAGGAAATATAGGGTTTTAGTGTTAAATTCCTTGGCAGCTGATTTGTCAAATTTTAAATAAAAACTAACAGTTTATGTCAAAAAAAAGAAAATGGAGAGTGGAGCGCTTAGGGTTTGACGTTGCTCTGCAACTGGCAGACCTTCACAGACGGCATCGTTCTGCCATTAACCTTCAGCCATAAGGCAGCTACAACATAATAAGGAACAACTATCATGCAATGGAATCCCCTCAGGGGGAGGACATGATGCCTCCCCACGCTAATACAGAAAACGGCCTACGACAGACTAAAAGTGTCAGGATGGACCATCCAGAAGATACAACAATAGAGAATGAAAATACGCCAACGAATAACAACACAAATGAGGAATCACGAGTGATGTCAAACACTTGCAAGCTGGTAGTAGTTGACAGACCAAAATCGAGCTCCCAAGTCAACGCATCAACACTCAGATCTAGTTTATGAGGGATCATGCTTTGATAGGAAAGTTCATAGGTCTTTGGCCAACGGAGAAAGCTTTGCACAGCTGGATCACAGCCAAATGGAAGCCAAAAGGGCATATAACACTGCAGTTAGGGCCTAAGGGCTTCTTTACTGCCATTTTCAGTTGTCTGGAGGACTGAAACAGGGTATTGGATGGAGGACCATATTTCTTCAATGCAGCAGCGCTGTACCTAAGAGGATGGATCGAATGCTTTAACTTGGACAAAGAAGATTTGAGCTGGGCCCCAGTGTGGTTGCGCCTTTATTCTCTCCCTCTGGAGTATTTGGATGAAGACTCTTTGCGAGACATTGGCAATGGTTTAGGCGAATTCATCAAAGTGGCAGAGGAGACAAAGCTAAAGCGATACACCTCCTATGCATGGATCTGTGTATACATGCACCTCAGCAAAGCTCTCCTGGACACGGTAAGCCTCTACCATGATGATTATGAATGGTTACAAACAATAGATTATGAGCATGTATCATTCTACTGTCGAAAATGCCACGCCCTGGGCCATTTATTCCGAGACTGTCCCTCCAATATGAAATCCACGACCACCCCTTCAATGGAAAAATCTGACCCGTATGGGTTCGCAAAAGTTCCCAATCGCAAATAGACCCATAAAAATCCCTCTACCTCAGTCAAAAAACCTGTCACCAACACCTCCTTGCCTTCAACAAGCAACATCTTTGAAATCCTGCTCCAGCCAAAGGTTCATATTTTAGATAATCAGAAACAACTCGAAGCCATTCCTAAGACTTCCGCCCATTCTGCTCCATCGAGCTCAAAGAAAGACCTCACTTCTAAGAAACCCACGGACACCAAAACGCCCTCTCCCAGTAACATGTAGAAAAGGATTGCTCAAGGTATGGAGGTAGATAGCACTCAGATGCAGCTCACGATTGTAGATGATACAGAGGTAGAGCAGGAAATAGTACAGCACATGGAAGAGGAACCAGAGAGCTTTGACATCGGAGATCTAGATATACTGGGACTTGAAAAAGCTTGTAAGAAATATCTTCAGAGACAACAAGAAACAAGGACAGAAAACCGATCTTCAGAGAACCATCCACATAGGGGAGATGCTGTTGGAAACTGGTAGATACTCCAAGCTCACCAAATACTATAATCTCCTTCCCAATCATGAATCATGAAGCTCATCTCATGGAACATCAGAGGGCTCAATAGCCTGGGGAAGGGATGATTAATTAAGAACATGCTACAATAGGAAAAGCCTCAAATTCTCTTCTTGCAGGAGGCCAAGTGTAATTCCACAACGTTGGATCAAATCCTTGCCAAAGCATGGCCAGGAAGTAAAGAAGTGGCGGTGGAAACCATGGGAGCCTCAGGAGGGTTATCCATTGTTTGGGATGATAGAGAAATAACACTTACCAACATACATGCCAGAAAGCACTTTATTCAGGCCAAGTTTCATTTAACAGGGATGAATGTTCATGGACACTTAGTTAATGTCTACTTCCCCCAGGAGGCAACAAACAAAGTAGACACACTGAACACCCTAACTCAGATGAACTCAGAAATATCCCACCCACTTTGGATCACAGGAGGGGACTTCAACATGATTACAAGATTGGAGGAAAAAAGAGGAGGACGGATCAAGCTGGACTATGAAAGCACACACTTCAAAAACTACATTCATAACAATAGGCTTATAGATATGGAATTCAACAATGGCGTTTATACTTGGAACAACAAGTGTGCAGATGCCCACCAAATTGCATCTCGGTTAGACAGATTCCTGATCTCTGATAATGTAATACGTCTTAGTGGGGATCTCTTGGCCACTATATTGCCACTCTCTGGCTCGAACCATTGGCCTATTAGGCTTCATTAGCAAAGACTGGGAGACAATGTTCACAGGCCCTTTCGCTTTGAAGCCTTTTGGCTGAATCACCTCAATTTTCATAACATGATAACAGAGACATGGAGAAATTTCACACCACCAGAAGGTGAAAAAATGTACAAGCTCCAATGTCAACCTTTCGATCACGCACAAGATTTTGAACCAAAGCTCCCGCGCCCCTGCAATCTCACCTCCTTCAGCCCTCTGCAGGCCTCCCGCTTAGCAGCCCTTGCCGCTGGGCCTCCAGTCTTTCTCCTCGGCACCCCCGCAGTCGGTCTCTGCCCTCCTCCTCCAGCCAGTGTTGCGATTAGATCCCTTCTGGTCTTTCCATGGCTGGGATCAACCCCTCCCAGACACAAGACAATGAAGACCAGGCTGAGATCTTTGCCTCTCTCATTTCTGAAAATGCTACCATCCGAAACAAACCCATAGCTTCAAAGTTTGTCAAGAAACTGGCTGACATCCCAAAAATCTCCCTTCCCCCTAGTCTCCCAAGGAAGGTAGTGATCTCTCTAGTAGAGAGAGGACTGGTTGGATAATTTACTAGCTTGTGGCCCTCTCCCAGAGCTGTATAGAAATGGGTGGAGCGCAATTCGAATGCGAACATCCAAGGAAAAATCACAATAAGATTCTGTGGAAGGGGCTACTACACATTCCTCTTTGAAACCAAAGAAGACCGGAATCTCATCTTCAGAAATGGTCCCTACTTCATGGATTCAAAAGGTCTCTATCTGAACAGATGGTCCCCTAACTTCAACCCAGAAATGGATATACGTAATACAATCCCGGTTTGGGTTCGCTTGCCCCATCTCCCTCTTCATTGCTGGGTAGATGAATCGGTTAAAGCCATTGGGAATGCTGTCGGAAAATACATCGATAGATGCGAACCAAAGGACAACATGCATGCATGTGCAAGGATCTGTGTTGGATTCGACTTAGGAAACGACCTTCCAGAAGCAATCAAGATCAAAGTGGACCAATGGACCCATATTCAATAGCTGGACTACGAACAAATCCCATTCAAATGTAAGGTATGCCATGAATATGGTCATTTTTCTAATAGGTGTAGTAATTTAAAAGAAAATGAAATGAATGAAAATGCTGAAGCCAGTGAAGACACATAGGAACAAGTCAAAAAAAAAAATCAAACCGCAAATAGTCTGACCCAAAACCAAAGCCTCCCCCAGAAATCCAACCTGCATCCTTCTCCTCCCCTCCCATCTTGACTCAGCCATTACCCTCTACATCAAACCCCTTCAAATCTTTGGAGGAAGAAGATCCCTCATCCCCCCACTCTCCTCCTGATCCCTAGGAGGCCCCTCTCCTTGAAAGCTAATGCTAAGACACTATCGAATCCTCATTGCCTCTTACTATTTCCTGTCAGCCTCTTCTTGATCCTCCCCTCAACAGAATCACCAGAAGCTCATCTAAAGATCACGGGGGTTCTATTGAACCCTCCAATAAACCTAGCCCAGGTAGGAAATCTGCTAAGCAGCACAGGGATGAGAACGCGCAAAAGGACATAGCAATGGGAACGCAGACACCCATAGAAACTTATATCCTGGGGCAACATGACAAAAAAGCAATCAACAAGGACCAAGGGTGGAAAGCACCTCCCTACATACCTCATATCCAATGATGAAAATATTATCTTGGAACATCAGGGGACTTGGGCACCCCTCTAAGGTAGCAGCCCTAAGGGATCTTATCATTTCTGAGAAGCCAGGAATTATTATGTTACAAGAAACAAAACAAAACCAAAAGGAAATGAATAAAGTCATTGAGCAGCATAGACAGTATAGAGGAAGCATTAGTGAGGGAAGAGGAGCATCAGGAGGAATAGCAAGAATTTGGAATCAAGGTATATGGAATTGTATTTCGGAAACAATAAATCAACACTGGATCAAAACAACTCTGGAAAATAAAGCAGATCAACAAGCCATTATCATCTACAACATCTATGTGCCGAATCACTACTGAGATAAGGATAGTTGTTGGCATGATCTAAAGACAGTTTGGACAAGTGTCGCCTTTATCCTCCCAAAGTCTATAATCGAAGCCACGCTTGCCGTAAGCTGTCACAAAGGTTGTTGCATTAAGTGAAGTATGTGTTATATGTTCTGGATGGTCTATGTTGTATCAATAAGTTTTCAAATGTGTGATCGTAGTGAAGTTTTATCACTATTCACATAAGTTCCACTGATCCCACACTTAGCAAAATTTCAAAGTTTCCTTAGCAACCTAGCCTCATCCAACTTTCTTGAACTACACACTTCACATCTATAACCCTCAAGCTTTTCTGTTGCTTATTTGAACCGTGCAATGTGCAGAAATCCCAACCTCCCTCACCATTCAAAAATGCACAGTGGTTTCCCCCGTTGTCCTTCCCTCAGTCAGAACCCACTGTCTCCAAAAACTGTGTTGTTTTGTCCCTTGACTACCCAGTCTACCTTGCATCCTGAAATTTCATAGATGTGTCCTCCCAAGGCCTCATCCCAAATAGTGCCTTACATCCTAAAATTGTGTAAATGTGTCCTCCCAAGGCCTCATCCCGCAACAGTCACTGCCCATTGAAACTACACAATTATGTCTCTCACGGGCCATGAAGAAAGATGACATGATAGATGACTCTCAAGGAGCTGAGGGAAAAAATAAGTAGATCAAGAAACCCAAGGTATGGTAGAATATTAGGACCACATGAAGACTCCATTTGATGCATAACCCTTTGGAGGCTAGGTATGGAAAACAAAGCACGTCTTTTGAAATACACCTCTTAATGTAGCTTAAAATTTTGCTTATCATTATCGTATCATTCTGTCTTCAATGACATTCATGGCTGCAAGAACTGAAAGTCATTCCATGTGTTTGATCTATGTGTCTTGCTCCTTTTCACTTGTTTATTACATAGCTTAGAAGATGAAGAGTATTACCACTTGTTTATTTAAGCTACTGAGGTTGTGACCAACATGATCTTATGACTAACTAGGCACGATGCAAGGCATCCCAAGTGGGATGAAATATGTTTGATGATATGTATGTAGTCAATGCACTCCTCTACATTACTCCTTTGAATTAATCCTTGCTTTGTATCTTGCATGTACCCTCACCGCTTGTCAGATTTGGCTACCTGCTGCCAATAGTCTCTTAGCTCTTTCCTGACAAAGCAGGTGAAGGAATTTACTTCAACCTGATTTCTTCAAGGCTCTTCATAGAAATTATAGAGCTAAGATAAGGAGATGTGGAATCTCACTATCAAACTCTTGAAAATACTTTGCATGTTCGAATAAATCCAAACAATTAAGCTACCACTCAACAGCATTGTCAATCTTGGAAGACTCAAGAAAGATCACATCTCTAGATATTATAAACTTCTTATTCACTTCATCATAGAGACGGTATGCTTTGGAGGTATGAGTACCCAAAGAAGATACATTTGTAATTCCTTGCACTGAGTTTTTTTATATGTTCCTTAGGTATGAAGGCATAATATGAGGAACCAAAAACCCTGAGATGCCTCACCGAAGGAATGTGGCCATACCACATTTCATAGGGAGTCTTGTTTCTAATAGCAAGAGTTGGACACCTATTATTTATATACACAACACATAGAACCACATCAGCCCAAAACCTTATGAACTTAACATGTGAACTATGCCAAGTTCATAGTGAAAGTAATACATTCCAATGAACTATGAGTTGAAAAATGCAAGAAGAAATTCTCAATTTGATTTTTCCTTGATTAAATTGAAAAAATTCAAATTTCCACATCAACAAACAACTTGGATGATGTTAAATTGTGTGAATTAACTTCAAGAGAGCAATAGAGTAGGTTTTTTTCTTGTGATTTTGATTAAAACTTCATAAGTAGTTGCAACTCTACACCATAATTTCTACAAGGATGGTGGAGGCAAATTACAGAATATTTGTTAGTAGACAATATCCCTACTTAAAAGTATCTATGACAACTTTTGCGAGAAGAAGACGTTGAATATAAAATATTGGATTGTGGAAGAATTAGTCACAAAATTCACAAGGGCAATAATTTTGGTTGCAAGTGTGGAGGTAGATGGATTAAATGTAATTGTGTAGTAGACAAGTCACAACTACTCTTTTGATATTTGTCGATGATGTGTTACTATTTGGTAGATTGACCTCTTTTGATTGGTATCTTCACTCCTTATGAATAATAATAAATCTCATATGATTTCTTCTTACTGAGATGATGCATTAGTACTGGAGATTTATCATAATTTTGGTGTTATCTCCACTGCATTGGATGCAGATTTTGAAAATCTTAGATTTATGCTCCAACCTAATTGTTATGGAATTAAGGATTGGAGTTTACTTATAGAGAAAATCCACTGTAAAATTTTATCATGGGCACAGAGGTGGCTCTCCCTAGGAGGCAAGTTGACTCTAGTTCAATTTGTCCTTCAGAGAATCTCTGTATATTGGCTTCATATTTTCGCTCTACTTAAGAATATCAGTAAATGTATATTTTTGGCTTCATCTTGGCATGAGACAATGTGTCGTAAAGGACAAAGTGGGCTTGGTTGTTGTTTACTATGTATGGACGTGATGGATAGCTAGACTCATCTATTTCTTTGATTCTCCTTAGAAAAATCATTTTGGAATGGTGTATTTAATATGTTGCATTTACAGGAAGATTATAACTACTCTTTTTTGGTTGATTGTATTCGAGACTGGATTATTGAATATAAAACATTTCGACCACTTCCAATATACATTGGGGTTTCAACCCAAAGAATGCAATATTGTCTTGAGTTCCTTTGTTGTGATACATCCACCTCCATCCTTGTCAAAAAAGCTAAAAGCCTCCCTGAACTTAGACATAACCTCCATCCCATATTCCTTTAGTAGATAAAACCTTTCTCTCATTTTCTGACCATGCCAATCTACCCTCCATCCCATATTCTCTCATGAGCCCTGTGTAAACCACCATTTCTTTCAAGGATGGGGAATTTGATGCGTACTCTAACCATATTTGTTAGGTACTTTCCCCCTTTTCTTGCTTATTCATTCATTTCCAAACACTATACCACTAGTTCTAAGAATCTTATGGATACTATCACCACAATAAATGTATATTTTATTTTATACGAGACAAGAATTGTATATTTACCTTTGGGACACTCCAAAAATATTTCGATGCACCTTTGTGACCTTTATGACTTTATGACCTTAATTCCCATTCCATGTTCATCCATGTGGATGCACTTTATGATGTTCTACAACAACCAAATGTCCTGGTCAACTTCCTCTCATCTTCCTTGTCATGTTTTCAGGACTTATGTATCCAACAAGAAATTTGGGAGATGAATGCCATCAAGCTAGAAAATCAAGGGGGTTTCAAGTCATTTATTTAGGGTTTCCACTAGCATTTTCCCACCATATGATCCACCCAATCCCTTAATTGGGGTCTACTGCTATTTCAATTAATTATTAGATGATCATGGTGGGCCATAATTCCAAGTTAAATATTATGACTCTTCATATGATATTATTGGAGATACTTGACGAGACATCTTTTTGGCTAAAGGGTTAAGGGAGGATTTTGACTTCAATATCGACCCATCAACCTTATCCTCAACATTTGTCCCATCAACCATATCCTCAACATATCTAACCAACAATCAAGAAGACAACTGAGGTGAAGCATGGGCATCCTCTCTCACCCACGTTGTTTAGCATATATATCAATCTATGAATGCCTCTACACTCCACCAACTGTGCATCAATAAAATTTTGGGTTCCCCACTGTCCTCCAAGATGGATAGATGTTGTCCTTGCATTGTGCCTTTGATTGCAGAGTGGCTAATAATAATAGTTTATCGTGGATGATTGTGATCGTATGTAACATCCAAGGTCCAATTCATTTGTTTGGTGCCCAATGAATAATTAGTGATTGTGATCGTTTGTAACTAACTTTATTTCCAATAAATAATGAGCATATCAACATTTTGCATGAGAGTATCATGGGGAGGACTCCTTTATCTCAACATTAAAACCTTGTCACCCCTAAAAAATTCTGGAACACCATGGGTCGTCATATCTTTTGTTTCGCTTTACATATCTAAAGAGGAAAGGTTGTGATTTCAAATTCAATCATCTAATCTATTTGTGTCAGGTAGATCTAAGCCATATTTTAAGAAAATTGAATTCATGTATAGCCATTTCCTCCTTCACACAAATGGCCAGGGTTTGAAGTATCAACCTCTATTTTAAAATGAGATTCTATTAGGACTCGTCTAATATTTTGTTTGGATTTTAGGCCTAAGCTTGAATCGAAATATATTTTGAGGAGGCTGAGAGGGTTTTAAATTTGATTTATAGCTTCAAAATTGATTTGTTTTTTTAATTTATGGAGCTAACTCAATTTAATTATAGGTTTAGGAGTTTTAGACACCAAATTCATTTGAAAATTTTGGCAAATTTTATTCGAGCTTTTCATGGGATTTTTGATGCGGTTTTGATTCGGCTTTTGGAAGTACTCTGGAATTTGACTAAATCACATTTTGGGGCTCATATTAGCATAAACATCATGCATATGATGCTTCTGAGGTTTCATCGATCTTGAGGATGCGACAATGTTCATCATTGATTGCTTTAAGCATATGGAGGAGGATTAACTAGCATTTGCACCAAATGTTGCAAAAGAAACAACATAAGGCATAAATGTAAATGGTCATTGAAAATAAGAATTAATAAAGAAAATTGCATGCAAAGGTAGAAGATAAACACTATATACTAATAACAAAAATCTATTGTCAATGCACTACATTGAATGGTCATATCCTTTGTCTATTTAAAATATTGATGAAACTATTTCACCTGATTCCATGGCCTTGTCCACAACTAACCTGTTCAATGTTACGATTGGAAGTTCCTTCCAAAATACGAATACAATCATCTCATGCACAACCAAAGTTAAAACTATTATATCTAATACAATAGTTCTCCTTTCTCCAACAATTTCAGAATGTTGTCGGAAAATATAATCCACCTGAACTTGCACTGCTTTATTATTCTCGGAAACTATTTCACTGGAGAAATGCCCCTCTCATATATATTATCTAAATAGTCAGTAGCAGCGCTTGCCAAAGATTAACGTTTCACAATCGATAGCAACATTCTCAGAGGTAGAAGGTCAAGCTATCTGGGGTGTACCTAATGTCAATGTTGTTGATCTAAGCTTCAACATTTTTGTGGATGAAATCATCAGTGAGATCAGAAAACGAATTTGTAGTGTTTGGCCACTCAAAACAACCAATTTTTTAAAAACTTGGTGCTAGTGACATAACTTCTTGTTCTAGGAAGAAAATAAGGGACACCAATCATATTACCATTGATTTGATCAAAAGTGCTTAAATTCTATAAATTATGTTAACTTGTCTTTAATTATACAATACATTTTCACTTATAAATTAAAAATCCAATATAACATCGTTGGAAATATTATTAATAACCAAAAATAATGATGCAAAAATGCCCCTCATATGTATAATCTAAATAGAGTCGATAGCAACATTCTCAGAGGTGTAAGGTCAAGCTATCTAGGGTCTACCTAACGTCAATGTTGTTGATCTAAGCTTAAACATTTTTGTGGGTGCAATCATCACTAAGATCAGAAAAAGAATCTGTAGTGGTTAGCCACTCAAAAGAACCAATTTTCTGACAACTTGGTGCTAGTGACATACCTTCTTGTTCTATGAATAAAATGTTGGTTTATAGGAGTTTGAAACCTCTTAGAGTTAGTGGGAATTCAGTTGGACCGTCTCCCTCCTTTCTAATATTCCTTAATTGCTCCTGGTCATGTTTTGCCTACTAGACAAGAGCTAATCAAGATCATCAGGGAGGAAATCTACAAGCAGTTTGTCCAGGTCACCTGGGTCAATCCTCCAGGAGGGTTGCGCCCAATGATGGCCTTCTATGCTAAGCACTTCTTAGAGTTGAGAGACGGGCTCATTGTTCGACCCTAGTATACGTTTCACCACTGGATGCTTGCTCTTTGAATTCCTCTAGGCTAGCTCAGAGTAGGTTCTCATAGACTTCGGGTAGAGATAGACCACCAGGTGGATAGACTAGACAGACTCTGCCAGGTATGTCATTTATAAGACGTGGAGATCGAGGTGCACTTCATCCTTGGATGCCCCATCTACTACGAGATCAGAGGAAGGTTTCATTGCTTTTTCAGAGATTCTCAAACCCTCATGGACCTTTTCAAGCACCTTGATTAGAGATTTTTGGCGCTATATATGTAGAAGGCTCTTAGGTTCCGAGTGTATATTCTTCAGCCTCCTATTAGACCAGACCCCACACAGAGGATTCGAAATTTTTCAGGGTACTACCTTTAGACAGGGGCACCAAGAGATGAATTGATACAAGTATATATCCAGACTACAGATCAATGAGGATCTGTGGGACCTCACCCTACCACACAATATCTGACCAGAAGTTCTATCTCAGATCCGTTCCTGGGAGATAGACTAGGTCCTCCAACATACAATAGCGTGTGAACCCCCCCATGATTCGACTTAGTGGACAGTCTGCACTTGCCATCGGCTCTTCATTAGGTCAACATACTTTATTGAGTTTCTTCAATATTATTCATTCAGCCTCAGATGTTAGTAGAGATGGGTTTGGTCCTCAGACCTACTAGCTCCCAGATCTTCTCCGCTAGGGCGAGATGTTGATTTACTTCATGCATTGTATTTTTTATTTACTTCATGAATTATATCTTTGATAGTAGGCCATTTGATTCTCCTGCTCTGTATATACATCAATGTACTCAACTGTGCCTTTGACATACTTTGTGGTCATTAGTTGGACATAAATATAATTATCTTATTTTATCCTATGTTATCTAGATCCCTATCTAGGTTTTCAGAGCCAATTATAGTATTTAAGCACTACATGTGCAGGTTTATCCACAAATTTATTCATGAGGCCATCCTGTATCATTGAAACAAAGAATATACCGTCACATGAGCAAATTTGATGAGTGGAGCTCAAGCAAATCAATGAGGACTGGAATTTAGTAGCTATCATATCATGTCCAATTTACTTTAAAATTGTTATTACTTTTTATTTATTTAATTATTGCGGCGACGAATAACATAGCATAATACTAGATAACATTTTATACCATGAAACATGGTCTCGTTTAACCTGTATTTATATGTTTCTTAAATTTCATGAAACTCATTATAACTTAGTTGTCAAATTAGTAGTGTGGATAGTTATTATTGGCCACTATTGACTAATGCAGGGTGACTCATCATTTTTATTTAAGAAGAACCATGCTACTTGGAATTACTCCTTTGGGTGATGAGCCATTAACATGTTTCCTTAAGTCCAAGGAAAATAAACTTTTAGCGAAACAAAATTAGTTTTAGAGCATACTACAAATCCATAACCCTCAATACTTAAAACTACAATGTAATTTCACTTTTTACACAAACACAAATAAATTCCTTAAACCATAATGCAAATACTTTTAGATTATTAAATGATTTTGTAAAAATTATTAAATTTAATTATTTTTAGTTTATATTATTAAAAAAAATGAAAATAAATTATTTAAAATAAAAGAAATATATGCTTGGAAACTTTCAAACAGATTTGAAATGATAATTTAAAGTTTCAGATTTATATAACACAATCTCAAAACTCTCTCCTTTTTATCTTCAATATTCAACAATCTCAAAACTCTCCTTTTTTATCTTCAATATTCACCAATATTTTATATAAAATTGTAGTCATATAAATAAGATGTGTTTTTATGCCTTGTATTTTAATAACAATTTTGCAATATGATTGCATTATGAATGGAAAGAACAAATGTAAGCTAAGATGAAAGGACTCTCTAACCTTCCAATTTGGTAGGTAATTAATAAATTCATTATAACGAATTTATTTGAAAACCATGTCCATATCTTTCTATTCCCACTAATAGCAAAAATCGAAAAATCAAAGAAAGGGTTCTTTGCGAATTGCAATCCTAGTAGTAATAGATAAAACGAACATTTATCTTTGCAATGTCTACATCGAGTGAATAATAATATGCATTTTTTTTTAATTTATTTATTATAGAAATGAATATTTCATAAAATTTAAAAAATAATGTATAAAAAGAGAATGTTTTTTTTTTTTTTTTAATTTAGTTTTTTTTTTCAATTCAGAAATGAATATTTTAAATTTATTTTATTTATTTTTTTTTATTTTTTTTTCAATTCAAAAATGAATATTTCAAATTTTTTTAAGGCTTTTATAGATATAATTATAATTTTTTTTTTATATTAATCCGTAAACATGAATTTATTTTTTAATCAACCTTTCATGATAAGGGAATGTGGAAAGCATCCTTTAATTGTTCATGGCATTAGTTTAGTATAACACAAAATAAATAAGGGAATTTAAAAAGCATCCATTAACTTTTCAGGCCACTATTTTAGTTTGTATTTATATATTTAAAGCCTTTAAATGAAGAAAAGCACAAGCCATAAAACTGAACATAATTAACACAGTCCAGAGTGAGGGTTGGTTCTCGAACCTTCTTGCCCCACCCTCCAGATGTACCTACGGGCATCTTGCCACATCGGTTTACCTCTGCGGTTGATCTATGCCAAGATTATCTGATGACTTAGGATTGTCGAGGCGTGGTAAGGGTAACGACCCCAGGGGAAGCAAGGAAAACACCGCAATTTGCTTCGTGATTCGACTAAGAGAATAGCTCTGCAACCAGTTCACCATTGGGGTTACAGAGGCAAGTTCCTGGCTAGTTTTGTATTGCCTCCAGGCACGGTAATACCTCTGCTCATGATTCTAAGTCTTAACATTTTTGCTTTCCTCCGTCTTTCAAGCGGTAACCCTGTCATAGTTTTTCTATTGTAGCAGTAGGGAGGTTTTCTTTTTTTATTGCAGCAGCGGGGATTCTTCAGATTTGCAAGGGCTCTGCTATATACAATTGGGTCGGTGACTATTTTCGATTGGACAACCATTTTTTGATATATTGCATGATTTGGGTAGCCACGTTTTGAAGATAAGTGCTTTTATTTCTTGAGACCCATTTGAATTTTGACGGATTTAGGATGAATTTGTGATGACCCTATGCTTTCATTTGGAAATACTCATAGTTACTTGCATAGAACGTCATGAGTTCGAAACTGCATGAACTGGAATCTCCCGAAATGAAACTTGAGGTGATCCATGTATCCATCAGAAATGCGGGTCTATCCATGACACACAATGTTCTCCGTCTGGAGGTGACAGGTTCTTCCACCTCGGTCGACTGGGTTGAGACCTCTTTCATGAGGGTTCAGATTCACGAGGGATACTCTGCATTCCTCTGTAGACAGAGGTATGTACCCATGTTTAGCTTTTCCTCTTAAAGAGTTTGGAAACCCTAATTCAATTTTCTCTTTCTTGCAAGACTTCGACAACTCACTCTCCAAATGGGTGGTTCGAAAGGGATGCAGTGCCTCTGCCATCTTCAACCACAGGTTGGCATTCTGAGGCTAGATATAACCTCTGTATGTTGGTTAGGAAAAACTTACAGTTCTGGGTATTATTTTGAAACCCTTGCAGGGGTTTTGTTTGAGTTTTGTTTTTACAACAGAATATGTAATAGGCTACTTGTTATGATTTAGCCGTCGAGGCCACAGCTTCTTGGCGTTGCCATTTAATTATATTTCTAAATTTTAATCTGAATCCAGTGTAATTTAATTATGAACTGTGCATGAATGTATTTTTCTGTTTTGAACATTTAAATCTCAATTAATCTCCACTGAAAAGGCAGATTTCACCCCTCTTTACCAGCACGTTAATTAACTCGTTTTCATGATATTATCTATGTTTTCATTTCTATAGTGTATTTGCAATACATACTTCAGCCAGAAGTCGGCCTATATGATTATTTGTTTCACTGCATAATATTTTCATTTTCAAATCGGTGGCTAGGTAACAGAGGTTTCAGTCGTCATTCTTCTCTATTTTTTTTTTTGAAATTTTAATCCCTTATGTTAAAGGAATTATGTCCAGTAAAGTCTAGAAAAATTTAAGTTTTTAACTGGCCTGTCTCTAAAAAAGTTTTCCTTCACTCCGATTGTACCTTAGTCTCCAACCCAACAACAGACCTTGGCTCTTTGGTCTGCAGATTTCTCAGGGTTTGGAAGTCTTTCGCTACCTGTCAGGGAAAATTTTAAGAACCCCCCCTAAATTTACATGTATAATAAATGGGCGAATCTCCATGGTATATAGGAAAAATGGAAGGCGATTTTATTAATAATATGATATGTATATATAATTTTTTGGCGAATTTCTCACTAGGAATGGCGAATATTTTACTCAATTATAAAATCTTATGTTTATTGAATACACAAATGAAATAATTGCATTTCTTTAAAATATCTTTTGAAATCAAATTACATATCGATAACCTAGTGGGTGTAGGATAAAATTCACCCGTGCCATTCACAGAAAGCATGAGAAAAAACCTAATACTATATATAAAACCAAGAAAAATTCAAATTCATCACTTCTAGGGACATCGTAACCACCCTGCCAATACACAAGTATGTTCCTGTTTGCAATTAGAAAAATTACCCAAATTACAATTTGTTTACTCCAGCATATGTTGGAAAGTTATGTTCCTGTTTGCAATTAGAAAAATTACCCAAATTACAATCTGTTTACTCCAGCATATGTCGGAAAGTTATAGAAGGATGACTAGTGCAATCAATCCATTCCTTTTAGCCCTGGATTTGTTTCAGTTTAAAACAAAAGTATACAAATATACTTGTCCAATGTCTATGCTTTAACCATTCACTGTAAGATGTTTTTACAATATAATTTCCTAAGTCTATTTAATATCTTCATTATCATAAAAACCAACCTATATCCATCTTAACTCCACATCTACCACTCTTAGGGGGATGAAATCTATTTATCCCTCTGAGCACTTGGTAGACCCGGAATTAAGATGGATCTAAGATGAAGAATTTCCCCTTTAAATAGTTTATGCTCACATGAATACCATGGTATTACCATGGGTCAATACCATGGGTTATCATAAATCCGGAGCTTAAAAATTACTATTAGTAATTTATAAAAATTAATAAAATTAATAGTTGATTTTTATTTTAACCAAGCTAAAATGTTTAACATACATTAAATTACAACATCCATTTTTACTCTTCATCAGATCAAATATTTTTTCACTCTATGCTAGTTTGCATATCACGATATTTGATACCTCTCGGGGGTTAGTAGATCCATAGTAAAGGTGGATCTATGCTGGTTTAATTCCCCCATTTAAATAGGCTACATTCCAAGTGAATACCATGGGTCAATACCATGTGCCATTTTGGTGAATACGATGGGTCAATACCATGTGCCATTTTTATTTTTATTAACACTAATATTAGGGTTAATAATGTTTTTTTGCATGGTATTAATAACCATCTAGTCCATGGTATTTGTCCCATAGTATTTTGCCCATAGGTTTCACCTAAATATAACGCATTTTTTGAGTGTCCTTAAATATAAGGTGACTTATGGGGTAAATATAAAAAAAATGTTTTATTTGTTTACCGTACCTCTCATTTATTTATATTTTTATTAATTTACCATACCTCTTTTACAAATATGGTATTTGGCCCAGAGGATTCACTTAAATAAAACCTCTTTCTTGAGCCTTCATAAATAGAACGAGGGTTACAGACTAAATATAAAAAGAGGTTTTATTTATTTACCATGCGTCTAGTTTATTTATATTTTCATTTATGTACCATACCTTTTGAGTAAGTATAAAAAGATGTTTTATTTATTTACCATACCTCCACTTTACTTATATTTTTATTTGTTTACACCCTTGCATGTATATAAGGTGACTTATGGAGTAAATATAAAAAATGTTTTATTTATTTACCATACCTCTCATTTATTTATATTTTTATTAATTTACCATACCTCTTTTATAAATATGGTATTTGGGCCTTTGGACCATAGGATTCACTTAAATAAAACCTATTCTTGAAAATGGGCGAATGGATTCACTTAAATAAAAACTATTCTTGAAAATGGGCGAATGGAAGGTTGTAACTCTTAATTTCAAGGGCTAAATTTAGCTTTTTTACCCTCTCCCTTAAAATAAGGTGGGCTATTTGAGGTGATTTGTAAAAATGTACTATGATACAAAATATTTGCCCACTAAAAATTTAAAACCCCTTAATTTCGCCAAAGGGCAAACATTCGCCCCTAAAATTTTCTATGCTACCTGTTAACAGTACCCTCTTATAGGTTTAAAGTTTCCATAATGAACAGTTAATTGAACAGCCTGTGGATTGCCATGGACCCTTACCCTCGATAAGGGTAGCATTTTTTTTACAACGACTTGTTAGATGGGTTCTTAAACAACTATTTAGACAGGCCTAGAACGGTCCAGAACTGCCTTCCAGTTGCACTGTTACTACAATAGGTTTAACGTAAATTCCCTCTACGTTTTCCATTTCAGTTTACAATTAAGACACATTTGTACAATATTATAATTGTGTAAGCAATATTCATCAAGGAATTACACATTAATTTTCATAAACAGAATTATTTACATGCACTGTAATTACCCAAAGGTAGCAACTATCTGCTAAGCAATTTAATCCAGTAATATATATCCATATTTATTTGCAGAATTTTGTTATACCAATATAAGAGGGTTTAACACATTCCTTTAGCATGAACAAACTTCTCATTATATTTTTCATAAACAGAACTTCTATTAAATTAAGTTCTACATAAATTGTTCAGCACTACTGTTTTGCAACTAATTAATTCAGTAAATATTATACTTATTTATAGAGGTCTCTGTCAAGCCAGAAGAAACATAGGTCGCCACTGCAGCCCGTGGTGAGATTGAGCTCCGGGATGACTTCGTCAGCGCTGCCATCAGTTCCTCCATCGATGGCGAGATCAATGTTTGGGTTATCATCAAGCTCCTAGAGCAGGATGCTCAAAGACATGGCATGTTCAGCAACATTTGCTACAATTCTATGCAACAGGAAAAAAATTTGAGGCAATTCTGTGTAGCAGGAAAAAAACTGTGTGAAAAAGAACATAAATAACTAACCTAAACTAACTAACTATTAACATAAACTAACTATTAGGTTTTTTCTTATCTTAATTATTCATCCAACGGTTGGGAACTTTTCAATCGTCTAACATCTAATCGAATGGTTCAGAAAAGTACACAGTGATAATTGGGGGAGTTGATTTCAGAGGGGAACGCCTTACGGCGTAACTAGATTTGCCTTCATAAGTGAATATTTGCCACTAATGCAACCAATGTTTTCACCAATGTAATAACACAACACTCAAAGAGAGGGTATAAGGATTATTTCCATGTAGAAAATCTTAGTCAGCACAATATGAATTATGTAATTCCCCAATGCCACAACCTGAACAATGAGTGACGATACATCGCAAAACATGTATTGCAATAAAATTTATTATGAAAGTGTAAGCTCCCCAGGAAAATATCATATAGAAGTAGGATAAAGCATTTAATGTTGATGTTTCCTTATCCGCATTGGGTTTTGGAAAACCTACAGTCAAGGCGTTTGGATTTCTTTTCTGGCCTCTAAGGTCATTACGAGGCAAACGAGCCCCTGGCCTCGCCAGACATCTGGTTAAGACCACAATCTTTCTTCTATAAGAGGTGGCCTCCCCATGATCTCGGTGGATTTCCGATTTTCAAGATTATGGCTTATTCGCAGCTTAGGGCTTGGGTGGCTCTGTAGTTTGAAATCTACTTTTATTTTTGCAAGCAGTTTCGTGTCTATGAAATCTCAAGCTTTGGAGAATTCCTCTGTCGGCCAGCCTTAGAATGGTGGTTTGTAGAGTTCCTTGGAAGAAAGTGGTATTTCAGAGTTTCTGGTTTCTTCAGAGCTGGACGACGATAATCAGGGTTTCTTTTTAGTTCACGCATACACTTGCACCCCTTGTGGGCTCTTCCCTTTGTGGTTTGGCTATAAACTAGAGCTCTGGGCTACGTGTGGGGTTGACCAAGATTTGGTATGTTACGTACATTTGATGCTTAGCTCGGGGACTTGGTTTGAGATTGGAGCCATTCTTTCTTTTTTTTCATATAAGGATCATGACTCATCAGTTTGATACCTTAATTACTTTGTTTTTGCCAATTTGTATTCAAAATTATATACAGGAACATAGAGGGCTTCAAGGAATAGAGAGGGTTTCTGCAAGGAATAGAGGAACGAAAAAGATTGAGAAATGTTTGCAGATTCACGAAGATGGTGACAGTGCCACACCAATGTCACTTTGTTTCATGTTGTGCTAAGAGATGGCTAGAGAATCACCTTGATTTCTTCTAGAGGGATTCTCCAGACGACACGAGAAATTTGGATTTTGGGAGGAATTGATGGAATAGAATCCAGTGGTGGGCTTGGCAGAACTACTCCATTCCCTACCTGATTCCTGCCACGACTTTCCATTGTGAATCCACTGGAAAATGGTGCCGCATCTTCATCAACCAAACCTTCCTCCACACTGCAATGAACCAACACCTTTGCTTCTACAACCAAACCTTCCTCCTCATCATCAACCAAAACTTCCTCCTCGTTTGCCCCATTGCAATGGAGGGTTTGTCAAGAAAATGGAGAGACAAACACCAATGTTTGAGAGCCATGAGACTAGGGTTTCTGTGATGGGCATTAAGGGCATGAGGCCTAATAGCAGCAGAGCACATACTCGTTTATTTGTGGGTGGCAGGAGATAGATATTAAGACCCTCATTCTTAGGAAAAGTGGGATACATGGGAACCGATTGAGTGGGAAACAACATGGAACAATAGGCTAGGCCATCTTAAAATGGAAACAGGCTGGCTTAAAATGGAAACAAGATAGCTGAAACCACTAAAACTTCTTTGGTGTAGAGGCTGAAAATATTTTTGGTGCCAAATTGTTTTAGTTTTTATATGCTAGGGCTTTCACTGTTATTTTGCAAAGGAACTCGAAGCTGAGCTAGAAGTTTCAAGGAAGACAACAAAGGGTTTATTTTCCACAGGTATTTTCCTTTCAATTTGATGTATTTCCCTTGCAAAGATGTTGGCATTGGTATTATTTTCCTTGCGTAGCTATATTCATTGGTATAGCTGTAGGAATTGGGATTATTTTCATGGTATAGAATATAGGCATTGGGATTATTTTCACGGTATATTTGGGTTTGTGAGTATAATTTAACATGTTTTCCAACTAGGGAAAGTACTTTTGAATTATACTAGTGCATGAACATGGAACCCCAAACTAATTTGAATTAATTGGTATCTAGCAGAGTCTATATATTGCATTCATGTTCATCAATAACATATTATTAGATTTTATTAGAAATTTGAATTGTCTCTCTCGTTCACTAGTTAATTTCTTAATGCTTTTATTCTCTCTTGTTTCTTGTTTTGCATGTAGCTATCTAGTACTTTTTCACACTTATGTCTTTCTATTATAGTTTTATCTTGGCTAAGAAACTCATCTTGGTACCATTTCCTAAAGTCTTGCATTATTGTGATTTGAATCTATTCTCCTTCAAGGAAGTTTTGTTCAAGAATGCTTATTTTTATTTTTCTTATGTAATTCACTCTTGGAACCATTTCCAAGAAGCTCATATGAATTGACTATCCCAACCTTAGACGAATCAAATAATGATTTGTTACTAGATGTATCTATCCTTTTAGCATGGTGTATTTTTATGGAGGTGATTTTCCTCATTTCATTTGTAGATAATATGTGTTTTTTAACCTCTTAATGAATCTTTATCTTTGAGATTAATCATTCGTGTCATTAACTCTTTGTTGCAATTGCTTCTGAATTTCACATAGACTTTCTAGCAACAATGCATTCAATTCTAATGGTCTTTCTCTCTCTTGGATTATCCTTTCATTATCTATCACATAGCTTTAGAGTATTTCTTTTAGGATCCTCACTATTTCTACAAGATTTAGGAGTGTTTCTACTTTAGGATCCTCACCATTTCTGCAAGATTTAGGGGTTTTTCTACATTCATCCTCTCTTGATATTCCTCACATTTGACATGGTTGGTTTCTTCAAGAGGACATCATACCATATTGGGTTTTTCTTGTGATGTTGGTTCCACCTTTTTCACTCAATTATATTTTCTTTTTAGTGTTGTAATGCAAAAAATTCAATAATTAGTTGTAAATTAGCATCACAATTTAAATTAATAATGGAGTATAACCTTTTATATGCAATTGTATCTTATAACATGATAGTGTTGCACCCTAACCCAACATACAACATTGTAACAATCCTAGTTCCTTTGGGTGCATTTTGAGAAATGAGGTCATCCTTTTATGAAAATGCACTCTCCATTGGCTCATTGCTATATAATTCAACTTCTGTGCAATAAATGGCCACATTGCGTCACTTGATATCTACCATTCTAGGAGATTTACCAGGATGATCTTTTGCTTGGATATGTGATCATGTGTTTGGCACTAGACTCTAATTCTTTAGCATGAAATAGGTCCATATCACACACAACTTGCTTTTACCAGCAAGCTAAAATCACATATAATATGGAAATTTTCTTTATCAACAATATAGGGAATGGTCCTTGTAAGTCCAATTGCAAATTTTGTAATCTATTGCTCAAAGTCGGTATCCTGTTTACAAGTTTGGTTCTTCTTGAATCCCCTTTACTAGGAACATTCATATCATCCAAAATAGTATAACCCTTAGCTACTTCTCCAAATTCTACAGGATTTTATGTGAGGAGAATACTTTCAGAATGATCTGCCCCATCCAAAACCGTAGCATCCTTCTCCATGACACACACATGGTCTCCAAGTGGGACATGCAGTGACAAATATTCAGTCTCTGATGTCACATCAATTTCTATAAGCTGAAGATTTTTCACTAGGGTATCATATTCTGGTCCCTCGGCATGTTCAAGCCTCTTCAATGGATTATCCAAGGAAAGTTGTTGATTGCACGCATCCTTGTCTTCTAGAAGAGATTCATTCATACTTAAACAAGGGGATATATTGTAACTTTTTCTAAGTTCCTAAACTTTTGGATGGAATACTGGAGTCTAGGCCAAATCAGGTGCTTAAACAAGGAGATATATTAGATCCCTCCATAACCTCCTGGATCCTCAATGGAGTATCAAACTGGGAAGGTTCTTGCTTTCTCACCACAATCTATATATTTTCTCCAACTTTGAAATTTTTGGTCTCTCCAGCTTCCTAGCCATTGTTTCCCTCAATTTTGGCAGGGTCAATGAATCACTCATGTTTTTCGTTGCTGTCCATATCAAACAATTGTTCTCTAATTGGACTTGCATCAGTTATGCCATCAAAAATAAAAATGATTTCCTGGCATGCTCCATATTCAACTTCATTCTTTTCCACAGCTATATTATATGCCTCTGTAACCTCAGGGGTCTTCAAAGGATTATCCAATTGGTAAAGTTCCTACTTGTCATATATTTCAACATTTATTTATGTAATGATACTAACTAGTGTCCAAAAACTTTTCTTTGAAGATTTCTATTACATTATTCTATACAAAATGGTAGACCAGGTATTTATGTTGATTTTGGTATTTGTATTATTTATGTTGTAGATTTAGTTAGAGGTTGGCTTTGTTTTTAGAAATAACTTTAAAATGATACTTCAAAAGTTTGTTTGTGACTAGTTAAATGCTTGTTGGAACACTCTGATAATCTTGCCTCAAAGCGTTGGACAGATCTTCAATGCTCACTCAACACATTGGTAAAGTTTTGTTCATGGTTTTGAACCTAGTTCTCAGTTTTTTTCAAATCTAATTCCTACAGAAGCACTAAACACCACCTTGAAACAACAAAAAAACAAAAGTACAAACAATCAAGTGATCAAAGAGCCAAAAAATGCAATGAAAAACTACATATTCATAGATTCACTCCCTAGGTTTATTCATTGGTCATGTTCTCTTGAAAAATAAGTAATACCCAAGTTAAAAATTGCAGTATTATTGTTTAAAAAATGTGTTGCATTCAGGGAAATAGCACATCGTCATCCGAATATTCAGATGAACAAGAAACAAGACCTACTCCAGGTACAAATGAATACTTCAAAGAAATGATATATTGCAGTTGCAAAATGTGCCAAAATAGGAAACTAAAGAAGAGAAGGCTTGTTGGTATCCATAGATTGGAACATGGAGTTTATATAGAAGAGGTACATTATAATTAACAAATTGTTATTCTTATAATAAATAAATATGCACATTATTTAATACATTATTATTGATCATTTCATTTGATTTTTTTATTTATGAAAAGCCACTTCTAGTTCCCAATATTCGTGAAGAACCAATGGATGATATTCATAATAGCAACTCTCAAGATGAAGGACAAGACACATTTATGGAAGAAGCCACTTCACAAATAAATGAGGCTAGTGTCAATGAATTTATCCAAGACTTCTACACATCTTTTGAAGAAGTTGTTGATTCACCCCTAGCTCATTTGACTAGGACACCTCTTTATGCAAATGTTGAATCTTCTATATTGGCGACACTTATGTTGTTGTTGAACTTGAAGGTTACACATGGAATGAAAAACACGTTCTTCACTGATATATTAAGGTTGGATTGATATTCCCATAAATTAATTCTCTAGATGTCTTAAAAGTTTTGAATATTGTGTATACTTATAAAAATCATTTGTTGCACTATGCAGACCTTTTGGCAAACAAAATACTTCCAAAGGACAATAAGTTGCCTCATTCTCATAGAGAAGTATCTTCAATAATGAAAGACATTGTAATGGAGTACAAGACATATGATGCATGTCCAAATGACCATATATTGTACTATGGAAATAATGCAAATTTACAACAATGCCCAAAGTGTCACACAAATAGGTATCGTCAAGATCAATTATCCAAGAAGGTTCCTTATAAAGTGTTACGACACATTCCACTAAAGCCAAGGTTTGAGAGAATGTTCAAATGCAAGGAGTTGGCAAAATATATGGATCATCATGCACAAGGGAGGAGCCAAGATGGTGTCATGCGTATGGTTGCGGATATTAAATGTTGGAAAGATATTGAGGTAAAATGGCCACATTTTAGAAATGAGCCAAGGAATGCAAGAATTTCTCTAGCAATGGATGGCGTAAATCCTTTTGGAGATCTTAGAACAACATATTCTGTTTGGCCAGTGTTAATTATTAACAACAATCTCCCCCCTTGGATGGCAATGAAAAAGGAACATGCAATGTTAACTCTTATCATACCAGGTACTAGAACATGTGAATGCAATGTTTTCTTGAAGATTATATAAAAATATTTCAATTTCGTTAATCCTAATAAATAACTCTTTGTTCACTTAGGGAAATATCAAGGAAAGGATATGGATGTATACATGGAGCCCCTCATTGATGAGCTTCGTTAATTATGGGATGGTGTAAATATGTTTGATGTATTAAGACCTATCAACGATAGAAACTTCCTATTTCATGTGATTCTTATCAAGACAATTCATGATGCCCTGGGGCTCTCTATTTGTTGTGGTAGTATAATATAAATTACATTTATAATTATTATATTCATTTTAGAATTTACTAAATATGGGTTCCAATCTTATTTTAGGACTGCAAACAAAGGGGAAACATTGTTGTCCATCATGTGGGCCAAAATTGTTGCATAGGCAGTCAAGGGATCTCAATAAAACTATCTATGATGAGTGTCAACAATTCTTACCACAAAATCATTGCTATCAAGTGCGTGATAAACATATGTTCAATGGAAAGGAAGTGCAAATGAGGAAGCCAATAAAGATGAACCCTACTAGGTTGAAAGCAATGTATGACAAAAAAGAAGGGACAGGCTTTCCCCTAGGAATGAAAAGACTCTCTATTTTCTACAATTTAGAATATTATGACACCTTGCCAATAGCCCACCTATTTGATACTATGCACATCAGGAAAAATGTGGCAGAGTGCTTGTGGAAACATCTAAATGGAAATAACATTGAAGCACAAATAAAGTTAAGAAAGGACCTTCGAGTTTCCAATATCGTGCCGAACATGTGGTTGCACGAAGACAACTCATATGTTCATGCTCCATGGACATTTACATCAAATGAGAAAGAAAACATCATTTCTACTATGAAAAGCATAAGATTTCCTTCTGGCTTTGGTGCGACATTAAAAAACTTATTCACAAGAGATGGATCAGAGTTATCAGGCCCAAAAACACATGATTGGCACAATTGGATAAAGGTAACATTGTCACATGTTATATTTGTTGGAAACTTAATTATAAAATTGTATATCCTAGTGATAATATCATTTTATGCATATTTGAGCATGGTTATTTGTTAATAGACATGCTAGTATAGTGATGAAATTAGTTCATGCATATTTGAACATGGTTATTTGTTAATGATAATGCAGTATGTGTTGCCTGCAGCAATACCAAGTACTTTTGACTGCAATGTCAATTTTGACTATTTACAAATTATGTAAATATCTGAGGTATTTTTCAATTCATCATGCATACTCTTCCATTACTCTTATCATTTGAAGTGCAACATTGGTTATGCCTTTATATGAGTTTCTACTTTTAGTTTACAATAAATAACAAGTCTTTATTGTAATACTTGTAGGTGGGTCTCATCTAAAGAGATAAATCAGGATGACTTGAAGTATTGGAAGAGGAATGTTTCGCTTCTGATGTGTGATATTCAAATGTGCTTCCCTCCAAGCTTCTTTAATTCTTAAGAGCACTACCTTGTACACCTAGTAGAAGAGATTGAACAGTGTGGTCCTATTCATATTCGAACAATATGGCTCGTGGAGAGATATATGAAGGTCTTGGAACAATTTGTGAGGCAAAAGGCTCGACCAGAAGGGTCCATAGTTGAGGGGTACATGGTTTTCTAGGCCATGGTTCATTTGAGTGAGTACTTACCTCAATTGCATCTTGAAGCTCCGCGATTATGGAATTATAACCAATCTCAATCATTTGAAGGAGAAAAATTAGAGGGAGAAGTGACTTCAAATAGGATAAAATGTATAAAAAATGTTAGGAGTTATTTGTATCTTAAGTTTTATATTACATGGCTTTAAATAATTATTATTTTTTTCTAAGTAAAGGCTAATTCTATTATAGGAAAATCAAAATAGTGTTACACTTTGTAGCTTCAGGCCTAAGCATCTGAGAGCGTACAACACAGCAAACCATCCCATGATTGGGAGGACTAGAGATAGATTCCAGAGAAAGCACAATGATACAAAAGAAGTCAGAAACTATCAGAGTGAGAAGCATAAGAGCAGAGAACTGACTGAGTCCGCACAGGATCTACAAGCTGCCATTTTCAAGCAAAAAGAGCTACATTCCAGCAAGCCGAAAGGGAGTCTGAATCTCCATTCCAAAAAGCGCCACAGCGAGAGAAACTAGAATCAAAACGAGAAACGGGGAGAAACAGAAAATCCAAGAGGCGTTACCCATCCAAGCCCAGATCTGGAGGTTCCTCAATCACTGGGCAGGCATTGCCAAACCATGGCTCTCCATCTCTAGCTACATCATCAGCGCCGCTGCCGCCCTGAGGAGGTGAAGAGGGACGAGTTTCACTGGAACAGCCAGGAGTGAACAGTGAGACAAAAGTTCCATGTGAGCTGCCACCAGGAGTTTGAAAATCATCAGTCCTACACCTCTTGCTATGATGCTTGCCACGCTCGTCCTTTTGACCTTCAGCAACCAAATTCCGCGCAGCATCTTGGTTGTCCTCAGTGCCAAGACTACCCTGAGAGAGCGCGGCTGGAGAACTATCTGGACCCAGAGGCGGAGCCTCTTCTTCTGCAAAAATAACCATGACATTGGCCGAGATAATTGGCCTGTTGAGGGAACTTTGAAACCTGAAGCAGGTAGTTTGAAATGCATTGTGTGAAAAGGGCCTGCCAGAGGGGCTATGAGTAGGCGAATTGGATTGAGCAACAGGCAGAGCTGAAGGAGTCGGGTTATGATCCACAGAATGAGCCCTCTGAGAGCGCCCCCACCCCCGCCCCCCTCGTCTGCCACCGTAACGATTATGCATTCTATCCCTGACCATAATGATGCCGCTGAGGGGAGAAGAGTGAATACAGGAAGCTTTTGAATGGAAGCAAGATAGAGCCAGGAGGATACTAGATATAAAAGAAGAAATGGCTTGAGACTTTCGAAAAGGGAGCACAATCACAGTAGTAATAACCGACGGCACAGTGACAGCATCAAGAAGTGAAGGCACCTCATTGAAATCAAAAACTGGTTCGCTGCACAACGGAGCGGCAGGGGATAAGAAAATGCGAGAAGGCGACGAGCATATATAGATAGGGATAACTGAAAACGCCATGAATGAGCCAGCAGTTGTCGTGCTGTGAGAATAGCTAGCCTTTAAAGCCCAATGCAGGCGGGATCGAGTTTGCTTTAGGTGAGCCGAACCAGTCCATGTGGTAGCTGACAAAGGCCTAGTGGGAGCTCGGATAATAGAGCCATACGGCAGTTGGCAGGACCGCCTCCCTGCAGACTTATTTAAACTCATTAATTGTCATTCAATCCACCCGCATCCGGGTGGCTTTAAATAATTATTAATTCATTGAAAGAAAAAAAATTTCATTGTAGATGCAAAGGAGTGGGAGGCATTACAATTGTATGTTGCATACAATTCTGACGTTATGTTAGAATGGATGGAGAAGTATGCTGAAAAAAGAAATTAGAAGATGAAAATGCATGGGCCTAGATGTAGAGAATATGAAGGGTTGAAGCCCATGTTTTGAAGACCCATAGAAAAACTTCATTTTAAGCTTATTTTTTAGTTTTTTTTCCATGAAATCATGTGCGCACAAAATTGTAGACCTTGCAATGGTTGCACCCAATCAAAAAGCACAGTAAGGCAACAACAATAGGAGGGCGTTAGGAGACATTGGCAATGTGGTGGGAGCTCGGAACCCCAAATGCAATATCAACAAAGATGTGGTGATGGAGTATGTTGTTTTATGTTATTTATTATCCTTTAGATGTATAAATTGAATCAATCTGCTGCTGGGTTTTTGTTTCTTTCTATTTGGTGGCCTCTGCTTCTAATGTCAAGTCCTACACTATTGGATTGACTACTGTTTCAGGAGGTCTAGAGTAAACTTGGTTGTCAATGCCAGCAAGGGAGCCAATCCCAACACTCAGGTAAGTTTAATCAGAGACAATTAAGCAAGCTGAATTATTGTTTTTTTGTAAAGAACTAGGTCTACCGTTTGTAAAGGACAATCTCCTGGGGAATTGAACTAGCAACCAGGAAAAACCTTTGTGTTCAACCACCTGCTTTTTTGATCTTCCTGCCTAGTATTCTGTTTTTCTTGGCATGTTTAATTTGTTGCTCTTTGTTTTCATTTCACGGGACTCATTCTGTTCTCTATTTTCTGTGAGCCCAAGCATGGAATCTCACTCTTTAATTTTCCCATTTTGATTCTAGCAATTCCAAGCAGATGATATTGTTGTTAAGGTAGGAGCCAAAGCAGAGGCAAAGGCAGTCCGGGGAAAGAAACAAAGGCGAATTGTCAGAAGGAAGGCTAAGAATGACACTGCTAGAAAGAAGGATAATGTAGCTTCTATCGGTGATAGCGTAGACTCAAGTGCACAAGATGGGGGATTAAAAACATCTAACCAACTCAAAGAAATGAAACCCATAGCATAGTCACAGACTGTGGTGCTAATAGCTCGAAGTGAGATCTGTCTTATTGATTAAGTTTATTAGTTTTCTGATACTTTTCTTGTTTTATGTACTGGCTCAAATCCAAATATATATCAGTCAAAGGTACCCACATCCACGCCCAATTACTAAGAGGTTTTATAGCTGTAAGATTGATTTTTGTTTATCTTTTATGTAGTTTGGATAAAAATGACTAATAATTTTGTTGGGGGTATCTCAGGATGTTCAAGAGGTTCTCCCTAGCATTGATGAAGGAGACCTCGAAAACCAATTGGCAGTTGCAGAATATGTTGGAGACACATACAAGTCCTATAAGAAGATTGAGGTATGTTTCTCTATCAATGATTGGAGATTTGTGTGAATGTGAAGGTAAATTTTTTATTTTCGTTTAGTAGTCATTGGCAGTCCCGTATTCCAGAACATGAGCCGTGTACCTCTAGATTATATGAAAAAGCAGGATGAAATCAATGAGACAATGAGGGCAACTCTGATTGATTGGTTGATACCGGTACAAATTAGTTCCTATCCTACCCTCGTTTGCTGCCAATGTTGGATCTAGAAGAACTTTATGTGGGCAATTTCTTAGGCTTTACCTCGAAATATTAAATTTTGCAGGTGCATCACAAATGTGAACTAATGCTAGAAACATTGTATCTCACTATAAACATTATGGATAGATACCTTTCTATTTATATTTCTAGGAAGTGGGAATTACAATTAGTGGGTATCTCTACGATGTTTATAGCTTGAAAATTTCAAGATACCTGCACTCCTCAGGTAGGATGACTTACTGACATCCATAAGCATGACTATAAGGAAACCTTTTGCATATATCTAATTGATAGAATACCTGGTTGGCTGTTGAATATTGACATAAGAAGAATCAATTCATATTTGGTTACAGGTCAATGAATTGATCTGCATCTCAGGATACCAATACACATCCAAAATGATAGTAGCCATGGTAATTATCTCTAGCTGATATCTTTCTGTTTCATTTAATTACAATAGATTTTAAAGAATTAGTGTGAGTGATACATTGATAATGATACTTGGCAGGAGCATACAATATTAAATCAATTGGAATTCAATCTTACCGTTCCCACTCCATATGTATTCCTTGTCAGGTTTCTCAAGGCAGCTAGTCCTGACAGAGTGGTAAAGTGATGAACTCCACTATTTCTTTTGTATTTTCAGAATAATCTTCTGATGTATTGATCAAATTTACTTTCAAAATGCTTCTGGAAAATTGAGATTTTGGTTTAAATGTCTTTTCTTCATTGTATTTCCTAATAATCCTCTCCTTAATTGTTAAAAATTAAAATGTATTATCGCATGGTTCATATAGAAAATCTAGCATTTTACTTGGTTGAGATTTGTTTGCTTCATTACAAAATGATCAAATACAGTCCATAAATCCCTTGCTGTTGTTGTTGTCTACACTACTCAATGCACTTTGAAGAAGGATCCATGTTGGAGTAAAACACTTGCTCTTCACACAGGCTACTCAAAAGAAGATCTCAAGTAAGTCTTCTAGTTCTCAAGTCACCATGCTTTTAATGAGTTTAACCTTCCAAAGGATACTTACTCCTAAATATCTTAGGAATTTCCATGAATTACACAATCTATAGATTATATATCCAAAACCTAGTGGACCTAATATAGCACTAATTTACTGGCAACCTGTCTGAAATTGTATCTAATTCTACATATGGGAAAGATTGACAAATGTGCACATCAAACTGTCTAGGGTGTGTGCACATTTAGTTAACCATGTACGTTGTTAAGGAATAACATTTGATTTACTTGTTCCAGGGAATGTGCAAACTTCATGGTTGACTTCCACTTAAGTGCAGGAAGAAATGATCTGAGATATGTTCATGAGAAGTATTCAGATCCATGTCATGGCTATGTTGCTTTTTTATGCCTTGCCAACTTACCCAATGATGACAGTTGCACCACCAGCAATGATGCTGTCATTTGTATTAGTGATAATATCGACTCAAGTGCACAAGAAGGGGGATTAGAAAGACCTAGCCAACTGAAAGCCAGGAAACACACTGCACCATCATTGACTGCAATGCTAACATCTCAAAGTGAGGCTTGTGTCACTCTCTTATACTTTTCTTGTTCTTGTTCAACAAATATACACAAACCAAAGACTGCAATGCTAACATCTTAAAGTGAGATCTATGTCACTCTCTTATACTTTTCTTGTTCTTGTTCAACAAATATACACAAACCAAAGAGTATCCATGTCCACTCCAAATTACTAGCAAGTTTTATAACCTTAAGATAGCTTTGTGTTTAGTCATGTTGTAAGTTGGGTGAAAATAATTAGTTATCTTGATAGCCTCAAGTTAGTGTTGTGTTTATTTATGATGTAAGTCGACTGAAAATGATTAATAATCTTGATGAATGTATTTCAGGATGCATTTAGGGATTCCCATCAGGTGCTTCCTAGCATTGATGATGGAAACATTAAAAACCAATTGGTAGTTGTTGAATACGTTGAAGATATATACAAATTCTATAGGACAATTAAGGTATGTTTCTCTGTCAATGATCACAGTTTCTTGTTAGGGTGAAGGTAAAGTTTTATTTTCCTTAATTAAAATTTGGCATTAATGTATGCCCAGGATGTGAGTTGCGTACCTCCAGATTATACGAGAAACCAGGTTAAAATCAACGCAAAGATGAGGGTAGCCATGATTGATTGGTTGGTGGAGGTACAACTTTGTTAGTATGCTAGTTCCAACTTCCATTTGCTGTCAAACTTAGATCTAAAAGAGATTGATATGGTCTATCTCTTAGGTTCGACATTAAAATCTTAAAATTTTCAGGTGCATCTAGAATTGGAATTAATGCCAGAGACGTTGTATCTCACTGTGAACATCATTAACAGATACCTTTCTATTCAGAGTATTGCAAGGAAGAATTTGCCATTACTTGCTATCGCTGCAATTTTTATAGCTAGCAAATATGAAGAAGTTTGTCCTCCACAGGTAGGATGACTTGCTGACATTTGTAAGAAAGGATGTGTATATATCTAATTAAAAGAACACTTTTTTGGCTGTATAAAAGTACATACACCAGCAATATCTACTCCTAGAGAAGATTACGCTTTATGCTGGAATTAGCACAGAAATTATATTATAATAGGTAACACAATATTGATAAGAGTTGGTTTATACTTGGCTACAGGTCAATGACTTCATCCACATCTTCCCAAATGAATGCACGTCAAAACAGATAGTGGCCATGGTAATTAGCTCTAACTGATAATTCTTTGTCATTGATTGCAACATAGTCTCCAAACATTCAGATTGACTGATCAATTGATAATAACTCTTCGTAGGAGTCTACGATATTAAAGCAACTGAACTTCAAGATTACAGTTCCCACTCCATATGTATTCCTCCTCAAGTTTCTAAAGCCAGCTGATTCCAACAAAGTGGTAAAGTTTTGAATGACACCACCTTTTATATTGTTGAAAGTAGCCTGTGTGGCATTGATCAAATCTACTTTTGAAAATGCTTCATAAAATCTAGCATTCATGTTTTAAATTACTTTTCTTCATTGTATTCCTAATAATACCTTGTTGTACTGACAAGTCGTATTATCTATTATTCAGATGGAAAATCTGGCATTCTTCTTGGTTGAACTATGTTTGCTTCAATACATAATGAGCAAGTACAGTCCATCAATGCTTGCTGATGCTGTTGTCTACACTGCTTGATGCACTTTGAGAAAGGATCCATGTTGGAACAAAACACTTACCTTTCATACAGGCTACTCTGAAGAAGACCTGAAGTAAGCCTTAAAATTTTTAAAGCATCATGCTTTTAGTGATTTTACCCTTCTAAAGAAATCCTACTCATAGACATTTTAGATTTCCTCATCAATTATAGGCAGGCATTGTTGATCAACTATGGCCAGAACATTGTGTCTTGATCAACTATATGTTGGAACTCAGCTACTAACACCCTGTCTGAATTGAATCTTTATCTAATACTAACGTGCATACTAAGCGTCTGGAGGCATACGTACATTTTGTTAACTCTGTACATTGAGGTAATAACATTTATGTGCATTGTTCCAGGGAATGTGCGTATTTCATGGTTGATTTTCATCTAAATGTTCGAGGAAATAAGCTAAGAGCTATTCACAAGAAGTATTCAGATCCATTTTTTGGCTATGTTGCTTTTTTAAGCCCTACCAAGTTATCTGCTGAAGACAATTGTAGTTCCAACAACAGATGAATATGTGCACCAGATTTACTTTTGTAGTCTAATTGAAGGTGGCCTATATGTTCTAAAATGAAGCTCTGTTGCATGTATTTTGTCCTGTTCAACCTGCAAACTAAATCTGTGGCCAAAAATTTATGTTACGCTCGTGATTCCTATGTGCAGATATCAAGGGGCTAGTGCGAATTCTATGCCAATGAGTAATGCAAAAAAGACACACGTGAAACTATGCAAGAAGCAAGAAAACCTCAAGAATGGAAGGATTTTAAATGGGATCCATCCCAGTACCCTTTTGGAAGGAAAGACAGTAAGGACGAAAGGAGGGTCATCGACAAGTAGCAATGGGAACCACTAGAAAGCTCTCGAATACATAAACTCCATTTCGGAACCGTTCCATGAGAAGAGTGAAGATAGAAAGACTAGCCAAGAAAAGCAGCCCTCAAGGCATTGCGTTGTAGAATGAGGAGATCTTCTCCTACAATGGGGCCAAAACAAGAGGCCTCGTGGTTATAGAGCAGAATACAGAAGCGTGGTTGAAGAATCTTCTATTCAGGCTAAGAAAATTATTCGGATCGATAGACATAATGGAAGGCATGACCAGCAGACATTCAAAATGATTTTATTTATTTATTTTTAAATAATTTTTTATATTGTCTCTAGAGAGACAATAGTTTGAATTATGGACATTTATTTATTTTAAAATAATTTTCTATATTGTCTCTAGAGAGACAATAGTTTGAATTATGGACATTTATTTTTTTTTAAATAATTTTTTATATTGTCTCTATAGAGAAAATATGTTTTTAATCTCAGCTATTGTCTCTAAAAAGACAAAAATTTAATTGTCTCTAAAGAGACACAAATGAAGTTGTCTCTAGAGAGACAAATCAAATTGTCTCTTACTAGACAATAATTCTTGTCTTTATAGAGACAATAATAATATGTGTTCTATATTGTCTTTATAGAGACAAATTTTTGAAACATTATATTTTGAGACGCCCGCTTAGAGACAATATTTAAGACAATACACAAGTTTTTTTTGTCTTAAGTTGAGACAATTGACTCAAATACTGTCTTAAATATTGTCTTAAAACCCCCATACATGTAGGAGTGACATGGCTAAAACATTTCAAGTATTCTTACTATTCTACATTTTTATTAATTTTCTCTTTATTAAAAATTAGTTAAAATTTCTAATTTAAACTCTATAGTCTATAAAATCAATCTGGTATTTCTTTTAAATCCAGTAATTGAATCTATTTATTCATTATTTAAATTACATTGCATTATCTATACATATATATATATAATTTGTTATTATATACATAAATATTGAGAGAACTATTTAACTACATATCTATCAAGTACTATTAAGATCAAATTTCTTCAATACAATTTTTTTTTGCAAATTTAATCTTAAAGAATTTGCACAAATTTAATATCTCTAAATGCTTGTTAAATGAGCAATTAAATTAAATCTATACATACTTTTCCTTTATTATATATTAATTTTTAAAATATAGTATTTATATTAAATCATAATTATATGATAAAATACTATTAAATAATTAATATTATATACAATCAACGCAAAACTATATATATTATAAACATTTATTATAAAATAATATATTAGTTATAAAAAATATATATTAATTAAACACTGAGACGTGTAATTATATATAATCAATTTTGTTTCAAGTATAAATATATAATATAATATAATATATAGAGATATAAATAGATATGAATAATATAATTATGGTCAGATATCTTATCTTTATGGATTGGGTAAAAAAGTGTAAATATCTAAAGAGGAAAATGAATGGTTAAAATAAGAAACACCTTTGGAAAATGAATATGAAAGATCATGCATCTTCTTGTTATATAATGATCTTTATATCAATGCAAAGTATGAAATTCTTCCCGAGTTACATTCTTGACCTAACATGGTATTAGAGCCCACCTGTAAGGCCTCTGGGCGTGAACGCGACGGGCGCCGGGTGAAGTCGCAGTGCATGAGGGCGCGGGCGGGCGTGCGAGTGCACGACGGGCGCGCGATGAACCGAAGTGCGACAAGAGTGCGGAAGTAATGCGACATAAGTGCGACGAAAGGTGCGATGGAAAAATGGCTAAGGCATGAACTATGCGATGGAGTTTTATAGCCCATGGTGCGTGGAGCAAACATGTGGGCAGGCCGACGTGTGAAAAGGCACGCACAGGGGTGTGTTGAAGGCGTTTTGGGGTCGGCTGGAGTGCCACCACCCATAATGCAACTATTGTAAAACGCATATATATGTAAGGCATTCAAACATCATTTGGACATCATTCGAACTCAACACATCTATGCAGAGCAAAGAAGAAGTGTGCACTTTGGGTTGGAGAATGCGCATAGCTTGGAGAGTGCGCAGGACTAATTCTTGGTTGATGGTTGGCAAGGTGTGCCGTATGTTGGGTGATGAACGTGCAGAGTTGTGCAAAGCTTGAGGAGGAGTTCTAGGTGTCTCGGGTGAGCACCCTCCTACCGTGCAAGGTTGGCACAAGTGTTGTAAAGGTAGTTCTATGCCTCGGTTGTAAATTTGGCTAAGTATAGACTTGGAGTTTTGCCAAGTATACTTGATGATTGTATTATTGAAAAACTGATATAATATATTGTCGGGCAGACTCACATTAAGGGGAGTTGCCCCTCCCCTTTATACTTGTTGCAATTGTTGATGTTCTTGTTATAATTGCATGATGATAATGAATGAGTATGGGCTTCATTAAGTATAAAGGATAATTGCATATTTACTTGGTTGCGAAACACAAGCTAAGTAATGTTAATGTGAAAGTAGGCGTAGTCCACGGATGTTAGTATTGGTGAAAAGAAAGCGTTCGGTTGTGCCGCACCTTGCTACAAGCGGTTGGAAGACTACCGCAGGTGTAGGGGCATGACAGGTGGTATCAGAGCTCGAACAGGTTCGGGTGTTGGATGGTGGAGACTAGATCGCAAAGGAAGAAGAAGCTGTTAGAGATGGCAGCCGGGTCTCATGTTGGGTCTAGCCATGAAGCCGAGACTTTATCACTTATGGAAAAGATGCTGTTGAGGATGGAAGCCATGGAGTCTTCTTGGGATACGAGGGAGGACTTGCTCACTAAGGAGCGAGAGGCCAGCTCGAAGCTAAGGGAAGAATTTGATGAGCTCCGAACACAGCATGAGTACATTGATCTTATGTGTACACAACTCGAGATAAGGGTCAAGGAGGTTGAAGAAGCAAGGGATCAGGGTCTTGCAGAGATCGTGAACTTGAAGGAATCTCTTGACAAGGTAAACAAATCTCTTGATGAAGCCAAGGATGAGATCGCGGTGTTGAAGAAGGCCGTGAGGCATAACTCAGGTGGAGGAGTGCCTCATGTGAAGGTCAAGGAACCAGAATCTTATGATGGCACAAGGAATGCAAAAACTCTTGGCAACTTTTTATGGGACATGGAGCAGTACTTGGAATGGTTGAGTCTATCTGATGGTGAGACACAAGTCAAGGTGGCTGCTCAATTCTTAACGAAGGATGCTAAGATGTGGTGGCGAAGGAGGGTGGATCAGATTGTCAATGGCAGTGCTGATGACATCACTTTGTGGGATGACATGAAGAAGGCTTTGTAGACCCATTTCAGTCCTCAGGATGAAACATGGGAAGCAAGGACGAAGATTAAGTACATAAAGCAAACCGGAAGCCTACAAGCATATCAGCGAGAGTTTGCAAGTGCAGCTCTGGAACTTCCCGACATGGCGGAAAGGGACAAGGTGTTCAACTTCATTATTGGGTTGAAGCCTTGGGCACGCAATGAGGTGAAGAGGCAGAAGATTAGGACACTTGAGGAGGCTTTTGCTGCGGTTGATAGGTTGGTGGATCATTATGATGAGACTTCTGATGAGAAAAAGAAGTCCGACAAGCCGAAAGAAAAGAAGAAGGATGATGCTTCGAAATCGGATGATGGTTCGAAGACGAAGAAACCTTTGAAGTGTTGGATATGTGCAGGACCACACATGGTGAAGAATTGTCCCTCTAAACCGAAGGTGGCTGCTATTGCACAATCTGATGGAAAGAATGAAGATGCTTCTGTGGGGATGATGCAGATACTTGGTGCTTCTGCTACTACGGAAGTGGCCTCTAGAAGGGATCCTGAAAGGAACAAGTTGGAGTATGTTCGAATGAAGGTTGGAGGTGCTGATGTGCTCACTATGGTGGATAGTGGGGCTTCTCACAACTTCATGGGCGAAGATACTGCGAGAAGAATTGGGCTGAAATTTGTACCGGCAAAGGCACAAATGAAGACAGTGAATTCTCCTCCTATTGAGATTCTTGGTATAGCTGAGAGGGTGGACACTACACTTGGTGAATGGACCGGGAAGGTGGACTTCACTATAGTGCGGATTGATGACTATGAAGCTGTATTGGGGATGGAATTCATGAAACAATTTGATGCTATGATCGTTCCACATTTGAAGAAGCTCTACATTTATGATGGAAGGGAAGATGTACCCATTGGTGTTCCAACCATTGGTGTGACAAGACCTGATTGTAAATTGGGAGTGATGCAAATGGAGGATAAGGAGAAGGTGAACAAGCGGTTGTCTAGTGTTGAGACAAAGCTTGTGGAGCAGTCATTGGTCATTAGATCACTTTCAGATAGAATCTTGGATTTGAAAAGAAGGCTAGAGTTGGTGGATGATGATGATGATGATGATGAGGTATATGTGAGGCTGGATGTCCAGAGGGAAGACCGGGTTGCTTATCTACAAAGGATGGAGATTGAGGATCCTGACAGATGGATTGAGTTGATTAGTGAGGGAGAGCCTTTAGGCTCTACTCCCTCTACATCTTCTTAGATGGGTGAAGAAGATGGGGCTCATTGTTAGCTGCTCATGGCAGTGAGTCCTTAAACATGTTTGAGCAGGTCTGATTGATGGTGCAGGGATGGCTTGGCATCAAGCATCATGACATGTTGCGGATGAGATGGATGGAGTTTCCATGGACCTGAGCATGGATTTTGGAGGTAGATTCTTGATGAGTCAAGGATGTGGCAAATGTTTGAGGAACAACCAATGATGACATAGGGATGTTCACTCTCATGATTTGGGCATGACAGTTGGATTAGCTACCCAACTAGTTCAGACATGGGGACGCGTAGTGTACAGAGATGTGTTGGCATTGTGTTGGAGTATCATGACAGAGGTTCACATGGGGACACATGATGAGGTCGACACGAGATGTTGCAATGGAGATCCTGGCAGAAAGGTTGATGATCATGGATCGAGATGATATCTGATGGAGAGCATACTGTTGAGGTGCATACCTTGGTATGGTGAGCTTGGTGGCAGTTAGTCACTAAGTCGAGACATGATGGAGATGAGGCTCTACATATGTTGCAGGGATGCTTACCTTGTGTGGGAGGTCAACATCATGGATGATGATCTTGGTGGATGGCTACTGGGATGGTATGTTGTCGAGGACGACAACGATTTTAGGTGGAGGAGAATGTAAGGCCTCCGGGCGTGAACGCGACGGGCGCCGGGTGAAGTTGCAGTGCATGAGGGCGCGGGCGGGCGTGCGAGTGCACGACGGGCGCGCGATGAACCGAAGTGCGATAAGAGTGCGGAAGTAATGTGACATAAGTGCGACGAAAGGTGCGATGGAAAAATGGCTAAGGCATGAACTATGTGATGGAGTTTTATAGCCCATGGTGCGTGGAGCAAACATGTGGGCAGGCCGACGTGTGAAAAGGCACGCACAGGGGTGTGTTGAAGGCGTTTGGGGGTCGGCTGGAGTGCCACCACCCATAATGCAACTATTGTAAAACGCATATATATGTAATGCATTCAAACATCATTTGGACATCATTCGAACTCAACACATCTACGCAGAGCAAAGAAGAAGTGCGCACTTTGGGTTGGAGAATGCGCATAGCTTGGAGAGTGCGCAGGACTGATTCTTGGTTGATGGTTGGCAAGGTGTGCCGTATGTTGGGTGATGAACGTGCAGATTTGTGCAGGGCTTGAGGAGGAGTTCTAGGTGTCTCGGGTGAGCACCCTCCTACCGTGCAAGGTTGGCACAAGTGTTGTAAAGGCAGTTCTATGCCTCGGTTGTAAATTTGGCTAAGTATAGACTTGGAGTTTTGCCAAGTATACTTGATGATTGTATTATTGAAAAACTGATATAATATATTGTCGGGCAGACTCACATTACGGGGAGTTGCCCCTCCCCTTTATACTTGTTGCAATTGTTGATGTTCTTGTTATAATTGCATGATGATAATGAATGAGTATGGGCTTCATTAAGTATAAAGGATAATTGCATATTTACTTGGTTGCGAAACACAAGCTAAGTAATGTTAATGTGAAAGTAGGCGTAGTCCACGGATGTTAGTATTGGTGAAAAGAAAGCGTTCGGTGGTGCCGCACCTTGCTACAAGCGGTTGGAAGACTACCGCAGGTGTAGGGGCGTGACACCACCAATCACCCAAAAACCATTATTCTCATGCCAGGACGTCAAACAATCCATGGGCGTTCGAAAAGGTTCACTGTCTCACTCAAACCTAAAATGGTCCATTTTCATTGTCTGTTTCAGGCTTACTCTCAGACATGTGACCTTGTGGAGCAAGAGTGTGATTTACATGCAGATCTGAGATTGGTCCAAAAAATCACATATATAACGTTGTAGATTCAAAAAAAGAGAATAGCTCAGAAGTTCTAGAAAAAACTACCATCGAAAAAAATTATAAACAATTCTTCTCTTATTAATTTAATTACAAAATATAGATGTTTCCTTCTTTTGGTCTTGTATGTTGTCAAGGGAAGAGTGCACTTTTCCTTGGTTTTCCGGCCATTATTTTTTTTTTATTTGTGTTCCTTTCTTGATTTCCCCATTCCCCGCTATTTATAGGGGAAGCATCTGCGCCTCGTTAGTCCACCAAATAGGGAAAAGTGCACTGCAATGTTCCTGCAGACATAATCAAGCCTTATTTTGGCGACTCCTGCAAGCATATTGCTCAAGAAAAGGCTATGCCTCATAAACGTATGTTGGTGAAGGTAGTTTCCAGTTCCCATCTTTTCTCCATTTGTATATATCCCATTCATCCAACATCGTAGTCATTTCCTTATTATTTACAAGCGATGTGCACAAGTCTTCACTTGCCTCAAGTAGTACTCATTGTAAACAACAGGTCCATTTTTGGAAGACGTCATAGCCTATTATGGATCAAGAAATTTCTAAGATGGTAGGTTAAGAATTTCATCTTAATCATAGATTTTCAAATTCATCAACCAACTCGTCATGCACAAACATTCTTGATCCGAAATTGGACTCCAACTCGTCATGCGCAAACATTCTTGATATGAAATTGGACTTTAAATGATTGAGTAATCTCTTATATTGGGACATATCGGACGCTTTCTCTTCGGACATGTTAAAAAAGTTACATAAACAAAAAGAAATATCCAATATAAAGGCCATAACCTAGGATCTTCGCTCGTCTCCTTTTGATAATGTTGGAATCTAGAATCGCCAAATATGTGAATCACCATCTTAACGTGGACATGATTACTGGATGCATATGGAAATTTACGAAAGTTGTAACATAATTTAAAACAGGCTGCATATGGAAGTTTACCAAGGTTGTAACAGAATCTGAAACTGGCTGAAAAATTTTTTTGCCTCATCAACTTTATCATTTCTTGTAACTTTGAATTTGCAGAGTAGGTAAAATGTAATTGTATAAATTTTAGAGATTTGTCTGTGCTGGAGAATCTAATTTCAACCACCTGTTAAGTGTCAAAACTATCTCTACAAGTGGCTTAGTTTAATTTCACTTAGTCCAGTTTAAGTCTAGCAGTTCTCTGCTCCATTGTTTTGTTCTCTTCAATTTTTGTCCTATCGGGGAGCTTAGCATGCGTGAGACTCCTTGAGAGCAAGCAGAAGAGAAGATAATCTAGTTTGCTTAAGACTTGTGAGAGAGCAGCAAGGTGCCGAAAGAAAGGAAAAAAAAGAGAATAAGCGGACCTGCATAAGACTCTTTGAGAGAGCAGTAAAAATTTGAAGAAACTTGAAAATGTCTGCGAAGAAGCAGCAAAAAAATAACTAGTTCTCAAGAAAAAGGCCTAGATTTAAGACAACTTGTACTGCATCCACAATAACGCATTGGAGAAATTAATCCACTTCGTTAGTAACCCAGCACACAAATTCAGCAGAAGCGTTGGGCATTATAACGCAACAAAAAAGGTTAAGTGTCATGTTAGTGGACAATACTTACACGCTTTCCGGCCTCACGCTCCATCCTAATGATGCACAACGCGTTATATTTACGGCAAAGGTACAAGACAAAACGCTCAAGTTTTTTTATTATTGAAAAGTCAAAACTTCAGGAGTTTTAGGAAAGGTACTCGTGAGTCATTTCAAAATACGTTTGTTTGTTTAATGAACCTTTTGGAAACATATGATTTAAAAACGGAGTAAGCCTATTTTTAAGAAAAAGGGATTTTAAAGAGTTACGAAAGCTTCTTTTTTTTTTGTAAGGAGGTGCATGTAATGTTTCTAAAAGGGCGTTTTTTTGGTAAGGAGGTGCCTGTAATGTTTTTAGAAGGGTACTATATTTTTTAAACGGATTTTTTTAAAAAGAGAATTGGAAAAACACGGCGTTTTATTCTTTTGTTTAAAAGAGGATTTCAAAGATGGAATCCGAAAAAATCGCCACTGTATTTATTTTTTTATTTTTATTTTTAGTTTTTTGGTTGAAAAAGGAGATTTAAAAAAGGGCATTTTTCTAATCAACTCCGACATTGTGATATCTTTGGAAAAGCTTATGTGAAAGTATTGTTCTTGTGAAAATTTGTAGACTCATTTGTTTTTGGAAGAAAAAACATTTTTTATTGCAGTTAGATGAGATGTCTACAGTTTGTTGATCTTGGCGAGTCATATTGAGCTAGCACTCAACAAATGGGAAAAGCCAAGACACTTTCCCCCGATTTCAGAAGCCAAGACAACCAAGGAGGCGTGGAACACCATAGAGAGGCGTTTTGGTGTATGAGGGAGCATTGAAGTTGAAGATGAAAGTGGAACTATAGCATTAGATCTACAACGAGAAAAAAAGTTTGTTGAATCACACTGTACTAAGCTACAAGTGAATGATGTCTTTGATGAAGTTGTAGAAGCAAGAGAGAAGGAGCACATAGATGCTCATGGACCCCACTGTGCACAACCACAAGTGGACGAGAACTTGGTGATTCTAGCAAGAAAGGTTGTTGATGACAATATGATGATTTCAATAATGAAGCTTGCTGATGAAATTTTGGTGATTCCAACAACAAAACCTGTTGATGACAATATGGTGAATCGAGCAACAGAGCTTGCTAATGAAACTTTGGTGAATCTAGCAACAAAGCTTGGTGAGGACAATGAAGCTGCCATTGGAGTAGTCAATGCTATGGTTAATCCAACAAATAATATTGTTGTTGTAAACTTTGATGAAGAATTGTTGGCTAATGATGAATGGTTGTAGGTAATGAAAAAAAAACATCATATTGACATCATGTTATTTGCTAAGACAATGGAAGACGACCTGTTTGTAGTAGCACAAGCTAGTAAAGAACGTGAAGAGACACAGACAAAAACAGAGGAAGAAGCTAAGAAGGAAGCCCACAAAGAGAAAATAGAGATAGAGGAAGAAGAAGAGAAAGAAGTGCAACAAGGGAAAGCTCTCATTACAGAGCAGAAGGAACATAACCAATGTGGTTATGTAAACATTTTTAATTCTAACATTGATTTCCACTATGCAGGTACACAAAACGATTATGAAGAACAATTAAATTTACTTGAAGCATGGCGTGCACTACCGTGCCTTGATAAAGTTTGCATAGATGTTGTAGAAATGTATGTTGATGAAAACATGCATGATGAGCACATAAATGAATTTTTCAGGTTTTGGAGTTGTGCAGAAATATTATTTTATTATAATGTTATGTTACAATAGATTGGTGATGAAAAGAATACTACAGAAGATAATATGTGGTAACAACCCACATACGATTTGTCTTTTGAAGAAGGTCATCACATGCTTAGACAACATGGAAGAATGGAAGACTTGCACCAGCAAATGAAGAAACCGTGGCTTGAAGAATACAACAAGAAGAAAATTCAGAAACAATTTAGAGGCTACATAATATGGAAGAAGAGAATAAGAAAAGTAATTTATTTTTAAATTGTAAGCATAACTGAGACATAGACCAACAAAGAATCTTAATTGGATTTTTATGTGGTTGTAATTAAGTGGGAGTGTTGGAGAATCTAATTCCAACCCCCTGTTAGGTGTCAAAATTGTCCCTACAAATTTCCTAGTTCAATTTCACTTAGTATAGTTTAAGTCGAGTTTCACTCAACTCATTTATTACTAATGTTTCCAATGTAATCTTATTTAATTGATTTGTAATACTGATAAGAACGGTTCTTTGCTCCATCATTTTGTTCTCTTCAATTTTTGTCAGTCTGCAGCTTTAGTCGTTCCATCAGTCGCTCCATTGCCAAACCAATTAGCATAGTAAAGACACATGGTAGTGCGAACACTTCTGATAAGATTTTCTATTGTTCACTTGAGTTATTATCTCTAGATATTTCACATATCCCTTTTCCAAGATCACATGAAGCTTCAAGGATGGTCATAGGTGGCACTTCCTACACCACTATATTTAGATGTGTATAGCAATCTCTCAGCTTATAATTTGATCCATAAGACCACGCAAAATATCTCCCTACACCTTAACATGATATTGTATCCCTTTCACACCGATGTCAGTAATTTCATCCAAGGATCTACCCATTGGATTTGCAGTCCCTTCTTCACAACGTGTATCATATGCAGCAAAAAAAGATGTCACGGACTTCCTTGTTGAGTGTAACTAGACACTAGCTTTTCATACATTTTGACATAATAAAAGTATATGAATTGTTGAAGTTATTCCTTCATTCTATTATAGTTATTACCGTCAAATAATCTTTAATTTGTCACTGTCGATGGTCCCCTAGAATAGTAGCAACTAATTCCATTAGTATGCACATACGATTCTTATGAAGAAAATCATTGAAATCTTTTTGTTTTCTTGTTTCCTGAGCACGTAATGTATCTTTCAACATTGTACCTAAATAAAATACGCATATAGCTATATAGATATATCCGTAGCTTTTTTTGGCGTGTGCTCCACCTTGATGACCAACATAAGTAAAAAGAGATCTTGAATGCTTCAATGAAACCTCTAAGGTACCCTTTCCAGTTGGCAACATTTCAATCAACTTTGTTTTGATATCTACCGTGAAACCTCCCACAATAGGCCCTTGAGTGACTGCCGTTTTTTAGACGTGTGATTTTTGTTCAATATAGTATCCCCACTCTACCCGAGAGTTATTGGAAATGGCCTTTCCCCAACTTGTGCAACAATATTGCTACTGTAGGAATTTCACACCTATAGATAAAACTGATATATGCAATGTACTAAAGAATAATACTTGATCTAGTTCTACCAAACATTAAGTGGAAGCATAATCAATTTCATGAGAAACATCAAGCATAAAAACATATAACTGATCGAGAGAAATAATCAATTATAATACAAGATATATCACTGGGGAAAAAACAAACATCAAACCCCTATCTGTATTATCAATCAAGTTTAAATCCTCTTCTGTTTACAAAAAGAATCAACTCAAGAGCTATCATGTACTCTCTGCAATCAAAAGATGAAGATCATAGACTACCTAGGCCTCAATATATAGGCCACAAGTCCTCCAATCTCCTATATTATGTATTTCTCTTGGAAATAGATCCTTCTCCATGCAAGGAATATTTACTAGAGATATCCAAGTATCTGATAGTACACTGTCCCTCATCTGATCTCAACTGGGTCTCTGTTTGAACTGACATGCATCATTAATCCATGAGGGAATGCTTAGTTATCTGAAATAACAGTTGTCACATGCATGCAAACATTAACAAACTATATCACATTAATTTAACAACGTGTTAAATTAATCTAAGTAGACTTGACTAAGTAAAACTAAGTCAATTGATCCTCTCATTATAGAACTCATACTTGATTCCTCAATCAATGGGACAACTAATTGCATGTTCTCACAAAGACTTCAAGTTTAATTTTCCATAATTAATTAACTCATGGATGTTAATTAATTAATATTTTAAACTGCTGTTAAGACCAAATTCGTTTTTACTTCCAATAGTTAGACCAGGGATTGCTAAAAATAGGAAGGGACCTAGAAATGTTGTTTTTAGAAGATTCTATTTTTAGCAGTTTCACCTCTCACCCAAGGTGGCCAAAATGCTCATTGGCCAAACTGCTATTTTTAGAAGTGCTATTTTTAGGAGTTTTATTTTTAGCACATTCTAAATTCAGCATTTCTTGTTGCACACTTTTCAATAGTTACTAGATATTGATCTTTCATCCATCATTATTAGTGAGGGCTTTCCTTGATCCCCATTTTTACCACCACTATAGATTTTAAATGCCTTTGCAACCCACATAGTTTTTTGTGTAGTTTGACCTTTTGCAACAACAAGTTTCCTTGGTGAATCAGGTTCATTGGATGATTTTCTAGTGAGGCCATACGATGGGGCATTGGGCAAGGAAGTAAATGAAACCAGATTGGTTTTCTATTCAAGAGAGCATGTGGGAGGTAACCCGATGGATTGAGTGAATATATCCACAAACTATAAGAGGAGTGGAGCTATGACATAGGGTACCGGGTTGGTAAGGTTTTCTGGTTTGAAATGGAAAAGCAAATACAAATAGACGCATTAGTTTAAAATGAGTTTCATAATGGGATTTGTGCTATTAGAAGGATTGGTTGATTTGAGAGACAAGGATGTGAGAACATAGGTGTGGCCTTCATGCTGCAAGTGGTATTTGTTATATTTAGCATGATAAACAATGTGTAGAGACAATTGGTATGGAATGCCTAGTAACAAATTGACACAATCAAAAGGAGGAACATCACAAACCATACTATCATGGAAAGGGCCTCTAGCAAGGATAATAATACAATGCCTTCTTTTTGGTTTCAGTTGAGATGATATTTTTTTGGGTGTGGAGTGTTGGGAAGGGTAAAGTGTGGAACGAAGTCCTCTGCCACAAGGTCATTTTGACTCCAATTTTTAGGGATAAGAGTCACCAATTCATGTTTGATTTGATAGTTATGGATAAACAAAGGCACAGTGGCAGTGCTAGATTCATTACTAGTCACGAGGATGAGAGGGGTCCACCTTAGTAGGATTTTTGAGAAAAACAACTACAAGTGGGGTAGTTGAATTTGATTGATGTACCTATGTAAAAGGATTCTTTTTGGAGAGAATATTCTAAAGAGCTTCAAAATTTGTAGAAGCATGTGAGTTGGTTTTATGAAATGTACACCATGGGGTGTTCTAAGGTGTAGGGGATGAGGAAAGGCCAACATTATAAGGGTCAATAGGAGACAAACCATTCTTGGTTTGAGGAGATCAAATTTGAGGAACAAATTTACCTTCCACAATAAAGGCCTGAATAAAGGCCTTGTTCAAGGAAGTAATATCAAACAATTTAAATTCTCAACAAAAGACTATTAGTAAGCCATAATTAAATTTCATAATTAGTACCTCTTATAAATTAGACATATGGAGTTGAATGAAAAACTTGTTGAAGACATCAATTTAATCTTCTACTGATTGATTGAGTAGTTTCCATAGCTACAACCATTTGTTAAGGATATTATAGAGATATCCTAGGGGATACAAGTGTTCCCTTAAGGGCTAGCAGACTTCATCCCCTGATATTGTGTGTAGATATGATCTCTGCTTTCTATCCAAGCTCAATGACTAAGAATATATTCTTCAGTTGAGTATCCCAACATGCTTATGCCGGGTCCTCCAACTATAGATTGGTGATTTAAAGACTCATGTCCAATTCCATCACCAAACATGTTTTAAATAGGTGGAAATACCATGGAGCCATGAATCGATAGCCTTTCCATTCATTTGGCTGAACAATTTGGAAAATTGAAAGCATGTATCTAGCTACATTTTACTTAGAGGGAAACTTTTTTGTTGTGACATAATTAGATTTTGTAGATCCGTGGATAAATCATGGATTAGTGAGTCCTTAGTTGAGAGTTCTATTTTCGTTGCCACAACACCCTCCAAATTTTTCCTACGTTCAAATTTCAGAACCTCCTTATGATCCTGCCATCAAGATTTTACCTCCATGCACATACATCTTGTTTAACTTTACAAGTATACCATTAGGGATCCTATGTTTTAATGCACTTCCTTTCATATGCCCAACTCTTGATGTCTTCACAAGCCAACACATACCTTGGTGATTGCGTAGTCTCTAGCAAAAATATTGCATAGTCCCTAGAGACATGACTATGCAATTCTTTCCAACAATAATTGGATGGTTTCCTATGACAGACACTGCACAACCCTTTCTCACAGTCACTACTCAATCCTTTCTCATTGCCCATTGTGACTATGCAATTCTCCAATCATTGCACGGTTATAAGTGAAATTGTAAGGGAATCCTCTATAGATAGTGATTGTGCACTCTCTGTTGATAGTAAGAGTGCATTTCCTCAAGTCATCAGTGTCACACCTCTTAGTGGCAGTCAATTCACTCTTAACTCCTAGTTTCCTAACATGCACTAAGTTCCCTAATAGATCTTAACCCTAATTGCATGTTTTCTCCCCCTATATAAAGAGTCTATTACTAAGCTCATTCTCACAACCATATTTTTCTTTTGAGCTATGTGCACTTTCAAAGTACAAGGAGAATTTTCACACTCATGGTTGCAAATGCCCAATATCCTAGGTGAGTTTCTCAACTGTCATTATTTTCTTTTGCAAGTGTCACTTTTGCTTTCTTTTTCCCTTGAAGTGTCACCTTTTCATTTTTTCATCCTTGCATATGTTGCTTTTGTTTTCTTTGTTTTCACATGTGTCGATTTCACTCATGCATGTGTCACTTTTACTTGTTTTCACATATCCTAACAGTACCATGGCAGACCTTTTAGAGGCAAAATCAACAAACTTGCTTGCACTACTTGAAGTTATTTATCATTATAACATGCGTTCAACACATTCAAATGGAATAACACATCTTTTAGTTGCAGTCGACACTTGCGTTGTAAAGGTACATCTTAATTAAGTGTCACACTTGGAGATAAGTGTCACTTTAATGTCATTTTGTTGTATTCATGTTGGTCTTGGTTAATGTGTATCTTATTTCTATGTGCACATGTGCATGTGTGTGTGTGAGATCATGTTCAAGACCTGTTACATGGTTTTACTCTCTTGTCCCATTGATTGCATACTTTGAAAATTATGGATTCCTTTACTTTCCCCACCTCTTGTACAACTCATCTTCTCGTTCAACTTATAGCCAATTGATGAGAGCATTATGCATTCCTATGACTATGTGATGAGACCCTTACCTCCTAGAGATGCATAATGGAACCATCTAAAGTAAAACATCCTTCAATATGCATTGATCGAATTCAAAGCATAATCACTCAATGTTTCTACTTACACATTATCACTTTGCAAGCTTGGACCAACCCTTCCTTAGATTACACGTTGTTGTTCTCGTTCAACTTATAGGCAATTGATGAGAGCATTGTGCATTCCTATGACTATGTGATGAGACACTTACCTTCTAGAGATGTATAATGGACCCATATAAAGTAAAACATCCTTCAATACACATTGAGAAAATTCAAAGCATAATCACTCAATGTTTCTACTTACAAATTATCACTTTGCAAGCTTGGACCAACCCTTCCTTACATTACACATTGTTGATTCTTAGTGGATAGTACGACCACTTTTGGATCCCTATAGTTCTCAAATGCACAACCCTTGGAGGCTCCTTAGCCATTGTACACTTTATAGATATAGTGCCCAAGCTTGTCTCCCTTCTCTCCTTACCTTTCCCACTATGCAATAGATGGACTAACCTTGCCTTGCACACTATTAGTGGGTAGTAGGGCCATCCTTCAACCCTTGTAGTGCTTAAATATGTTATCCATTTAAGCTTCTCCTCAAGCACTACGTATTGTACATTCTCAGTGAGCAAGCCTACAATCTCTTTCCCCAAGACCTGTATAATCAGCTAAGTTTTCCTCCTCTTTCCTTTCCACTATACACTGCACACTCATAATGTCTAGTCCATCACTCCATGTATCCTGATCCTGCGCACTACACCGAAGAAGACCTCCCTCTTAGCTCTTGTGTAGTATCACATCACAGTAAACATTTGCATAAGATAAAATAGGTGATTTTGTGAATAATATTGCCTTGTCATGAGTTAACTTCATTTGCAAGCTCTATCATCTTGTCATGGAAACATGATGATCAAGAAGGTCAACAAGAAGATGTTACAAGAAGGACACTTTTGGGGATGAGACATAAAGATGCTATCCTGTAGGAGTATAGGAATCTTGGACCATGAAAAAGAGATGGAAACATGTGATGACATAGAAAGTTACAATACGTATTCAAATACTTTGGAGAGTGAATATTAAGTACAAGTTAGATCTATCATGAAGAATTGAAGATATAGCAACAAATAGATGAACTTGACATTGATGCATTACAATTATTTCCTATGTTACATTTGCCAAATTATGGCTTCTCAAAGTGTCATCACAAAAGTGTTTTGTTGTCCATGTATTTTGCCACAATTTTTGGAAAGTAATTTTGTATTTCTAAAGAAATGAAAATATGTAAAATGTATGGAAGTGGAAGGGTCACACATGCAATGTGAAAAGTCACTAGCTACTCCTAGAATCATGTAGGATCTCAAAGGACACATAGAAGCTCAAAATTCATATGTCATAGGAGGCCTCAAGAGTCATGAGGGAGGTCAAGAGTCACAAGGGAGGTAACGAGTTACCTCATTTGTTATAAATATACCCTCATATCTTAAGAAAGAGACTTTTCACCTTAGCTTCTCTAACTTCTAAGCATAGGAAAAGATCATCCTTTAGAGAACCAAGAGGAGGCTTAATGTTCCACTATTGGGGCTAGTGTTGCATCATTTTAATTGTGTATTTTGGAATTCACTTAATATTTGAGGCTCTTAGAGTCAACAAACTTTCATGAATGTATTCTAGATTTTGTTAGATTATACTTTAATTGTTTGTAGTACATGTTTCTATTGATATATACTAGAGAAAATGAACTATTTCGTTGGATTTAATATACATCTTAATGAATGTGATTTATTACTATGTGAAATATTTCATAGGTTAACTAAAAATTCTTTCTATGCTCCTAATCTAGGTGGATATTGGTGTCCACCCACCAAGTCCACTTGGACCCCCACCATTGTTTCTTTCATCTTTTCAGTTTCCTTAATTGTAGCACAATTTACTATTTTTAGCAGTTTTTTGGGTCCTGAACTTCCGAAGCAGTTTTGAGGCTCTAAACGATGTTTTTTGGGAAAACTAAGAGAAAAATGGGTCAATGGATCTTTCCCAAAGTTGTAGTTCTTGAATAGATCTTTCTAACAAGATATTGTACGTGTCAAACAGAGATCATATGCCAAAGTTACGACCCCGGGAAGTTGATGTGCCAATTTACCCAAATGGGGCCCATAGTTTGGCGTTTCATCTTCTAGGGTTAGGTTTTTCGATGTTTAGGGTTTTCCCATGTTTCTCAACAATAAATAGGCCTTTGAGCCTCATTGTAACACAGTTCAGAGGCATGTAGTTGCCACATCTCTTCTTAGAGATAAGCTACCATTGCCCTAGCTGGTTTATTTCCATTATTGTTTTTAAGCATATTTCAGTATTTTACATTAATGAAATGAAGTATTATTTCCGTTACATCTCTGTGTTTATGATTATCTCTGTAATTTATTGCATTCCTATTTAAATTTGGATCAGTGGTATCAGAGCGGGCTGCTTTTTCTCTATTTTTCTTTGCATGTCCCTAATGAAGTCAGGATATAAGGAGTTAGGGCTTGAACTGGTTGAACCTTTGCAAGACCAACCTCACAAATCCTGACGGCCTCCCATGGTGGGTGAGAAGAAAGACGAGGGTGCAAGAGATCTTATCAAAATCTTGCTCGAAGAAGCCCTCGAGCGAAAAAGGAATGCGATGATGGATAGCTTTTGCTAGATCCTTCAGCGACTACCTAAAGGCGATGCATCGGCTTCCAGCAACTACTATGGATATGCCACGCCCTTTAAGCTACAAGTTAATTTTGAAATCCCCATATTCACGGGTCAGATAGACACAGATGTTGTAGATAAATGGTTAAATCTACTAGAGGGTTATTTTTCTATTCATGATTTTTCGAGTCGGGAAAAGATTGTTTTCACTCTTCTCAAAGCAACCCCCCACGTCAAGGACTGGTGGGAAACATACTACGAGTAGAAGGATGAAGATACTAGCTCACTATTTTCAGCCGCACCCGCCTGGAATTCATTCCAGGATGCCATCAAGGAGTAGTACTACCCTGTCGGAAGCTATGAGGATCAATACATAAAGTTGACCATGCTGCGACAGGGAAGGGACCAAGACATGCCAGAGTTTACCAATATTTTCCATACCCTTCGCACAAAGTTGGGTATCAACGATTCAGAGTAGCATTTGATACTCAAATACCGTGGCTGCCTTCACAAGTACATCCAGGAAGAAATAGAATTCCTGAACATCTCCTCGCTTGGTACGACAAACTGATATGTCGTCAAGGTCGAGAAAAAGTTTAAACAAAAGAAGCGAGACTTTGGATCTGCGAATCCGAATCAAGTGAAAGGTGCCCCCAAACCGCATAACAAAGGACAAATCCAAGGTGGGGAGGCCTAAGACAACCCACCAAAGCTACAAGCAAAGAACAGTATCACGAAGTTGAAAAAGGACACGAGAAAATGGTGTGAGTTCCATAAGAGCTCCACTCATAACACGAGTGAGTGTCGGGCCAAGCAGTCACTAGTGGATGAGCTAAAGGTTTCAAAATCAGATGCATGTTTTAAATCTGAGTCAAAACCCAACAAGGGGAATGCCAATGGGAAGCAGATTATCGATGTTGAGCCCAACACCACCATTGCCACCACGAAGATCTAGAAAGAGGAACCCAAAGATCCAGAGGAGGAGGAGCATCTCTTCCACTCGTAGATGTGGGTAAAGGGATCCTCGCTACAGTTCATTATCGATAGTGGCAGGCAAAAAACCTCATTTTGGCAGAGGTCGTGAAGTTGGGCTTACCGACCATAACACATCCATAACTGTACACCATCGGGTGGCTTCACCAAGGACGGGATCTTCGCGTGAGCCAATAGTGTCGCCTTCAATACAACATCAAGCCCTTCACGAATGAGGTATTATGTGACATTGCTCCCCTTGAAATTTGTGATGTACTATTAGGAAAACCATACTTGTGGAAGCGACATGCTGTGTATAAATCAAGGCCTCGTGCTGTTATTATTACTTTGGGAAATAAGTTGTATAGTATACCAGAGGTAGCACCACCTACTGCCATCTCTTTGGTTACTGCAAAACAATGCAATAAGCTCATTTCCAAAACCGGGAAATTTTTTTTCCTGATGATATGCCCTCAGGGAAAGAAGATGACGGTGGCCACAACCTCCAGACAGGGCCCCTCCACACGACAACTATAGATGTATAAGGTCGTGGAGGAGTACGAGGACATCTTCACTTCCGCTGTGGGGGTTCCTCTGCACTGTTAGGTCAAGCGCTCAATCGATCTGACCCCAGGTGTGCCACTGCCTAATGGACCAATCTATCGGCGCTCCGTTCTAGAGAACGACGAAATCAAGAGGTAGATTCAGGAGCTGCTGTAGAAAGGTCACATCCATCTAAGTTCATCACCTTGTGGAAGCCTGATCATGTTGGTACAAAAGAAGGATGGGACTTGGAGACTCTGTATTGACTATCGGGCACTGAACAAGATCACTGTCCGTAATAAGTACCCAATCCCACATATTGATGACCTCCTGGACCAATTGATGGGGGCAAAATATTTCAGCAAGATCGATTTGAAGTCAATATATCACCAGGTACCAATCGAACCCTCCGATGTGTGGAAGCCTACCTTCAAAGCCAAGGAGGGCCTTTTCGAATGGTTGGTTATGCCTTTTGGATTGATGAATGCTCCTACAACCTTCATGAGGCTAATGGATGACATCTTGCAGCCATTCACCAACTCATTTGTAGTGGTATACTTGGATGACATCTTGATCTTTAGCCAGAGCTGGGAAGAGCACCTCCACCACATCCAACAAGTTATCGAAACACTGCAGCAACACAAGTTATGTGCCAATTTAGAGAAATTCACTTTTGGCATGACCCAGGTTTAGTATCTAGGATACATCATTGATGAAGATTGGGTGCATGTAGATCCAGTCAAGATCCAAGTCATTCAGGATTGGCCTTCTCCAACCACTCTAACAGAGCTCCATAGCTTTCTAGGTCTTGCCAACTTCTACTGCAGGTTTTTGTTGGGATTTTCTCATATCACTTGGCCCTTGAGTCAAGTCACCAGGGGAGGAGTGAAAGAAAAATTCTTTTAGTCTGAATCTCAACAGAAGGTATTCATAGAGTTGAAATATCACCTATACTCAGCACCATTGCTCACATTGCTAGACTTGCAACAACCATTTGAGGTCGAGACAAATTCCTCTGACTATGCTATTGGGGCAGTCCTTACTGAACATAGACATCTAGTGGCATATCAAAGTGAGACACTTTCAGACACAGTCTGAAAGTATCCCACTTATGACAAAGAGGTGTATTCCATTGTGCAGGCCTACTGACAATGGAAAAATTACATTTTGGGGAAGGAAACGGTCATCCACACAGACCACCGACCCCTGTAGTTCATACAGACCCAAGGGAAATCTTCGAATGATCGCCATCAAAAGTGGTCCACATACCTGCAACAGTTCCATTTGAATATCAAGTATAAGAAGGGAAGCACCAATAATGTTGCAGATTGCCTCAGTCAGCCACCGATCATGGCATTAACCACCGTGCTCAACTCTTGTGGGCACGAGACTTTTGATTGGCCACTTCTATACAAAAGCGACCCAGAATTCGGCCACACATACCAGACAGTCTTGGAGGGGTAGCATGTTCTAGATTTTCACCTCCAAGATGCCCTGTTATGCCACCTGGGTCACCTTTTTGTTCCTTCAAGCGAGCATGCCAAGATGGTTTGGGAAGCACACTACAATTGGGCTGCTAGGCATTTCAGGGTCGAGAAAACAGTGGCAGTACTATAGAAGTATTTCTATTGGCTGAATCTTCGACAGGATGTCAAGAAGTACATAAGATCATGCACTACCTATGCCATTGCCAAACCAACAGTCAAGAATCAAGGCCTCTATACCCTGCTACCTACCCCTAGTCGACCTTGGGAATCCATTTCCATGGATTACATGTCAGGCCTTCCTTCCACGAAGCATGGAAATGACTATTTTGTTTTTGGTCGTCGATAGGTTCTCGAAGATGGCTATTATGGCGGCCTGCAAGAAGAATATCACAGTAGAAGCCACAGCTAAACTCTTCTTTGAACGAGGGTGGGTACACTTTGGGATCCCATAGTCTATCATCTCAGATCAGGACAGCAGGTTCCTTAGTACATTTTGGTCCAGTCTCTGGTAGATGCTGGACACCAAACTCACTATGTCCACACCCTGCCATCCTCAAACTGATGGCCAAACAGAGGTTGTCAATAGGATTATTGTACACATTCTGTGCATGTACAACTCAAATCATCCACACACATGGGACAAGAGCCTCCCCTATTTCAACCCAGCTATAACTGGGCTCTCCACAGCCTGGCTGGCCACAACCCTTTTCAGGTGGGCATGGGATTCCAGCCACTATGTCCTATTAATGTGGCCATGCCATTTGCAGCTACTCACACAAATTCGGCTCATGTCGAGTCCGAAACAGATAAGGAAAACAACTTCATTGAGCACATCCAACATATTCGCCAACAAGTCCATCAAATTCTGGATAAATCAAATGCCAAGTACAAGTAGTGACATGATCAACATTGGGTGCTGCACAAGTTTCAGGTTGGCGACAAAGTTTGGTTGCATTTGCAAAGGGAATGCCTTACTGGAGCCTATTGGAAACTCAGACCACTCCAAAATGGTCCACACATGATTACCAAGGCTGTGGGAGACAATGCATTTGAGATCAATGTTTCTCCCATTCCTGAGCCTCCACCCAGCGTTCAATGTGGACCGCCTTTGGCCATACCTTCCACCATTACTAGGCACATACGACATTGCAGAGTAACTCACGCCCATAAAGTTAAATCCAGATTGCATGGAACAAGCTGCAACTGATCAGATCGTGGACACACAGATCAAGCACACTCACCAGAATAATACCAACTGTATCGAGTTGTCAAAGTAGGCCAACTCCTTCACCAGGGCAAGTGGCTCACCAGGGACCAAGTTCAACAGAAGTTTCCTCATCTCATGGAGGAACTCAATGCAATGGGGACCATTGCTTCCTAAGGGGGGAGGAATGATCCAGGTGGATATCGGTGGCCACCAACCAAGTCCACTTGGACCCCCACCACTGTTTCTTTCATCTTTTCAGTTTCCTTAATTGTAGCACAATTTACTATTTTTAGCAGTTTTTCAGGTCTTGAAATTCCAGAGCCGTTTTGAGGCCCTAAACGACGTTTTTTGGGAAAACTAGGAGCAACATGGGTCCATGGACTGATGTTCCTCTTCCCAAAATTGTAATTCTCGGATGGATCTTTCTAACGAGATATTGTACGCGTCAAACAGAGATCATATGCCAAAGTTACAACCCTGGGAAGTTGATGTACCAATTTACCCAAACGGGGCCCACAGTTTGGCGTTTCATCTTATAGGGTTAGGTTTTTGGATGTTTAGGGTTTTCCCATGTTTTTCAACAATAAATAGGCCTCTGAGCCTCATTGTAACACATTTCAGAGCCATGTAGCTACCACATCTCTTCTTAGATATAAGCTACCATCGTCGTAGCTGGTTTATTACCATTGTTGTTTGTAAGCATATTTTAGTATTTTACATAAATGAAATGAAGTATTATTTCCACTGCATCTCGGTGTTTATGGTTATCTCTGTAATTTATTGCGTTCCTGTTTAAATCTAGATCAGCTCCCATGTGTCTTTACTAGAATAGTACTATTAATTTTCTCTTTTAGGCTCACACTTTCTACTATTTTTATGGAAGAAGCTTATATTCATTGCAATTGTATGCATCACAATGTCAACTTACTTGCTTATCTAATTTTTTTTGTATAATATCTTCTATTGATAATTGCAACCGAGGCAAATGTATAAGGAAAATGGTGATCAGGCCAAATTATCAGATGGGGCTCCTATCCCAAACAGTGTGAGGTCTAGTTGGGACTTCATAGTAGCAATACTCCCTACTGTTGGCACTATTTAACATTGTCAAAATATTTGGTGCTAGAAGGAGGGATAGATGGAAATTTGGGCCCATTGAGTCCATTTTGAATCTTCATCTAGAAATGGGTCATCCCCAAACCATAATATAGGGATGTTTTTCCAAAGAACTTTATTTTACCATCCCTACGAAAATTATTCATAACTTGTCTCAATTCAAATTTGATGGCGATGGTGAACTAACTATCCTTGGACATATGAGTCAATTATTTCATTTTTGTCTTTCTAATGGAATTCATCGTAAGGATGTTCAGGGAAAGTTGTTCTTAATCACACTTGAAGGTCATGTCAAGTGCTGGTGTCATATATTACAAGTCGCTTCTATTCATTCATTTTACCATCTTGTTAGTGAGATTTGTGAAGCTTTTGAAAGATATGATTATCAAGATGTATATAAAAGGATCAATCATCTTAGAATATAACTTGATGAATAATTAGAGGATTTTCCTAATCGTTTTCTTCACATTTTCTATGAATTTTTCAAGGAAGATGTTTATTGGGATTTCATGAGTGAGAAGTTTCAGTGTTCGATATTGATCTCCTTGAAACAATTTGAATTTAAATCCTTAGTTTATTTTTCTTTCCTAACTTATATTTATCATGTTGCACATCAAATCCTAGAGGAGGAAATTGATACCCTTTTTGTCCCTCCTCCTCTATTTTCATTACCAAAACAAGGTAGTCTCTAGTGTTGTTGTTGAAGTTGGAAATTCCAAAATCAAATTGTTGATCCAGTTATCCCATCTTTACACCCTTCTGATAAAGATTCTATCGAGGAAAACTTTGAATGTTCTCGTAATCACATGGATCCTAGTGTGAAGGTTGATCCCTTGATTTCTTAAGGTGACATTAACATGCATAATTTAAATATTGAATCGGATTTGATTGAATGTAGAGTTTCTTCGAGGGATACATTTCATTGTCTATCATTTACACCTTATGACCCTATGTACCTTGATTCTCTTAATCAATCCTCCCCACTAGTAATTTCTCTTATTAATCTTGATTTTGAATATATTTGTCCAAGTAAGGCTATCACATCTCATCGGTAAAGGAGCAAAAGAGTCAAGACACATTCCATATTTCTTCCCTCCTTCAAATTCTTTCTGTCAAGGGGATGTTTCTATATTATTGGTTGATCAATGATATTTTGACCTTGGTAATTAGTTGAATGGAACTAAAGTTCTTAACCGAGATAAAGGCTTTGAAAACCATCACCTTGACACCAATGACTCTACTAATCTATGTGGAAATTAATTCTAAAGTACATTGGATGATCTATTTTTTTCGCAAGAAGAATTGAATTTGCAAAGTTTTGATCTAGAACTTAATGTCATCATAAAAGAGTTTCTTATGGGAATTTCTTCTTCAAATAACCATCCCCCGTGTTTAGTTGTGTGTAATGAATCAACTGATATATTATGTTCTTCTAATCCACATTCTGATGAATTAGACCTCAAGCGCACACAAGGAGGTAAGGCCACCCTTGATGAAGAAGATGATGTGGTAATCATTGAACATCTTTCTTACAATTTGGGTAATCTATTTGGTGATGTTGAAACACCTAATGAAATTTTGATTCCAATAGCTATTGTTTGATTAACATTGATCATGTTAAAATAATTGATGGCAGTTGTTTAGAGGCCAATGCTTATCTAACCATGCCCTCAAAATTTAAGCATTCAACATCTGAAAGTTTAGGGATTCTTCCGAAAGTTGAGTCACTTTAGCTCCTGTTGATTATTATCTTAGTTTCTCGCATTCTTTGTGAGGTCCTTAAACTGGATTATATTTAGATCTTCACGCATAATTATTTTATCAACATTATTTCACTAGATGTAAGATCACTCTTAATCAAGATAAAGTTTCTAATCAAGTGAAAATTTCTTGTTTCTTTAAGTCTTATTCATGCAAATCCATTCTATCAAATATAGGGGCATAATTCATGTCTTCCATGGATGTAGACATTTTTGAAGCTTATCATCCTAATTATCAACACAAAGGTTAAAATCAGCTCAAATATTTATTCCTGCCAAATTCTTCTACGAATGATCAATTCCTTATCTATCTAGTATATGTTATTAAGTTAGTCATATTTCTAGCACAATCAATCGTCTTGAGTTTCATTTAATGCTTCAATCATCTGGCGAAGCAAAACACTTTAGCTACAAAACTAACTTCTCATGTTCATATGAATGTTGGATTTGATTTAACCCATGCTTCTAATCATTTTTTCAATTGGTATTCTAATTGTTTTCTCGATTCATGATGCAAACAATTATTTATAATTCCCCAATCTTTCATATTGATGGTATGGTATATAATCAAATACAAAGGGAAACAATATAAAATCGAGAATCATATATGTCAATGCACCAATATAATCATAACACTAGTTATAACAATTATCACACAATCAATCATTTTCCCACTAGTGTATCTAATGATAGTTTTTTTACATTGACTGCTCTTATTAAACCGATTAATATTTATGATTCATCATCTAAGTTTTCATATACCCATTAAGATGTTGAGGCACTTCAACTTTTGTTGATGGTCATGTCAAGTCTTGACTATCTTGATAAGGTTTGTGAACAAGGTCAACTTATGTTTTCTTTGGAAGATTCTCCCCATGAATCAAGTACATTGATTAAAAGTTCTTTCTTCCAAGAATTTCGTGGTTTTCAAAATGGTTTTTTCAAATACCATGTTCAAATCTATGATTAGCTAGAAGAATATTACTTGGCAAGCTCCATTGCAAAGAGTAATTTCCGATCGTATGTAATGTTTTCTAAGAACAAAAAATGTAGACAGATGTACATTCACAAGAAACCTTCAAGTTTTATATGATTATTGTTCTAATTAACAAGGTAAAGTTGCATAATGATTAAAGCAAGTTGTTATAGTTCATTTCTCTTCTTGCAGACATGACCTACATCTTTATGTGCAAGTGATTCGGGAAAATATTTTTATTATTGGATATTATTTTATGTTGTTGAAATTTTATATATTTTTCCTTGCAGGTTGGTAACAACTATAATGGTTCATAGGAAACATAATTTGACATAACATTGGCCTTCTAGTTTAGATAGATTAAGGGTTAGGTTTAGTTATGTTTTTATGTTTATTTTCATTCTAGTTACTTATACAATGCATTACAATACTTTTCGTAGATTCCAATTTTCATTTGAGTTTTGTTCTTTGGATTCCTTTTACTAATATTTACTTTGATTTATTATTTTCAATCTATTATGTTATGTCCCTTTATTTTGTGTCTTTGGTTGTCTTTTTCTGTAGTGAGACAATGTATTAGAGTCGTCGTGCTTGGATCTATGGTAATGTGGAAAAAGTCAAAAGCGAAAATGTGAAATCTAACAATGATTTTTCAATCTTTAATTCTCTTCCTCGTTTGGGCCTAAATATCTTTTAAGGTCAATGATGTACATATGGAAAATGTGTTTCATCCTAAGTGAAAGCTTTAGTAGATCTATGATGCCCGTATCTATCATAGGATATTTTTTCCTTGAATCAAACATTTTTTTTATTGGTTTTACCTATCGTCTCAGTCAAGTAGAGAAGTGAAATGAGGATAACCATAAGCAAGCATACTAATTTTAGAGGTATATATATATATATAAGAGTCTTTGAAAAATAAGGAACAACCACTCTTTCTCGTTAAATAATTTGGATAGCTTTTTCACCCTTGCCGAAATAAATGCCTATGAAATGTCAATAAGAATAAAGTGATAAAATAAATAAAGGGTGAAATAAGAGAAAGGATTCTTATGCAGAGAGGTGAAGCAAGCGAGTTTTCTAGGGTAGTGAACAGGCCCCCTGGCAGCGAGGAAATTCTTATGATTCCATGAAGTGACTCTGTTGGGGCATTGAACAGACATTTTGGAAATTAAGAAACAATGAAGATGACAATAAAACTCTGAACATATTGAAGCTCATGGAATTTAAATATTCCTACTCCCTAATCAAAACCACTAAAGTTTGGCCAATCTTGTGAAATGTGTTAATTGGACAAGGGGAATAGACGAGACTACATCTATAACAGGGCTATATAAAGAAGCTAGGGTGTTTAATAGGATGAGATAATACTTCTAGAAGACTAAACCCCATGTTTAATGTTATACCTAAGTAAAGAAGCAAGGGTTCTTCCAGTGTGTTGCCATGTTTTTTCACTACTACAACACCCTCAAAATTTTACCTACCTTAAAATTTTGGAGCCTCCTTATGACCTTATAATCAAGCCATTAGGGTCATGCCCAGTCATGTTGTTTAAGTGTTCAAGTCTTCCTTTTGGGATCTTATGTATCGATCTACTTGGTTTCACATTCCCAAGTCTTGGTGTCTTAGGAAGCTAACATATGCCTTGGTGATTTCACAGTCTCTAGCAACAGTTATTTCGTAGTCCCTAGACATAATGACTACGTAATCATTTCCAAAAATAATTGTAAAATTTGCAGTGTGAGTCAATGCACAACCCTTTCTTAGAGTCACTGCACAATGCTTTCTCAAAGTCATTACAAAGTCCTTGTCATTAGTGACTCTGGAGTCCCTTCCCATACTTATTGCACATTTGTCCTAGTAATGTCAAAGTTCCTAGTTACAATGTAATGGAATCATCTACAAATAGTGATTGCACACTCTTTGTTGATAGTAAGAGTGTACTTCCTCACGTCAGTATTGTCACACCTCTTAGTTTCAGTCAATTCAATGTTGATTCCTATTTTCCTCACATGCACTAACTTCTCTCACAAATATTAACCCTAATTGGATATCTACTACCCTTATACAAATAGTGTAGTCTAGAGCTCATTCTCACATCCATGTTTTTCTTTTGAGCTATGTGCACTTTCTGAGTATAAGGAGCATTCTCTCACTTATGGTTACAGATGCCCCATATTCGAGGTCAGTTTCTGAATTATAGTTTTTTTCTTTTGCAAGCATTTCTTGTGCTTCCTTTTTCCCTTCCAAGTGAAGCTTTTCATTGTTTTCATTCTTGCATGTGTTTCTTATGTTTTATTTGTTTATGCATGTCTCACTTTCACTCTTGCATGTGTTTATTTCACATGTTTTCACTTATCCTAAGAGCACCAAGGCACAACTTTGAGATGAAATTCCATCACACTTCATTTCAATGGTTAATGCTAATTATCATTAGAACATATGTTGGACACATTATTATGGCATACCACACCTTTTGGTTGCAATCGAGACTTATGTCGCCAGGGTACATCTTAAGTGTCACACTTGAAGATAAGTGTCACTTTCCTCTCATTTTGTTTTATGCATATTTGTTTTGGGTACTATTAGAGTCGGTCTAGTTATCCCTCCATCAGAGATCAAAGCTCTTTTGCATTTCATGATTAGGTGTCCCACCAGTTTTGATCAATTGCATTTCATTAGGCATGCCATAACTCTGATGGAGTGGGTTGTGTCACTTATTCCCCTTGTGCTTGGCACTGCTGGTTCAGGCCTGTTTATTAAAATAAGTCTTCAAAGGTCATTTACAATCATGTTTCAAAATTTTGAGGTCTTAGGTCTAGGGTTGAGTCAATTTTGTCCTGAAAAGTCTTAGAAGACCAGCAGGACAGAGGGATGTCTTTGATAGATCATCACTTCAATAATTTTCGTCATTGTACAGCTGAATAAGGACTTCTCTTCAAAACTCTGTTTTGAAGATAAGTCACCATCTCATTTTTGTAAAAAATTGTCAAAATTTTCAAGTTCTTCAAATGTTCAAGCGCAGCCTTGGTCTCCTTTGCCAGAGCATATCAGAGCTATCCCTGCAAAAAATTATCAGAAGAAATCATTATTTCAACCAATTGTTTTTAAAGGGAAACCAAAAAGTCAGAGCCTATTTAATCTGAAAAAGTGTCAACAACCAAACATTACAAAATGGGTTTTGGTCAAGTAAAAATTAAAAGGGAGTCTATATAAAGGCATTTCTCCTCATAACCAACCCATTCACATCTCAAGAGCAAAGTGCATCCATTCTAGGGCGATTTTACAAGCTGGTGAGAAAATCGGGCTAGTTCCAGGGGCGCGCTACGCATCAGCATTGGCGTGCTACGCACCCAGGGCGCGCTACGCATTAGCACACCTTTTTTAGTGTAAATTTACTCACGCGCTACGCACCAGGGGCACGCTATGCGTTGGGTGAGGCGCGCTACGCGTTGGGATTTTTTCTTAGAAATTTTCCAGCAAGTGTGCAACTCCTCCTCTAACTCAGTTAAAACACAGGTAGGCTTCATGTCCATGGTTTGTACTCAGTTTTTCAAGATGTATGTAAATAAATTATGCTAGCTATGCCATGAAAATTAAATGTAAAAACCCTCAGTTTGCTGTGAGAATTCAAAGGTCTAGTTTGCTGTAGGGTTTTCAAAATTATATGCTGCCAAGGTTTTCCCACTTTTGTGTTTCCTACCCCCCATGTTCACCAACATTTTCCTTAAAAAAAAAAAAAATCCTCATAGAACCCTACACTATCCCTCTACGAAATTCTAAACCCTCCCTTCTATTACAAACATAATATCCCCTAATTCACCCCAAACCCTAAAAATTATCAGAATTTCTATATCCTTTCCCTTCCCTAAATTCCTTGTTTATTTCCATTGCCCCTATGTCCCTAATGTTTCCCCTTCCCTAACAATTCCCTTGTATTTGTGTCCCCTTGGTCACAACATTTTGAAAAACAGGAAAAAGTCTACAGTCAATTGTGTGCACAGTCAGCATATATATTCCAGCCATATTGTCTTCAAAAATATGTCAGAAACCGAGTCAGCTTATGAGAAGAGTTATGACAGTGATTCTACACCAGAAATAGAGGTGCCAAGGAGGTATCTCAAAGGTGGCAAAGGTGGTCGGCATGTCAGGGAGGAGCCCACTTCTTTGTCTCATTTGCAAGCTTGTCCACTTGCAATGAACTATTTTCGGTACCAATCATGTTTTGAATATTGTGAGCGGAACTCACAAATCTAGCATCACCGAGAACTAGTTCGTTTATTTGTTCTACATTTGCATAATGGTCATGTAAACCTTGCTGGAGTGGATTTCACCTTGTCACCCAAGATTATTGCTCAGGCCACTGGGATACCAAATGTAGGGGAGGAATGGAATAAGCGCCAGCAGTTAGACAGATTTCACTATGAGCCATATATCAAGCCCGGGTGTATGAGACATTTAACCGTTGTTTTTCCTTTCATATTCCTAAGGGATGAGTATGCACCATTGATGAGACTCATCATTCAATATTTCACTTGTGAGGGCAGATTCTCACGTCTCTACGCGTACCATGTCCGTTTATTGATGCATTTCACAAGGGTATGTATGATGAATATTCCATTTTTCATGTGTCGCAACATAGAGAGAATGGTGCCTTTAGTTCAAAGGAAGAGCCCAGCACATCAGCATAAAAGCATCTATCATTCTGCATTGATCAAAATCATAGTGATGCATCAGTTGGCACAACAGGGCATTACCTGGGAGGATTTTATTTCTCGTGATCTTTTCACAGCGCCACAGCCACCTCCTGAGATTGTTCATGATGAGGGAGGGCCTTCATATCAGTTTGACATTCCTAAGATAGATCATGTTAGCGCTCCAGCATGTGCGACATATCAGCGAGGACACAGGGCCTTATTTGCATCTACACGATGAGTGCTATCTCCACCTGGGGTGGAATGGGTCTCGTTGACTTCATCAGCACAGCGAGTGTGGGATAAAGGCAAGAAGCCGAAGCATGAGGAGAGGCCTTCAGGTGAGCCATCAGGTTTTGTTACTAGTCATGATGAGACAGCTTCATATATCAGGTATCTAGAGCAGTGCAACAAATAGCTAGAAGATGAACACACTCTTTATGAGTTGCGGCGAATCCGAGAAGACCGAAACTTGGCCCGCAAGAGACCCAGTGATTTGACACCTATTGAGCGAGAGTCTATGCTCATCCGGGTGAATACTCATTTAGAGAAATTGTTAGCCAAGGCAAACAAAGACAAAGATATGCTCCGCCATATGAAGAATCATTACTGGGCCCGCATGCATGTTTGCAAAGCAAAACTGAAGATCCTTAAAGGGCGATTGAGCAAGGCACTAAAACGGAGAAAAAGGCCCGATCCACTCCAAATTTTGGCCGAAGCCTCTTTGAAGGAGCATGGTACTTGATGAGACACCCCCAGCTCAAATTTCAAAAAATTTGGAGAAGTTTTTGTCAATTTTGAAATTTTTGTATTAAAAACAGGTTTTTGCCCTCAACGCGTAGCGCGCCGCGTGCTACCCTGAAGATGGGGAGGTCCAATTCAAGAAAGGTTTGCATTTTTGCATTTTTCATGATTAAATACATCTGCTCAGCCACTTCCAAGGCATTTCATCAAGTTTTGGGTCCCCAAAAGGTCAAAAAGCATGCTAAAATGACCTCACTGTCCCTTTTTGGACACACAGGTAGCAGCCTTGGGAGAATGCATTTTTGGAGGAGAAAATGGGCACCAAATTGAAAAATTCCACCTGTGTTGGAAAGAAGACATCCAAATCTTTCCAAAAATCCCACCTGAGCCCAATTTGGATGCCGGGAAGTGCCCCAAAAGTGGGTGGAAAGGCACGCTACGCGTAGGATTTTGGCGCGCTACGCATCAGGATATTTTCCAAAATTTTCATCTTCAGCTCAGGAAAACGCAGCCAGTTTGACCAGTTTTGACTTGTGGTGGGATTTTTCACCCTCCTTGATGTAATTGATGTAATTTTATGTTGACTTGATACTTATTTACCTATTCTAGATGATTCATTCATAAAATAGCAAACATTTAATGAATGAATTGGTTTCCTAGCTTATAGAGGCAAGTTGTTTTGACTACCTAGATTATAGTACTTTGTTTAGAATTGGTTGAAACAGCTCCTAGGATGATGAGCTCGACCCCTAGAGGCAAGGGAATGTGTTAGCTTGCCTATATTATGTATTTTCTTAGTCATTTTCATGGTTGGACTCTTTGGGGAAGAGGCTTTGAGACTTTATTGTACATTTTACTTCAGCATTTTGGCAAAGGGAAGACCAGGGATTTGCAGCACTATTTGGAATTCTTGTGGCTTTATGTCTTGATGGTGTGCTTCTTTCAGTACTTGTAAGTTTGTTATGTGTATCATTTTCCCTCTCTCATCTTCTGCAATTGAACAAATGAAGTGTTAAGGTAGAATCCATAAATTTGCTATGCTCTGCCTTTAAGTTTGTTTAATTTTCCACGTTTTCTTCAGTTTAAGGAGAACCCTTGTGCTTTCTTGCTCTCCTTAGCTGCTCACCTGTATGATCTTCTCACCTCATCACTTTAAAAGCATCAAAACAATTGCCTACCTTTCTCCAATCAGACCTCTGCAGAAACTGTGTCTCATCCCCACACCCAAAATTGCTTTTCCCTTTGATTCAACAAAAGCCCCAAAAAATCACCTTTAAAACCTCTGCACTTAATACCTAGCCTAAAATTAGTTGTCAATTCAGTCATCTCGAGCCTTTTTTATTACCTTTTGCCGAGATTGACCGGAGAGAGCCCTGTCGAGCGTGGTTTGATGTGGCCTCGAGTTTTGCCTTTCTCAGCCTGAGGCAGATTTGAGCGCTAACATAGTGGCGACCATACTGGGGAAGAAAATGGTTTGCTTGTTGGTGTCATTTGTTTTATAAGTTATAGACGGAGCCTAAAGTTATGCCAGGTAGCCTTCGAAACGCTTTTGCTTTGCATTAGCGGAAGTAGATAAACGCCGCTTCAGTCAATCTCCGGTCTAGCTTGTAATCGTGACATTTAACTTGTTAATTGCCCCAGTACATGTATCAAGTTCAGATCTGATTGTTGATGGTGGACAACGATCAGACACTGGCAAGGCCGAAATCATTTACCTAGCGACTCCTTTCACTGAAGAATCTAGCAACCTGTGCTTCATGGTGACTTCACTGCAGAGAGATCAGTAGCTTTGAGCTTTTCAAAATGGATCGGGTTGAAAGAATATATGCTCCCATGAGCCGAGATCACATCCCTGGTTTTCCAAATAAAATTCTGAAGGTAGATTGGTTAAGGAATTTGCCTACATTTAAAGATGATGGTAGGAAGGATGCTGCTCTACATCTGGTTAGATTTCACATGCATATTCGCAAGTTGAAGGTTGATTTTCCTGAAGATTTCTTGATGAAGATATTCTTGGCCACTCTGGAAGGTAGAGCCCAATCATGGTATGAAAGTTTGCCGCCTGCTTGTATTTACTGTTTAAAGGATTTTCATGCTATGTTCATTGAAAGATATAAGGACTCTTATCCATCATTAAATTTAGTTCATGACTGTTGCAAACATGCTTCTACTTTTATTGAAAGCCTTGAGAAATATTATGAAGATGATAATTTTATGGATGATGAGATCATGGAGGCTCTGTATGAGAATCCATTTCAGCAGCATAAAGAAAACTTAGAGGATACTTGTCCAGATGATCAGGACATTTTTGTAGCAGAATCAAGATCAGCAGGCTGAAGATGGTCATATGGTGGAAAATGATGAAAGAGAGGGTTCTATTTCAGATCTGCCCACAGAAGAAGACAGCGTGCAGGGTAGTCAAGATTCAATTTCAGAATGTGATGCAGTCAAGTCAGCTATTTCAGATCAACATTCAGATCATGATGACTAAGAATACCTTGTGCTGAATCCCATCAAAGAGAGCTCTAATGTTGAGATCATAGACAGAGTTTTGGATTTAGATGTTCATAAAAAACAGAATGAGATCTTTGTGCAAGTAAGTGATAAATCTCCTTTCAATAACTCAGTAATAAATGATAGTTTGAATGCCCTGTCATATGAAGATAATTACTGTTTAAGCAGAAGAAAACAAAAAGCATTGTCTCCTTTGTCTGAAGATGAGATAGATCTACTTTTGAGAGGTCTTGTTACAGCCCAAGCTACAGCAGATTTGCAGTGCACACATAGTCAGGAAAGTGTTGGTGAAACTTCTTCCTCTTTTGAAAAAGATGACTGTCTTATAATCAGTTTTGTAGACCAGCAAAAAGATAATTTTTTCTTTCACAAAGATGATAAGGCTGTCATGTTTGATAATCTCGAAGATTGTTTTTTGTTTAAGAATGACCTACAACACATTCACACCACAGAAGATCAAAACATTCAGGATTTCCATTCAGATTCCTCTTCATATGTTTCATGTGCTGAAATGTTTTTCCAAGAAGAGATCTGCTCATCCATTTGTTCAGAGTTTTTTGAAGCCTATGAGCATACTTTTACTGAAGCACATGATGAAGGAAGATCAGAATCAAGAGAAAAAGACACCTTGCTATTTCAGCAGGAGGAAAGACTTCATGTTTTTCAAGATCCAATGGTAGATCTGTTGCAGTTAACAGTGAAGGTGATTATTACATTATTCCGTGATGAAGGAGAATATGGTCGACCATATTTTTGGATGCCCGGTTACTAGTATTCATTGTTGACCAGAAGATCTTATCAGAAGAATTAATCAAGAAGGCATTTGCTTGATTGGTTGCATTGGCATTGATATAGTTTGATGGCATATTGTCTTGTAAGAAACACAGGTGGTTGTCATCATGATTTCAAATCTTGATGGACTGCTGCCCTTCAATAAGCTTTGTGAGTTCTTGTTTTAGTTAAGTCAGTCATGAGTCATTTGTGAGTGAGTTATCAATCATGTAGGTTTCATAATTGAGTCGGTTTGAATCAAGTTTCAGTCAATAAATGAGTCAAAGTCTTGTATTGTTTGTCAAATAATGACTCCATTGCCCAATGGATGAAGGCACTGTCTAGCTCTTACAGAGATCTGCGGTTCTTGGCATTTCCAAGGAGCTACCATCCCCATTGGAGCTAATGTTAGAGTCGGTCTAGTTATCCATCCATCAGAGATCAAAGCTCTTTTATATTTCATGATTAGGTGTCCCACCAATTTTGATCAGTTGCATTTCGTTAGGCATGCCATAACTCTGATGGAGTGGGTTGTGTCACTTATTCCCCTTGTGCTTGGCACTGCTGGTTCAGGCCTGTTTATTAAAATAAGTCTTCAAAGGTCATTTACAATCATGTTTTAAAATTTTGAGGTCTTAGGTCTAGGTTTGAGTCAATTTTGTCTTGAAAAGTCTTAGAAGACCAGCAGGCCAGAGGGATGTCTTTGATAAATCATCACTTCAATAATTTTCGTCATTGTACAGCTGAATAAGGACTTCTCTTCAAAACTCTGTTTTGAAGATAAGTCACCATCTCATTTTTGTAAAAAATTGTCAAAATTTTCAAGTTCTTCAAATGTTCAAGCGCAGCCTTGGTCTCCTTTGCCAAAGCATATCAGAGCTATCCCTGCAAAAAATTATCAGAAGAAATCATTATTTCAACCAATTGTTTTTAAAGGGAAACCAAAAAGTCAGAGCCTATTTAATCTGAAAAAGTGTCAACAACCAAACATTACAAAATGGGTTTTGGTCAAGTAAAAATTAAAAGGGAGTCTATATAAAGGCATTTCTCCTCATAACCAACCCATTCACATCTCAAGAGCAAAGTGCATCCATTCTAGGGCGATTTTACAAGCTGGTGAGCAAATCAGGCTAGTTCCAGGGGCGCGCTACGCATCAGCATTGGTGCGCTACGCACCCAGGGCGCGCTACGCATCAGCACACCTTTTTCAGTGTAAATTTACTCACGCGCTACGCACCAGGGGCGTGCTACGCGTTGGGTGAGGTGCGCTACGCGTTGGGATTTTTCCTCGGAAATTTTCCAGCAAGTGTGCAACTCCTCCTCTAACTCAGTTAAAACACAGGTAGGCTTCATATCCATGGTTTGTACTCAATTTTGCAAGATGTATGTAAATAAATTATGCTAGCCATGCCATGAAAATTAAATGTAAAAACCCTCAGTTTGTTGTGAGAATTCAAAGTTCTAGTTTGCTGTAGGGTTTTCAAAATTATATGCTGCCAAGGTTTTCCCACTTTTGTGTTTCCTACCCCCCATGTTCACCTACATTTTCCTTAAAAAAAAAAAAAATCCTGATAGAACCCTACACTATCCCTCTACGAAATTTTAAACCCTCCCTTCTATTACAAACATAATATCCCCTTAGTCACCCCAAACCCTAAAAATTATCAGAATTTCTATATCCTTTCCCTTCCCTAAATTCCTTGTTTATTTCCATTGCCCCTATGTCCCTAATGTTTCCCCTTCCCCAACAATTCCCTTGTATTTGTGTCCCCTTGGTCACAGCATTTTGAAAAACAGGAAAAAGTCTATAGTCAATTGTGTGCACAGTCAGCATATATATTCCAGCCATCTTGTCTTCAACAATATGTCAGAAACCGAGTTAGCTTATGAGAAGAGTTATGACAGTGATTCTACACCAGAAATAGAGGTGCCAAGGAGGTATCACAAAGGTGGCAAAGGTGGTCGGCATGTCAGGGAGGAGCCCACTTCTTTGGCTCATTTGCAAGCTTTTCCACTTGCAATGAACTGTTTTCGGTACCAATCATGTTTTGAATATTGTGAGCGGATCTCACAAATCTAGCATCACCGAGAGCTAGTTCGTTTATTTGTTCTACATTTGCAAAATGGTCATGTAAACCTTGTTGGAGTGGATTTCACCTTGTCACCTGAGATTATTGCTCAGGCCACTGGGATACCAAATGTAGGGGAGGAATGGAATAAGCGCCAGCAGTTAGACAGATTTCACTATGAGCCATATATCAAGCCCAGGTGTATGAGACATTTAACCGCTGTTTTTCCTTTCAGATTCCTAAGGGATGAGTATGCACCATTGATGAGACTCATCATTCGATATTTCACCTGTGAGGGCAGATTCTCACGTCTCTACGGGTACCATGTCCGTTTATTGATGCATTTCACAAGGGTATGTATGATGAATATTCCATTTTTCATGTGTCGCAACATAGAGAGAATGGTGCCTTTAGTACAAAGGAAGAGCCCAGCACATCAGCATAAAAGCATCTATCATTATGCATTGATCAAAATCATAGTGATGCATCAGTTGGCACAGCAGGGCATTAATTGGGAGGATTTTATTTCTCGTGATCTTTTCACAGTGCCACAGCCACCTCCTGAGATTGTTCATGATGAGGGAGGGCCTTCATATCAGTTTGACATTCCTGAGATAGAGCATGTCAGCGCTCCAGCATGTGCGACATATCAGCGAGGACACAGGGCCTTATTTGCATCTGCACGACGAGTACTATCTCCACCCGGGGTGGAAGGGGTCTCGTTGACTTCATCAGCATAGCGAGTGTTATCTCCACCTCGTGTGGAAGGGGCCTCGCTTTTGACAGCAGCACTGCAGGTACAGGATAGTGGCAAGAAGCCCAAGCATGAGGAGAGGCCTTCAGGTGAGCCATCAGGTTTTGTTACTAGTCATGATGAGACAACTTCATATATCAGGTATCTAGAGCAGTGCAACAAACAGCTAGAAGATGAACACACTCTTTATGAGTTGCGGCGAATCCGAGAAGACCGAAACTTGGCCCGCAAGAGACCCGGTGATTTGACACCTATTGAGCGAGAGTCTATGCTCATCTGGGTGAATACTCATTTAGAGAAATTGCTAGCCAAGGCAAACAGAGACAAAGATATGCTCCGCCATATGAAGAATCATTACTGGGCCCGCATGCATGTTTGCAAAGCCAAACTGAAGATCCTTAAAGGGCGATTGAGCAAGGCACTAAAACGGAGAAAAAGGCCCGATCCACTCCAAATTTTGGCCGAAGCCTCTTTGAAGGAGCATGGTACTTGATGAGACACCCCCAGCTCAAATTTCAAAAAATTTGGAGAAGTTTTTGTCAATTTTGAAATTTTTGTATTAAAAACAGGTTTTTGCCCTCAACGTGTAGCGCGCCGCGCGCTACCCTGAAGATGGGGAGGTCCAATTCAAGAAAGGTTTGAATTTTTGGATTTTTCATGATGAAATACATCTTCTCAGCCACTTCCAAGGCATTTCATCAAGTTTTTGGTCCCCAAAAGGTCAAAAAGCATGCTAAAAATGACCTCACTGTCCCTTTTTGGACACATAGGTAGCAGCCTTGGGAGAATGCATTTTTGGAGGGGCAAATGGGCACCAAATTGAAACATTCCACTTGGGTTGGAAAGAAGACATCCATACCTTTCCAACAAGCCCACCTAAGCCCAATTTGGATGCCAGGAAGTTCCCCAAAAGTGGGTGGAAAGGCGCGCTACGCGTAGGATTTTGGCGCGCTACGCATCAGGATATTTTCCAAAATTTTCATCTTCAGCTCAGGAGAACGCAGCCAGTTTGACCAGTTTTTACTTGTGGTGGGATTTTTCACCCTCCTTGATGTAATTGATGTAATTTTATGTTGACTTGATACTTATTTACCTATTCTAGATGATTCATTCATAAAATAGCAAACATTTAATGAATGAATTGGTTTCCTAGCTTATAGAGGCAAGTTGTTTTGACTACCTAGATTATAGTACTTTGTTTAGAATTGGTTGAAACAGCTCCTAGGATGATGAGCTCGACCCCTAGAGGCAAGGGAATGTGTTAGCTTTCCTATATTATCTATCTTCTTAGTCATTTTCATGGTTGGACTCTTTGGGGAAGAGGCTTTGAGACTTTATTGTACATTTTACTTCAGCATTTTGGCAAAGGGAAGACCAGGGATTTGCAGCACTATTTGGAATTCTTGTGGCTTTATGTCTTGATGGTGTGCTTCTTTCAGTACTTGTAAGTTTTTTATGTGTATCATTTTCCCTCTCTCATCTTCTGCAATTGAACAAATGAAGTGTTTAGGTAGAATCCATAAATTTGCTATGCTCTACCTTTAAGTTTGTTTAATTTTCCATGTTTTCTTCAGTTTAAGGAGAACCCTTGCGCTTGCTTGCTCTCCTTAGCTTCTCACCTGTCTGATCTTTTCACCTCATCACTTTAAAAGCATCAAAACAATTGCCTACCTTGCTCCAGTCAGACCTCTGCAGAAACTGTGTCTCATCCCCGCACCGAAAATTGCTTTTCCCTTTGATTCAACAAAAGCCCCAAAAAATCACCTTTAAAACCTTTGCACTTAATACCTAGCCTAAAATTAGTTATCAATTCAGTCATCTCGAGCCTTTTTTATTACCTTTTGCTGAGATTGACCGGAGAGAGCCCTCTCCTGTCCTCGTAGGGCTAGCTACGAGGCTGAGCATGGTTTGATGTGGCCTCGAGTTTTTCCTTTCTCAGCCTGAGGCAGATTTGAGCGCTAACAGGTACTATGTATATTTTTTCTATGTGCATGGGTGTATATGTGTTTGTGATGATGTTCAAGACATTTTATAGGATTTTACTTTCTTGTCTCATTGATCTCATGATTAGTCAATTTTGGTGTGCTTTATTGTCCCCATCTCTTACACAACTCATGAACTTAGTCAACTCCCATTCAAGTGATGAGTACATTGTGAATCCCTATGCCTCATTGAGGAGACCCTTAACTCCTAAAGGTTCACACTACACCCATCTAGATGAAAACCTCCTTTATTTTGCATTGATAAACTTCAAAGCATAATCACTCAACCTTGCTACTTACAGCTTCTCATTGCATAAGCATGGACCAACATTGAATTGGATTGCATACTGCACATTCTTAGAGGATAGTAGGGCCACTTTTGGATCCCTGTAGTGCTTATATGTGATATCTTTGCAGCCTCCTTCTCAACCAATGCGCACTACACACTTATACTTCCTAAGCCTATCTCCCTTGTCTCCTAAACTTTCCCACTATGTAATAGATATAGCAGCCTTCTCTTCATTTCCCACTACACACTTTTAGTGAGTAGTAGGGCCATCGTTGAGCCCTTGCAGTTCTCAATTTCCTAATCCCTTGACCCTTCTCCTTAGGCACCTTCAACTACACATTCTTAGTGAGAAGTCATACCATATCTACTTCCAGGACCTGTGCAATGCAGTAAGCTTACCTCCTCCTTCCATACTACTCTTCACTACAAACTCGCAGTACCCAATTCCTCACTCATTGCCTCTTAATCTTGCTCCTTTCTCCTAATAAGGCCTCCCTCTAATCCCTTGCGCATGGTCCCATCATAGTGAGAATTTTCACAATATAGGGTAGGTGATTTCTGGAAAGATATTGTCTTGTCATGAGCGAAATTCACTTGCAAGTGCCATAATCCTATCATGGAAAGATGATGATCATTAAGGTCATCAAGAAGACGTTACAGGAAGGACACTTGTGGAGATGAGACACAAATATGTTATCATGTAGGAGTAAAGGAATCTTGGATGACGCTAAAGATATGGAAACTTGGGATGAATTATAAGGTTTCGATAGTTGTTTAGGCCCTTTAGAGGGTGAAGGAAAAATAAAAGTTATATCTATCACGAAGAACTAAGAGAATAGCAGCAAAGAATGGAACTTAGTAATGATGCATTACAATGAGTTCTTTTCTCACAATCCGCAAATTATTGCTTCTCAAAGTGTCATCACAAAAGTCTTATGTTTTCCATCTATTTTTCCATAATTTATAAAATGTCATTTTGTATTTCTAAAACTATTAGAAGATGTAAAATGTGTGGAAGACTAAGGGTCACACATGGAATGTGGAATGTTGCTAATAAGTCCTCGAGTCATGTAGGATTAAAGGAATCTTGGACCGTGATAAAGAGATGAAAACTTATGATGACCTAGAAGTACAAGTGAGATATATAATGAAGAATTGAATACACAGAAATATAGAGAGGAACTTGGCATTAATGCATTACAATGAAATGTGATATCACAGTTACCAAACTATGGCTTCTCAAAGTGTCATCCCAAAATTCTTATGTTGTCGACATATTTTTCCATAATTTGTGGATTGTAATTTTTTATTACTAATAAAATGAGAAAATGAAAAATTTGTGGAAGCCCAAGGGTCACACATGGAATTTGGAAAGTCACTAAGATGTCCTACAGTCATGTAGGTCCTCAAATGTAACATAGAAGCTCAAATTTCATATGAGAGGTCAAGAGTCCTAAGAAAGGTGAAGAGTCACAAGGAAGGTGGAGAGTCACCTAATTTGTTATAAATACACCCTTATAGCTCAAGAAAAAGACTTTTCACTTTAGGTTCTTTAGCTTAGCATAGGAGAGGATATCATCCTTTGGATAATTAAGTGCTGGTTTAATGTATTACAATTGGGCCTAGTGTTCAATCATTGTAATCATGTATCTTGGAAAATTCCCTTAAATATTGAACATCTTAGAGTCAGTGCACTTTCATGCATGTATTTTGGATGTTGTAAGAGTATTATTTTAATGATTGTGGTATATGTTTATGTTCATACATACTAAAGAAATTGAACTATTTCTTTGTCTTTGGTATGTGTCGTATTGAACGTTTTTTGTTACTTGTTTTCGTGATCATTGTTACTATGTGAAATGTTTCACGGGTTAACTAACAATTCTTCCTATGCTCCCATGTGACTTTACTAGAATAGTACTATTAATTTTCTTTCAAAGGCTCACTCTTTCTATTATGTTGATCAAAGAACCATATATACATTACAATTGTATGATTCATAGTGTTAGCTTAGTTTCTTATCTCAAAGTTTGTGTATAATATCTTATGCTGATCATTGAAACTAAGGAAAATATGTAATAATAATGGTAGCCTTGTTGAATTCCCAAATGGGGCTTCTGTCACAAACAATGAGAGGTCTAGGTGGGAGATCATATCAGGGAGACTCCCTACTGTTGGCAGTATCCAACACCGTCAACATATTTGGTGCCCGAAGGGGAGAAATATGAAAATTTGAGCTCATTAAGTTTGTTCTGAATCTTCACCTTGAAATGGCTGATCCCCAAATCCTAATCTGAGGATGTTTTTCCAAAGAAATTGAACTTACTTTCCCTGCATAAATTATTCATAGCTTTTCTCAATTTAAGATTGATGGCAAGGGTGAACTTATTGTGCTTGGACATATGATTCAAGCTCTTCATTTTTGTATTTATAATGGAATTAATTGTAAGGATGTTCAAGGCATGTTTTTTGTTAGGATATTCTAAGACATAGGAAATAGTTAAGTTCAACTTGGTCTAGTATAGAGTTAGGTATAGAGTTAGGTAAAGTGTGTTTCTTTACCATTGTACATTTTGTAACTTACAATCCGACGGTCACGATATGTAGTTATCCGACGGTTCACTCTCTCCTCGGTATTACCGACACTTGATCCGTGGCTTGACACCCGATTGGTCCATGAGTTCTATTTAAAGCGCATGGAGGGTCATTGTTCGGGTAATCCGTGCATGAGAGAAGCTTATGTAAATTTTCATTCTTTGATTAATAAATTGCCTGTAGTACCCACGTTGGGACAGGCCGTGGACTGTTTCCCTCTTTGAGGGTTTTAACCACGTCAAAAATACCGGTGTATTGATTTGAGATCTGGTTGTGAGCGGTGTCCTTTTGGTGTTCTTTCTGAGGAACTTACCCTATAAATTCCTAGATGGTATCGGAGCTATTTGAGGGCCGCGTCCGTTGGTGATCCAAATCTGAAGCCGGTAGAACTGCATGCGGCTGTCGTTTCCTAGATCTGTTGTTTTTGACTGCTTTCGGGCTGAGAGGACTGCTCTGTTGCGTTCGGAGCATCTGTTCCAGTGAGGAACCCCTTTCGTTTCACGCGAAAAGGTTTCTGGTAGCCCTAGCTGCGTCATTTTTCAGATCGGGAGGTATACAGTGTTTTTGCAGTTTGCTGTTATTTTCTCTCTGCTTATTTCGGTTTCGGTTTATTTAGCCTTTTTTTTTAACCGGATCTATACCTTTCATTTCTGCATATGCTCTTTGCCCTGCGACTCTGTGCGATCTGGGCAAATTAGAAACAGAAAGGAATGATTTTTTCTCATGCGTATGCTCTTTTCCCTGCACCTTAGTGTGATCTAGGAAAATCAGAAACATTGAGAAAAATATTTAGTTTTTCGGCTAAAGCTAACTTTGAGCCGCAAGGTTCATTTTTTTAAAATATCTAGTTTTTTTTTGGCTAAAGCTAACTTCGAGCCGCAAGGTTCGTTTTTCTTTGCATATTCGTGTTGGGTTTTGTGTTTTGTGTTTTGTAGGAAAAAGAGCTTTCTCAAGGCAAGCACGCAAACCAAGCCCCCCCCCCCCCCCTCTCTCTCTCTCTCAAATTTTTTGTATAGATCAATTGGTTCAAAGCTATTTTAAGAGAGTAGAGGTCTTGGGTTCAAGTCTCCATTTTGTGGGGGCGGATTTTTTCATTCTCGCACATTCGCGCACTTTGCCGGCAACTTCAACAATTTTTTTCAAAAAGCCATAACTTCTTCATCCGGAAGCCTTTTTCAGAGCCGTTTTTTTTAAAACAGCCTAATTTTTCGAGATCTATCCATTGGAACACTTACTTTCAGCATCTTCAGCTTCATTTTTAAAAAAAAAATGGAAAGTCCATGCCAAGTCATTCTTGACAGCACTAACTACTTCCAATGGATAGCCTACATGGAAGATTTACTTATAAGTAAACGTCTCTACAGAATAGCCACAGACCAAGAGAAGAAACCAAAAGATGAAGACAAGGCTGCAAAATGGGAAAATAGACAAGATCGAGCACGTGGTTTGATAGGGATGTCTATTTCTCCTGATCTTAGATTCCATATTGCAGAACTTGAGACTCCTCATGAAGCATTGGAAAAAATCACTAAAGTTTTTGGGATTAAAAATGAAATTAGAGCCCATCAACTTGAAAATGAGTTGCTTACTTTGGATCCTAATAATTTTTCTTGCATTGAAGATTTCTTGTCCAAATTCAAGACCCTTAGATATCTCTTGGAAGGTGTTAAGGTTAAGAAAGAAGATAGTAACCTTATTTATTCCATCCTTACTAAGTTGGGACCAGCCTACTCTGTATTTGTTTCCACTTTCCATTCTACAAGGGAAGCTTTCATTTGTCAAGGAAAAGACTACAAGGCCCCTTCCTTTGACTCCTTTTGTGATTCCTTAATAAGAGAATAAGAAAAACTCTTACACCTTGGTCTTCTTAATCTTGGAAACTCTTCCAAGAAAGCGTTAGCTGCCCAACAACAACCAAATTCAAAGAATCCTAAGAAGTCATATCCTAAAAAGAATGGTCCTAAACCAAACAAGGGTCCTAAGCAAACTCAGCCTCAAAATGAAAGATCATTTCAGCAAAATGATAAGACCAATAAAAACAAATGGAATAAGACTGATAGACATTGTAACTTTTGTAATCGAGATGGCCACTTAGAATCTAAATGCTTTAAAGAAGATGGAAGCCTTGGAAGCCGCAATGAAGAAACATAACATCCATGTGGAGCATACTTCAACTTCAACTTCCGAAATAGCACTTTCTGCATGTCGTTGTCAATCATCTCAGTCTGGTTATGCATTAAATGTATCTTCTTCTTCTCATTCTCATGAGTGGCTCATTGATTCTGGAGCCTCTTATCACATGGCCAAAAACCAAGCCATGTTTTCTTCTTTAAATGATTGTAACACCAAAAATATCTATGTTGGTGATGATAGATCTCTTAATGTTGTAGGGACTGGAACTGTTCATTTAGACAATGGTCAGTTTAATGATGTATTATGTGTTCCAACCTTATCCTGCAACCTTCTATCTGTATATCAGATAACTCATTTAGGTGAAGGTAAAAATGTTGAATTTTCACCTCATGATGTTGTAATCAAGGATCTGAGAGATCCTAAACAGATTCTAGCTACTGGTATTGCTGATGATTCCACAAGGTTGTATAAGTTTCACAACTTTGGGTCATCAAATCTTCCCTCAGTATTTGTTGCTCATAATGATGAAGTTAGCAAACTTTGGCATGAGCGATTTGGTCACTTAAACTATCGCTCCCTTCAGCATCTATGTAAAGAAAATATGGTGACAGGTCTTCCTATGGTATCTTGCAGAGATGGTGTTTGTTCCGGATGTGTACTCGGAAAACATCATCGGGACAGTTTTGAAAAATGTGCCTCTTGGCATGCCTCAGCCCCTTTACAGCTTGTGCACAGTGATTTATGTGGTCCACTTCCTGTTGCTTCATTCTCTGGCTGCAAGTATTTCTTAACTTTCATTGATGATTTCTCCAGACGCACTTGGGTATACTTCTTAAAACTCAAGAGCGAAGTATTTAACACATTTTTGGCCTTCAAAGCCTTTGTTGAAAAACAATCTGGGCATCAAATTCTTAAGCTAAGAACTGATAATGGTGGAGAATATGTTAAAAACACCTTCATCAACTTTTGCACCGAAAATGGAATTCAAATGCAACATACTGTTCCATACACTCCACAACAAAATGGTGTAGCTAAAAGGAAAAATCGCACCTTAAAGGAAATGGCTAATTGTATGTTGAAATCTAAAGGACTCAGTCTTAGTTTTTGGGCCGAAGCAATTAATTGTGCAAATTATATAATCAATCGCACTCCTACTAAGGTTCTAAATAATATCACTCCAGAAGAAGCTTGGAGTTCCATTAAACCAGATGTAAGTCACTTTCATGTTTTTGGAAGTGAAGCATGGGCCCATATTCCAGATGAAAAGCATAAAGCTTTAGAACCTAAGAGTGAGAAATGTACTTTTGTTGGATATTCTGAAGATGTAAAAGGTTATAGACTTATTCCATTTAAGTCCAAAAATGTTATCATTAGAAGAGATGTAAAATTTGATGAAAATAAATCGGCCTGCGAGCCTAGTCCGGCGGATGTGCCACCTCTTCCTATCTCTTCTACTTTTGAAAACATTTCTTCTTCAGATGATGAAAGTGAGGATGATAATCCTTCCCCACCTTCTCAGGATCCTCAACTTCCAAGATGGGTCCGTGCTACTCGGGATGCAGCAGGTGATCTTGCCGGTGATCCTATAGATCAGCGACGTACACGTTCTCAGCTTGAAAGAGCCTCTTCTTTACTGGCTCAAGCTCCAGTAAATCATGATCCTGACACTTTTGCAGAAGCTTCAGGCCATCCACATTGGGAAGCAGCTATGAATGAAGAATATCATTCATTGTTGACAAATGATACATGGGATCTTGTTCCTCTACCAAAGGGACGCAAACTTGTTAGATGTAAATGGGTTTACAGAACCAAGTATGGACCAGATGGGAAAGTTGACAAACATAAAGCTCGTCTTGTTGCTAAGGGTTTTTCACAGGTTGAAGGCATTGACTACACTGAAACCTTCTCCCCTGTTGCCAAAATGAACTTTATCCGCCTTGTTCTTTCCCTTGCTACCTCTTTAAAATGGGAAGTCCATCAGATGGATGTTAAATCTGCCTTCTTGCATGGGGACTTGCATGAAGAAATCTATATGGAACAACCCATTGGCTTCATCCAAACAGACTCCAGCCTTGTATGTCGACTTAAGAAATCTCTCTGTGGTCTCAAGCAAGCTCCTCGGGCTTCGTATGCCAAAATGGATAGCTTTCTTTTAGAATCTGGCTTTTCTCGGTGTTATTCTGACAATACTGTCTACACCAAGAAAGTGGGCAACTCTCTTATCATCCTTGTTCTTTATGTTGATGATCTTATTCTTACTGGTAGTGATCCCAACCTTATCAACCATGTGAAGTCCAGCCTTAAAAAAAAATTTGAAATGACAGACTTAGGACACTTACACTATTTTCTCGGTCTTCAAGTCTTGCAATCCAAGGAGGGTATTTCTCTTTCCCAGTCCAAGTATGCTTGTGATATTCTTCGTCATTTTCACATGGAATACTGTAAGCCAGCCCCTTCTCCCGTTCAGTCTGGAGTCAAACTTTCAGTCTCTTGTACTTCTCCTAAAGTTGATGCTACCTTATACCGTCAACTTGTAGGAAAACTCTTGTATTTAACCCATACTCGTCCTGATCTTTCCTTTGTTGTTGGCCTTGTTGCTCGTTTTATGCAAAACCCCCGTGAAAGTCATTGAAAAGCAGCCAAAAGAATACTTCGTTATGTTCGAGGTACAGTCCAGTTTGGGATTCATTACAGTGCCAAAGCAGCTCCTCAATTAGTTCGTTTCACTGATTCTGATTGGGCTGGTGACCCTGATGATCGGAAGTCTACTGCCGGTTATGTCTTCACTCTTGGTTCAGGACCTATTACATGGGCTTGTAAGAAACAGGCTGCCATTTCTCTTTCGTCAGCAGAAGCAGAGTATCGTGGTGCCATGGAAGCTAGTAAGGAAGCCTTGTGGCTTCGTCAGATCCTATCAGAGTTTGGCTTTGAGCAGCAGCATCCAACCACACTTTGGTGTGATAATCAAAGTGCCATTCAGCTATGCAAAGATCCAGTCCAACATCAGCGTAGCAAACACATTGAACTACACATGCACTTCATCAGAAAGCTCATTCATGACCATGTTCTTGAAGTGAAATATTGTTCAACAGATGATCAAGTTGCAGACATCTTCACAAAGGTTCTCACAGAGGCGAAGTTCACTAAACTTCGATATATGCTTGGAGTTCAGGAAGTTGTCACTAAGGGGGAATAGGCTCTAGTGCCTCCTTCCTTCTCCTATTGTGTCATATTTGTAAATCCTTCAATCCCATCCCAAGTTGTTCTTAAGGGGGGATGTTAGGATATTCCGACACATAGGAAATAGTTAAGTTCAACTTGGTCTAGTATAAAGTTAGGTATAGAGTTAGGTAAAGTGTGTTTCTTTACCGTTGTACATTTTGTAACTTACAATCCGACGGTCACGATATGTAGTGATCCGACGGTTCACTCTCTCCTTGGTATTACCGACACTTGATCCGTGGCTTGACACCCGATTGGTCCATGAGTTCTATTTAAAGCGCATGGAGGGTCATTGTTCGGGTAATCTGTGCATGAGAGAATCTTATGTAAATTTTCATTCTTTGATTAATAAATTTCCTGTAGTACCCACGTTGGGACAGGCCGTGGACTGTTTCCCTCTTTGAGGGTTTTAACCATGTCAAAAATACTGGTGTATTGATTTGAGATCTGGTTGTGAGCGGTGTCCTCTTGGTGTTCTTTCTGAGGAACTTACCCTGTAAATTCCTACATTTTTCACGCTGACACTTGAAAATACTATCAAGAGTTGATGTCATATATTATGAACTACTTCTATTCATTCATTTCAGCAACTTGTTAAGGAAAATTTTGAAGTTTTTCACAAGTACGAATATCAAGATGTATATAAAAGGATCAATTAGCTTATAATGGAACCTGATGAATTATTAGAGGATTTCCTTAATTAGTTTCTTTCCCTTTGTTATCAATTTTCCAAGGAATATGTTGTTTGGGATTTCATGAGTAAGAAGTTTCAACGTTTGGTTCTATCATACTTGAAACAAATTGAATCTAACTCCCTGCTTGATTTTTTTATTCCAACGTATATTGATCACGAGGCCCCTCAAATCCTAATGGAGGAATCTCGTACCATTTTTTCCCATCTCCTCCTACCTTTTCATTTTCAAACAAGGTAGTCTCATGTGTTGTTGCTAAAGTTGTAAAATTCCAAAATCAAATTGTTGATCTACATATCCCACCTTTACACCCTTCCCATGATCAAAGATTTTATCCAGGAAAACTTTGAATTTTTTCATAATCTCATGGATTTTAGTCTGAAGGTTGATACCCTGATCCCTTAAGGTGAAATTAACATGAATAATTTAAATATTGAATTTAATTCAATTTAATGTAGGGTTTATTTGAGGGATACATTTCATCCTCTATCATTTACATCTCATGACCCTTTGTACCTTCATTCACTTATTCGATTCACTCCACCAGTAATCGTTCCTAGTACTCTTGATTTTCAATATATCGGTTGAAGTGTTAATCTGGCACAAGGTGGTTACATCTCGTAGGTAGAGGAGAAAAAGAGTATAGAAAAATTCCATATTTCTTCCCTCTTTCAAATTCCTCCATGTCAATATGATGTTTATACATTCTTTTCTAATCAAGGGTCTTTTGATCTTAGTAATCAATTGAAAGAAACTGAATTTCCTAACAAAGATGATGTCCTGGAAAAGCATCACCCTGACACCAATGACTATGTTGATTTATGTGGAGATGAATTCCCAAGTATATTAGATGATATATTTTTTCCCAAGAAAAAATTGATTTGCACAACTTTGATCTGAAGTCTGATTTGATCATGAAGGAGTTTCTCAAAGGATATTCTTCTTCAGAAAACCAACCCTTGTGTCAAGATGTGTGTAATGAATAAAGTAACATATCATGTGCTTCGAATCCACATTCTGATGAATTATACCTCAAGTCCACATAAGGAGGTAAGGCCACCCTTGATGAAGAATATGATGTGGTAGTCATTGATTCTTTCTTACAATTTGGGTAATCTATTTGGTGATGTTGAAAAACCTAATGAAAGAGTTGATTCCAACATCTATTGTATGATTAACATTGATCGTGTTGAAATAATTGATGGTAGTTGTCTACAAACATATCTTGATATGAATATACCACAAAATTTAATCATTCAACATCTAAAAGTTCAGGGACCCATGAGGAAGTCAAGTCACTTCATCTCCTACTGATGGTTATGTTAGGTTCTTGCAATCTTGGTGAGGTCCTCAAACTAGATCAGATTCAATTTTCTCACATAATTATTTTCTCTGCATAGTTTCACTCGATGTATGCTAACTGTTATGAAACCAACTGACAAAAAGATAGAAAAGATAGATCAACGGCTTAGAATTTAGCCTCTTCAAGGGGGAAACATCCTTTACATTACAAAAATGAATAATTCTTGGATGATACAAATGACAAGACCTCCTTTCTATATACAGAAGTCTAAGGGGTCATAATATAATCAGAGCCGACATAACAATAATAATGTAAGGGCACAATAATAACAGTATTGGGCTTCTATGGGGCACAAAAATAACAATAGTGGGCCTCTATGGAGACTACATGGGTACAAAAATATAATAAGGGGGTTGTACTAATAATAATAAGGGGTTACACTAGTAGCATAGGGGTCTAACATGCCCCTCTCCTTCAAAAAGTATTGTCCTTAATGCTTGAGTAGTTCTTGATGCTTCTGTATAAAATTCTTGTCGTTCCATGTGAAATCTTCAATGGGTAAGTTCTTGTTATGAAACCAGCTCAAGAAAAGATAGAAAAGATAGGTCAACGCCTTAGAATTCAGCCTCTTCGAGGGGGCAACCTCCTTTACATTACATAAATGAACAATTCTTGGATGATTCAAATGACAAAACCTCCTTTCTATATATAGGAGTCTAAGGAGACACAATATAACCCAGCCGACCTAACAATAATAATATAAAGCCACAAAAATAACAATAGAGGGATTCTATGGGGCACAGTAATAACAATATGGGGGCAATAGCGGCACAACAATATTAATAAGGGGTATAACTACAATAGTAATGGGGTAATCACTAGTATTATAGGGACCCAACATGCCCCTCTCCATCAAAAAGGTGTTGTCCTCAACGCTTGAGTAGTTCTGGATACTTCTGTATAAAATTCTCATCCTCCCATGTGGAATCTTCAGTGGATAAGTTCTTCCACTTGATAAGATACTACGAAATTGATCGATTTCGTAGCTGTCGAGTTCTTATTTCTGTGACTGCTTCCGGTTCCAATATAATTTTTCCTTCCTCGTCAAGTTCAGTAAATATTGTTTGAACTGGGAGCTTGTCGCCTATAACCTTCTTTAAACATGAAACATGGAAAACTGGGTGCAATCGAGAAGCTGCAGGAAGCTCCAATTTGTATGCCATAGTACCAATCTTTTGCAACACCTTGTACGGACCATAATACTTTGGTGATAATTTATTATCCTTCTTAGCTTTCTTGAGGGAAATTTTCTTATATGGTTGTAGCCGTAGGAATACCCAATCACCTACATCAAAACTTCTTTCACTGCGATGTTGATCTGCCTGTTGTTTCATTCTATTCTATGCCAACACGAGGTTATCCTTTAAGAGTTGGAGGACTTGTTGTTGATGTTCGATGTGTTGTTCCACTAACTGAACCTTAGAATTTTCTCTTAAATATGATGTGATGGATGGTGGTTGATACCCATAAAGTGCCATAAATGGGGTCATTTTTGTTGCTGTATGGAAGGAAGTGTTATACCACCATTCAGCCAGAGGCAACCATTTGACCCATTGTGTCTGTTTATCAGATACAAAGAAACAAATATATCCTTCCAGACATTTGTTTACTATCTCAGTTTGCCCATCAGATTGAGGATGATAAGATGAGCTATGAGCTAACTGAGTACGAAGACAAGAAAATAATTCTGTCCAAAAATTTCCAGTGAAAATGGGATCTCTGTCACTTACAATAATCTTTGGGTTTCCATGTAGCTTTTGAATTGTTTCCATAAATGCAGTAGAAACTGTACTGGCTTTAAATGGATGTGATAATGCACAAAAGTATGCATACTTGGTAAGTCTGTCAACTACCACCATGATGACACTCTTTCCCTCAGACTTGGGTAAACCTGTGATAAAATCCATTGAAACCTCCTCCCAAGTTGGCTTGGAATGGATAAAGGTTGTAATAGACCTGGTGTCTTAATTGTTTCAACATTATTTTGTTGGAAAACTAAACATTCCCCCACAAACTTTTGAATATCTGATTTAAGGCCATCCCAAAAAAAATTCCTTCTTAACCCTTTGGTAAGTTTTTAAAACTCCCGAGTTCCCTCCTAAGGGAGAAGTGTGCAATTCCATAAGAATCTTTTGTTTTAGCTGGGAATTCTTACAGAGGTATAACGTTATCATTTTGCCAGCTAAATGCATCAGATGTACTGGAATCTTGTTGTAACTTTCGAATAAGTGCCCACACTTCTTTGTCCTTCTTCCATTCCTCCCTTGCTTCGTTTATCCAATCTGGTTGGATAATAGAAATGGCGTACAACAATGCTTCCACATCCTCATCCTTTCTTGAGAGTGCATCTGCCACCACATTTTGCTTCCCCTTTTTGTAGATGATTTCAAAGTCATAACCCAACATCTTTGTGACCCACTTTTGTTGCTCTTTAGAGGATAATCTTTGTTCTAAAAAGTATTTAAGGCTATCATGATCTGTTTTTACCTTGAAGTGTCTTCCCATTAGGTAGGGTCGCCATTTCTTAAGTGCATGGAGTATTTCCAACATTTCCTTCTCATAAATAGCTTTGCTTAAAAACTTTCCCTTGATTGGACGACTTTCAAAAGTAATGGGTCTTTCATCTTGCATTAGAACAACACCAATTCCATTTCCTGAAGCATCACATTCCACAATAAAGGTTTTTGTGAAGTCTGGTGTAGCTAAGACCGGTGCTTGGCACATTGCCTCTTTAAGATGTTCAAAGGCCTTTGTTGCTTCCGGAGTCCATGAAAATGCATCTTTCTTCAATAATGTTGTTAGAGGTGCTGCTATTCTCCCATAATTCTTAACAAACTTGCGATAATACCCTGTCAACCCGAGAAATCCTCGCAGATGCTTTATGGATGTGGGGATTTTCCATTCCTTAATGGCTTTAATTTTGCTAGGGTCTACCTTAACTCCTTCATGAGATACAATATGACCCAGATATTCCACCTCCTGGACTCCAAAGAAACATTTGGATCTTTTTGCATATAATTGTTTCTCCTCCAATAGTTGTAGCACCCTATCAACATGTTCAACATGATCCTTTCAAGACTTGCTGTAGATTAGTATATCATAAAAATATAATAACACAAATTTTCTAAGGAATGGTTTGAAAATTGAATTCATCAAACCTTGAAATGTTGAAGGTGCATTGGTAAGGCCAAAAGGCATGACCAAAAATTCATAATGACCCTCATGAGTTCTAAATGTTGCTTTCGGAATGTCTTCAGTCTTCATTCTGATTTGATGATATCCTGAATGAAGATCCAACTTGGTGAAGTAAATTGATCCATGCAATTCATCCAGTAATTCATCAATGACAGGAATGGGGAATTTATCTTTAATAGTGAGCTTGTTGAGCTCCCTATAATCCAGACACATGCGCCATGATCCATCCTTCTTGTGCACCAATACTACTAGAGCAGAGAAAGAACTTTGACTCGGTTGAATTATACCAGCCTCTAGCATTTCTGCAACCATATGTTCAATTTCACTCTTTTGGACATAGGGATATCTGTACGGCCTGATGTTTGGAGGAACACTTCCTGGAATCAGATGAATAGCATGATCATGATCATGCAGAGGTGGGAGGCCTTTGGGAGTCTCAAATACCTTGGAATGATTGATCAGGAATTTTTGGAGATCTGGAGAAATAGATGATTCCGATGTGGAAACATCTAGCAAACATAATTGTGCAATTACACATCTTTGTTCCTTTTTTAGAAGCTTTGTCATACCATTAGAGCTGATTATCTTTGTTGGTTTCCATGCAATACCCCTTAATTCAACTTCCTTTCCTTCCGTAGAAAATTTGATGAAAAGTTCTTGAAAATTAAAAGCTATTGTACCCAAGGATTGTAGCCATTGGACTCCTAGTACAACATCAACACCTCCCATTGGAATGGAAAGCATTGGGCTAGTCAATACATATTCTCCCATGGATAGCTTGATATTATGGCACTTTCCAGAGCAACTTATTGTTCCTCCATTTGCAATCATCACTTGACACTCTGGTGCTGGATATAGGAAGCAATTCAATTCTTTTGCTACCTTACAATGAATAAAATTGTGGGTGCTTCCTGAATCAATCAACACTATTACCTTTTTCTTCTTGATTTGTCCTTCTATCTTGATGGTTTGAGGAGTGGTAATTCCTGCCAATGCATTACAAGATATGGTCAAATTTATTTGTTCTTCGTCTAGGCTTTGTTCCTAGAGTATATGCTTTTCTTTTGACCTTTCTTGCTCCTTTTCTTCTTCCTCTTCACAATCTATGTAGAATAATTTCTTCTCAGCACACTTATGACCTTTAGTGTATTTTCTATCACAACTGTAACAAAGCCCTTTTGCTCTTTTTTCTTCCAATTGTTGTGGTGTCAACCTTATAGGTTGTGGAAGACTAGGGGCAACAACACTTCCATCTTTATAGTTGTGAGTGGTATGCTTCCTGGTTGCCATAATTTTTCTTTCCATTTTTCTTGCTAACCTGAATGCCTTCTCTAATGAATCAGGTTCCCAAAGGCGAACATCATGTTGGATATTATCCTTTAAAGACCCTATGAACACATCAATCCTATGCTCCTCTGGAATATCTTTTACCCTTATGTTCAATTTTTGGAACTCCTCAATGTGCTCCATTATTGAACCCTTTTGTTTGAGACTTATCAATTGCCTAAAAAAAGTGTTGCTTTTTGTATCCTCATAATGTGCTATCAATTCTTCCGTAAAAATTTCCCAAGTGATAAATTGTTTACGAGAGCAAAGCCATTGATACCATACAAACCGATTTGGTTCCAAATATAACGTTTCCATACGTACCTTTTGTGTGTTTTGCACATTATTAAGATCGAAGAATTGCTCCATCTGTAATATCCATGTGGCGGGATCCTTGCCATCAAACATCCTCATATCGATTTTTGGAATAAGGTGAGTCTTCGATCCAACATTAGAGTCTATGGAATCATGATTAACATTTCTTTTGTTCTCATCACGAGTTTCCTTTAGTACCCTTTCACCATTAGTGACCATTTCTTGTAGCAACTTATTCATATTTATCTTCAATTCTTCCATCTTATCATCCATGCCATCAATTTTAGCGTCCATGCCATTCACCTTAGCTTCCATGCCATCCATCTTAGCTTCTACACCTTTCTTTAAACAATCAATCTTAGCTTCTACACCTTTCTTTAAACCATCCATCTTAGCTTCTACATCTTTCCTTAAACCATCCATCTTAGATTCTGTTGCTTTTTGTGCAAGTGACACTTGTTGCACTTGTTCTTCTAATTTTGATATATCATATAACATTTCTTCTTCTTCTTCATGAGTCATGCTAGAGCTTTTAGGTTCCTTACTAGGTGTTTGAATTTTCTTTCCTTGGGGCATCAGATACCGATAATAATGCTCTACTAGCCCTTTGAATTCCTTCAAAATAAATTTTCAAACCACTCTTAGGAAAAAATTTAAAAGAATCTACACACCTTTTTTTTCACTTTGTAGGAGCTCGATATTGCCTCTGATGTATCTCTGTACTTGCAGATCATCCAATTTTGAAATTGTAACTTTTGGTAGCACTCTGTGTCCTCTTTCCAATGCCACAAGTCTGACCCAAATTGGATTCTCCAAGGAAGAGTTATACGAAATCTCTCACAGTGACTTGATTATAGACTAGTTCAGTAGAGCGAACTTGTACGACGTGCCACGAGTCACTCTTTCGACCTTTGGATCTGAAAAATGCATACAAGAAACTCCAGTTCGTCCTATTTCTGTACCTTCTTACGAAATTTCAATCTGATCCCCAAAGAGAAAGTTATGACGATTTTACCCGGGTCACCTGTTTGAAATGTACTTCAGGAGTCTGCAAAAAGACCAACTTCCTTAGATCATATCTCTGTAAATATTGGGATCTCTATTGGATTTTTGGGTAGGCTGTGATTTAGCCTCATATATCATTAACACTTCTTTCCAATCATGAGACTGATTTTTTGTTTTCCTGGAACCTACCTTCTTTTGGCTCTGCTCTCTTCTAGCTTCTGAGTTTGCCATTGTTAACCTTGGAACTGCTACTGCTTTCTTTTTAACATTGCAAATGATTTTGTCTTCACTTATTGTAACGGGAAGTACTGAATTAATAAATGGCATGCCTAAAAATAGACTTGCAGAAGCATCATAATGCTGAATAGCAGAGATTTTAATAGTAACCCCCCCAAGTCTCAAAGAAATGTTATCAAAATAATGGGTAAGGTTAACAGATCCACCAATAGTTTCGGAAACAATAATATGCTGCAAAGGTTTCCATAATCCTTTGAACAGAGATGGTCGTGCAAGATTACTGGAACCACCAGTATCAATAAAAGCATCACCACTAATCCATTCACCACGAACTTGGACCTCAACTGGAATGTACAAAAGGTTATTGGATTTGACCATCTTTTTCAAAAAAGCATTTTCTTCATCTAGAGCAGTATTATTTACAGGGAGTGATGATGATGAAGACGCAACTATTTTAGGATATGGACAGAAAGAACTCACCAATGGCTGTGGAGGCAAGGAATTTAAACTGGGAAATGAGTCCTTTAAGTCTGCTATAGTAACAATTTCAATAGAAGAACTATCTCAGTATTCTTCTGTAAAGTCTTCAGTCTCTGTTTCATCACTGTAATGATTCTCATCATCTTGTTCAAATTCACTTAGTTCACTTTCAAAACTAGTAACAAATATTCATCTTTTGGCTGACATCTTTAAGAGATTCAGTGTCAGATAATGAAGCATCAGTCAAAATATATACATCAGATACTTCATCATTGGACTCGACCACTGACCAATCATCTACAAATTCATCAATCTCAAAACAGGCTTTCAGTTTACCAGAGGAACTTTTGGGACATTTGCGAGCAAAATGTCCTTCTTTCTTACAAATAAAGCAAGCATTATCTCTTTTTGGTTGTTTCCTCTTCTTAACATATCCGTCTGTATGAGGAATTGTTAAAATGTTGCTCAAACAATCCTCAAGCATTTTGGACTACAGAAAGTACACAACAAGAAATTAAGACACTGCATGATAATGGGGTAACCGGTAAATTGATACCGTGCACTCCTGCTGAAGAAAAGGAAATGAGAAAGCAGATTCAAGAATTGCTAGATCTTCACTTGATTGAAAGAAGTGAATCTCATTATTCCTGTTCTGCATTTCTTGTCAGAAATGATTCAGAAATTGTTTGTGGCAAAGATAGGATGGTTATTAACTACAAGCCATTAAATGCTATAACAAAAAGCTTTAGTTATCCTATGCCTAGACAATAAACCATTATGCAGAAAATTCAAGGAAGTAAAATTTTTAGCAAATTTGATATGAAATTAGGCTATTATCAGATTCAGATTGCAGAAGAAGATCGCCACAAAACTGCTTTCACATGTCCTGCAGGTTTCTTCCAGTGGAAATTTGTTCCTTTCAGATTGAAGAATGCTCCTGCCTTCTTTCAGAGAAGAATGGATCATATCTTCAGTAAATATGATTTCATTATTGTATATATTGATGATATTCTTGTACATAGCTCCGACTTAGAATCTCATTTAAAACACTTGTATATATTTCTTGAAGAGGCCAAAGCACATGGTCTGGTGTTGTCTGAAAAGAAAATGCTGCTCTTTCAAGAAAATATTGATTTTCTTGGAATTCATATCAGTAATGGGAAAATTCAGATGCAGCCGCATGTTTTAACAAAATTGTCTGAATTTCCTGATCAATTGACAGATAAACACATGATTCAGAGATTTATAGGGATTTTAAATTATGTACATAAATATATCCCAAATCTCTCTGAAAAAACTTCTCCAATTCGTCAACACATTAATGGTGGATGGTCAGATGAAGCTACCAAAGTGGTTCAGTTGCTGAAGAAAGAATGCCAGAATCTACCAGCATTAAAACCGCCAGGTAATGGATTTCTAATTCTACAAACAGATGCTTCAGATAATTTTTGGGCAGCTACACTGCTTGAAAGAAAAGGAGAAGGAAAAGAGATTGAAGAAGTTCTTTGTGTATATTCCTCGGGAGAATTCCAGAAACATCAAAAAGGTTATTTTCCTGCAGAGAAAGAAAACCTTGCTATTTTCAATGGAATTCAGAAGTTCGAAATTTATTTAGCTCCTGCAAAATTTTTAATTCGCACTGATTCCATGAATTTTAAATACTTCTTAAATGCAAAGATTTCAAAACAGTTAGCTCATGGAAGATTGCTAGCATGGCAGATGTGGTTTCAAATGTATGAATTTGATGTCGAATGGATCCCAGGAAATTCTAACTTTTTGGCAGATGCATTAACAAGAGAAATGAATAAGGTTCATGTACATAAACAGAGTATGTTTGATATTTCAGGAAAATCTGCTTCTGATGATAATTTTGAAACTTTTGTACAGCGTTTCAAAATTTTAGAATTTCTCTTATCTGATATTGCTGAACAGATAAAGAAGGTAGTGGGTTTGAGATTAAGGAGAAATCAATGGATTCAACGATGCCAGGCTTGGCAACACAAAAATGTTGGTATTTTTCTTAATCTGGATGAAGAATTGGTAAAGGTTTATCCTCTGCCAAATTTAAAGGTGAAGGTTTATTTCAAATTGCTGGATAACACTTGGGACAATCATTTTACAGATGGTATGATACAAGTCCGTGGAATTTTGAATTATTATCAAATAATCGGAGGAATAGATTTTTCAGTGGCTGTATATGTATGTGCAAAAATGTTGGACCTTGAAGAAATTAATATGAACATAGGAGTTCAAAATTTTTTAAAATCTTTAAGGATCCCTGATTTATTTGAAGAATTGGATGTAGCTTTTCTACAGCAGCCTGATGAAAACTTTGTATCTATAGACTCCTTCCCACAGTATGAACTGTTCCAGCCTTTTGCTGATTGGGAGATAAAGAATGGCAGATGTCAAAAGAAAGTTCAACTAAGAGCATCTCAGTGTGTTTTAAGGACTCTTCAATATCTCAGAACATTTACAGAGCCTTGGGATTATCAGATTATGGAATTCCGCAATCCAATAGAGCCTAATCCATTTTCACAAATGTATGGTACGGATAGTGTGCTAGAATCCACATTGGCAGAAAACCCAGACCAAATAAAAAAGATTTCTATGTGGCTTCAAGAATTCCATTCATTAAAATTACCAAAAAAAATCTCAATGATCAAAACACTGGAACCAATGCAAGGAAAACACGGAGTGATAAGAATGGTTATAAATCAAAAGGCATTAATAACAATTAGTGTTTCTTCAGGAAATTGGACAGAAGATTCTGTATGTCTTATAAATCTGCTATTATCAAACAGGGTATGCTCATCAATGATATTTGAAGTTGGATGGCAAGATCAAGGATATGTCAGTCATGAGTGTAAATTATGGGTTTAGACAGCAATTGAACAATCTGTCAGCATGTTTCAAATCTTCAAATGGGATTTGTTAGATGGGGTTGAGCTGGCAGTGCAGTCCTTACCAGATTTCAGAAAAAGTAAGAAAGATTATTTTCTAGGAATTGAAATTGATCCATTTGCATATGTGAACAGATGGAATAAAGATGATTATCTCTTTCCATCAAAGAGTCTACGGAAAACTGTAGATTCGATAAAATTTTCTTATGACACGGGACAGAGTTCACATGCTCCACAAAAAGAAGAATCTTCAATAGCAATCCATGATCCAAAAGGAAAAGCAAAAGTGGGAGAAGAAAAGGAAACAGTATTCGTTGACGTATATCAAGACGCTCAGGTACAAAATGACCCCACTTGGGAGAAAGAATATCTATCGTGGCTTACGTCTTCATGGGAAAAGCCACAAGACCTATTGTCAAAACTAACATATTCATGGGAAAGAGAAAAGACTCCACCTGATTTCGGATTTTGAATTAGATTATGATAGTGATAGGAGTCCGAAAGGTTCTTGGTAAAGAATCTTGTGTCAGCAATGTGACACTGTTGGTCACATGTTGTGACAGAACTCTTTGTACAAAAGAAAGATTGAGTAGACACCGTTGGTGGAAAAAGATACCGACAGGACCCTCAATTATTTCTATCTTATGTCATGTCTTAGGTAAGTTAGATTCTGTTTTTAGTCTATTTAAGAACGAACTCTTAGAGAGTTCAGGCATCGAGTGTTTGAGTGTGAGTGTGTGTGTTGTAATCAGAGCTCTCTACTTGAGGCTATCTATGTTGTGTAATCTTATTTTGAATTAATATTGAAGCCTGCTGGGCCGCCAGTCTGAGGACTGTTCTTTTCCAAGATCATCACGGTAGAGTGAGATTGTAAGGTGCGTTGGAGAAGCGAAAGGGTCGCGTTAGTCCGCGCATTTCTCAGATTGATGTGAGGAAATCTGCCTTAAGCATCCACTTCAATTGATTCAAGTAAGTTACGAAGTCCATCATCTATTTAATTAGTATCATAGCCCTGTTCTAGTCCTGAGTCTGTAATCTATAGACAGAGCCTAGAGAAAGCCAGGCAGCCTTTGAAAGGCATCTTTGTTATACATTGTGCTGAGTAGATAAACGCTTTCTTTAGTCAACCTCTGGTTTAGATTATAAATGGCAAATCTCTTACGCTCATTCTCTGCTATTGATAGAAAAGTTATTACTGAAGTTTCATCCAGATCTGTTGAGTCTGAACATAATGAAAATGAAAACCATGAGATCGTAGAAGATCCATTAAAATGGACTCCTCCTGCGTTGCATGCTACTGATGCTTATAAGCTTCCCATGACCTTTGTTCTTAAAAAAAAGACTTTTCTGAAAGAAGTAGAGATAACTATAAAGATCTTTGGTCCGTCTACCCAAATTATGGCTTTAAACTTGTTCTTTGATGATGAAATCAAAAAATTTCGTCAGTATGCTAAAGAGGGAAAATACTTTTATCTTCATTTTGGAGGTATAAGGATAGGCCTTGCATCATTGTTCCGCCATGGAATAAACACCCCTTGCATTGCTAAATTATTCGACACCCGTCATAAGAATTATGATCATGCTAGGATTGGAACTATTATGGGAAACCTGTCAACAGGTTGTCAATATGGGACAATCTATCCTGACTATGCCATCAGCTTAAATGATGTCCATTTAAAAGATTGTTGGAAATTATTAACTGGGGTTCAAGGGTTAACTATGGCAGAAGAAAGTGAATATCTCTATGTGATAGGGCAAGCTTCATTCCAGCTTACCAATACTGCACATCCAAAACTAAAACAGCCTGTACTGAAAGATTTTGTAACTGTTGGTTTATCAAATGCCCAAGTTGAAGGTGTATTGTATGACCCTACTGAGTTACCCGGAAATTGGTATTTCCAATATAAATCCATAGCTGATGAAAAGAAACCTGAACTAAAAGTAAAATGAGTTGCTATTGATAATGGCCAAGTAAAATTGATTCCTCCCTGGCCACAGGTACCTCGTCCAATTAGCAGGCAGAAAAGATATGTGTTTCCTATTGCTCCAATTGATGTGCCTTCTACCAGTAATAATTTGTCTACTATTCAAGAAGTCAGTCTGTTAGAACCTGTGTTATCATCTACTGAATTGTATATACCAGAGTCTAAACCTTTTTTACCCACTGTAAATAAAATGCATCGTATAGGACATTTTCCTCCTGTTGAAGAATGGCAATATGCCAATCGTAGATATGTCAAAGGTGGCAAATGGCCTCCTCGTACAAAGTTCTGTACCACCTCTTCATCTTCTCGGCAACCAGCTACCCGTGCCGATTGTGCTCCATTGATTGAACATAATGCACAAAACACAAATGATCTTGATCAGACATATCAGATCGGCAATTATTTAACTACATGGTGTGCCCATCCAGAAGAAGTTTTAGATGATTTGGGATGTCAAAGTGAATTAATTCTGGCAAATCTTAAACTTCTACATGATGAGAAAACAGCTGATCAACAATGCAGAGAAGAAAAAGAAAGAAGAAGAAGAGAGAGAAAGAAAAAAGAGTCACAGCCTCCAAAGTTTACTAAAACTATGGAGATTCCTCAGAAATGGGAAACTAGTGATTCCCAAGAAGAAGTAGCTGAGTCTAGCAGTAGCCAAATTGGTTTCAGAGTAGATAAGCCAAAATCCACCACAGTTCACAGAAATAAAAGTGAATTGGCTACTTTCAAAAATGTTGCTACTCTATTTCCATCATTCATAATGCCCTCCCTGCAAAAAGCTAATATGTATAAAGAACCAAAATATCCAAGAGTTGAAGAAGATTTGTTTGCTACTAATTCATCGGGATATGTTGTAGATTTAGATAAATAAAAAAATCTAGCTGAATCAATCGGAATATGGATTGGTGCTTTATATCAAATGCAAGTAGTGTCCAAATTGGATAATTTCTCAATCTTCTTGCTAGCAGAAAAACGTATGGCAGGTATTGTTTGGGATTGGTGGATGGTTGGTTGAAATGAAAAAAGACAGAATGTTGCAGCATTGGGTCTAGCTACTTTAGAAGTTTTGTTGCTTACTCAGTTTGTTCCCGAACCTACTGATGAAAGAAAGCAAATAATTACTGTTCTAACTAGAATGGAATTAAAAGATCTCAAAGATCTAGATCAGTTTGGGTCTGAATACATGGCTAAAGTGTTTAAAGCAGGTTTAAATAATGACCCTACTCAGAAAGTTGCTTTCTTATCAAAATTACCAGGAAATTTAAGAGAGATGATTATGAAAGATATTGAAGTTCAAGGTAAAAAGCTTGAACAAATCTATTGGATAGATCTCCTATTCAGATGTCAAGAAAAAGTTAAGTATTTGTGCTGGCAAAAACAGGTTCATGACTTCGTAACTTACTTGAATCAATTGAAGTGGACGCTTAAGGCAGATTTCCTCACATCAATATGAGAAATGCGCGGACTAACGCGACCCTTTCACTTCTCCAACGCGCCTTACAATCTCACTCTACCGCGATGATCTTGGAAAAGAACAGTCCTCAGACTAGCAGCCCAGCAGGCTTCAATATTAATTCAAAATAAGATTACACACCATAGATAGCCTCAAGTAGAGAGCTCTGATTACAACACACACACTCACACTCAAACACTCGATGCCTGAACTCTCTAAGAGTTCGTTCTTAAATAGACTAAAAACAGAATCTAACTTACCTAAGACATGACATAAGATAGAAATAATTGAGGGTCCTGTCGGTATCTTTTTCCACCGACGGTGTCTACTCAATATTTCTTTTTTACAAAGATTTCTGTCACAACATGTGACCAACAGTGTCACATTGCTGACACAAGATTCTTTACCAAGAACCTTTCAGACTCCTATCACTATCATAATCTAATTCAAAATCCGAATCAGGTGGAGTCTTTTCTCTTTCCAATGAATATGTCAGTTTTGACAATATGTCTTGTGGCTTTTCCCATGAAGACGTAAGCCACGATAGATATTCTTTCTCCCAAGTGGGGTCATTTTGTACCTGAGCGTCTTGATATACATCAACGAATATTGTTTCCTTTTCTTCTCCCACTTTTGCTTTTCCTTTTGGATCATGGATTGCTATTGAAGATTCTTCTTTTTGTGGAGCATGTGAACTCTGTCCCGTGCCATAAGAAAATTTTATCGAATCTGCAGTTTTCCGTAGACTCTTTGATGGAAAGAGATAATCATCTTTATTCCATCTGTTCACATATGCAAATGGATCAATTTCAATTCCTAGAAAAGAATCTTTCTTACTTTTTCTGAAATCTGGTAAGGACTGCACTGCCAGCTCAACCCCATCTAACAAATCCCATTTGAAGATTTGAAACATGCTGACAGATTGTTTAATTGTTGTCTGAACCCGTACTTTACACTGATGACTGACATATCCTTGATCTTGCCATCCAACTTCAAATATCATTGATGAGCATACCCTGTTTGATAATAGCAGATTTATAAGACATACAAAATCTTCTGTCCAATTTCCTGAAGAAACACTAATTGTTATTAATGCCTTTTGATTTATAACCATTCTTATCACTCCGTGTTTTCCTTGCATTGGTTCCAGTGTTTTGATCATTGAGATTTTTTTTGGTAATTTTAATGAATGGAATTCTTGAAGCCACATAGAAATCTTTTTTATTTGGTCTGGGTTTTCTGCCAATGTGGATTCTAGCACACTATCCGTACCATACATTTGTGCAAATGGATTAGGCTCTATTGGATTGTGGAATTCCATACTCTGATAATCGCAAGGCTCTGTAAATGTTCTGAGATATTGAAGAGTCCTTAAAACACACTGAGATGCTCTTAGTTGAACTTTCTTTTGACATCCGCCATTCTTTATCTCCCAATCAGCAAAAGGCTGGAACAGTTCATACTGTGGGAAGGAGTCTGTAGATACAAAGTTTTCATCAGGCTGCGTTAGAAAAGCTACATCCAATTCTTCAAATAAATTAGGGATCCTTAAAGATTTTAAAAAATTTTGAACTCCTCTGTTCATATTAATTTCTTCAAGGTCCAACATTTTTGCACATACATATACAGCCACTGAAAAATCTATTCCTCCGATTATTTGATAATAATTCAAAATTCTGAGGACTTGTATTATAGCATCTGTAAAATGATTGTCCCAAGTGTTATCCAGCAATTTGAAATAAACCTTCACCTTTAAATTTGGCAGAGGATAAACCTTTACCAATTCTTCATCCAGATTAAGAAAAATACCAACATTTTTGTGTTGCCAAGCCTGGCATCGTTGAATCCATTGACTTCTCCTTAATCTCAAACCCACTACCTTCCTTATCTGTTCAGCAATATCAGATAAGAGAAATTCTAAAATTTTGAAACGCTGTACAAAAGTTTCAAAATTATCATCAGAAGCAGATTTTCCTGAAATATCAAACATACTCTGTTTATGTACATGAACCTTATTCATTTCTCTTGTTAATGCATCTGCCAAAAAGTTAGAATTTCCTGGGATCCATTCGACATCAAATTCATACATTTGAAACCACATCTTCCATGCTAGCAATCTTCCATGAGCTAACTGTTTTGAAATCTTTGCATTTAATAAGTATTTAAAATTCATGGAATCAGTGCGAATTAAAAATTTTGCAGGAGCTAAATAAATTTCGAACTTCTGAATTCCATTGAAAATAGCAAGGGTTTCTTTCTCTGCAGGAAAATAACCTTTTTGATGTTTCTGGAATTCTCCCAAGGCATATGCACAAAGAACTTCTTCAATCTCTTTTCCTTCTCCTTTTCTTTCAAGCAGTGTAGCTGCCCAAAAATTATCTGAAGCATTTGTTTGTAGAATTAGAAATCCATTACCTGGCGGTTTTAATGCTGGTAGATTCTGGCATTCTTTCTTCAGCAACTGAACCGCTTTGGTAGCTTCATCTGACCATCCACCATTAATGTGTTGACGAATTGGAGAAGTTTTTTCAGAGAGATTTGGGATATATTTATGTACATAATTTAAAATCCCTATAAATATCTGAATCATGTGTTTATCTGTCAATTGATCAGGAAATTCAGACAATTTTGTTAAAACATGCGGCTGCATCTGAATTTTCCCATTACTGATATGAATTCCAAGAAAATCAATATTTTCTTGAAAGAGCAGCATTTTCTTTTCAGACAACACCAGACCATGTGCTTTGGCCTCTTCAAGAAATATATACAAGTGTTTTAAATGAGATTCTAAGTCGGAGCTATGTACAAGAATATCATCAATATATACAAAAATGAAATCATATTTACTGAAGATATGATCCATTCTTCTCTGAAAGAAGGCAGGAGCATTCTTCAATCCGAAAGGAACAAATTTCCACTAGAAGAAACCTGCAGGACATGTGAAAGCAGTTTTGTGGCGATCTTCTTCTGCAATATGAATCTGATAATAGCCTGATTTCATATCAAATTTGCTAAAAATTTTACTTCCTTTAATTTTCTGCATAATGGTTTCTTGTCTAGGCATAGGATAACTAAAGCTTTTTGTTATAGCATTTAATGGCTTGTAGTTAATAACCATCCTATCTTTGCCACGAAAAATTTCTGAATGATTTTTGACAAGAAATGCAGAATAGGAATAATGAGATTCACTTCTTTCAATCAACTGAAGATCTAGCAATTCTTGAATCTGCTTTCTCATTTCTTTTTCTTCAGCAGGAGTGCATGGTATCAATTTACCGGTTACCCCATTATCATGCAGTGTCTTAATTTCTTGATGTGGACTTTCTGTAGTCCAAAATGCTTGAGGATTGTTTGAGCAACATTTTAACAATTCCTCATACAGACTGATTTGTTCAGAAGACCAATTGGGATCTCTATTGGCTTTTTGGGTAGGCTATGATTTAGCCTCCTATATCATTAGCACTTCTTTCCAATCACGAGACTCATTTTTTGTTTTCCTGGAACCTACCTTATTTTGGCTCTGCTCTCTTCTAGCTTCTGAGTTTGACATTGTTAACCTTGGAACTGCTACTGCTTTCTTTTTAACATTGCAAATGATTTTGTCTTCACTTATTGTAACGGGCAGTACTGAATTAATAAATGGCATGCCTAAAAATAGACTTGCAGAAGCATCATAATGCTGAATAGTAGAGATTTTAATAGTAACCCCCCCAAGTCTCAAAGAAATGTTATCAACATAATGGGTAAGGTTAACAGATCGACCAATAGTTTCGGAAACAATAATATGCTGCAAAGGTTTCCATAATCCTTTGAACAGAGATGGTCATGCAAGATTATTGGAACCACCAGTATCAATAAAAGCATCAACACTAATCCATTCACCACGAACTTGGACCTCAACTGGAATGTACAAAAGGTTATTGGATTTGACCATCTTTTTCAAAAAAGCATTTTCTTCATCTAGAGCAGTATTATTTACAGGGAGTGATGATGATGATGAAGACGCAACTGTTTTAGGATATGGACAGAAAGAACTCACCAATGGCTGTGGAGGCAAGGAATTTAAACTGGGAAATGAGTCCTTTAAGTCTACTATAGTAACAGTTTCAATAGAAGAACTATCTTAGTATTCTTCTGTAAAGTCTTCAGTCTCTGTTTCATCACTGTAATGATTCTCATCATCTTTTTCAAATTCACTTGGTTCACCTTCAAAACCAGAGTAACGAATATTCATCTTTTGGCTGACATCTTTAAGAGATTCAGTGTCAGATAATGAAGCATCAGTCAAAATATATACATCAGATACTTCATCATTGGACTCGACCACTGACCAATCATCTGCAAATTCATCAATCTCAAAACAGGCTTTCAGCTTACCAGAGGAACTTTTGGGACATTTGCGAGCAAAATGTCCTTCTTGCTTACAAATAAAGCAAGCATTATCTCTTTTTGGTTGTTTCCTCTTCTTAACATATCTATATTTTCTGAATGGTCTTCTAGGATTAGCAACCTTTCTTGGTCTGTACTTACCATATTTCTTTGTTCTTCGTTTTCTAAAGGGAGTCCAGGGTAATACAGAACGAAAAACATTCAGATTTGGAGAAACATTATGAACCTGTTTTTGCCAGCACAAATACTTAACTTTTTCTTGACATCTGAATAAGAGATCTATCCAATAGATTTGTTCAATCTTTTTACCTTGAACTTCAATATCTTTCATAATCATGTCTCCTAAATTTCCTGGTAATTTTGATAATAAAGCAACTTTCTGAGTAGGGTCATTATTTAAACCTGCTTTAAACACTTTAGCCATGTATTCAGACCCAAACTGATCTAGATCTTTGAGATCTTTTAATTCCATTCTAGTTAGATCAGTAATTATTTGCTTTCTTTCATCAGTAGGTTCGGGAACAAACTGAGTAAGCAACAAAACTTCTAAAGTAGCTAGACCCAATGTTGCAACATTCTATCTTTCTTCATTTGAACCAGCCATCCACCAATCCCATACAATACCTGCCATACGTTTTTCTGCTAGCAAGAAGATTGAGAAATTATCCAATTTGGACACTACTTGCATTTGATATAAAGCACCAATCCATATTATGATTGATTCAGCTGGATTTTTTGATTTATCTAAATCTAGAACATATCCCGATGAATTAGTAGCAAACAAATCTTACTCAACTCTTGGATATTTTGGTTCTTTATACATATTAGCTTTTTGCAGGAAGGGCATTATGAATGATGGAAATGGAGTAGCAGCATTTTCAAAAGTAGCCAATTCACTTTTATTTCTGTGAACTGTGGTGGATTTTGGCTTATCTACTCTGAAACCAATTTGGCTACTGCTAGACTCAGCTACTTCTTCTTGGGAATCACTAGTTTCCCATTTCTGAGGAATCTCCATAGTTTTAGTAAACTTTGGAGGCTGTGACTCTTTTTTCTTTCTCTCTCTTCTTCTTCTTTCTTTTTCTTCTCTGCGTTGTTGATCAGCTGTTTTCTCATCATGTAGAATTTTAAGATTTGCCAGAATTAATTCACTTTGACATCCCAAATCATCTAAAACTTCTTCTGCATGGGCACACCATGTAGTTAAATAATTGTCGATCTGATATGTCTGATCAAGATCATTTGTGTTTTGTGCATTATGTTCAATCAATGGAGCACAATCGGCACGAGTAGCTGGTTGCCGAGAAGATGAAGAGGTGGTACAGAACTTTGTACAAGGAGGCCATTTGCCACCTTTGACATATCTACGATTGGCATATTGCCATTCTTCAACAGGAGGAAAATGTCCTATACGATGCATTTTATTTACAGTGGGTAAAAAAGGTTTAGACTCTGGTATATACAATTCAGTAGACGATAACACAGGTTCTAACTGACTGACTTCTTGAATAGTAGACAAATTATTACTGCTAGAAGGCACATCAGTTGGAGCAATAGGAAACACATATCTTTTCTGCCTGCTAATTGGACGAGGTACCTGTGGCCGGGGAGGAATCAATTTTACTTGGCCATTATCAATAGCAACTCGTTTTACTTTTAGTTCAGGCTTCTTTTCATCAGCTATGGATTTATATTGGAAATACCAATTTCCGGGTAACTCAGTAGGGTCATACAATACACCTTCAACTTGGGCATTTGATAAACCAACAGTTACACAATCTTTCAATACAGACTATTTTAGTTTTGGATGTGCAGTATTGGTAAGCTGGAATGAAGCTTGCCCTATCACAGAGAGATATTCACTTTCTTCTGCCATAGTTAACCCTTGAACCCCAGTTAATAATTTCCAACAATCTTTTAAATGGACATCATTTAAGATGATGGCATAGTCAGGATAGATTGTCCCATATTGACAACCTGTTGACAGGTTTCCCATAATAGTTCCAATCCTAGCATGATCATAATTCTTATGACGGGTGTCGAATAATTCAGCAATGCAAGGGGTGTTTATTCCATGGCAGAACAACGGTGCAAGGCCTATCCTTATACCTCCAAAATGAAGATAAAATTATTTTCCCTCTTTAGCATACTGACGAAATTTTTTTATTTCATCATCAGAGAACAAGTTTAAAGCCAGAATTTGGGTAGATGGACCAGAGATCTTTATAGTTATCTCTACTTCTTTCATAAAAGTCTTTCTTTTAAGAACAAAGGCCATGGGAAGCTTATAAAAATCAGTAGCATGAAACGCAGGAGGAGTCCATTTTGATGGATCTTCTACGATCTCATGGTTTTCATTTTCATTATGTTCGGACTCAACAGATCGGGATGAAACTTCAGTAATAACATTTATATCAATAGCAGAGGATGAGCGTAAGATATTTGCCATTTATAATCTAAACCAGAGATTTACTAAAGAAAGCGTTTATCTACTCAGCACAATGTATAACAGAGATTCCTTTCGAAGGCTGCCTGGCTTTCTCTAGGCTCTGTCTATAGATTACAGACTCAGGACTAGAACAGGGCTCTGATACCATGAATTTTAAATACTTCTTAAATGTAAAGATTTCAAAACAGTTAGCTCGTGGAAGATTGCTAGCATGGCAGATGTGGTTTCAAATGTATGAATTTGATGTCGAATGGATCCCAGGAAATTCTAACTTTTTGGCAGATGCATTAACAAGAGAAATGAATAAGGTTCATGTACATAAACAGAGTATGTTTGATATTTCAGGAAAATCTGCTTCTGATGATAATTTTGAAACTTTTGTACAACGTTTCAAAATTTTAGAATTTCTCTTATCTGATATTGTTGAACAGATAAAGAAGGTAGTGGGTTTGAGATTAAGGAGAAATCAATGGATTCAACGATGCAAGGCTTGGCAACACAAAAATGTTGGTATTTTTCTTAATCTGGATGAAGAATTGGTAAAGGTTTATCCTCTGCCAAATTTAAAGGTGAAGGTTTATTTCAAATTGCTGGATAACACTTGGGACAATCATTTTACAGATGCTATGATACAAGTCCTCAGAATTTTGAATTATTATCAAATAATTGGAGGAATAGATTTTTCAGTGGCTGTATATGTATGTGCAAAAATGTTGGACCTTGAAGAAATTAATATGAACATAGGAGTTCAAAAATTTTTAAAATCTTTAAGGATCCCTGATTTATTTGAAGAATTGGATGTAGCTTTTCTACAGCAGCCTGATGAAAACTTTGTATCTACAGACTCCTTCCCACAGTATGAACTGTTCCAGCCTTTTGCTGATTGGGAGATAAAGAATGGCAGATGTCAAAAGAAAGTTCAACTAAGAGCATCTCAGTGTGTTTTAAGGACTCTTCAATATCTCAGAACATTTACAGAGCCTTGGGATTATCAGAGTATGGAATTCCGCAATCCAATAGAGCCTAATCCATTTGCACAAATGTATGGTACAGATAGTGTGCTAGAATCCACATTGGCAGAAAACCCAGACAAAATAAAAAAGATTTCTATGTGGCTTCAAGAATTCCATTCATTAAAATTACCAGAAAAAATCTCAATGATCAAAACACTGGAACCAATGCAAGGAAAACACGGAGTGATAAGAATGGTTATAAATCAAAAGGCATTAATAACAATTAGTGTTTCTTTAGGAAATTGGACAGAAGATTCTGTATGTCTTATAAATCTGCTATTATCAAACAGGGTATGCTCATCAATGATATTTGAAGTTGGATGACAAGATCAAGGATATGTCAGTCATCAGTGTAAATTATGGGTTTAGACACCAATTGAACAATCTGTCAGCATGTTTCAAATCTTCAAATGGGATTTGTTAGATGGGGTTGAGCTGGCAGTGCAGTCCTTACTAGATTTCAGAAAAAGTAAGAAAGATTCTTTTCTAGGAATTGAAATTGATCCATTTGCATATGTGAACAGATGGAATAAAGATGATTATCTCTTTCCATCAAAGAGTCTACGGAAAACTGCAGATTCGATAAAATTTTCTTATGACACGGGACAGAGTTCACATGCTCCACAAAAAGAAGAATCTTCAATAGCAATCCATGATCCAAAAGGAAAAGCAAAAGTGGGAGAAGAAAAGGAAACAATATTCGTTGATGTATATCAAGACGCTCAGGTACAAAATGACCCCACTTGGGAGAAAGAATATCTATCGTGGCTTACGTCTTCATGGGAAAAGCCACAAGACATATTGTCAAAACTGACATATTCATGGGAAAGAGAAAAGACTCCACCTAATTCATATTTTGAATTAGATTATGATAGTGCTAGGAGTCCGAAAGGTTGTTGGTAAAGAATCTTGTGTCAGCAATGTGACACTGTTGGTCACATGTTGTGATAGAACTCTTTTTACAAAAGAAATATTGAGTAGACACCGTCGGTGGAAAAAGATACCGACAGGACCCTCAATTATTTCTATGTTATGTCATGTCTTAGGTAAGTTAGATTCTATTTTTAGTCTATTTAAGAACGAACTCTTAGAGAGTTCAGGCATCGAGTGTTTGAGTGTGAGTGTGTGTGCTGTAATCAGAGCTCTCTACTTGAGGCTATCTATGGTGTGTAATCTTATTTTGAATTAATATTGAAGCCTGCTGGGCCGCCAGTCTGAGGACTGTTCTTTTCCAAGATCATCGCGGTAGAGTGAGATTGTAAGGCGCGTTGGAGAAGCGAAAGGGTCGCGTTAGTCCGCGCATTTCTCAGATTGATGTGAGGAAATCTGCATTAAGCGTCCACTTCAATTGATTCAAGTAAGTTACGAAGTCCATCATCTATTTAATTGGTATCAGAGCCCTGTTCTAGTCCTGAGTCTGTAATCTATAGACAGAGCGTAGAGAAAGCCAGGTAGCCTTCGAAAGGCATCTCTGTTATACATTGTGCTGAGTAGATAAACGCTTTCTTTAGTCAACCTCTAGTTTAGATTATAAATGGAAAATCTCTTATGCTCATTCTCTGCTATTGATAGAAAAGTTATTACTGAAGTTTCATCCCGATCTGTTGAGTCCGAACATAATGAAAATGAAAACCATGAGATCGTAGAAGATCCATCAAAATGGACTCCTCCTGCGTTGCATGCTACTGATGTTTATAAGCTTCCCATGACCTTTGTTCTTAAAAGAAAGACTTCTCTGAAAGAAGTAGAGATAACTATAAAGATCTCTGGTCCGTCTACCCAAATTCTGGCTTTAAACTTGTTCTCTGATGATGAAATCAAAAAATTTCGTCAGTATGCTAAAGAGGGAAAATAATTTTATCTTCATTTTGGAGGTATAAGGATAGGCCTTGCACCATTGTTCCGCCATGGAATAAACACCCCTTGCATTGCTGAATTATTCGACACCCGTCATAAGAATTATGATCATGCTAGGATTGGAACTATTATGGGAAACCTGTCAACAGGTTGTCAATATGGGACAATCTATCCTGACTATGCCATCAGCTTAAATGATGTCCATTTAAAAGATTGTTGGAAATTATTAACTGGGGTTCAAGGGTTAACTATGGCAGAAGAAAGTGAATATCTCTTTGTGATAGGGCAAGCTTCATTCCAGCTTACCAATACTGCACATCCAAAACTAAAACAGCCTGTATTGAAAGATTGTGTAACTGTTGGTTTATCAAATGCCCAAGTTGAAGGTGTATTGTATGACCCTACTGAGTTACCCGGAAATTGGTATTTCCAATATAAATCCATAGCTGATGAAAAGAAGCCTGAACGAAAAGTAAAACGAGTTGCTATTGATAATGGCCAAGTAAAATTGATTCCTCCCCGGCCACAGGAACCTCGTCCAATTAGCAGGCAGAAAAGATATGTGTTTCCTATTGCTCCAACTGATGTGCCTTCTAGCAGTAATAATTTGTCTACTATTCAAGAAGTCAGTCAGTTAGAACTTGTGTTATCGTCTACTGAATTGTATATACCAGAGTCTAAACCTTTTTTACCCACTGTAAATAAAATGCATCGTATAGGACATTTTCTTCCTGTTGAAGAATGGCAATATGCGAATCGTAGATATGTCAAAGGTGGCAAATGGCCTCCTCGTACAAAGTTCTGTACCACCTCTTCATCTTCTGGGCAACCAGCTACTCGTGCCGATTGTGCTCCATTAATTGAACATAATGCACAAAACACAAATGATCTTGATCAGACATATCATATCGACAATTATTTAACTACATGGTGTGCCCATGCAGAAGAAGTTTTAGATGATTCGGGATGTCAAAGTGAATTAATTCTGGCAAATCTTAAACTTCTACATGATGAGCAAACAGCTGATCAACAACGCAGAGATGAAAAAGAAAGAAGAAGAAGAGAGAGAAAGAAAAAAGAGTCACAGCCTCCAAAGTTTACTAAAACTATGGAGATTCCTCAGAAATGGGAAACTAGTGATTCCCAAGAAGAAGTAGCTGAGTCTAGCAGTAGCCAAATTGGTTTCAGAGTAGATAAGCCAAAATCCACCACAGTTCACAGAAATAAAAGTGAATTGGCTACTTTTGAAAACGCTGCTACTCTATTTCCATCATTCATAATGCCCTCCCTGCTAAAAGCTAATATGTATAAAGAACCAAAATATCCAAGAGTCGGGGAAGATTTGTTTGCTACTAATTCATCGGGATATGTTCTAGATTTAGATAAATAAAAAAATCCAGCTGAATCAATCAGAATATGGATTGGTGCTTTATATCAAATGCAAGTAGTGTCCAAATTGGATAATTTCTCAATCTTCTTGCTAGCAGAAAAACGTATGGCAGTTATTGTATGGGATTGGTGGATGGCTGGTTCAAATGAAGAAAGACAGAATGTTGTAGCATTGGGTCTAGCTACTTTAGAAGTTTTGTTGCTTACTCAGTTTGTTCCCGAACCTACTGATGAAAGAAAGCAAATAATTACTGATCTAACTAGAATGGAATTAAAAGATCTCAAAGATCTAGATCAGTTTGGGTCTGAATACATGGCTAAAGTGTTTAAAGCAGGTTTAAATAATGGCCCTACTCAGAAAGTTGCTTTCTTATCAAAATTACCAGGAAATTTAGGAGACATGATTATGAAAGATATTGAAGTTCAAGGTAAAAAGATTGAACAAATCTATTGGATAGATCTCCTATTCAGATGTCAAGAAAAAGTTAAGTATTTGTGCTGGCAAAAACAGGTTCATAACGTTTCTCCAAATCTGAATGTTTGTCGTATTGTATTACCCTGGACTCCCTTTAGAAAACGAAGAACAAAGAAATATGGTAAGTACAGACCAAAAAAGATTGCTAATCGTAGAAGAACATTCAGAAAACATAGATATGTTAAGAAGAGGAAACAACCAAAAAGAGATAATGCTTGCTTTATTTGTAAGCAAGAAGGACATTTTGCTCGCAAATGTCCAAAAAGTTCCTCTAGTAAACTGAAAGCCTGTTTTGAGATTGATGAATTTGCAGATGATTGGTCAATGGTCGAGTCCAATGATGAAGTATCTGATGTATATATTTTGACTGATGCTTCATTATCTGACACTGAATCTCTTAAAGATGTCAGCCAAAAGAAGAATATTTTTTACTCTGGTTTTGAAAGAGAACCAAGTGAATTTGAACAAGATGTTGAGAATCATTACAGTGATGAAATAGAGACTGAAGACTTTACAGAAGAATACTCAGATAGTTCTTCTATTGAAACTGTTACTATAGCAGACTTAAAGGACTCATTTCCTAGTTTAAATTCCTTGCCTCCACAGCCATTGGTGAGTTCTTTCTGTCCATATCCTAAAACAGTTGCGTCTTCATCATCATCATCACTCCCTGTAAATAATACTACTCTAGATGAAGAAAATGTTGTTTTGAAAAAGATGGTCAAATCCAATAACCTTTTGTACATTCCAGTTGAGGTCCAAGTTCGTGGTGAATGGATTAGTGTTGATGCTTTTATTGATACTGGTGGTTCCAATAATCTTGCACGACCATCTCTGTTCAAAGGATTATGGAAACCTTTGCAGCATATTATTGTTTCCGAAACTATTGGTGGATCTGTTAACCTTACCCATTATGTTGATAACATTTCTTTGAGACTTGGGGGGTTACTATTAAAATCTCTGCTATTCAGCATTATGATGCTTCTGCAAGTCTATTTTTAGGCATGCCATTTATTAATTCAGTACTGCCCGTTACAATAAGTGAAGACAAAATCATTTGCAATGTTAAAAAGAAAGCAATAGCAGTTCCAAGGTTAACAATGGCAAACTCAGAAGCTAGAAGAGAGCAGAGCCAAAAGAAGGTAGGTTCCAGGAAAACAAAAAATGAGTCTCAGGATTGGAAAGAAGTGTTAATGATATATGAGGCGAAATCACAGCCTACGCAAAAAGCCAATAGAGATCCCAATTGGTCTTCTGAACAAATCAGTCTGTATGAGGAATTGTTAAAATGTTGCTCAAACAATCCTCAAGCATTTTGGACTACATAAAGTCCACAACAAGAAATTAAGACACTGCATGATAATGGGGTAACCGGTAAATTGATACCGTGCACTCCTGCTGAAGAAAAAGAAATGAGAAAGCAGATTCAAGAATTGCTAGATCTTCAGTTGATTGAAAGAAGTGAATCTCATTATTCCTGTTCTGCATTTCTTGTGAGAAATCATTCAGAAATTGTTCGTGGCAAAGATAGGATGGTTATTAACTACAAGCCATTAAATGTTATAACAAAAAGCTTTAGTTATCCGATGCCTAGACAAGAAACCATTATGCAGAAAATTCAAGGAAGTAAAATTTTCAGGAAATTTGATATGAAATCAGGCTATTATCAGATTCAGATTGCAGAAGAAGATCGCCACAAAACTGCTTTCACATGTCCTGCAGGTTTCTTCCAGTGGAAAGTTGTTCCTTTCGAATTGAAGAATGCTCCTGCCTTCTTTCAGAGAATAATGGATCATATCTTCAGTAAATATGATTTCATTATTGTATATATTGATGATATTCTTGTACATAGCTCCGACTTAGAATCTCATTTAAAACACTTGTATATATTTCTTGAAGAGGCCAAAGCACATGGTCTGGTGTTGTCTGAAAAGAAAATGCTGCTCTTTCAAGAAAATATTGATTTTCTTGGAATTCATATCAGTAATGGGAAAATTCAGATGCAGCCGCATGTTTTAACAAAATTGTCTGAATTTCCTGATCAATTGACAGATAAACACATGATTTAGAGATTTATAGGGATTTTAAATTATGTACATAAATATATCCCAAATCTCTCTGAAAAAACTTCTCCAATTCGTCAACACATTAATGGTGAATGGTCAGATGAAGCTACCAAAGCGGTTCAGTTGCTGAAGAAAGAATGCTAGAATCTACCAGCATTAAAACCGCTAGGTAATGGATTTCTAATTCTACAAACAGATGCTTCAGATAATTTTTGGGCAGCTACACTGCTTGAAAGAAAAGGAGAAGGAAAAGAGATTGAAGAAGTTCTTTGTGCATATGCCTTGGGAGAATTCTAGAAATATCAAAAAGGTTATTTTCCTGCAAAGAAAGAAACCCTTGCTATTTTCAATGGAATTCAGAAGTTCGAAATTTATTTAGCTCCTGCCTTCTTTCAGAGAATAATGGATCATATCTTCAGTAAATATGATTTCATTATTGTATATATTGATGATATTCTTGTACATAGATGCAACTTAGAATCTCATTTAAAACACTTGTATATATTTCTTGAAGAGGCCAAAGCACATGGTCTGGTGTTGTCTGAAAAGAAAATGCTGCTCTTTCAAGAAAATATTGATTTTCTTGGAATTCATATCAGTAATGGGAAAATTCAGATGCAGCCGCATGTCTTAACAAAATTGTCTGAATTTCCTGATCAATTGACAGATAAACACATGATTCAGAGATTTATAGGGATTTTAAATTATGTACATAAATATATCCCAAATCTCTCTGAAAAAACTTCTCCAATTCGTCAACACATTAATGGTGGATGGTCAGATGAAGCTACCAAAGCGGTTCAGTTGGTGAAGAAAGAATGCTAGAATCTACCAGCATTAAAACCGCTAGGTAATGGATTTCTAATTCTACAAACAGATGCTTCAGATAATTTTTGGGGAGCTACACTGCTTGAAAGAAAAGGAAAAGGAAAAGAGATTGAAGAAGTTCTTTGTGCATATGCCTCGGGAGAATTCCAGAAACATCAAAAAGTTTATTTTCCTGCAGAGAAAGAAACCCTTGCTATTTTCAATGGAATTCAGAAGTTCGAAATTTATTTAGCTCCTGCAAAATTTTTAATTCGCACTGATTCCATGAATTTCAAATACTTCTTAAATGCAAAGATTTCAAAACAGTTAGCTCGTGGAAGATTTCTAGCATGGAAGATGTGGTTTCAAATGTATGAATTTGATGTCGAATGGATCCCAGGAAATTCTAACTTTTTGGCAGATGCATTAACAAGAGAAATGAATAAGGTTCATGTACATAAACAGAGTATGTTTGATATTTCAGGAAAATCTGCTTCTGATAATAATTTTGAAACTTTTGCACAACGTTTCAAAATTTTAGAATTTCTCTTATCTGATATTGCTGAACAGATAAAGAAGGTAGTGGGTTTGAGATTAAGGAGAAATCAATGGATTCAACGATGCCAGGCTTGGCAACACAAAAATGTTGGTATTTTTCTTAATCTGGATGAAGAATTGGTAAAGGTTTATCCTCTGCCAAATTTAAAGGTGAAGGTTTATTTCAAATTGCTGGATAACACTTGCGACAATCATTTTACAGACGCTATGATACAAGTCCTCAGAATTTTGAATTATTATCAAATAATCGGAGGAATAGATTTTTCAATGGCTATATATGTATGTGCAAAAATGTTGGACCTTGAAGAAATTAATATGAACAGAGGAGTTCAAAATTTTTTAAAATATTTAAGGATCCCTGATTTATTTGAAGAATTGGATGTAGCTTTTCTACAGCAGCCTGATGAAAACTTTGTATCTACAGACTCCTTCCCACAGTATGAACTGTTCCAGCCTTTTGCTGATTGGGAGATAAAGAATGGCAGATGTCAAAAGAAAGTTCAACTAAGAGCATCTCAGTGTGTTTTAAGGACTCTTCAATATCTCAGAACATTTACAGAGCCTTGGGATTATTAGAGTATGGAATTCTGCAATCCAATAGAGCCTAATCCATTTGCACAAATGTATGGTACGGATAGTGTGCTAGAATCCACATTGGCAGAAAACCCAGACCAAATAAAAAAGATTTCTATGTGGCTTCAGGAATTCCATTCATTAAAATTACTAGAAAAAATCTCAATGATCAAAACACTGGAACCAATGCAAGGAAAACACAGAGTGATAAGAATGGTTATAAATCAAAAGGCATTAATAACAATTAGTGTTTCTTCAGGAAATTGGACAGAAGATTCTGTATGTCTTATAAATCTGCTATTATCAAACAGGGTATGCTCATCAATGATATTTGAAGTTGGATGGCAAGATCAAGGATATGTCAGTCATCAGTGTAAATTATGGATTCAGACAGCAATTGAACAATCTGTCAGCATGTTTCAAATCTTCAAATGGGATTTGTTAGATGCGGTTGAGTTGGCAGTGCAGTCCTTACTAGGTTTCAGAAAAAGTAAGAAAGATTCTTTTCTAGGAATTGAAATTGATCCATTTGCATATGTGAACAGATGGAATAAAGATGATTATCTCTTTCCATCAAAGAGTCTACGGAAAACTACAGATTCGATAAAATTTTCTTATGACACGGGACAAAGTTCACATGCTCCACAAAAAGAAGAATCTTCAATAGCAATCCATGATCCAAAAGGAAAAGCAAAAGTGGGAGAAGAAAAGGAAACAGTATTCGTTGACGTATATCAAGACGCTCAGGTACAAAATGACCCCACTTGGGAGAAAGAATATCTATCGTGGCTTACGTCTTCATGGGAAAAGCCACAAGACATATTGTCAAAACTGACATATTCATGGGAAAGAGAAAAGACTCCACCTGATTCGGATTTTGAATTAGATTATGATAGTGATAGGAGTCCGAAAGGTTCTTGGTAAAGAATCTTGTGTCAGCAATGTGACACTGTTGGTCACATGTTGTGACAGAACTCTTTGTACAAAACAAAGATTGAGTAGACACCGTCGGTGGAAAAAGATACCGATAGGACCCTCAATTATTTCTATCTTATGTCATGTCTTAGGTAAGTTAGATTCTGTTTTTAGTCTATTTAAGAACGAACTCTTAGAGAGTTCAGGCATCGAGTGTTTGAGTGTGAGTGTGTGTGTTGTAATCAGAGCTCTCTACTTGAGGCTATCTATGGTGTGTAATCTTATTTTGAATTAATATTGAAGCCTGCTGGGCCGCCAGTCTGAGGATTGTTCTTTTCCAAGATCATCGCGGTAGAGTGAGATTGGAAGCCGCGTTGGAGAAGCGAAAGGGTCGTGTTAGTCCGCGCATTTCTTAGATTGATGTGAGGAAATCTGCCTTAAGCATCCACTTCAATTGATTCAAGTAAGTTACGAATTCCATCATCTATTTAATTGGTATCAGAGCCCTGTTCTAGTCCTGAGTCTGTAATCTATAGACAGAGCCTAGAGAAAGCCAGGCAGCCTTTGAAAGGCATCTCTGTTATACATTGTGCTGAGTAGATAAACGCTTTCTTTAGTCAATCTCTGGTTTATATTATAAATGGAAAATCTCTTACGCTCATTCTCTGCTATTGATAGAAAAGTTATTACTGAAGTTTCATCCCGATCTATTGAGTCCGAACATAATGAAAATGAAAACCATGAGATCGTAGAAAATCCATCAAAATGGACTCCTCCTACGTTGCATGCTACTGATGTTTATAAGCTTCCCATGACCTTTGTTCTTAAAAGAAAGACTTTTCTGAAAGAAGTAGAGATAACTATAAAGATCTCTGGTCCGTCTACCCAAATTCTGGCTTTAAACTTGTTCTCTGATGATGAAATCAAAAAATTTCGTCAGTATGCTAAAGAGGGAAAATACTTTTATCTTCATTTTGGAGGTATAAGGATAGGCCTTGCACCATTGTTCCGCCATGGAATAAACACCCCTTGCATTGCTGAATTATTCGACACCCGTCATAAGAATTATGATCATGCTAGGATTGGAACTATTATGGGAAACCTGTCAACAGGTTGTCAATATGGGACAATCTATCCTGACTATGCCATCAGCTTAAATGATGTCCATTTAAAATATTGTTGGAAATTATTAACTGGGGTTCAAGGGTTAACTATGGCAGAAGAAAGTGAATATCTCTCTGTGATAGGGCAAGCTTCATTCCAGCTTACCAATACTGCACATCCAAAACTAAAACAGCCTGTATTGAAAGATTGTGTAACTGTTGGTTTATCAAATGCCCAAGTTGAAGGTGTATTGTATGACCCTACTGAGTTACCTTGAAATTGGTATTTCCAATATAAATCCATAGCTGATGAAAAGAAGCCTGAACTAAAAGTAAAACGAGTTGCTACTGATAATGGCCAAGTAAAATTGATTCCTCCCTGGCCACATGTACCTCATCCAATTAGCAAGCAGAAAAAATATGTGTTTCCTATTGCTCCAACTGATGTGCCTTCTAGCAGTAATAATTTGTCTACTATTCAAGAAGTCAGTCAGTTAGAACCTGTGTTATCGTCTACTGAATTGTATATACCAGAGTCTAAACCTTTTTTACCCACTGTAAATAAAATGCATCGTATAGGACATTTTCCTCCTGTTGAAGAATGGCAATATGCCAATCGTAGATATGTCAAAGGTGGCAAATGGCCTCCTCGTTAAAAGTTCTATACCACCTCTTCATCTTCTCGACAACCAGCTACTCGTCCCGATTGTGCTCCATTGATTGAACATAATGCACAAAACACAAATGATCTTGATCAGACATATCAGATCAGCAATTATTTAACTACATGGTGTGCCCATGCAGAAGAAGTTTTAGATGATTTGGGATGTCAAAGTGAATTAATTCTGGCAAATCTTAAACTTCTACATGATGAGAAAACAGCTGATCAACAACGCAGAGAAGAAAAAGAAAGAAGAAGTAGAGAGAGAAAGAAAAAAGAGTCACAGCCTCCAAAGTTTACTAAAACTATGGAGATTCCTCAGAAATGGGAAACTACTGATTCCAAAGAAGAAGTAGCTGAGTCTAGCAGTAGCCAAATTGGTTTTAGAGTAGATAAGCCAAAATCCACCACAGTTCACAAAAATAAAAGTGAATTGGCTACTTTTGAAAATGCTGCTACTCTATTTCCATCCTTCATAATGCCCTCCCTGCAAAAAGCTAATATGTATAAAGAACAAAAATATCCAAGAGTTGAGTAAGATTTGTTTTCTACTAATTCATCAGGATATGTTCTAGATTTAGATAAATCAAAAAATCCAGCTGAATCAATCAGAATATGGATTGGTGCTTTATATCGAATGCAAGTAGTGTCCAAATTGGATAATTTCTCAATCTTCTTGCTAGCAGAAAAACGTATGGCAGGTATTGTATGGGATTGGTGGATGGCTGGTTCAAATGAAGAAAGACAGAATGTTGCAGCATTGGGTCTAGCTACTTTAGAAGTTTTGTTGCCTACTCAGTTTGTTCCCGAACCTATTGATGAAAGAAAGAAAATAATTACTGATCTAACTAGAATGGAATTAAAAGATCTCAAAGATCTAGATCAGTTTGGGTCTGAATACATGGCTAAAGTGTTTAAAGCAGGTTTAAATAATGACCCTACTCAGAAAGTTGCTTTCTTATCAAAATTACCAGGAAATTTAGGAGACATGATTATGAAAGATATTGAAGTTCAAGGTAAAAAGATTGAACAAATCTATTGGATAGATCTCCTATTCAGATGTCAAGAAAAAGTTAATTATTTGTGCTGGCAAAAACAGGTTCATAATGTTTCTCCAAATCTGAATGTTTGTCGTTCTGTATTACCCTGGACTCCCTTTAGAAAATGAAGAACAAAGAAATATGGTAAGTACAGACCAAAAAAGGTTGCTAATCCTAGAAGACCATTCAGAGAATATAGATATGTTAAGAAGAGGAAACAACCAAAAAGAGATAATGCTTGCTTTATTTGTAAGAAAGAAGGACATTTTGCTCGCAAATGTCCCAAAAGTTCCTCTGGTAAACTGAAAGCCTGTTTTGAGATTGATGAATTTGCAGATGATTGGTCAGTGGTCGAGTCCAATGATGAAGTATCTGATGTATATATTTTGACTGATGCTTCATTATCTGACACTGAATCTCTTAAAGATGTCAGCCAAAAGATGAATATTTGTTACTTTGGTTTTGAAAGAGAACCAAGTGAATTTGAACAATATGATGAGAATCATTACAGTGATGAAACAGAGACTGAAGAATTTACAGAAGAATACTGAGATAGTTCTTCTATTGAAACTGTTACTATAGCAGACTTAAAGGACTCATTTCCCAATTTAAATTCCTTGCCTCCACAGCCATTGGTGAGTTCTTTCTGTCCATATCCTAAAACAGTTGCGTCTTCATCATCATCATCACTCCCTGTAAATAATACTGCTCTAGATGAAGAAAATGCTTTTTTGAAAAAGATGGTCAAATCCAATAACCTTTTGTACATTCCAGTTGAGGTCCAAGTTCGTGGTGAAGGGATTAGTGTTGATGCTTTTATTGGTACTGGTGGTTCCAATAATCTTGCACGACCATCTCTATTCAAAGGATTATGGAAACCTTTGCAGCATATTATTGTTTCCGAAACTATTGGTGGATCTGTTAACCTTACCCATTATGTTGATAACATTTATTTGAGACTTGGGGGGGTTACTATTAAAATCTCTGCTATTCAGCATTATGATGCTTCTGCAAGTCTATTTTTAGGCATGCCATTTATTAATTCAGTACTGCCCGTTACAATAAGTGAAGACAAAATCATTTGCAATGTTAAAAAGAAAGCAGTAGAAGTTCCAAGGTTAACAATGGCAAACTCAGAAGCTAGAAGAGAGCAGAGCCAAAAGAAGGTAGGTTCCAGGAAAACAAAAAATGAGTCTCATGATTGGAAAGAAGTGTTAATGATATATAAGGCTAAATCACAGCCTACCCAAAAAGCCAATAGAGATCCCAGTTGGTCTTCTGAACAAATCAGTCTGTATGAGGAATTGTTAAAATGTTGCTCAAACAATCCTCAAGCATTTTGGACTACAGAAAGTCCACAACAAGAAATTAAGACACTGCATGATAATGGGGCAACCGGTAAATTGATATCGTGCACTCCTGCTGAAGAAAAAGAAATGAGAAACCAGATTCAAGAATTGCTAGATCTTCAGTTGATTGAAAGAAGTGAATCTCATTATTCCTGTTCTGCATTTCTTGTCAGAAATCATTCAGAAATTGTTCGAGGCAAAGATAGGATTGTTATTAACTACAAGCCATTAAATGCTATAACAAAAAGCTTTAGTTATCCTATGCCTAGACAAGAAACCATTATGCAGAAAATTCAAGGAAGTAAAATTTTTAGCAAATTTGATATGAAATCAGGCTATTATCAGATTCAGATTGCAGAAGAAGATCGCCACAAAACTGCTTTCACATGTCCTGTAGGTTTCTTCCAGTGGAAAGTTGTTCCTTTCGGATTGAAGAATGCTCCTGCCTTCTTTCAGAGAAGAATGGATCATATCTTCAGTAAATATGATTTCATTATTGTATATATTGATGATATTCTTGTACATAGCTCCGACTTAGAATCTCATTTAAAACACTTGTATATATTTCTTGAAGAGGCCAAAGCACATGGTCTGGTGTTGTCTGAAAAGAAAATGCTGCTCTTTCAAGAAAATATTGATTTTCTTGGAATTCATATCAGTAATGGGAAAATTCAGATGCAGCCACATGTTTTAACAAAATTGTCATAATTTCCTGATCAATTGACAGATAAACCCATGATTCAGAGATTTATAGGGATTTTAAATTATGTACATAAATATATCCCAAATCTCTCTGAAAAAACTTCTCCAATTCGTCAACAAATTAATGGTGGATGGTTAGATGAAGCTACCAAAGCGGTTCAGTTGCTGAAGAAAGAATGCCAGAATCTACCAGCATTAAAACCGCCAAGTAATGGATTTCTAATTCTACAAACAGATGCTTCAGATAATTTTTGGGCAGCTACACTACTTGAAAGAAAAGGAGAAGGAAAAGAGATTGAAGAAATTCTTTGTGCATATGCCTCGGGAGAATTCCAGAAACATCGAAAAGGTTATTTTCCTACAGAGAAAGAAACCCTTGCTATTTTCAATGGAATTCAGAAGTTCGAAATTTATTTAGCTCCTGCAAAATTTTTAATTCGCACTGATTCCATGAATTTTAAATACTTCTTAAATGCAAAGATTTCAAAACAGTAATCTCGTGGAAGATTGCTAGCATGGCAGATGTGGTTTCAAATGTATGAATTTGATGTCGAATGGATCCCAGGAAATTCTAACTTTTTGGCAGATGCATTAACAAGAGAAATGAATAAGGTTCATGTACATAAACATAGTATGTTTGATATTTCAGGAAAATCTGATTCTGATGATAATTTTGAAACTTTTGTACAACGTTTCAAAATTTTAGAATTTCTCTTATCTGATATTGCTGAACAGATAAAGAAGGTAGTGGGTTTGAGATTAAGGAGAAACCAATGGATTCAACGATGCCAGGCTTGGCAACACAAAAATGTTGGTATTTTTCTTAATCTGGATGAAGAATTGGTAAAGGTTTATCCTCTACCAAATTTAAAGGTGAAGGTTTATTTCAAATTGCTGGATAACACTGGGGACAATCATTTTACAGATGCTATGATACAAGTCCTCAGAATTTTGAATTATTATCAAATAATCGGAGGAATAGATTTTTCAGTGGCTGTATATGTATGTGCAAAAATGTTGGACCTTGAAGAAATTAATATGAACAGAGGAGTTCAAAATTTTTTAAAATCTTTAAGGATCCCTGATTTATTTGAAGAATTGGATGTAGCTTTTCTACAGCAGCCTGATGAAAACTTTGTATCTACAGATTCCTTCCCACAGTATGAACTGTTCCAGCCTTTTGCTGATTGGGAGATAAAGAATGGCAGATGTCAAAAGAAAGTTCAACTAAGAGCATCTCAGTGTGTTTTAAGGACTCTTCAATATCTCAGAACATTTACAGAGCCTTGGGATTATCAGAGTATGGAATTCCGCAATCCAATAGAGCCTAATCCATTTGCACAAATGTATGGTATGGATAGTGTGCTAGAATCCACATTGGCAGAAAACCCAGACCAAAACAAAAAGATTTCTATGTGGCTTCAAGAATTCCATTGATTAAAATTACCAGAAAAAATCTCAATGATCAAAACACTGGAACCAATGCAAGGAAAACACGGAGTGATAAGAATGGTTATAAATCAAAAGGCATTAATAACAATTAGTGTTTCTTCAGGAAATTGGACAGAAGATTCTGTATGTCTTATAAATCTCCTATTATCAAACATGGTATGCTCATCAATGATATTTGAAGTTGGATGGCAAGATCAAGGATATGTCAGTCATGAGTGTAAATTATGGGTTCAGACAACATTTGAACAATCTGTCAGCATGTTTCAAATCTTCAAATGGGATTTGTTAGATGGGGTTGAGCTGGCAGTGCAGTCCTTACCAGATTTCAGAAAAAAGTAAGAAAGATTCTTTTCTAGGAATTGAAATTGATCCATTTGCATATGTGAACAGATGGAATAAACATGATTATCTCTTTCCACCAAAGAGTCTACGGAAAACTGCAGATTCGATAAAATTTTCTTATGACATGGGACAGAGTTCACATGCTCCACAAAAAGAAGAATCTTCAATAGCAATCCATGATCCAAAAGGAAAAGCAAAAGTGGGAGAAGAAAAGGAAACAGTATTCATTGATGTATATCAAGATGCTCAGGTACAAAATGACCCCACTTGGGAGAAAGAATATCTATCGTGGCTTACGTCTTCATGGGAAAATCCACAAGACATATTGTCAAAACTGACATATTCATGGGAAAGAGAAAAGACTCCACCTGATTCATATTTTGAATTAGATTATGATAGTGATAGGAGTCCGAAAGGTTCTTGGTAAAGAATCTTGTGTCAGCAATGTGACACTGTTGGTCACATGTTGTGACAGAACTCTTTGTACAAAAGAAAGATTGAGTAGACACCGTCGGTGGAAAAAGATACCGATAGGACCCTCAATTATTTCTATCTTATGTCATGTCTTAGGTAAGTTAGATTCTGTTTTTAGTCTATTTAAGAACGAACTCTTAGAGAGTTCAGGGATCGAGTGTTTGAGTGTGTGTGTGTGTTGTAATCAGAGCTCTCTACTTGAGGCTATCTATGGTGTGTAATCTTATTTTGAATTAATATTGAAGCCTGCTGGGCCGCCAGTCTGAGGACTGTTCTTTTCCAAGATCATCGCGGTAGAGTGAGATTGTAAGGTGCGTTGGAGAAGCGAAAGGGTCGCGTTAGTCCGTGCATTTCTCATATTGTTGTCATCATTACTCCCTGTAAATAATAGTGCTCTAGATGAAGAAAATGATTTTTTGAAAAAGATGGTCAAATCCAATAACCTTTTGTACATTCCAGTTGAGGTCCAAGTTCGTGGTGAATGGATTAGTGTTGATGCTTTTATTGATACTAGTGGTTCCAATAATCTTGCACAACCATCTCTGTTCAAAGGATTATGGAAACCTTTGCAGCATATTATTGTTTCCGAAACTATTGGTGGATCTGTTAACCTTACCCATTATGTTGATAACATTTCTTTGAGACTTGGGGGGGTTACTATTAAAATCTCTGCTATTCAGCATTATGATGCTTCTGCAAGTCTATTTTTAGGCATGCCATTTATTAATTCGGTACTGCCCGTTACAATAAGTGAAGACAAAATCATTTGCAATGTTAAAAAGAAAGTAGTAGAAGTTCCAAGGTTAACAATGGCAAACTCAGAAGCTAGAAGAGAGCAGAGCCAAAAGAAGGTAGGTTCCAGGAAAACAAAAAAAGAGTCTCATGATTGGAAAGAAGTGTTAATGATATATGAGGCTAAATCACAGCCTACCCAAAAAGCCAATAGAGATCCCAATTGGTCTTCTGAACAAATCAGTCTATATGAGGAATTGTTAAAATGTTGCTCAAACAATCCTCAAGCATTTTGGACTACAGAAAGTCCACAACAAGAAATTAAGACACTGCATGATAATGGGGTAACCGGTAAATTGATACCGTGCACTCCTGTTGAAGAAAAAGGAATGAGAAAGCAGATTCAAGAATTGCTAGATCTTCAGTTGATTGAAAGAAGTGAATCTCATTATTCCTGTTCTGCATTTCTTGTCAGAAATCATTCAGAAATTGTTCGTGGAAAAGATAGGATGGTTATTAACTACAATCCATTAAATGCTATAACAAAAAGCTTTAGTTATCCTATGCCTAGACAAGAAACCATTATGCAGAAAATTCAAGGAAGTAAAATTTTTAGCAAATTTGATATGAAATCAGGCTATTATCAGATTCAGATTGCAGAAGAAGATCGCCACAAAACTGCCTTCACATGTCCTGTAGGTTTCTTCCAGTGTAAGGTTGTTCCTTTCGGATTGAAGAATGCTCCTGCCTTCTTTCAGAGAAGAATGGATCATATCTTCAGTAAATATGATTTCATTATTGTATATATTGATGATATTCTTGTACATAGCTCCGAATTAGAATCTCATTTAAAACACTTGTATATATTTCTTGAAGAGGCCAAAGCACATGGTCTGGTGTTGTCTGAAAAGAAAATGCTGCTCTTTCAAGAAAATATTGATTTTCTTGGAATTCATATCAGTAATGGGAAAATTCCTGATCAATTGACAGATAAACACATGATTCAGAGATTTATAGGGATTTTAAATTATGTACATAAATATATCCCAAATCTCTCTGAAAAAACTTCTCCAATTCGTCAACACATTAATGGTGGATGGTCAGATGAAGCTACCAAAGCGGTTCAGTTGCTGAAGAAAGAATGCCAGAATCTACCAGCATTAAAACCGCCAGGTAATGGATTTCTAATTCTACAAATAGATGCTTTAGATAATTTTTGGGCAGCTACACTGCTTGAAAGAAAAGGAGAAGGAAAAGAGATTGAAGAAGTTCTTTGTTTTCTAAAGGGAGTCCAGGGTAATATAGAACGACAAACATTCAGATTTGGAGAAACATTATGAACATGTTTTTGCCAACACAAATACTTAACTTTTTCTTGACATCTGAATAGGAGATCTATCCAATAGATTTGTTCAATCTTTTTACCTTGAACTTCAATATCTTTCATAATCATGTCTCCTAAATTTCCTGGTAATTTTGATAGGAAAGCAACTTTCTGAGTAGGGTCATTATTTAAACCCGCTTTAAACACTTTAGCCATGTATCCAGACCCAAACTGATCTAGATCTTTGAGATCTTTTAATTCCATTCTAGTTAGATCAGTAATTATTTGCTTTCTTTCATCAGTAGGTTCGGGAACAAACTGAGTAAGCAACAAAACTTCTAAAGTAGCTACACCCAATGCTGCAACATTCTGTCTTTCTTCATTTGAACCAGCCATCCACCAATCCCATACAATACCTGCCACACGTTTTTCTTCTAGCAAGAAGATTGAGAAATTATCCAATTTGGACACTACTTGCATTTGATATAAAGCACCAATCCATATTCTGATTGATTCAGCTGGATTTTTTTATTTATCTAAATCTAGAACATATCCCGATGAATTAGTAGCAAACAAATCTTCCTCAACTCTTGGATATTTTGGTTCTTTATACATATTAGCTTTTTGCAGGGAGGGCATTATGAATGATGGAAATAGAGTAGCAACATTTTCAAAAGTAGCCAATTCACTTTTATTTCTGTGAACTGTGGTGGATTTTGGCTTATCTACTCTGAAACCAATTTGGCTACTGCTAGACTCAGCTACTTCTTCTTGGGAATCACTAGTTTCCCATTTATGAGGAATCTCCATAGTTTTAGTAAACTTTGGAGGTTGTGACTCTTTTTTCTTTCTCTCTCTTCTTCTTCTTTCTGTTTCTTCTCTGCGTTGTTGATCAGCTGTTTGCTGATCATGTAGAAGTTTAATATTTTCCAGAATTAATTCACTTTGACATCCCAAATCATCTAAAACTTCTTCTTCATGGGCACATCATGTAGTTAAATAATTGCCGATCTGATATGTCTGATCAAGATCATTTGTGTTTTGTGCATTATGTTCAATCAATGGAGCACAATCGACATGAGTAGCTGGTTGCCGAGAAGATGAAGAGGTGGTACAGAACTTTGTACGAGGAGGCCATTTGCCACCTTTGACATATCTACGATTGGCATATTGCCATTCTTCAACAGGAGGAAAATGTCCTATACAATGCATTTTATTTACAGTGGGTAAAAAAGGTTTAGACTCTGGTATATACAATTCAGTAGACAATAACACAGGTTCTAACTGACTGACTTCTTGAATAGTAGACAAATTATTACTGCTAGAAGGCACATCAGTTGGAGCAATAGGAAACACATATCTTTTATGCCTGCTAATTGGACAAGGTACCTGTGGCCGGGGAGGGATCAATTTTACTTGGCCATTATCAATAGCAAATCGTTTTACTTTTAGTTCAGGCTTCTTTTCATCAGCTATGGATTTATATTGGAAATACAAATTACCGGGTAACTTAGTAGGGTCATACAATACACCTTTAACTTGGGCATTTGATAAACCAACAGTTACACAATCTTTCAATACAGGTCGTTTTAGTTTTGGATGTGCAGTATTGGTAAGCTCAAATGAAGCTTGCCCTATCACAGAGAGATATTCACTTTCTTCTGCCATAGTTAACCCTTGAACCCCAGTTAATAATTTCCAACAATCTTTTAAATGGACATCATTTAAGCTGATGGCATAATCAGGATAGATTGTCCCATATTGACAACCTGTTGACAGGTTTCCCATAATAGTTCCAATCCTAGCATGATCATAATTCTTATGACGGGTGTCGAATAATTCAGCAATGCAAGGGGTGTTTATTCTGTGGCACAACAACGGTGCAAGGCATATCCTTATACCTCCAAAATGAAGATAAAAGTATTTTCCCTCTTTAGCATACTAATGAATTTTTTTGATTTCATCATCAGAGAACAAGTTTAAAGCCAGAATTTGGGTAGACGGACCAGGGATCTTTATAGTTATCTCTACTTCTTTCAGAAAAGTCTTTCTTTTAAGAACAAAGGTCATGGGAAGCTTATAAACATCAGTAGCATGCAAAGCAGGAGGAGTCCATTTTGATGGATCTTCTACGATCTCATGGTTTTCATTTTCATTATGTTCGGACTCAACAGATCGGGATGAAACTTCAGTAATAACTTTTCTATCAATAGAAGAGAATGAGCGTAAGAGATTTTCCATTTATAATCTAAACCATAGATTGACTAAAGAAAGCATTTATCTACTCAGCACAATGTATAACAGAGATGCCTTTCGAAGGCTGCCTGGCTTTCTCTAGGCTCTGTCTATAGATTACAGACTCAGGACTAGAACAGAGCTCTGATACCAATTAAATAGATGATGGACTTCGTAACTTACTTGAATCAATTGAAGTGGATGCTTAAGGCATATTTCCTCACATCAATCTGAGAAATGCGCGGACTAACGCGACCCTTTCGCTTCTCGAACGTGCCTTACAATCTCACTCTACCGCGATGATCTTGGAAAAGAACAGTCCTCAGACTGGCAGCCCAGCAGGCTTCAATATTAATTCAAAATAAGATTACACACCAGAGATAGCCTCAAGTAGAGAGCTCTGATTACAGCACACACACTCACACTCAAACACTCGATGCCTGAACTCTCTAAGAGTTCGTTCTTAAATAGACTAAAAACAGAATCTAACTTACCTGAGACATGACATAAGATAGAAATAATTGAGGGTCCTATCGGTATCTTTTTCCACCGACGGTGTCTACTCAATCTTTCTTTTGTACAAAGAGTTCTGTCACAACATGTGACCAACAGTGTCACATTGCTGACACAAGATTCTTTACCAAGAACCTTTCGGACTCCTATCACTATCATAATCTAATTCAAAATCCGAATCAGGTGGAGTCTTTTCTCTTTCCCATGAATATGTTAGTTTTGACAATATGTCTTGTGGCTTTTCCCATGAAGACGTAAGCCACGATAGATATTCTTTCTCCCAAGTGGGGTCATTTTGTACCTGAGCGTCTTGATATACATCAACAAATATTGTTTCCTTTTCTTCTCCCACTTTTGCTTTTCCTTTTGGATCATGGATTGCTATTGAAGGTTCTTCTTTTTGTGGAGCATGTGAACTCTGTCCCGTGTCATAAGAAAATTTTATCGAATCTGCAGTTTTCCGTAGACTCTTTGATGGAAAGAGATAATCATCTTTATTCCATCTGTTCACATATGCAAATGGATCAATTTCAATTCCTAGAAAAGAATCTTTCTTACTTTTTCTGAAATCTGGTAAGGACTGCACTGCCAGCTCAACCCCGTCTAACAAATCCCATTTGAAGATTTGAAACATGCTGACAGATTGTTCAATTGCTGTCTGAACCCATAATTTACACTGATGACTGACATATCCTTGATCTTGCCATCCAACTTCAAATATCATTGATGAGCATACCCTGTTTGATAATAGCAGATTTATAAGACATACAGAATCTCCTGTCCAATTTCCTGAAGAAACAGTAATTGTTATTAATGCCTTTTGATTTATAACCATTCTTATCACTCCGTGTTTTCCTTGCATTGGTTCCAGTGTTTTGATCATTGATATTTTTTCTGGTAATTTAAATGAATGGAATTCTTGAAGCCACATAGAAATCTTTTTTATTTGGTCTGGGTTTTCTGCCAATGTGTATTCTAGCACACTATCCGTACCATACATTTGTGCAAATGGATTAGGCTCTATTGGATTGCGGAATTCCATACTCTGATAATCCGAAGGCTTTGTAAATGTTCTGAGATATTGAAGAGTCCTTAAAACACACTGAGATGCTCTTAGTTGAACTTTCTTTTGACATCTGCCATTCTTTATCTCCCAATCAGCAAAAGGCTGGAATAGTTCATACTGTGGGAAGGAGTCTGTAGATACAAAGTTTTCATCAGGCTGCTGTAGAAAAGCTACATCCAATTCTTCAAATAAATCAGGGATCCTTAAAGATTTTAAAAAAATTTGAACTCCTCTGTTCATATTAATTTCTTCAAGGTCCAACATTTTTGCACATACATATACAGCCACTAAAAAATCTATTCCTCCGATTATTTGATAATAATTCAAAATTCTGAGGACTTGTATCATAGCATCTGTAAAATGATTGTCCCAAGTGTTATCCAGCAATTTGAAATAAACCTTCAGATTTAAATTTGGCAGAGGATAAACCATTACCAATTCTTCATCCAGATTAAGAAAAATACCAACATTTTTGTGTTGCCAAGCCTGGCATCCTTGAATCCATTGATTTCTCCTTAATCTCAAACCCACTACCTTCTTTATCTGTTCAGCAATATCAGATAAGAGAAATTCTAAAATTTTGAAACGCTGTACAAAAGTTTCAAAATTATCATCAGAAGAAGATTTTCCTGAGATATCAAACATACTCTGTTTATGTACATGAACCTTATTCATTTCTCTTGTTAATGCATATGCCAAAAAGTTATAATTTCCTGGGATCCATTTGACATCAAATTCATACATTTGAAACCACATCTGCCATGCTAGCAATCTTCCACGAGCTAACTGTTTTGAAATCTTTGCATTTAAGAAGTATTTAAAATTCATGGAATCAGCGCGAATTAAAATTTTTGCAGGAGCTAAATAAATTTCGAACTTCTGAATTCCATTGAAAATAGCAAGGGTTTGTTTCTCTGCAGGAAAATAACATTTTTGATGTTTCTGGAATTCTCCCGAGGCATATGCACAAAGAACCCACTGTAAATAAAATGCATCGTATAGGACATTTTCCTCCTGTTGAAGAATGGCAATATGCCAATCGTAGATATGTCAAAGGTGGCAAATGGCCTCCTCGTACAAAGTTCTGTACCACCTCTTCATCTTCTCGGCAACCAGCTGCTCATGCCGATTGTGCTCCATTGATTGAACATAATGCACAAAACACAAATGATCTTGATAAGACATATCAGATCAACAATTATTTAACTACATGGTGTGCCCATGCAGAAGAAATTTTAGATGATTTGGGATGTCAAAGTGAATTAATTCTGGAAAATCTTAAACTTCTACATGATGAGCAAACAGCTGATCAACAACGCAGAGAAGAAAAAGAAAGAAGAAGAAGAGAGAGAAAGAAAAAAGAGTCACAGCCTCCAAAGTTTACTAAAACTATGGAGATTCCTCAGAAATGGGAAACTAGTGATTCCCAAGAAGAAGTAGCTGAGTCTAGCGGTAGGCAAATTGGTTTCAGAGTAGATAAGCCAAAATCCACCACAGTTCACAGAAATAAAAGTGAATTGGCTACTTTTGAAAATGTTGCTACTCTATTTCCATCATTCATAATGCCCTCCCTGCAAAAAGCTAATATGTATAAAGAACCAAAATATCCAAGAGTTGAGGAAGATTTGTTTGCTACTAATTCATCGGGATATGTTCTAGATTTAGATAAATAAAAAAATCCAGCTGAATCAATCAGAATATGGATTGGTGCTTTATATCAAATGCAAGTAGTGTCCAAATTGGATAATTTCTCAATCTTCTTGCTAGCAGAAAAACGTATGGTAGGTATTGTATGGGATTGGTGGATGGTTGATTCAAATGAAGAAAGACAGAATGTTGCAGCATTGGGTCTAGCTACTTTAGAAGTTTTGTTGCTTACTCAGTTTGTTCCCGAACCTACTGATGAAAGAAAGCAAATAATTACTGATCTAACTAGAATGGAATTAAAAGATCTCAAAGATCTAGATCAGTTTGGGTCTGAATACATGGCTAAAGTGTTTAAAGCAGGTTTAAATAATGACCCTACTCAGAAAGTTGCTTTCTTATCAAAATTACCAGGAAATTTAGGAGACATGATTATGAAAGATATTGAAGTTCAAGGTAAAAAGATTGAACAAATCTATTGGATAGATCTCCTATTCAGATGTCAAGAAAAAGTTAAGTATTTGTGCTGGCAAAAACAGGTTCATAATGTTTCTCCAAATCTGAATGTTTGTCGTTCTGTATTACCCTGGACTCCCTTTAGAAAATGAAGAACAAAGAAATATGGTAAGTACAGACCAAAAAGGGTTGCTAATCCTAGAAGACCATTCAGAAAATATAGATATGTAAAGAAGAGGAAACAACCAAAAAGAGATAATGCTTGCTTTATTTGTAAGCAAGAAGGACATTTTGCTCGCAAATGTCCCAAAAGTTCCTCTGGTAAACTGAAAGCCTATTTTGAGATTGATGAATTTTCAGATGATTGGTCAGTGGTCGAGTCCAATGATGAAGTATCTGATGTATATATTTTGACTGATGCTTCATTATCTGACACTGAATCTCTTAAAGATGTCAGCCAAAAGATGAATATTTGTTACTCTGGTTTTGAAAGAGAACCAAGTGAATTTGAACAAGATGATGAGAATCATTACAGTGATGAAACAGAGACTGAAGACTTTACAGAAGAATACTCAGATAGTTCTTCTATTGAAACTCTTACTATAGCAGACTTAAAGGACACATTTCCCAGTTTAAATTCCTTGCCTCCACAGCCATTGGTGAGTTCTTTCTGTCCATATCCTAAAACAGTTGCGTCTTCATCATCATCATCACTCCCTGTAAATAATACTGCTCTAGATGAAGAAAATGCTTTTTTGAAAAAGATGGTCAAATCCAATAACCTTTTGTACATTCCAGTTGAGGTCCAAGTTCGTGGTGAAGGGATTAGTGTTGATGCTTTTATTGGTACTGGTGGTTCCAATAATCTTGCACGACCATCTCTATTCAAAGGATTATGGAAACCTTTGCAGCATATTATTGTTTCCAAAACTATTGGTGGATCTGTTAACCTTACCCATTATGTTGATAACATTTCTTTGAGACTTCGGGGGGTTACTATTAAAATCTCTGCTATTCAGCATTATGATGCTTCTGCAAGTCTATTTTTAGGCATGCCATTTATTAATTCAGTACTGCCCGTTACAATAAGTGAAGACAAAATCATTTGCAATGTTAAAAAGAAAGCAGTAGCAGTTCCAAGGTTAACAATGGCAAACTCAGAAGCTAGAATAGAGCAGAGCCAGAAGAAGGTAGGTTCCAGGAAAACAAAAAATGAGTCTCATGATTGGATAGAAGTGTTAATGATATATAAGGCTAAATCACAACCTACCCAAAAAGCCAATAGAGATCCCAATTGGTCTTCTGAACAAATCAGTCTGTATGAGGAATTGTTAAAATGTTGCTCAAACAATCCTCAAGCATTTTGGACTACAGAAAGTCCACAACAAGAAATTAAGACACTGCATGATAATAGGGTAACCGGTAAATTGATACCGTGCACTCCTGCTGAAGAAAAAGAAATGAGAAAGCAGATTCAAGAATTGCTAGATCTTCAGTTGATTGAAAGAAGTGAATCTCATTATTCCTGTTCTGCATTTCTTGTGAGAAATCATTCAGAAATTGTTCGTGGCAAAGATAAGATGGTTATTAAATACAAGCCATTAAATGCTATAACAAAAAGCTTTAGTTATCCTATGCCTAGACAAGAAACCATTATGCAGAAAATTCAAGGAAGTAAAATTTTTAACAAATTTGATATGAAATCAGGTTATTATCAGATTCAGATTGCAGAAGAAGATCGCCACAAAATTGCTTTCACATGTCCTGCAGGTTTCTTCCAGTGGAAAGTTGTTCCTTTCGGATTGAAGAATGCTCCTGCCTTCTTTCAGAGAAGAATGGATCATATCTTCAGTAAATATGATTTCATTATTGTATATATTGATGATATTCTTGTACATAGCTCCGACTTAGAATCTCATTTAAAACACTTGTATATATTTCTTGAAGAGGCCAAAGCACATGGTCTGGTGTTGTCTGAAAAGAAAATGCTGCTCTTTCAAGAAAATATTGATTTTCTTGGAATTCATATCAGTAATGGGAAAATTCAGATGCAGCCGCATGTTTTAACAAAATTGTGTTAATTTCCTGATCAATTGACAGATAAACACATGATTCAGAGATTTATAGGGATTTTAAATTATGTACATAAATATATCCCAAATCTCTCTGAAAAAACTTCTCCAATTCATCAACACATTAATGGTGGATGGTCAGATGAAGCTACCAAAGCGGTTTAGTTGCTGAAGAAAGAATGCTAGAATCTACCAGCATTAAAACCGCCAGGTAATGGATATCTAATTCTACAAACAGATGCTTCAGATAATTTTTGGGCAGCAACACTGCTTGAAAGAAAAGGAGAAGGAAAAGAGATTGAAGAAGTTCTTTGTGCATATGCCTCGGGAGAATTCCAGAAACATCAAAAAGGTTATTTTCCTGTAGAGAAAGAAACCCTTGCTATTTTCAATGGAATCAGAAGTTCGAAATTTATTTAGCTCCTGCAAAATTTTTAATTCGCACTGATTCCATGAATTTTAAATACTTCTTAAATGCAAAGATTTCAAAACAGTTAGCTCGTGGAAGATTTCTAGCATGGCAGATGTGGTTTCAAATGTATGAATTTGATGTCGAATGGATCCCAAGAAATTCTAACTTTTTGGCAGATGCATTAACAAGAGAAATGAATAAGGTTCATGTACATAAACAGAGTATGTTTGATATTTCAAGAAAATATGCTTCTGATGATAATTTTGAAACTTTTGTACAGCGTTTCAAAATTTTAGAATTTCTCTTATCTGATATTGTTGAACAGATAAAGAAGGTAGTGGGTTTGAGATTAAGGAGAAATCAATGGATTCAACGATGCCAGGCTTGGCAACACAAAAATGTTGGTATTTTTCTTAATCTGGATGAAGAATTGGTAAAGGTTTATCCTTTGCCAAATTTAAAGGTGAAGGTTTATTTCAAATTGCTGGATAACACTTGGGACAATCATTTTACAGGTGCTATGATACAAGTCCTCAGAATTTTGAATTATTATCAAATAATCAGAGGAATAGATTTTTCAGTGGTTGTATATGTATGTGAAAAAATGTTGGACCTTGAAGAAATTAATATGAACAGAGGAGTTCAAAATTTTTTAAAATCTTTAAGGATCCCTGATTTATTTGAAGAATTGGATGTAGCTTTTCTACAGCAGCCTGATGAAAACTTTGTATCTACAGACTCCTTCCCACAGTATGAACTGTTCCAGCCTTTTGCTGATTGGGAGATAAAGAATGGCAGATGTCAAAAGAAAGTTCAACTAAGAGCATCTCAGTGTGTTTTAAGGACTCTTCAATATCTCATAACATTTACAGAGCCTTGGGATTATCAGAGTATGGAATTCCGCAATCCAATAGAGCCTAATCCATTTGCACAAATGTATGGTACGGATAGTGTGCTAGAATCCACATTGGCAGAAAACCCAGACCAAATAAAAAAGATTTCTATGTGGCTTCAAGAATTCCATTCATTAAACTTACCAGAAAAAATCTCAATGATCAAAACACTAGAACCAATGCAAGGAAAACATGGAGTGATAAGAATGGTTATAAATCAAAAGGCATTAATAACAATTAGTGTTTCTTCAGGAAATTGGACAGAAGATTTTGTATGTCTTATAAATCTGCTATTATCAAACAGGGTATGCTCATCAATGATATTTGAAGTTGGATGGCAAGATAAGGATATGTCAGTCATCAGTGTAAATTATGGGTTCAGACAGTAATTGAACAATCTGTTAGCATGTTTCAAATCTTCAAATGGGATTTGTTATATGGGGTTGAGCTGGCAGTGTAGTCCTTACCAGATTTCAGAAAAACTAAGAAAGATTCTTTTCTAGGAATTGAAATTGATCCATTTGCATATGTGAACAGATGGAATAAAGATGATTATCTCTTTCCATCAAAGAGACTACGAAAAACTGCAGATTCGACAAAATTTTCTTATGACACGGGACAGAGTTCACATGCTCCACAAAAAGAAGAATCTTCAATAGCAATCCATGATCCAAAAGGAAAAGGAAAAGTGGGAGAAGAAAAGGAAACAGTATTCGTTGATGTATATCAAGACACTCAGGTACAAAATGACCCCACTTGGGAGAAAGAATATCTATCGTGGCTTACGTCTTCATGGGAAAAGCCACAAGACATATTGTCAAAACTGACATATTTATGGGAAAGAGAAAAGACTCCACCTGATTCGGATTTTGAATTAGATTATGATAGTGATAGGAGTCCGAAAGGTTCTTGGTAAAGAATCTTGTGTCAGCAATGTGACACTGTTGGTCACATGTTGTGACAGAACTCTTTGTACAAAAGAAAGATTGAGTAGACACCGTCGGTGGAAAAAGATACCGACAGGACCCTCAATTATTTCTATCTTATGTAATGTCTTAGGTAAGTTAGATTCTGTTTTTAGTCTATTTAAGAGTGAACTCTTAGAGAGTTCAGGCATCGAGTTTTTGAGTGTGAGTGTGTGTGTTGTAATCAGAGCTCTCTACTTGAGGCTATCTATGGTGTGTAATCTTATTTTGAATTAATATTGAAGCCTGCTGGGCCGCCAGTCTGAGGACTGTTCTTTTCCAAGATCATCGCGATAGAGTGAGATTGTAAGGCGCATTCGAGAAGCGAAAGGGTCGCGTGAGTCCGCGCATTTCTCAGATTGACATCTGCCATTCTTTATCTCCCAATCAGCAAAAGGCTGGAACAGTTCATACTGTGGGAAGGAGTCTGTAGATACAAAGTTTTCATCAGGCTGCTGTAGAAAAGCTACATCCAATTCTTCAAATAAATCAGGGATCCTTAAACATTTTAAAAAAATTTGAACTCCTCTGTTCATATTAATTTCTTCAAGGTCCAACATTTTTGCACATACATATACAGCCACTGAAAAATCTATTCCTCCGATTATTTGATAATAATTCAAAATTCTGAGGACTTGTATCATAGCATCTGTAAAATGATTGTCCGAAGTGTTATCCAGCAATTTGAAATAAACCTTCACCTTTAAATTTGGCAGAGGATAAACCTTTACCAATTCTTAATCCAGATTAAGAAAAATACCAACATTTTTGTGTTGCCAAGCCTGGCATCGTTGAATCCATTGATTTCTCCTTAATCTCAAACCCACTACCTTCTTTATCTGTTCAGCAATATCAGATAAGAGAAATTCTAAAATTTTGAAACGTTGTACAAAAGTTTCAAAATTATCATCAGAAGCAGATTTTCCTGAAATATCAAACATACTCTGTTTATGTACATGAACCTTATTCATTTCTCTTGTTAATGCATCTGCCAAAAAGTTAGAATTTCCTGGGATCCATTCGACATCAAATTCATACATTTGAAACCACATCTGCCATGCTAGCAATCTTCCACGAGCTAACTATTTTGAAATCTTTGCATTTAAGAAGTATTTAAAATTCATGGAATCAGTGCGAATTAAAAATTTTGCAGGAGCTAAATAAATTTCGAACTTCTGAATTCCATTGAAAATAGAAAGGGTTTCTTTCTCTGCAGGAAAATAACCTTTTTGATGTTTCTGGGATTCTCCCGAGGCATATGCACAAAGAACTTCTTCAATCTCTTTTCCTTCTCCTTTTCTTTCAAGCGGTGTAGCTGCCCAAAAATTATCTGAAGCATCTGTTTGTAGAATTAGAAATCCATTACCTGGCGGTTTTAATGCTGGTAGATTCTGGCATTCTTTCTTCAGCAACTGAACCGCTTTGGTAGCTTCATCTGACCATCCACCATTAATGTGTTGACGAATTGGAGAAGTTTTTTCAGAGAGATTTGGGATATATTTATGTACATAATTTAAAATCCCTATAAATCTCTGAATCATGTGTTTATCTGTCAATTGATTAGGAAATTCAGACAATTTTGTTAAAGCATGCGGCTGCATCTGAATTTTCCCATTACTGATATGAATTCCAAGAAAATCAATATTTTCTTGAAAGAGCAGCATTTTCTTTTCAGACAACACCAGACCATGTGCTTTGGCCTCTTCAAGAAATATATACAAGTGTTTTAAATGAGATTCTAAGTCAGAGCTATTTACAAGAATATCATCAATATATACAATAATGAAATCATATTTACTGAAGATATGATCCATTCTTCTCTGAAAGAAGGCAGGAGCATTCTTCAATCCGAGAGGAACAACTTTCCACTGGAAGAAACCTGCAGGACATGTGAAAGCAGTTTTGTGGCGATCTTCTTCTGCAATCTGAATCTGATAATAGCCTAATTTCATATCAAATTTGCTAAAAATTTTACTTCCTTGAATTTTCTGCATAATGGTTTCTTGTCTAGGCATAGGATAACTAAATCTTTTTGTTATAGCATTTAATGTCTTGTAGTTAATAACCATCCTATCTTTGCCACGAACAATTTCTGAATGATTTCTCACAAGAAATGCAGAACAGGAATAATGAGATTCACTTCTTTCAATCAACTGAAGATCTAGCAATTCTTGAATCTGCTTTCTCATTTCTTTTTCTTCAGCAGGAGTGCACGGTATCAATTTACCGGTTACCCCATTATCATGCAGTGTCTTAATTTCTTGTTGTGGACTTTCTGTAGTCCAAAATGCTTGAGGATTGTTTGAGCAACATTTTAACAATTCCTCATACAGACTGATTTGTTCAGAAGACCAATTGGGATCTCTATTGGCTTTTTGGGTAGGCTGTGATTTAGCCTCATATATCATTAACACTTCTTTCCAATCATGAGACTCATTTTTTGTTTTCCTGGAACCTACCTTCTTTTGGCTCTACTCTCTTCTAGCTTCTGAGTTTGCCATTGTTAACCTTGGAACTGCTACTGCTTTCTTTTTAAAATTGCAAATGATTTTGTCTTCACTTATTGTAACGGGCAGTATTGAATTAATAAATGGCATGCCTAAAAATAGACTTGCAGAAGCATCATAATGCTGAATAGCAGAGATTTTAATAGTAACCCCCCCAAGTCTCAAAGAAATGTTATCAACATAATGGGTAAGGTTAACAAATCCACCAATAGTTTCGGAAACAATAATATGCTGCAAAGGTTTCCATAATCCTTTGAACAGAGATGGTCGTGCAAGATTATTGGAACCACCAGTATCAATAAAAGCATCAACACTAATCCATTCACCACGAACTTGGACCTCAACTGGAATGTACAAAAGGTTATTGGATTTGACCATCTTTTTCAAAAAAGCATTTTCTTCATCTAGAGCAGTATTATTTACAGGGAATGATGATGATGATGAAGACGCAACTGTTTTAGGATATGGACAGAAAGAACTCACCAATGGCTGTGGAGGCAAGGAATTTAAACTGGGAAATGAGTCCTTTAAGTCTGCTATAGTAACGGTTACAATAGAAGAACTATCTGAGTATTCTTCTGTAAAGTCTTCAGTCTCTGTTTCATCACTGTAATGATTCTCATCATCTTGTTCAAATTCACTTGGTTCACTTTCAAAACCAGAGTAACAAATATTCATCTTTTGGCTGACATCTTTAAGAGATTCAGTGTCAGATAATGAAGCATAAGTCAAAATATATACATCAGATACTTCATCATTGGACTCGACCACTGACCAATCATCTGCAAATTCATCAATCTCAAAACAGGCTTTCAGTTTACCAGAGGAACTTTTGGGACATTTGCGAGCAAAATGTCCTTCTTGCTTACAAATAAAGCAAGCATTATCTCTTTTTGGTTGTTTCCTCTTCTTAACATATCTATATTTTCTGAATGGTCTTCTAGGATTAGCAACCTTTTTTGGTCTGTACTTACCATATTTCTTTGTTCTTCGTTTTCTAAAGGGAGTCCAGGGTAATACAGAACGACAAACATTCAGATTTGGAGAAACATTATGAACCTGTTTTTTCCAGCACAAATACTTAACTTTTTCTTGACATCTAAATAGGAGATCTATCCAATAGATTTGTTCAATCTTTTTACCTTGAACTTCAATATCTTTCATAATCATGTCTCCTAAATTTCCTGGTAATTTTGATAAGAAAGCAACTTTCTAAGTAGGGTCATTATTTAAACCTGCTTTAAACACTTTAGCCATGTATTCAGACCCAAACTGATCTAGATCTTTGAGATCTTTTAATTCCATTCTAGTTAGATGAGTAATTATTTGCTTTATTTCATCAGTAGGTTTGGGAACAAACTGAGTAAGCAACAAAACTTCTAAAGTAGCTAGACCCAATGCTGCAACATTCTGTCTTTCTTCATTTGAACCAGCCATCCACCAATCCCATACAATACCTGCCATACGTTTTTCTGCTAGCAAGAAGATTGAGAAATTATCCAATTTGGACACTACTTGCATTTGATATAAAGCACCAATCCATATTCTGATTGATTCAGGTGGATTTTTTGATTTATCTAAATCTAGAACATATCCCGATGAATTAGTAGCAAACAAATCTTCCTCAACTCTTGGATATTTTGGTTCTTTATACATATTAGCTTTTTGCAGGGAGGGCATTATGAATGATGGAAATAGAGTAGCAGCATTTTCAAAAGTAGCCAATTCACTTTTATTTCTGTGAACTGTGGTGGATTTTGGCTTATCTACTCTGAAACCAATTTGGCTACTGCTAGACTCAGCTACTTCTTCTTGGGAATCACTAGTTTCCCATTTCTGAGGAATCTCCATAGTTTTAGTAAACTTTGGAGGCTGTGACTCTTTTTTCTTTCTCTCTCTTCTTCTTCTTTCTTTTTCTTCTCTGCGTTGTTGATCAGCTGTTTGCTCATCATGTAGAAGTTTAAGATTTGCCAGAATTAATTCACTTTGACATCCCAAATCATCTAAAACTTCTTCTGCATGGGCACACCATGTAGTTAAATAATTGCCGATCTGATATGTCTGATCAAGATCATTTGTGTTTTGTGCATTATGTTCAATCAATGGAGCACAATCGACACAAGTAGCTGGTTGCCGAGAAGATGAAGAGGTGGTACAGAACTTTGTACGAGGAGGCCATTTGCCACCTTTGACATATCTACGATTGGCATATTGCCATTCTTCAACAGGAGGAAAATGTCCTATACGATGCATTTTATTTACAGTGGGTAAAAAAGGTTTAGACTCTGGTATATACAATTCGGTAGACAATAACACAGGTTCTAACTGACTGACTTCTTGAATAGTAGACAAATTATTACTGCTAAAAGGCACATCAGTTGGAGCAATAGTAAACACATATCTTTTCTGCCTGCTAATTGGACGAGGTACCTGTGGCCGCGGAGGAATCAATTTTACTTGGCCATTATCAATAGCAACTCGTTTTACTTTTAGTTCAGGCTTCTTTTCATCAGCTATGGATTTATATTGGAAATACCAATTTCCGGGTAACTTAGTAGGGTCATACAATACACCTTCAACTTGGGCATTTGATAAACCAACAGTTACACAATCCTTCAATACAGGCTGTTTTAGTTTTGGATGTGCAGTATTGGTAAGCTGGAATGAAGCTTGCCCTATCACAGAGAGATATTCACTTTCTTCTGCCATAGTTAACCCTTGAACCCCAGTTAATAATTTCCAACAATCTTTTAAATGGACATCATTTAAGCTGATGGCATAGTCAGGATAGATTGTCCCATATTGACAACCTGTTGACAGGTTTCCCATAATAGTTCCAATCCTAGCATGATCATAATTCTTATGACGGGTGCGAAAAGCTCTGAAATTCGGACCTGAGGTTCAACGTGATTTCTTCTCAAATGGGTTTTTCTTGCAACTTCTGAAACATCGCAGAAAAAAAGTTATAGCGAAAATTCCATGATGACGTGTTTGGAGCAGCGAAACCCTAGAATCCAAAGCTCTAATACCAAATGTTATGAAACCAACTCAAGAAAAGATAGAAAAGATAGGTCAACGCCTTAGAATTCAGCCTCTTCGAGGGGGAAACCTTCTTTACATTACATAAGTGAACAATTCTTGGATGATTCAAATGACAAAACCTCCTTTCTATATATAGGAGTCTAAGGAGTCACAATATAACCCAGCCGACCTAACAATAATAATATAAAGCCACAAAAATAACAATAGACGGATTCTACGGGGCACACTAATAACAATATGGGGGCAATAGGGGCACAACAATATTAATAAGGGGTATAACTACAATAGTAATGGGGTAATCACTAGTATTATAGGGACCCAACAGTTCTTCCACTTGATGAGATGCTTTGAAATTGATCGATTTTGTAGCTGTCGACTTCTCGGTTGTGTAAATGCTTCAGGTTCCAATATGCTTTCACCTTCCTTGTCAAGTTCTAGAAATATTGTTGGAACTGGGATATTCTGTAACTTTTGAATGAGTTCCCACCCTACTTTGCCATTCTTCCATTCATACCTTCCTTTGTTTATCAAATTTGGTTGGATAATTGTACCAACCTCTACCATATCTGCAACCATATGTTCAATTTCACTCCTTTGAGCATATGCATATCTATAAGGCTTGACGTTTGGAGGAACACATCCTGGAATAAAATGAATAGCATGATCATGATCATGAATACGTGGGAGACATTTGGGAGTCTCAAATACCTTGGAATGATTGTCCAAGACTTTTTGGATATCTGGAGAAATACATGATTTCGATGTGTGAACAGTTAGCGAATATAATTATGCAATTACACCTCGTTGTTCTTTCTTTAGAAGATTTTTCATTCCGTCAGATTCGATTATCTTTCCTGGTTTCCCTGTGATACCCCTTAATTCATCTTCCTTTCCTTTCGAAGAAAATTTCATAAAAAACTTGTTGAAGATTAAAAGCTATTGTACCCAAGGATTGTCACCATTGGACTCCTAGTACAACATCAGCACCACCCATTGGAACGGAAAGCATTGGGCTATTCAATAAATATTCTCCCATGGATAGATTTATATTATGGCACTTTCCAGAGCAATTTATGGTTCCTCCACTTACAACTGTCACTTGACACTCTGGTGCTGGATCTAGGAAGCAATTCAAGTCCTTGGCTATCTTACAATTAATAAAATTATGGGTACTACTTGAATCAATCAGAACTATTACCTTTTTATTCTTGATATGTCCTTCTATCTTCATAGTTTGAGCAGTGGTAATTCCGATGAATGCATTACAAGATATGGTCGGATTCATTTCTTCTTTCCCTGGGGTTGGTTCCTGGTGAGCATCATTTTCTTTTGATATTTCTTGATACTTTTCTTCCTGATATTTCACTGTTTGAACCTTCTTCTTCTTGATATGTCCTTCTCTCTTGAGAGTTTGGGGAGTGGTAATTTCTTCCAATGCTTTACAAGATATGGTGGGATTGATTTCTTGATGCTTGATGTGACCTTTCACTTCTTGAACATTTTTCTTCTTGATATGTCCTTCTATCTTGATAGTTTGAGGAGTGGTAATTCTAGCCAATGCATTACAAGATATGGTTGGATTCATTTCTTCTTTCTTTATGTGATATTTCACCTCTTGAACCTTTTTCTTCTTGATATGTCCTTCTATCTTGAGAGTTTGAGGAGTGGTAATTCTTGGCAATGCTTTACAAGATATGGTCAGATTCATTTCTTCTTTCTCTGGGTTGGGTCCTGGCGCATATCCTCTTCTTTTGATGTTTCTTGATCCTTTTATTCCTCCGAGTCTTCATACTCTATGTAAAATAATTTCTTCTCAGCACACTTATGACCTTTAGTGCATTTTCTATCACAATTGTAACAAAGCCCTTCTTTTCTTTTTTCTTCCAATTGTTGTGGTATAACCCTTGTAGGTTGTGGAAGGCTAGGAGAAACAACACTTCCATTATTATAGTTGTGAGGGGTAGACTTCCTTGTTGCCATAATTTTACATTCCACTTTGTAACAAAGCCCTTTTTCTCTTTCCAATTGTTGTGGTGTTTCTCTAAAGAAGGTGTTTCTCTTTGTATCCTCATAATGTGCTATCATTTCCTCCGTGAAAATTGACCACGTAACAAGTTGTTTACGAGAACAAAGCCCTTTATACCATAAAAATTGATCCAGCTATAAATATGAAGATGCAATACATACCTTTTGTAACAATGGTACACCATGTAGATCAAAATATTGCTCCATCTAAAGCATCCAATTTGCCGGATCCTTGCCATCAATCTTCCTCATATCGCCTTTTCTTGATTTTAGGAGCTCGATCTTGAAACGACTATAACTCTGTAATTTCGGTTCTTCCAATTCTAAAATTACGACCTACAGTAACCCTCTGCGTGCTCTTTCCAATTCCACTAGTCTGATCGAATTTAGATTCTCCAAGAAATAGTATTGCACAATCTCCCAAGATGACCTGATTATATACCTTCTTAGAAGAATGAACTTGTATGAAGTTCCACGTGTCACTGTGTTAACCTTAGGATCTGAAAGATATACAAAGGAAATGACAATCTGTCCTTTTTCTGTAACTTCTTACGAAATTTCAATCTGATGCTCACAACAAAAGTTATGACGATTTTCCCCAGGTCACCTGTTTGGAATGTAATTCGGGATTCTACAAGAATGCCAAAATCCTCAGATCATATCTCCGCAAGTATAGTATGAAAAGCTCTGAAATTTGGACTCGAGCTTTAGAATGATTTCAACCCAAATGGGTTTTCGTTTCAGCGTCTGAAACGTCACAGAAAAAAAGTTATAGCACAAATGCCACGATGACCTGTTTGGAGTAGCGAAACCCTAGAATCCAAATATCTTATACCAAATGTTATCAAACCAGCTCACAAAAAGGTAGAAAAGATAGACCAATGCCTTAGAATTCATCCTCTTTGAGGGGGCAACCTCCTTTACATTACACAAATGACAAGACCTCATTTCTATAGATAGGAGTCTAAGGGGTCATAATATAATCAGAGCCGACATAACAATAATAATGTAAGGGCACAATAATAACAATAGTGGGCTTCTATGGGGCACAATAATAACAATAGTGGGCTTCTATGGGGACTACATGGGTACAACAATATAAGGGGGTTGTACTAATAACAATAAGGGGTTACACTAGTAGTATAGGGGCCTAACACTCAATCCTCAAGGATTTTCAGCATTTTCAAGTTGATTCTCTTAGTCCTCAAGATAAGCTTCTAATTGAGTGAAATATTCTTATGTCATTACCTTTTTTTAATGAAAATCCATTTCATCAATTATAGCGTTATAATGAATATCTTCCAAAAATGTACATAGTTTTAAAGACCGTCATTCTAATTATCGATACAAACATTATCATCAGCTGTAATATATCTTCCTAACAAATTCTTCCATGAATGATTAGTTTCTTATGTTTGTATTCTATATTATGAAGTTAATAATCTTTCTAGCACAATAAATCCTCTTGCGTGTCATTCAATGCATCAATCATCTGGTGTAGCAAAGCTCTTGTGCTGACAAACTAATATCTCATGTTGATATGAATACTAGAATTGATTTGACACATGCTTCTAATATTCTTTTCAGCTTGGAATGATGATTGGTTTCCCGAATTCACGATATGAGAAATTGCTTCTAATTCCCAAAGATTTCATATTTCTAGTTTTGTATAAAATTAGATACAAACGAAACAAATTTAAAATGAAGAATCTTATATAATAATCAACCAATCTGATCACAACACTCGTTCTAACAAATATCACTGAATTAATATTTTTCCCATTTTTTCATCTGATGATAGTTGTTTTACATCGATTGATCTGATCATGACTACCGATATTTATCATTCATCATCTAAATGTTCTGATACCCATCAAGATTTCGGGGCACTTAAAATTTTGTTGATGGTTATGTCACGACCTCACTATCTAGACAAGGTTTCTAAATGAGATTAGGTTATGTTTTCTTTGCTAGATTCTCCCTATGACTCAATTGAGAAAATTAAAACTTCAATCTTCCAATAACTTCAGGGTTTTCAAATTGGTTGTTTCAGATACCATGAGAAAATCTATGATTAGCTAGAGGAATCTTACTTGGAAATGTTTGTTGCAAATAATAAATTCCAATGTTATTTGATGTGTGCTAAGAATGAAAATGTAGATGTATGTACATTCATGAGCAACCTTCAAGGTTTATATGATTATTGTTGTAATCAACAAGGTAAATTTGTAGACTGGTTAAAGCAAAATGTTATAACACACTTTTCTTCTTTCAGACATGACCTAAGTCTTTATGTGCACGTGATTCAAGATAGTATTTTTATTATTGCACATTATTTTCTATTGTTGTTAATCATTTATATCTTTTTTCTTGTAGGTTGGCAAATACTCTTATGGCTACATTGGAATTTTTATTTCAAATAATCCTAACCTTCTAGTTGAGATAGGTTAATATTTGGTTTTAGTTATATTTTTCCACTTATTTTCACTATAATTTCTTATTCATTGCATTACAACACTCTTCTTGCATTCGCCTTTTCATTTGAGTTTTTTCTTCACTTTCCCTTTACTATTATTTACTTTGATTTCTTATTTTATATCTTTTTTGTTATGCCCCTTTCTTTTGTTTCTTTTCTTGTGTTTTGTTTTAATAAGACCACATAAGAAATTCATTTTATTTGGCTCTATGTTACTATGGTAAAATCCAAAATGGAAAATGTGACATATAACAACGCTTGGATAAACTTTATTCCTCTTCTTTTTTTGGGCATAAATATAATTTAAGGTCAATGATGCACGCACGGAAAATATATTTCGTCCTAAGTGAAATATTTAATAGATATATGATTCATCTATCTATCATAGGACTTATTTCCTTTTATAAACCATTTATATTGATTGGTTTTAGCATGTAATCTCGGTTCAGTAGAGAATGGAAAGGAGAAAAAACATAAGCAATCATACTAGTTTTAGAGTTGTATATATAAGAGTGTCTGCAAAACAAAGAACAACCTCTATTTCTCATTAAATAATTAGGGATACCTCTTCCACCCTTAGCGAAATAAACACCTATTAAATGCCAATGAGCATAAAGTAATAAAATAAATAAATGGTGAAATAAGAGAGAGGCTTATTACGCAGAGAGATGAAGCAAGAAACCTCGCCAAGGTATTGAACAAGCTCGCTGACAGTTAAGCAATGCTTGTGATTCCTAGAAGTGACTAAGTGAGGGTACTGAAGAAGCATACTAGTAGCAGAGAAACACCAAAGACGATAATAAAAATCTGAACATATTAAAACTCACAAAATTTACATACTCCTACCCCATAATTGAAACCACTAAAGTTTGAATAGTCTTGTGAAATGTATTAAGATGACAAGGGGGAAATAATAGACTACATCTATAAGAGGGCTAAGTAAGGAAGATAGGGTGATTAATAGTATGAGAAAATAATTCCAAAAGGCTAGAAATTATTCTTAACGTTAGACGTAACTAGGGAATTTGGGGTTCTTCCAGTATTTTGCTAAGTGTTTTTGCTACTTCAACACCCTCCAAAATTTTCCTACCTTCAAATTTTGGAGCCTTCTTATGATCCTTTCATCAAGCCATTAGGCTTATGCCTAGTCATGGTTTTTAAGTTTTCGATTCTTCCTTTAGGGATCCTATGTATCGATCTACTAGCTTTCACATGCCCAAATATTGATTTCTTCATAAGCTAACACATGCCTTGTTGATTTTAGAGTCTCTAACAACAATGGTTGTGTAGTCCCTAGAGATAGTGACTATTCAATCCTTGCCAACAATGATTGTGTAGTTTCTTGTTAGGTCCCCATAATACTAGTGTAGCCCCCTTATTGTTATTGTTAGTGTAGTCCCCTTATTGTTATTTTGTGTCCATGTAGATCCCATATTATTATTGTTGTGCCCCATAGAAGCCCACTATTGTTATTGTTGATCCCTTACATTTTTATTGTTATGAAGGCTTTAATTAAATTGTGACCCCTTAGACTCCTATATATAAAAGGGATGTCTTGTCATTTATATCCTACAAGAATTGTTCATTTATGTAATGTAAAGAAGATTTCCACCTCAAAGAGGATACTTTTCAAGTCAATGATCTATCTATTTGTGATTTGGTTGCATAACATTTGGTATCAAAGCTTTGGATTCTAGGGCTTCGCTTCTTCAAATAGGTCATCTTGGAATTTTATCTATAACTTATTTTCTATGAGGTTAAAAAGATAAAATTTTGAGCACATGGATCTGAAATCGTGGTGAAATTCATGTACAAATTTGACATCTTGATTCGCTATTTTTTATAGATATGATCTATGGAAGTTAGGGTTTTTGTAAGCTCCAAAATTTAGCCTCAAATAGGTGACCTAGGAAAGTCATCATAACTTTTGTTTCAGGCATCAGATTTGAATTCTGTAAAAACTTACCAAAATTTTATGGACTATAAATTTCCCTCTAGTAATTTTAGGGGAAAATTTGGAAACAATGACACGTGGTGTCCTGTACAACGTCACTCTACTGAGCCAGTCCATAATCCTTCGAGGGAGATTTGACATAACTCTATATTGAAGAATCAAATGTTTCTCTGACTTATGGAATTGGAATGAATATTTAGAGGGATACCACAGGACCAAAGTTTAGACCTTGGAAGTCTGAAATTACAGAGATACAACAATTGCATTATCGAGCTCCTAAAAACCAAGAAAAATGTGTCTATTAAAAAAAAAAATTAATGTTTGTTTGAAAAATTAGTTTTAAGTGATTCTAAGTGCATATTGAAGCAAATATACCAGTATTGGGTTCTAAGATGCCTTAATAACATAAAGTATATAAACCAATTAAGCCCTCAAAATTCTCTATTATGACGTATGAAGAGGAAGAATTGCAACATGATATATCAAAATGACGAGACCAAGTGCAAAAAATTTCCCTCTCAGAAGGAGCAATCAAATATGATCTAAAAGGGGACATGGATGGTATGAAAGGAAACATGGGTGTTTTTAAGGTAGACATGGATGCGATGAACGTCAAGTTGGAAGGGTTGACAAAGTTGTTGCAAGAAAGGCTTCCCGGAGGTGACAAGATAATCCATGAAAATCATGATGAGGAAAAAAGGAATATGAATTATGATTTTAGAGACTCCAATGTGGGGTTTAAGAACCACCACATTACACACACACACACACACACTCACACACACACACACACACACACACACTCACACACACACACACACACACACACACACACACACACATATATATGAGGAAATGTAATGGCAAGGATCTGGTAACATGGATACTACAAATGGAGTAATATTTTGATTTACGTGATGGCCAACCCGCACAAAAGGTACATCTTCCATCTTTATATTTAGAACCCAATCAGTTTGTATGGTATAGATGAATTTGTTCTCCAAAACCACTTGTAACCTCATTAATTTTTACATAGAAAATGATAGAGAATTATGAAGATATAAAGAGAAACACGTTCTTTATCCAATTTATAAATCTCAAACAAAAGGGTTCAATGGCAGACCACATTCAAGACTTCCAAAAACTAAATATTACAGTAACTGGTATTCCAGAGGACCATAGGATTGATGTCTTCATAGGGATTTTAAAAGATAACATCCAAACTAACATTTGTCTTTGGGAACCTCATTCACTGAAGAAGGAATTTAGGGTGGCAAGAAAAGTTGAAATCTCGTAAAAGCATGTTAATGTGTATCACTTTTTCCATTTTTGTGGCAAAGAAGTTTTATAAAAATAAATGGAGTTGGAATGTTTACTCTTAAAATTACAAAATCATAAAAAACTAGGTGGTGGTAAAAGAAGACAAAACATGTCAATTTACATTCAATTTCATGTCATATTTTTTCTAAAATTTAATATATAATTTTTATCTGATTTATTCATTTTATTTAAAAGGTATCATTAAAATTTTACATAAATTTTTAAGTAGTGACAAAACCGCGACCCCCCATTTCTCTATTGATTTATGTTTTTTAATTCCAATTTCTTTAAGAGATGTGTTGTAAACATTCTAAAGATTTCTAAACAAATTTAAAAATAAAAAATAAGCATATTTTTTAATTATTATTAAAATACTAGTAAAAATGATCATATTTTCGTATATATAAAACCGCGACCCAAGAAACTACCCCTTCAAGTTTATAAAATCAATTTTTTTTAATAGAAATTTGAAAATAACATATAACAAAATGTTACAATTATTTTTTGAAAATTTTGAAAATATATTTTATATTTTTTATAATAAAATTTTTAATTACGATTATAATAACGTATTTTATATTATTCAAAATATAATATAGAAAATTATTTGTTTAGAAATTCTACTTCTATTTTTATATATATTTTTAAAGAGTTTTAGCATTTCATTTAACTTTACATAAAGTTATTTATATTTTGTGAGTGATTAACCATAGCTTTTATCAATATTTACTATCAGTTGACTTATTTGCAAATTTAGTATTTACTTTTTATAACATTATTTATATTTTCTAAAACCAATAAATAGGTTCACTATAGCTTTTACCAAAATTTATTGAGTTAGCTTTGTTACAAATTTAGCATTTATTTTTTATAATTAACAAGTATGAAACTCAACTCATTTAATTGATATTCTTATATGATTTTTTTTTATCTTTTTTCATTTGAGTACTTTTTTTCTTTTGCCATATAATGAGACACATTAACATGCTTTTACGAACCTTTAGGGTGGCAAGAAAAGTTGAAAGAAAAATCATGGAAACAAGGAAGTCCACCACTGACAAGTATAAACATGGAAGTGTTGTTACTCCTAGTCTTCCACAACCTACAAGGTTGACACTGCAAAAATTGGAGGAAACAGGAGCAAAAGGGCATTGTTACAATTGTGATGGAAAATACACTAAATATCATAAGTGTGTTGAGAAGAAATTATTCTACATATATTGTAAAGAGGAGGAAGAAAAGGAACAAGAAACATCAAAAGTGGAGGATATACACTAGGAACAAACCCCTGAGAAAGAAGAAATGAATCCAACAATATATTTTAATGCATTGGCAAGAATTAACACTCCATGAACTCTCAATATAGAAGGATATATCAAGAAGAAAAATGTAAGAGTGTTGATTTATTCAGGTAGTACTCATAATTTTATTCATTGTAAGATAGCCAACGAATTGAATTGCTTTCTATATCAAACACTAGAGTGTCAAGTAATGGTTGCAAATGGAGGAAATATAAATTACTCTACAAAGTGTCATAATATGTAGCTAACCATGGGGTAATATGTATTGAATAGTCCAATTCTTTCCTTTCCAATGGGTGGTGTTGATGTTTTACTAGGAGTCCAATGGTTACAATCTTTGGGGACAATAGCTTTCAATTTTCAAGAAAATTTCTTCAATTTTTTTTGGGAAGGAAAGGAAGTTGAATTAAGGGGTATCATAGTGGAACCATGAAATATAATCATCTCTAATGGCATGAAAAATCTTATGAATAAATAACAATAGGGCATGATTGCACAATTATGCTCAGTAGAGGTTCAAACATCAAAATCATCTATTTCTCCATATTTGCAAAATGTCTTGGACAAGCATTCCAAGGTGTTTCAAACTACCAAAGGCCCCCCACCTATTCATGATCATGATCATCCTATTAATTTGATTCTAAGAAGTGTTCCTCTAAACATCAGGCCTTACAGATATCTTTATGCCCAAAACATTAAAATTGAATGTATGGTTGCAAAAATGCTAGAGGTTGGTATAATTCAACCTAGTCCAAGTTCTTTCTCTACTCCAATAGTATTGGTGCACAAGAAGGATGGATCATGGAGCATGTGTCTAGATTATAGGGAGCTCAACAAGCTCACTATTAAAGATGAATTTCCCATTCATGTCATTAGTGAACTGTTGGATGAAGTACATGGATAAATTTACTTCACCAAGCTGGATCATCATTCAAGGTGTCATGAAATTAGAATGAAGACTAAAAATATTCCAAAAATAGAATTTAGAACTCATGAGGGTCATTATGATTTTTTGGTCATGCTTTTTGGCCTTACTAATGCACCTTCCACATTTCAAGGTTTGATGAATTCCATTTTCAAACCCCTCCTTAGAAAAATTGTGTTAGTATTTTTCGATGATATATTAATCTATAATAAGTCTTTGAAGGATCATGTTGAACATGTTGATAGGGTGCTCAAACTACTGGAGGAGAAATAATTATATGAAAAAGACTCCAAATGTTTCTTTCGAGTACAAGAGGTCAAATATTTGGGTCATATTGTATCTCATGATGGTGTTAAGGTAGACGCTAACACAATTAAAGACATTAAGGAATGGAAAATACCCACAACCATAAAGAATATTTAAGGATTTGTCAAGTTTATAGGGTATTATCGCAAGTCTATTAATAATTATGGGAGAATAGTGACACCTCTAACATCATTGTTGAAGAAAGATGTATTTTCTTTTACTCTAGAAACAAAGAAGGCCTTTGAATGTCTTAAAGAGGTAATGTGCCAAACATGCCTTAGCTATGCCATATTTCACAAAAAAAAATATTGTAGAATGTGATGCCTCAGGAAATGGAATTGGTGTTGTTTTAATGCAAGAAGGAAGACCCATTGCTTTTGAAAGTCATCCAATCAAAGGAAAGTATTTACAAAAAACCTATTGATGAGAAGGAAATGTTGGCAATTATACTACATGCACTAAAGAATGAATGGAAGAATGATGAAGAGGCATGGTGACTCATTCAAAAGTTGCAGCAACATACCAGTATATATAATACATTTAGCTAGAAAAATTATTCATTATGGTACAAAGATCGATTATATCTTTGTAATAATTCCAAACTCAAACAAAATATTCTTTTGGGATTACACACCTATCCCTTAGGATGACACTGAGGATTTTTAAAAACTTACCATAGGGTTAAGAAGGATTTTTTTTGGGATGTGCTTAAATCTGATATTCAGAAGTTTGTGGTAGAATGTTTGGTTTTCCAACAAAATAATGTTGTGACAATTAAAACTCGAGGTTTGTTATAACATTTAGTCATTCGAAGTTAGTGTTGGGATGAGGTCTCAATGGATTTTATCACAAGTTTACCAAAGTCTAAATGAAAGAGTATCATCATGGTAGTAATTGATAGACTTACCAAGCATGCACACTTTTGTGCATTATATCATCCTTTTAAATCCAATACAGTTGTGACTGCATTTATGGAAACAATTCAAAAGCTTCATGGAAACCCAAATTTTATAGTAAGTGACAAAGATCCAATTTTCAATGGAATTTTTTGGAAAAAAATATTTTCTTATCTTGGTAATCGATTAGCTCATAAATCATCTTATAATCCTCAATCTGATGGTAAAAATGAGATAATGAATAAAATTTTGGAAGGATATATTCATTGCTTTGTATATGATAAATAAACACAAAGGGTCAATGGTTACCTCTAGCTGAATGGTGGTATAACACTTCCTTCCATACTGCAGCAAAAATTATTATGGCACTTTATGGATATCATCCACCATCCATCACATCATATTCAAGAGAAAATGGTAAGGTTCAAACAGTGAAATATCACATTGAGCATCAACAACAAGTTCTCCAACTCTTAAAGGATAACCTCACTTTGGCGCAAAATCGAATGAAACAGCAGGCATATCAACATCACAGTGAAAGAAGTTTTGATGTAGGTGACTGGGTATTTTTATGGATACAACCATATAAAAAAATATCTCTCAAGTAAGCTAAGAAGGATAATAAATTATCACACAATTACTACTGTCCTTACCAGGTGTTGCAAAATATTGGTACTATGGCATACAAATTAGAGCTATATGCATCTTCTCGAGAACACCTAATTTTCCATGTTTCATGCTTAAGGAAGGTTAACAGTGACAAGATTCCAGTTTAGACAGTGTTTCCAGAACTTGATGAAGAATGAAAAATCATACTTGAGCCTCAAGTAGCCACAGAAACAAGAACTTGACAGCTACGAAATCGATCAATTTCCGAATATCTCATTAAGTGGAAGAACTTACCCGTTGTATATTCTAGAAGGGAGGATGAAAATTTTATACAGAAGCATCAAAAACTACTCAAGGGTTGAGGACAACACTTTTTTCAAGGTGAGGTGCATGTTAGGTCCTTATAATACTATTTTATCCACCTTATTTTTATTTTTAGTTTAGCCTCATTATTGTTATTGTTATGCCAATGAAACCCCCATATTATTATTTTTGTGCCCCATAGAAGCCTATTATTGTTATTATTGTTCCCTTACATTATTATTGTTATGTAGGCTCTAATTATATTTTGACCCCTTAGACTCATATATATACAAAGGAGGGCTTTTCATTTGTATCATCCAAGAATTATTCATTTATGTAATGTAAAGGAGGTTTCCCCCTCAAAGAGGATATTTTTAAGTCATTGATCTATCTATTTGTCAGCTCGTTGCATAAAATTTCCAGTGATAGTAAATGTGAGAACCTTTCTATAGTCACCTTACAATCCTTTCTCATGGTGATTGTGCAGTCATTACCATTACTTACTATGCATTCCATGCCCATAATGATTGTGTACTTCTCACAGCGATTGTGTAGTTCAGAGTGATAGTGTAACATAATCCTCTGTAGATAGTGATTATGCACTCTTTGTTGATAGTAAGAGTGTACTTCCTCAAGTCAGTACTGTCATACCTCTTAGTGGTAGTCAATGCACTCTTGATTCCTAGTTTACTAACATGCACTAAGGACCCTCACAAATATTAACCCTAATTAATGTATACTCTCCTTATATAAAGAGTCTAGTCGAGAAATAGTTCTCAGATCCATATTTAGCTTTTGATCTCTACACACTTTCAGAGTACAAGGAGCATTATGTAAGTCATGGCTACAAATGCCCCATCTTCCGGGTGAGTTTCTCAACTATTGTTTTTTTTTTTGCAAGTGTCACTTTTTATTATTTTAATTCTTTCATGTGTTTCATGTGTTTTCTTTGTTTTTGCAGACGTCGCTTTCACTCTTTCATGTGTCACTTTCACTTGTTTGCAGATATCCTAACTACACCATGGCACGCCTTTTAAATGTAACTCTACAAAATCTCTTGCAATAGTTGATTCTATTTCTCATTAGAACATGTGTTGGACACATTCTTATGGAATATCACACCTTTTGGTTGTAGTCGACAATTGTCTCATAAAGGTATATATTAAGTGTCGTACTTGGAGATAGGTGTCACTTTACTATCGGTTTGTTGTATGAATGTTGGTTTTAGGTACTATGTATCTTATTTCTAGGTTCATGGGTGCATATGATTGTGTGATCATGTAACACCCCTCCGTTTTCTATGCTAATTATTGTCTATTTTTAGATATGGACTATTTTTTGAATCAATAACTAGGAAATCCATGTTAGACTTGTGCAATGATGCGATTAATAAAACTTGTGTGATGTAATTAGTTAATTAATATTAATAAATAATAATGTTGGAAATTACATAGGGGAGAAGCACAAGAGTTAGAAGATTCTTTCCAAGTTGGAAACATTTATTGGTGGTTAATTCAAGATAAATATTCCTTTAAATATCTCCTAAAAAATCCCTAGGAGGAAATACACACGATGTGATATGATGGGAGAGAAATATTATGTTAAATCACTTATTTGGAGAAATATACCAAGTTTGCGTAAAACCAAGCACTACGAGAGAAAAAGGTAGTCTTTAAGGGAAAAAAATAACATTTTTCTTCAATGAAGAAAAAAATAAAATGAAAAGGCCTAGGTAAATGGGTTGGGAGACCTAAAATCGGAACATTTTTAAAATCCTCTAAGGAAGGAAAAACCTATCAAATACACCACCTAGGAATCAATGAGGTTATTGATTCCAATGGAAAGCAGATCTTAGCTCAGGGGGGCACTTGTGGAGTTAGTTGATGGTCAAAGGAACATGCTCCATCTTTGAGTAACTTTCCTATCATGAGTCTAGATGTAACTCTGGCTTTTTTCTTAATGTGTGATGAAAACTAATTGTTACTATGGATTTTTCTACTTTTGTTTAATTTGAATTATGAAGGAATTTTTTTTTCACTCTAGTGATAATAGGAGCCAATTAGAAGTATACTAGTATAGAATTTTGCTATGTATTGGTAGTATGTTTCATGTATGTACTAGAATAAAGTCGCTTCTGGATTTTATTGGGTAGACATTAAATCAAAACTAAGGTGTAATGGATGGGTGAGGAATTTTTAAGAAATGAAACAAGTGCAATAGATGCAGTTTACTCTAGTTTAGAACTAATAAAATAAAGGAACTTGTACAATGCTTATAAGTGAAAAACAATAACACATATTTGGCGCATGCAGCAAGGAGTGATGTATAGGTAATCCTAGGAAACTTATGGAAAAGAAACTAGGATGGTGGTTGTTGATAATCAAATTATAACTAGGGAAGGTAGGTTGCATAAAGAGTGATGAAACAAATCTAAAGATACTTGTGATGATGACGTAGTATTAATCTTTATAGGACATAAATAATTAGATATTGTATATTATTAGAATGCATAATTGAAACATTATATGTGCAAAAATATGACTTATAGTTCTATAAAAACCTATAACTACTATATCTAGGTAATATTATCATAATAAACCAAACTAGAAAACAATCACCTTAATACATAGAATACCCAGTCATACTATGAACGAAGTTCATTAGGGTTCAATTCCCACAAGAAAAAGAAAAAAAAAACATGTGAATTATAAATGACCAGAAGAGTATAATCCAGTGGAATGTCCAAATCATTAAAGCATCAGAAACTACATTCACAAATCATAAATTGAAAGTATGATCAACATATAATACAACCATTGTGGTTTAATTAAAATTGTAGAGCACCTATATAACCCAAAAGAATTAGCACATAACTTAACACCCCTCCTTAAATTGAGTAACAAAAATTGAAAACATTGTATTTATTCAATTCCTATATTAGGTCACCAAACCCTATTATTATAATAAATTATTATACAACTGAGCACCATAATCATAATCATATGATTATGAGTGAATAGTATAAATAAAAAAATATATACATAAATCAAGTTCCTCAATTCTAGTTCTCACCACTACTTGGGTCCTAGAATAGAATCACTTCGCATGCACCATTGAAATGATAGGAGAGTGTGATATGTCATGCCAACCTTGAAATACATACATAGGAGGAATGAATTAGTCCAACATTGAAGGGGAAAAGAAAAAAAATTAGGCTTTTCTTTAATCGGTTCTTTTTGTAACCTAGAATTCATGTACCTATGGGAAGTTACGAGGGAGAAAACCACGGTCATTGATTGGGTACTGGAGAAAATAAATACGTTTAGAAGAAGTGGAACATTAGTAGAAATTATAATGGAATTGGATTACTTGAGATGCCAACAACATGGTTTTCTCCACATAACATGTAGCATAGAAAGTATAAGGGTTAGCACAGTTAAATCCCCACAAAATTCGCATAAGCATACACATCTTGAATAGGGTAATTTTAACTAGTAGATTTGAATGCCAAAACTTGAACGATAACACTCAGATGTAAAAATATAAGAATAAAAACGAAATAATCATATCATTTTAGGAAAAGAAATTAATTGAGAATGTTGGGATACAACTTCGCTAATGGAATAATGAGTATTATCCATACTAAAAGCCATTAGGGTGAAATTCGTAACATAATGAAGAATACGATACATTTTCAACCCTAACATCTACCAATACTATGAAAATAAGCCCTTATTTCTTCTATGGTTGAAATCAATCTATACATTATCGAGATTAGAGGTTTGGAAAGAAATTAGAGTCGTCACTTGAAAGGAAGGGGAAGAGGACATACAATGTGATTAGAAAACCATAAGGAGACCCCAAACCCTCCTCTGACAAAGTTGAAACCCCTTTTGGAAGAAAAGAGGAAATGTTAGTGAACAATAGAAAAATGAGCTCTATATTATAAGAAAAATTGAAATATAAGTTGTATCTGAACAAAGATATAGGATAAAATATGGGAAATGAAATAGGTTCTAAAGAATACCTTTCTAGTTCAAAAGAAAATGAGGGCTTCTTTCCATTAGGAACCCAAAATAAATCATGGGGCAACACCAAACCCTTCAAAAAGAAAAATAAACCCATAAAGTCTCATTTAGAAGATGAATAATTATATATTTAGGAATATCCATCCCTTACCTTAGGATGGAGTATTGAGGCACTAATTCTACAAATTTATGCTGAAAGGAAACCACAACAAACAGGAAAAAAAATATTTAGCCTTACCAGGGTTTAGTGGCACAATGCCTCTAGTGAAAAAAAAAAAATGTTTTGATGATATCACTCCAGGTGGTGTGGTAGGTGAGTATCATTTACAAGTGCCATATATAACCCTAATAACTATAAATAAAACCCTCCCTCTCTTGACAATGCTCTACAACGCAACAAAACAGTTGAGGACGGAAAATGAACCTCATACCATGAGATTTATGGTTAGACGAAAAACAAGGAAACCATAAACAGTGGATGGAATTCTAATCATATCCAATGTTGGTAGAATGAGATACTAAGGCTAAGGAAATCATGTGAAGGTCATAACTGACATCAGACAAAAATCACTAGGTATATTGTAGTACCATCTTACAACCAATAATAAATGTAAAGAAAATCACAGAAGAAAAAAGGTTGGAAGTTCACATGATCATTGTATATTAACATTATTTGATGGTTACCCTAGATTCCATATGGAATCATAGACGAAATATAAACCAATATGTAAAGAAAAACTGCATCATATGGGCTCATTAACTATACATGTTGAGTGATAAGATTAAAATAATGCTAGGGAGGAGTTGAAACCATGGTAGTAACATATATATTAGGAATCCAATATATATATATATATATATATATATATATATATATATATATATATATATATATATATATATATATATATATATATATATATATATAGATATATATATATAGATATATAGATATAGATATAAGTTATAAAGAAAAATTAGAATAAGAGAGACATGTATTAAAGTATCTATGTTAGAGAAAAAAATAACATGAATAACCTCCATTCCTTGTTACTTAAGAGTTATTTTTCTGTGGGAAATAAAAAAAAATGTATAATTGAATAAAATGGGGATGTGACAGATCATGTTCAAGACCTATCATACTTTCATACATGATCTCATGCTTAGTCAAATCTAGAGTCCTTTATTATCCTCACCTCTTGTAGAACTCATGAAGTCATTCAACTTCTAGCCAAGTGATGAGGGCATTGCAAATTCCTAAGCCTCAATAATGTGACCCTTACCTCCTACATATATGTACTTCATCCAACTAGAGGACAACCTCTTTCATTACGCATTGAGAAACTTTAGAGAACAACCACTCAACGTTGCTCCTTACACCTTCTAACTGTGCAATATGGAACCAAAACTACCTTGGATTGCACACTACACATTCTATATGGATAGTATGGCCACTTTTGGATTGTTGTAGTGATCAAATATGCAATCCTTGGAGCCTCCTTCTTAGCCACTGCACACTGCTTAGTTACAGTGCCCAAGCATGTCTCCCTTCTCTACTAAGCTTTCCCATTGTGTAATACACAGACCAAAATTTCTTTCAATACCCACTAAATAATTTTAGTTAGTATTAAGGTCATCCTTAAGCCCTATTAGTGCTCAACTATGCAATCCCTTGAACCTTCTACTCAAGCAGTGCACACTGCGTGTTCTCGGTGGATAATCTTCTCATCTCTGCCTCAAGGACCTGAGCAATGCACTAAGATTTTCTCCTCCTTCATGCCACTATGCTCTGTACACTCCTAGTACCCAGTCCCTCACTACTTGCCTCATGATCCTATGCATTTTTCCAAAGAGGGCCTACCTTTTATCCCTTGTACATTTTCCCATCACAGTTAGAATTTGCACACGATGGAATAGGTGATTTTTAGATTGATATTGTCTTGTGATGAATGAACTTCATTTGTAGATGCTATCATCCTATGATGGGAATATGATAATAAATAAGGTTAGCAAGAAGAGGTTACAAGAAGGACACTTATGGAGATGTGACACAAAGATTCTATCTTGTAGGAGAAAAGGAATCTTGGACCACAACAAAGAGATGAAAACTTATGATGACTTAAATAGTTCCAGTACTTATTCAGACCCTTTGGATGGTGAAGATGAAGTACAAGTCAGATATATCATGAAGATCTGAATACATATAAACAAAGAGAGGAACTTGGCATTGATTCATTATAGTCAAGTCTTATATCAAAATCACCAAATTATGGTTTGTCAAAGTGTCATCACAAAAGTCTTATGTTGTCCATATATTTTGCCACAATTTGTTGATTTTAATTTTATATTTCTAAAAAATGAGAAAATGTAAAATGTGTGGAATAGCAAAGATCACACGTGGAACATGGAAAGTAACTAGGATGTCCTAGAGTCATGTATGTGCTCAAAGGTCACATAAAATATCAAAAGTCGTATGAGATCTCAAGAGTTATGAGAAAGGAGAAGAGTCACAAGGGAGGAGGAGAGTCACCTCATTTGTCATAAATACACCCTCCTAGCTCAAGAAAATGACTTTTCACCTTGGCTTATCTAGCTTAGCATAAGAGAGAATAACATATTCTTGAGAAGTAAGTGATGGCTTAGTTTTTCACTATTTTAGCTATTGTTGCGCCATTGTAATTATGTATCTTGGAAGATTCACTTAATATTTGAAGCTCTTAGATCAGACACACTTTCATGCATGTATTATGGATGTCGTAAGACTATTATTTCAATGTTTGTGGTATATTTTCATGTTCATACATGATAAATAAAATGAACTATTTTGTTTTCTTTGGTAGGCATCTTGTTGAATGTGCGTTGTTACTTGGTTTCATGGTTGTTGTTACTATTTGAACTATTTTGCAGGTTAAATAATGATTCTTTCTATTCTCCCTTCTGTCTCTATAAGAATAGTACTATTAATTTTCTCTTAAAGGCTGGTTCTTTCTACCATGTTTGTGGAAGAACCTTATATACATTGCAATTTCATGCTTCACAATGTCAAGTTACCTTCTTATCGCAAAGTTTGTGTATAATATCTTATGTTTATAATTGAGGAAAATCTATAATAATAATGGTGGTCAAGAGAAATTCTCTAATGGGGCTCCTATTCCAAACATTTTAAGGTATATTTGGGACCTCATACTAGGGATATCCCCTACTATATGTGGTATCCAACACCATCAAAAATTTCTTGACAAGGAAGCACAATTTTCATCCATAAAAGGGATTCAATTTTATGACCCCAAATTATAATGTGCGACTAGGTTTTGAGGCAAGGAGGGAACACTAAGAAGGCATATGAACTTTTGAGCTTTAAATCCGCATAAATATATTTGAACAAGTGTACAAATGACAAGACCTTGTGCTCTGATAGAAATTGATCACATTTTGAATCAAAAATTTCAATGAAATTCACATATATATTGAATTATAGTTTCGAAAGAAAAGAATAACATAGAAGTTCTAGAAAACAATACCATAATTTTATTATGAGTGAGACATGAGAATTTTATAAGAAATACAAAAATTATCCTTGTTAATTTAGTTACAAAATATATTTCATAAAATTCAAATATTTTATTAGATAAAGAAAATGCACTGGGATGTTTCCTTTTCAATAGATTTAGATGTTTCCTTCCTTTTTAGTATAGATATTGCCAAGGAAGGAGTGCACTTTTTCTTGGTTTCCTTATGAAATATATGTTTATGATTTATGTTCCTTTCTTTATTTCCAAAATAGGTTGTGAATTAATCTACCATTCATCTCCATATCCCCATCCATAGTTCGATATGTTTTGATTTCATTAGAATTCGAAAGTGTATCACACCCTCATTCCAACCATAAAAACCATAATTATTCTATTTTCATGTATATAATCTACATTCTCCCATGAATTTATGGTTTCCCCATGCATGATTGAAACTAGGGATGGAAATTCTATTATGTCCATTTTGACTTGGCTTTTTTGTTTCTTTGAGAGTGTTATGCTTGAATCCTCAGCTTTTAAGCTCTACAAAATTTTTATGTATCTTTTCTACTCTAATGAATCAAATGAGGAATTTGTCTATGTGATCTTCCCAATGAATACATTAACATTGAAACATCTATATATTTTATTCTCTCATTTTTAATTGATTGCCATATGGCTCAACACCTTCCTGATGGATGTACTTCAAGACTTGTATTGATATCAATGTATTTTTTATTTCTAGGATACAAGCATACAAAGCAAGACGATGTAGGGTTTAAATCCACGATTTGATGATTCATCCACTCATGCCACAAGGTCGCATGTAAGCTTGAAATGATGCATGCTTACTTGGTCGATGGTAGGTCATGAAAACTCTATAATACTCGGAATTTGTTGTCTGGACCTACTATGTACCACCAGTTCTAATGTTGGAAATCATACTAGATTAAATAGAGGCAAATGTAATCCCACCATGTCAATGGAGACTCTCAATGAAACTATGGACCATGCATCAATTATTCATGAGTGCTCAAATTATTGATATCTCTTCGTCTTTGTTTCAACTTGATATTTCAAAGATATCATCCATTGCTATATAAAGTTTTTATGCCACAATTCCATTATGTTTTAGTAATCTCATTGTATATTTGTTTGTTAAATTACTTTTGGTGAAAGTATTTAATATCTCAACTTAGAGAATATTACCAAGGTTAACAAAGATGCAATATCTCATTTCCATTGTTCAAGTACTACTCACTAGCAAAGAGAACTACTAATATGAGTCCAGAATGATTAGGAACACCCTCGTATTCAATGAATTATGGAAATACATATGTGAAGGAGAAGGTGGTGATGCACCTATCAATATTATGCTACCTAGAAATAAGGATTCACACTAATGTCAAAGTGTAAGAAAAAATAATTTTGGGTACTTGATGATTTGATGAAAGGTATACAATAACTAAATATAAAATCTCCATTATATCAATGATATTTTGATGTTGAAAATAAGCCTAAACAAATTCTACAATCAAAATAAATTTCAAAATAACTAATCGGGAGAGAGGGAGTGGGAGACAACAAGCGAATGAGGGAGAGAAGTAAGGATAAAGGAATGAAGTGGTTAAGGATGCAGGGGTGGGGTGGAATATGGAGAGATGGGAAGTAATATCCAATTTGAGATAGACACATACATAGACACACAAAAACACAGTTGTCGGGTGGTGGGAGAGGTAGGTGGGGGGGGACGGGTAGAGAGACATGTAGGGTGAGAGTATTAAGGCATGTTTTCCTTCCACATCAATGTCATAGGAAATAGGAAACATATACAATACTCAAAACCTTATAATGGTGTTGATATTCCAACAAGGAGGGATATGATATCTTCAAGACATTACATGTGGTCGTTAATGGTATTTTTTATGGGGTTGGATGTTTAAAAGATTTGCTTAGTTCTTGAAAATAAGAATTTCCTTCCTTAATCATATCTGATTCCCCATTCTAATACATGGTGCTTAAAACCTTATAATGTTGTTCATATACCAACTTAGGGGAAGAAGGTGATAGAGGGATTATTTGTGGGGGTTTGAGGACTCATTTATTTCTATTGAATTTTGCAAACTAATTTTTAGGACACATGAGAAAATTTCATCACATGACCTTTGTTCAAGTCTAAATATCAATAATGACTTCACCAAAAACCTAATGGTGCCAATATATGTAGAAAGGGATAAATAGAAAACTTGGGAGGTATTGTGTGTAGTGTTAACCTATTATGTGCCATTCAATTTTTCATGTGTATTCAATGTGTTGTTCATGGACGTAGTCAATGTGTCTTCAATTTGTTGTTTGTTATCCTAGTCGATGGTTGGGGATGCTAGTACCACTAGGAGATTTTAATAAGTATGTATATGTCCCAAGGTCCAAAAAATGATAGAAACTACTAGTGCATTCTAAATGTGCACACTCAATGAACACATGTATGTTCCTATTAAAATGTACATGCTTAAGGAACATCTAGATGTTCCTAAATCATGCACATATTTTTTTTATTTACATTTGTTTTCAATTGGAGTGACAACTCTAAATTATGGGTTTTCTAAGTTAATTTATTCACATGTGGGTGTGGAGTGATGAACCTAGTGGCTTTATCTATAACTATATTAAAACCCCCATTTTTATAAATAACTATTTTATGTATTTTTCTATAAGCTACACAAATACATTTTCAATGAAACTATAGAAACATATAACATAAAATATGGAAATTTCAAGAATATAGTTTAATAAAAAAAATAATAATGTTTACCTTTTTTAATGTATCCTTGATATATTTAAATATTAAAATACATACATATTTTATTTCATATAAAATTAATTTTCCTAATAGATTTTTTAATTAAGTTCAATGTTGCACTAGTATAGATTTGAACTTACAATTTAAAAAATAATAAACTAATGTGATAATGTTAAGACCTTTGTGACTAAAACTAACAAAGTTTTTATAATTCCAAGGAAACAATGACTTACACACACACAAACACACACAATTAAGAGTAGAAGCCTTCAAAAAGTTACCACTCATAAAAGCAATGTGTTCTCAATGATTCTATAAAGATTTAAATGGAAATTCCATCAACTAGGTACCCAAATTTAGTACTAATGGAAACATGTGAATTATATTTTACATGAAAAATAATATATCATTGTTAGGAAATTTTAAGTTTCACGTAGTTTCAAATAGTTTCTTCAAATAAAAACTATATCTTTATGAAGCTAATTCATCTTCTCATATTTCACCTGTTTATGCCATATTAAAATTCAATGTGAAATTGTCTTGAATTTACCTTCCAAGCCAATAAATTTATGTTTTTGCTTGTTTGGAATGTCACTAATGGTTCACGAGAGATTATCACTACCTTGCATCCTCTCTAATTTAAATGAAAACTAGTTATTTACAAATCAAATGCAGAAATTAATATTAGGTGGGTGGTTCTAGGGTTGTAATCCCATTGAAAGAAAACCTTGGAAATCTAGATCATGCCTAGAATTTGAATTCTACTCGTTGTTTCATGATTTTATTTAATGTGAATTAGTATTGTTCCCTCTATGCTAGTGCCCTTGCAATATTCCTTAAAGATTTCTTCACATCATTCAAATAATTTTAAATAAAGGAAAGTATTTGTTTCTATTCCATATTATCATCAACATGACATAATGGACTTGATTCAAACCTTATCAGATGTCTCTTTTACCAGGTTCATATTATGTTGAATCGTCTAGTCAAGTTTTAACAAGATGTCATTATGCTCTTGACAATTTCCCATAAGAAGTTGCAGTTAGAGTGCAACCTCCGTAATTTCTTAATATTCAATTAGGATTTTATGATCAAAATATTAATGGTTTAATTTCCCTACGTGTGTAAACATTTATGGCTACTATTGGTGCTTCCTCCTACTTTTTCTCTTCTGCTCATAAATATTTTAATTTTTTTCATTGCTACTAGAAAACCTCTATTATTTTCTACGATATGGTGTAAAATTATGAACACCTTTGTGATGAATATTCTTAATTATTGCATGATCTCAGAATATTTTAGTGGTTAAGCGAGTACCCCTTGAACACAAATTTGTAATCTTATTTTTCCCTTGAATCTTCATCATGTATCTCTAATTCTCTTTCTCTTCTATCTATAGCCAATTTATTATCTCTATTTAATTTTATGGTAACATGTTTAATTTTCTTTTTCTACAATACTTTATTCTTAATTGCTTGATTAAATTAGGTTTGTAGTTCTTCTATCCCTTATCCTCTCTTCTCCACTTGTTCCTTTAGGTACAAGCTCTAGATCTTGAAGTCGTTGACATAGTAATATCTGTTACTAAACCCATTATTTGTTCTCTAGTTATAATCATTGTAAAAAGGTAGGGAATGTCTAATCTATGTAATTAATGACATGTTGTGCTTAGAAAATGTGTCCTCCATGAAAATTTTCCATATCAATAGTATTGAGTTGTCTATTGAATGGGTTTTCTCTACTATGTCTATGTTGTGGATTCTTTCTATCCATTCTAGAGCCTAAATCCATGATAAAAGCTAAAAAATTGTTATGTATGAGCATTGACCCATCCTCTGAAAAATTAACAAGAATGAGTTTTGGAAGGAAATTTTCAAAAAGGCAGGATAATATCTATTTTATAATGAATTAAAATCTTAGAAAAACATATTTATGGAAAATGTTAGGAATTAATTGATAGCTTTTTGGAGAAGACCATGTTGAGAGATTTTTCGAGAGGATCATGTTAAGAGATTTATGGAGAAGATCGTGGATCTTGAAATAATTCATGATATTTTATTTTTCTAATATAAATTTTAAACATGTGTATTGATGAGGGGTGGTCATTGAATGATGATGAGGCCTACCAAGATTCCATTAGCTTCTATGTAATAGTATAGTATATTTAATTAATGAAATTTTCTCTTGTGAAATTGTGTGTATATAAACCTCATACTTTATATTTAGTCTTGATGGTGTGAACCCTGCCTTATTGTGTGAGCCAATGTGTATATGTTGCTTACACACTGAAGTGAGCCAATGTGAGAAATTAGCCATGAATACAAGAATGAATCATTGGAGCAACAAAATATTTTGGTGGACCCATATCCACACGTCCAAGATCAAGACTAGTAAAAAGAATGAAAATGAAGAGCCCCCAAAATCATTTTCATCAAATTGTAATGCAACCAATTGTTTGTAGATTACAGTGACCCTAGGGTTAGGGAGTGATGTAACCAACATTGAATGGATTTCTTCCTTAAATACCATTATCATGCTATAGATGAGGGTACTCATAAATAATCTCTTGTTTATTTACCTCCATCAAGATATTTATTGATCCAAGTTTCTCATTAAAGGCTATGATCAAGCCCCGTTCCAACGCAGGTGTGCGATCCTTTATTCTAACGACCTTCATCCATGTAGAGGCCAAAATCATTTCTATCTATTTTTTAAATGGTAGTTAAGTATAGCCATATAGTCTTCTTCACTAAGTATGTCTAATCATGTTCTTCTTAATGGATTTCATCTTAAAACAAGTTAATGGATGAAGCATCACCTAGTAATTGTACTTGTCCTCATTTACTCGTCTACAATCCAAAGTTAATGTCTTCAATGTTTGATTACTTAACTAGTCTAGAGTTTGGGATTGCTATTGGTATTACTAGTGTAGGCCATGGCATACTCATAAGAAACAACAATGGTTATAATGCTAACTAACGAGAAGTTAATGTTCATTGGAGAAAACCCTCCCTCACTAACATTTTTCTATTATAGATACTATTGGAGTTGTAATGAGAGGACTTTATCATTTTTCATTAGATTAGGAATATTATATACTTTTAGGAAAAAGTCACAATGTTTTTTTCCTCCATGTGAGAATGAGTGGCCACACTTCACTCAATTAAAAGATGCTTTCGTAATGGGAGGAGGAAGAGGTAGAAATTTCTTATAACTAAGTCAAATTTCCACCCACAAATGAGTCTTAGCAATAGGAACAGGCTTATGATGTTATTCTATCTACCTCCTCTTATTGGGAGTATATAAGAGGATGCCAATTTATTCTCTCTTTAATGTTATTTTAATAATCTTACCAAAAAAATTATTTTTATAAATACCTAAACATATGTTTTTCTATTCTCCAAAAGAATATAATACCTACATATCCTAACATCCAAAATTTAAAAATTATCATTTACTATAAAAAGTACAATCATCTTTCCTTATTCCTATACTCTAAAATAAAAATTCTTCGAAAAACTATTTTTATACCCATCATAAATGTTAGATTAACATCCTATATACATAAGAATCTAGATAATTGAATAAAGAAGAAAGCCCAAAATAAGATACCATCACTAAAAATAACTAAGTCACCGTCATCCGTTATGATTATATTTTAGTTTTAAAATGTTGTTTATATAAACAAAAAACAAAAAGTCAAATTAATACATTTCCTTCTATTTTATAATATTATATTTTTAGATTATTATTATGTACTTATTTGGATAGTTCTTTTGAATTTAATATTTCTAACACCAGCTTTTCTCCATAATCAAAATATTAAAACCTATTAGTACTGCAAAGGTTGTTTTAATTCTACACCAACATAGTCGCTAAAATCACATAAATCAATACCATGATCAATACTCATTTAAGAGAAGTTTAGTTTTCCATCGAACTACCGATTTTACTTCGTAGACAAGTGGAAAAACTAATAATCAGATCTATTTGCCTTTTATTATCTTTTAATGTCCTTTTTTACTTGAAAAGATTTAGTTTCGAAACCGATGATCAAACATAATGTGTCGTTACAAGTTTCAATATTAATGCGAACATTACTTCATTTTATTATTAAAAAATATATATTTCATAACCATATAACTAGTTATGTTCGGGTTTTCCAGATTGCTTTAGAATATGTAAACTGTCAAGTTCCTTGTAGTATTCAAGTTATTCAAGTCTATAAAGAGTTTTACCTATACGATCTAAAGTTATTTATGGTGTCTATGAATTTTTTTTAAGAAATCTTAAATTAACTAAAATCCAAATAAAATAAAAAATTTTTTTATTTTTATTTTTATTTTTTATTTATTTTTTTGACTAACGGTAAATTATCAAATAATTAAACTTAAAGTTTTCCATATTGTTTTAGAATATGAAAGCTGTTAAAGTTAAGTTTATCATGATTTTTATTTATATGATCGGTGTCTATAAAATCTTGTTGGCAAAATTTTGAAAATCTTAAATTAACTAAAATCTAGATAAAAGGTTGTTTTATTTGGTAGATTCCAAGTTAACATGCATCTAACTTTATTTTAAAAATAATATAATTATAGATTTTACCTGATGTCTCAAATATAATATATTTATTCTGTTTGCGGAGTATTTTTTTTATAAATTAATATAAATTGTAATATATTAATAATAATGTATGTTGAATTTTTTGACAAATCAATATTACAAATATTTATTTATTCATTTTTCTAATTATTAGTTTTTAATTTTTGAAATTTAAACTTGTAAATTAATATAAATTAATCACTATCTTAAACTTAATTTGAACTACTGTAATTAATAAAATATAACAATAGAATTTCTACAATGACTGATTGTGATTTTTTGTTATTTTAAATACAATTTTGAATGTATGAATAACTTGTGCACACTGAAAGACCCCTAACACACTTGATCTTTGCAAATTGGACAATGTAAGCATATGATTTTTTAAAATCTGTACTAGATTTTGAATAAAATTGACCGAAAAAAATCTCCTAAAAGAAACATTTTGTCTATTAATTAGACTACCCAAACTTAGTTCATAACCTTAATAAAGAAATCCATAACCTTTAATTCCCCCCCAAACGTTATCTAGAACCCAATATAAGGGAGATGTGTAGGGGTCATGTAATAAGTATGGCAATATTTTTAAAATGTCGGGGAAAATATATATACAAAAAAAATATGGAGTCACTAGGAGGGTGATGTTGTAGTGTTGTAAATGTTTGTAAGCATTTAACATTAATATGCCAAAGTTATAAAAATAAAAATGTTAAAAGAAATATAAAGAACAATATGAGAGAGATACTAAAATTCAATTTTTTGTATTGTAATTTTATTTTTATTGATAAAATTTTAAACATTTAGTTTAGATAAAAGAAAACCATAATATAAATATCACATTAAAATATATAATATATGAATAGTAGCTATAAATTAAGATACATGTTACCATATAAATTAAAATAAGTATTGTGATGCACAAGGACTTGCATAAACATTGGTGGGAAATAACCACAATCTATGAATTTATACTTTTACTCTTATAAAATTATTGAGGAAAACATAAATAATGGTTCAATGCATGCAAGAGAGATGTGACTTCTCTTGTGCTAATGCTGCCTTAGGAAGGTCAAGCTCTACTAATGGAGGTCGAGATCTATTCTTGGAAAAAGACCTCATCAAGGTTATCATCTATTCTATGAGGCCAAGTCAAGGGTTAAAGGAGAAGAAAGGTAGCCGAGATCTTGGAGTGATGAAGAGAAACATAAATTTTGATTTAGGGCCTAATCTAGATCAATGAAGAAGCTTCGTCCATGTTTTTATAGCCTTTGAAGGAGTTTGAGTGCCTCAACTAGTGTGAATAGAAATGATGTGGAAGGATTGAGGGAAAACTAGAGCGTTTCTATGAGTGTGAACAAAATGTAAATATAAAACCATTCTTCTGTGAAAAGATGCAAAGAAAAATAGGCCACAGATCTAAAGGAGGACAAATTCTATCTTATGAAGGAGGTCGAGTAGCCTCGAAGTCTAGTTTTTTAATTGTATTGGTTTGTGCTAGAAGGAGTAGTGGATTAGTTGTTTGATGTATATGTTGAGTTATCTCTTCATGTTAGAGAGGGTTGAAGCCATTGTTTCTATGACAGAGTGGCGTGAAAGGCTTTTGTAATGTCTGGAAAGGGTTGAAAGGCCTTTGTTCTAAATTAAGGAGGGTCGCAAACCAACTGTGGAGGTTGTAGGAAGTAGCTTGAGGGAAGAAAGGTGTCATAGATGTTTTAGCATAGGTCCAAGTAGCTTTAGGGCTATTTGAAGGCCAATGAAGCATGAAAGGGGATATGTTCTTCATTGTATATGGTTGTTGAGTGAAATATTTGAAGTCTTCCCATAAAAGAAGATTTGGGCAATAATGTATGAATGGGAAATTATAAAATGGCGTTGAAGGAAAATCACCATTGTTTGTATCTGATACTTTAGAGGTAATACATATAAGAGGTTTGAAGGGTTTGACTTGTTGTGAGCAACAGTCTATGATAGAGACCAGAAATGAGTGAGAACACTATGTTGATGGAACATGATAGCCATGTGTCAAGGGAAAATGAGGACAAAAAGGGCTAGTGCTGATATGGTTGTATTAACAACTAATTCATGTATATTTCTTCTTGTATTTTTTGGAAAAATACAGATCTAAAGAAGCTTATCACAAGCTATAGTTTTGTATATTATGTATAGTTGATGGTGCTGGACCAACCAACATTCAAGTGGATCTCCCTGGTAATAAGTCCCAACTAGACCTCAAACCGTTTGGAGTAGAAGTCCCAGTAGTGGGTGGTAATCTAGTGCCTTGACCGTGGTAGTGCACAGTAGCAAGTATGATGAATTTGGTCAGAAACAAGTGTGTGATCATGCAATGAGTAAAGTGAGATGAAAGGGGGTTTTAACACATAGAGGGGAAGAGGATGTGTGTCCCTTAGAAGCCTATAATAGCATGCACCCTGAAAGGAACACATGAGTTGAATGACATCACAAGATGGAAGTGCAATATTCCACAAGCCAAAGTGACGGGTTAATCCAAAAACACACCTTCAACAAGATTCATACAATTGCATATAAAATATTTCATAAGTTAAACACTATACATTTTTAAAGTAACCAGAATAGTTGAACTACAATAACAACATATGCATGAAAACGTGTTGGTTCATTTATATTATTATTAAGTGAAAGTTTAATCCGGACATACACCATTGACAACCACTAGCCCCAATAGTGGAACATTACAATCAACACCTTCTACTCCTCCAAAGAAGTGTACTTTCTCTACATTGTGGAGAAGCCAAGGCTCTTCACAATACTCCCAAGCCTTCTCTAAGCCTAAGGCTAGCCAAAATCTTGGCTCCCAAAAGCATGTTCTATGATTTATGAGGTTCTGTTTATAACAAAGGGTGGGGTGACCCTTGACATTCTACACTGACTCTTTGAATACCCTTGTGACTCTTCAAATAATTTACAAAAAACTCTTTAGATTATATATTGACTCTTCACATTCCACTAATGACACTTGGAATTTCACTTACAATATATTCACAATTAATATACAATTTCCACATATACCCATGTGGGACAAAATAGGCTAGAGTCAGCCTAACATGACAAACACTATGACTCATAAGATTATGGAAATACCAACTCAACAATGTCCTCTTGATGATCTTTGGGGAGGAACTGATACCAAGCTTAGTACTACGCTAAGGTGTTCCCAACCTCTTTGTTGATGTCTTTTTGGAAACAGAGTCTTGCCTACATGGTTTCTGGGTAAATGGTCATGGAACCATTTTCCAACTCATCTTGAAGGATGTGCAAAATTGTCTTGAGTATGGCATGACCACCAATGTACTTCCCCATGTTTTATGCACTCAACTATAAGTCGTCGTTGGTGGCCTCTCACATTAACCGCTCCATGTACCTATTGACCTCTAGCCGGACTTGGCACTTCTCAATGGCTTGGGTGATGGAATTGACTAAAGGGATCCTATGTGTCCTCACCATGACATCCATACTATTGAACAACTGTTCATAGGAAGCATGTATGCTACTAAAAAATGGAGGGAGTTGTTCATAGTTTTGGATTAAGATCTCGATCCGTGGTTTGTCTACCTCTATCTGTGGATTCATTATCTTATGCAAGTAAAGTGGGTCTCCCTTGTATCTCATTATCCATTCTTGTACGTGTGCAATAGTAGCACGTAATTCCTTGAGAGTTTCGACAATATTTATGCATCGTTGCTAAAAACCATATAGATCGAAAACTGCCTTATGCATGGTAAAAAATACATGATAGAGTTTCCTCATGGTGGTCTCAAGAGTTGATAATTTAGAAAGTATCACTTTCCTCGTCTCTACCATAACGGATCCTATGGATTGTTCTATCCCCTGTCTTGTAGCTTGCAATTCCTTTTCCATATGATCATTCCCTACAAAAAAGACCTTGAATTTTGAACTCATGGACTCTGCATAAGCCTTAGTGCCATTAGCCATGGTAGCTGGATGCTTTCGAACATCTCACACTATCACCCTTCCCTTCATAAATGTAGTTGACGCATGATCATCCACAAAATTCTTTCTCCACAGCTGTATAATCTTTTTTTGCAACTCATCAAATGATATATTGTACACATCCATCACTGGATCATCATTAAGGATGACAACCTCTCCTTGCTTGCTCAGGACTAGTTCCGATACTCGAGGTGGTGGAGACTGCAGGGCAAACTCAGATGTTCTTGGCATGATTTCGACATCTTGGTCCTCTAACTCCTATTCCAACTCTGTGTCTGTCTCTTCAACCATTTTCTCAATATACTAAGTAAGTTCCCTATCCTGCAACTTCTCACCCTCTTCTTCATATGCTGGTTTTTATGGCTCTTCAACCTGTATCAGTGTAGTTTTATCTATAATCGTTCCTTTCCCTTCATCCTATTCCTGTTTCTACTTCTCTTCCCTCTCTCTCCTTCTTATCCCTTCTATTATTTTGACTTCTTATTCATTTCCTGCAACTTTATTTCTTCTTCCTCTAATCTTTTCTTTTTTCTCCTCCTTCGCTATGCTCTCATTATGTGTTTTTACCTCTTTATCTCTACTATCAAAGCTTCTTTCTCAACGAGAGGATCTTCTTTAAGCTTGTATCTTTTCTCAGCCTCTAGGTTCTCGACAATCTTCCTCTTTCCTTTGTCTTATGCCAGTTTTCTGCTTACTACAGCTATTTTTGTTATTTCCCATTGTGGTGCTGCCTGCGAAGAAGCTTTCCATTGCACAACCATGCAGACTGGTTTATTGTGTATGGATGAGTTGTAACCGTACCTCTAAGGATCCCCCTATGCCCAATGAAATGCCTCATAGATCCATGGATAATACACCTTCCCTCAATGGTTCTTTCATATGCAGTGGGAGTCATATGGATTGTAGTCTTTGGTTGTTAACTCAAAATTTTCTAAGTCCTTTGCTTTAGCATCCACATCCTTCAAACTCATGATCTCATAAAATCCAATATGCAAAGTAATAACATGCCATGGTGCCTTTTTCCTCCCATGCAGCCTTGTTGATAACCCTATGGATATGTGATATGAAATAGCTTTCTTGAACAACTTATCGATTGAAACCCTTGGTAGAACATGTAGAGGCTTCTCTTCAAAAAACATCCTGATGAAGGCTCCACCAGGTGAGGTATACCAATATGCAATGTTAAGTAATGCCTCCATCGCTTCTTGGGACATGCAAGGTGGATCCTACTCAAAGACCAACTTGTAAACTGAGATGATGAAATGGTCAGAATGGCTCACCATGACTCCTCAGTAGCTGCACTCAGAAATCAACTTGCAATAAATATTCATGACAACCTTTGATGGTGTCCATGTCGAACCGATGCCAAGAAATTGATGTTGAGCACATATTTCATCAAGTAGGTAAGCAAACATATTGAATGTCGCTTGCTTATACTTGGGTGAATTCTGGGCATTAGTCACATGCACTTTCAACTGAAGAGCCAACAGATCTGAGCAGTTGAATTGCCTTTTGTCATTCACCAAGTGGTCCAAAATAACCACCCAATTCTATGGAAAGGTCTCTATGCTCTCTTGATCGTACAGTTGGCATGCAAAGATGATCAAGAGTTGGTAGGCCTTTCTTAGTGACTTAGTCTTATAAACATGATTGGGTGTCATTCTGAAATTTGAAAGCTATTTCATCCAGTGCTTTATGATTTCTCTAGTGTTCACATTGTTGTGGGTGGCATAGAAAAGTACATCCATGTGGTTCACCAATTGTGGTAAACTATACATCTGATGATATTTTTTTGTCCTTAAGGTATAAATTTGTGTTCCATTGGCACTTCTCAATGTCATCATCTCAACATCTTTATGTGAGACATTACAGTGAATTATGTCCGCACATGGTAAGGTGGGATACCTACATGCATCCTTATGTAAGCTTAGTTAGTGGCTATTGACATAAACCTACCAATATTCTACATATTCCTTGAATTTCTGTGCAAAGATATCCTTGATTTCCTGCAATGTTATCTTGATTCCCTTATCTATGAACAACTAGGTGTCCACATAGATTGGAAATTTCACCAACACCCGTTCAGCTGCTTCTCCAGTGCTACTCTTGACAGTGTCCTTTGATGTATCTTTCATAGAAGCCAGTTACCTGTACTACTAGAGAGTTGATCAACAACTATTGTACTTGGAGACAGACAACACACTCATGGCATGAAAATGATAGCTTGAAATTGAAATCACTTCAAGAACAGACCAAGAAACAAACTGGGAAATTGATAGGAGGGATTGCGTAATTCTGGCTCTCAGAGGTGACTGACTCCCAGCTTGATCTATGCATTGCACAGTCCTAGCTATCAATGGGGAGGTGATGATGATTGAAACTACACAATGCACAGTTAAGTCTAGATTGATCTGGATGGGACTGCTCATTGCATAATCCCAATGGCTAAGGCTTGAAGACTACCTCGTGGAACTGTGGAGTGTATAGTTGGAGCCAGACCTTAGTATACTTTGCACAATTCTTGGACCAAAGCTAGAGCCTTGAGATCCAAAATTACACAATGCATTTCGGGAGGAGTAAGATTTAGGCTAAGGAAGCTCAGATCTGCCCAAGGGAAATACAAAAACGAGAAGATCTAAGACTATGATTTATGGTTGGTATAGATATCAGTGAGTGATGATGCATCTAATCAAAGCAAGTGCATGGATCAATCGAACTGAAGAACAATGAAGCCTGTGGGGAGAGTCATCGCAACAACGTCCGTTAGTTCAAAAACTAGGTAATGCATGCAACACTTAGGAATGGGAATGAAAAACTTAAAGCAACACTTCTACAAGCTAAAAAAATCAAAATCCCTGTGGTCGTTCAATAAAATGGGTAAAAAACCACTCTCACAAGACAATGATATAAAAGCAACAGAAAAAACAGCAAAAGACTAGAAAAGCAAGCCTTACTCGAAAAAGTTGCGACGACCATACCGAAGGTTCTTATATCTCCTCACAAATGCTAGAGCTCCAAGATCGAATGTGAAAATGAACTCTGGCAACTTCCATTAAATATATTTTTTCAATTTAGGGTTTATGACGCGGAGGCTAAAAATCTAGGAAAAGGAGACACATGGCGACGTTTTCCAAATATAACTCGTGTAAATCTGAGTTCTAAAAATATATCCATATTTTTTAGGGATTCTTTTTCACTTTTTTCTTTTTTTTTTGTATGGAGGGAAAATCTTCCATGCATGCACGAATAGATTATGCAGTTCTCGGGGGAACTTGACAAATCACTAGCTCATGCATGAGGCAACTATTGAGAGAATTCTTCTACGCAATTCCTGGGTTGAGTGGCTCTAGATGCTTCTCCTACTTTGTGAAATTGCTTAGCGGAAGACAAGCTTCTAGTTGGGTCTATGCAATTATAGAGCCAAAGCTCACTATTGGCTTGAACGCACATTTCCTAAGAGTAAGGCTAGTTTCCCTCTAGGATTTTGTAACTCACTAAGACAAGCCTTGGACCAAATTGCAAGCAAGTCAAGAGGCCAACTTGTGGTTAGACAAAAAAGCAAGTAAAGAAATACAAGCTATAAAGACAAAGATAAAACTCAATACATAAGTACCTAGGTCAGTGTAAGATAAGCTGCTGTGATTTGAGGAGCTAGTCTCCAAAATGAAGCATAGGAAAAATTTTGGACGGTGGTTGTAGCCGCTACAACAATATACTTGTTGCACTAGTGATAGAGGGCCATGATACCTGGTACAAGAGGCCCGTGATTTTTTTTATTTATGGACTAGTAAAATAATCATGCTTTGGGCTCAAATGTCTATGTACATAATTTATTTCATTGTCGAAGATTTTTGTTGTGCAAGGTGCTTGTAAGTTGTGGGTTCCTAGTGTGTTTGTTTGCATGATTAGATTTAGACCATATCTAGGGCCTAAGGAAAATTTAGCCTGGTATCATAGTTCATGGTATCAAAGCTACTTTTAAGAACACATGGACTAGAGTTTGCATAGGAAGCAAAGTGAGCTAGTGGAGATTGTGTGGACTCAAAGGGAGTTTAGCTTTAGAGGGAGACTATGAAGGATTATCAACTGCCCTATGGAAGTGTGAATCATTAGGTTCTAATAAGATAGAAGAGTTTTCAACCCATGCAAGCATAGTCTCAGATCATACAAGAACATTCATGGTGGTCCAAGGAAAAGTCGTGTTGCATGGAAGGACATTCATGCACCATCCAGGACAAATGTAGCTCTAGTACGAAGAAGACGTAGTACATGTGAGGATAGGTATGACTATGCAAGAAAATTCATGTCCCATGTTAGGATGATCATGGGTATGAAATAAAATTCATGGATCTAAAAGCATGAACGAAATACCTTCTTCACTAAGAGCAAGTGCTATATTTTTTGTAGCTCGAAAGGTATTTCCAAGAAGGATACCCACCAAAATGGGTTGGTTCGAAAATTTACCGAAAGAGGGGTTTTGGACCTAAGGATGTGGGCTTAGGACCTAAATGAAAAAATATATTTTTTCTAAAGGATTGAGAGGTGAAAACCCTAACTCTGGAGGTTTCCTAAGTGACCCAAGAGAAATGATAAATAGAGGAGAGCCTAGGAACATGTTCATTTAGTGAAAGAGAGATGTGAATTCTCTTGTGCTAACCGTGCACTAGGAGGGTAAAGTTCTACTCATGGAGGCTAAGATCTGCGCTTCAAAGAAAATTACAGCAAGTTTATAATATATTCTATGAGGGTGAGTCATAGGGTTAGAGGAGAAACAAGGTAGCCAAGATATTAGAGAGCTGAAGATTAAGGCCGAGTTTGATTTAGAGCCTGATCTAGACCAATATAGAAGATGTATCCATGTTGTTACATCCTTTGAAGGAGGAAAACTTCCCTAGCTAGTGTGAACATAAATGATAAGGAAGGATCGAGAGAAAACTGGAGGAATTCTACGACTGTGAACACAATATAAATAGAAAACCATTACAGTGTGAGAAAAATCCAAGAGGAAGAGGTCATTGATTTAAAGGTGGAAGAACTATGTATTTTGAAGGAGCTCGTGTATCCTTCCAGTCTAGTCTATATATCATATGGGTTGATATTAGAAAGAGTAGTAGGTTATGTTTTGTCTCTGTGTTGGAGATGGCCAAATCCCTAGTTTCTATTATAGGGAGCGACGAAAGGCATCATATCCAAATGAAAGCGGGCTGCAAACCATTTGAGGAGGGTCTCATACCAACTAAGGAGCTCAAAGCTAGCAATTTGAGGGTCGAAAGGTCTCAAAATTATTTTGGTATAGGTCCGAGTAGCCTTAGGGTTAAGTGTAGGACAACGAAGTAAGAAATGGGGCTCTATTCTCCAATGAAGATGGTTTCTAACCATAATATTTTAAGTTTATCTATAAAATGAGCTTTAGACAGTAGTGTATGAGCGTAGATTATATAGTGGTGATGAAGGAGAAAGACCACTATGTGTTTCTGAGAATATGGAGTTGATACATATATAAGAATTTTGAATGATTTGACTTGTTGTGAGCAACAATGTATGATAGAGATATGAGAGAAGTTAGATCACTATGTGTTGATGGAGGAGGATAGTCAAGTTTTAAGGCAAAAGGACGACAAAAAGGGGTAGTTCTAAAAGGGTTGTATAACATGTAAGTGGTGTGTATTTATTGTTGTCCTTTTTGCCAGATTGTATATCTAACGAAGCATATTGCAAGCTCGAGTTTTGTGTAATATGTATAATATATGTACTAGTGATTGATGACCATGATCCTTGGTACATGAGATCCATGATTCTTTCATTTATTAACTAATAAAATAATCAAGATTTGGGCTCAAATATCTATGTAATTAATTGATTTTACTACTGAAAATATTTGTTGCAAAAAGTGCTTGTAAGTTGTGGGTTCCTAATGTGTTTATGTGTGTCATTAACCTCACACCAAATCTAGGACCTAAGGAAAATTCAACACCAATATCACTACAAAATATACATGATTTTCTAGTGTTTTCTATATCATTGTTAACTTATTTATTTCAAGTTATATGTTTCATTACAACTCTTGTCTACAAATTCTAGGGTTTTGGTTGCATAACTGTCTATCCTAGATTTGTGAGAGGGCACTTTTCCCCTACATTTAGCAAGTTTTTTTTGGGAGTTCATAATGAGTATGGAGCAACTAGTTTCCCTATCCATCTCCTCATATTCGACATCCCTTTCATAGAGTAGCTAAATGAAGTGGGGTTTCTAGTTTTCCAACAAACCCTACACTAGTGCAGCATGGCAAGCTAGAAATATAGGACATTCCCTACCAAATGTAGTGCAAGATCCAAAATAAATGGTTAAATCTTGTAAGAAAGGAGAATATATCCAATATATCAAGGATCACACTTTGATTTTTGTATTATTAGATTATGGACCCCTAAAAAGGATTTAATTGGGTGGATCTCGAATAAATGGAACCCCCACAGTTAAACAAAATTAGAGTTAGGGGCCAATGGTTTTTTAATGGTCATTTTCTCTAGCATCAAAGATGGATTGTGGGCTTTTGGAGGAGGGCCATATTTTTTCAACAATGGAGCTCTCTTCACATGATTTTGGAAGGAATAACATAATCCATAGAAGGAGGATTTCCTTGCAGCTCCAATCTGGATTGTCTATTTTATCTTCCCAAGGAGCATTGGGAGGAGGAAAACCTTGCAAGTATTAGCCATGCCATCAAAAAATTTATCAAAGTATTGGATGTTACCGAGAGAGGCAGGTAAACTTTACATGCATGGATCTATTTTTAGATGAATGTCTCCTACCATCTTCCAACCTTCATACATATTCATTATTAGGAAAATGTTTGGAGAGAGTCTCTAGATTACGAGCAAGTCTGCCCTTTAAATGTAGACACTACCATGAATATGGGCATCCTTTTAGGGACCATCCAATGAGTAAAAAGGAACCATTTGGAGAAAATGCTTCCCAAAAGGATCCAGTTGATATGGGAAAAGTCTCCCAAAGAAGAAGAAATATGAGTCCCCAAGGTACCTCAAATCTTGGTTAGATATTTAAATATGAAAACACGATCAAGTCTCTCTCCACTCTATTAGTTGCTCTGAAACAAGAAAAAATTAAATCAAGCATGCAATGATCATAAGGTGAATCCAATGACCATATACATGATGTGAAAATGTCCCTTGAAGAGCCAAAACAAAATCCATTACCATAGGAAATGATTAGCTCTCCTTTGGAAGAAGCTGATGTGGAGGCCCCACTAGAAGATATGGATCTGGGTGACCCATGACTATTTTACCTTGCAACGAAATGTCATGTAAAATATGTTAAGGACATTCTAGATCATGAGGCTACAATTTTGTATAAAGCCTATCATTGAAGCAATCAACTCGAATTGAGTTCTTCATAGTCTGGTCTTAGGGTCAAATGCTGGATTTCAAGGTGGTTTCTAGGAAAGAGAAAGAAGCCAAAAAATTAAGTCACGAGTGTAATAAGGCACAAATCCAAGAAGACGGTGAATAATTAGTGAACTTGGCAAAAGTCATGCAAATGTTTGAGGCATTTTCCCCCTAAAAATCATGAATTCTATGAGACGTTTTATATGTTGTTATGATTAATGTAGTTATTTTCATAATGACTATTATTAGTAGGTATCATGTTACTCTCAAGTATTTCTTGGATTTTAGTTCATTTTTGGGAATTAAAGTTATATGTAACTTTTCCTAATTAATGAAAGGATCCATTTATCCCTCCACAAAAAGAAAGATATAGCTTAAATTTTTTAATTTATATTTATAACATCCATTTATCCCTCCACAAAAAGAAAGATATAGCTTATGTTTTTTAATTTATATTTATTACTTATAATTAAAACTTGATGCAGTAATTTCTAAATTATTTATAAGTCTTGTCTATTTATTTTAATTAATATATTCACTTACCTACTCATATTAAATAAAATTTCAAAATAATTTATAATTTTTTTTAAATTAAAGGAAAAAAAAATAACTTCAGCAGTTGTCCATTATTTTTCCATATCTACACACTTATAAAATAACAAATTTATCATTACATAATCATTTAAAAAAAAAATCATACAAATAATTAGAAATTTAACATTCTTAAGTTCCCATATACCTAATTTGGTCTGTAATGTACAACTTTCCATTGAGGGATATTTCAAAACAAGTGTCACATGCCCATGTTGTAATGATATAGCCCATGTTGTAATGATTGTTTGTTTCTTTCAAGTAAGCTAATGCCCTGCCTAAATATAGATCGCGAACGTAGACACATGCATATGCCCCAACGTTAGGCGAGTGGACCCACCCCCTTCTGGTCAGGTCGGTATCATTCCATTAGGAAGGTAATATCAATGATTACAGAAACTGCTTCTTAAATCTTCGAGTCAACTAAATAAAAAATAGCGTGATGGACCTCGGATGAAATCATTATATCTATTTGTGTCATTGAAAATGTTTGCTTACAGTGCATTTGAATAGTTGAGAAGTCGTATGCCCCTCAGAACACAATCTAAATGTGAAATGTTGTTTGATTAATGGTTCGAATACAACATTATCGTTCGAAGTTACATCACAAAGCACAATAATTACGAGGAAATAAATGACCATGAGTGAGTTAATTTAAAACCAGTGCAACTAGACCTTCCAGTCAGTTTCTTAACACTGACAGTTGTCCCATTTAGGAGCATCCCTTCATAAAATTTTCCAAAATCATTGACATTTCTCCCATTTAGGAGAATCCCTTCATAAAATTTTCCGAAATCATTACAATGCAATTCTAGCAATATCATTCTGGAATTCAACATGGCCCTCTATCAAATCAATGGCTCAAGGGAAAAGGTTATCTAAGTTTAATCTCAACCGAAACCAATGGATCAAGTAAAAAAAATATCTTAGTTTAATCCCAAATCACTGGCAACAATACTCTCATATAATCTCAAACAAATAATAAACGTATTTCTAGAAGGAGAAGCATACACGTTTCCTACAATGTGGATCCATAAGCATAGAACTAGAAGCATCCAGAAACAATATATAGCAATCCATCGCTCTCAAGAATGAGAAATTCAAATTTTGCATCATCAACATCTTCCTGAACAATGATCTATATTCAAATCATTGAAAGAAAACTGGGCATTATTTTGCATTGATATCTCTAAAACGTTTATGATGACAAAATATATAAATATACATATATAGAAAACATAATTGTTTCCCAAGAATTATTTAACTATATATATATTAGTCAAATTTTCCCCTACATGCTCAAATGTGCGCTGGAAAAGTTTGTTGCACTAATTTCCTTCTAGAAACCCAGATATGTAGACCATTGATTTCATTATAGTGAATTCTTCATACTTGTTATCTCCATTATATTAAATGGCATTATGAGCCCAGGGAAACTGACTATGGTAACACTACCTTGGGTAGAGAGAGCAGCGTACATTTTGAATTTCTAATCTTTGGAGATTGTTATTATAAGGAATTTGGTAGTACAGTCGGCATCGATCTCGCTTTGTTGGGTCAAATTGAGTTCCTGAGAAATGGCCTGAGTGAATAAAAGAAGAGTTTCCACCGCATATTTAGCATTGGTGGTGCTTAGTGTTGTATAAACTCAAGAAAATATAATAAAATCAATAGCCCTAGTATGCTATTATATGTTCATTGAACACATTAATAAATCATGTGTATTTTAACTATTGAATCAAAGTCACTTTTTTGTAGCATCACGTGAAAGGTATTATCTAGAAAATCCAAATGCTCTAGAAAGATAGACCTACACAGCTATGTGGTACAAAAATCATTTCAAGGTTCAGATTTATATGTTCATTGAACACATTAATAAATCATGTGTAATTTTACTATTGAATCAAAGTCATTTTTTTGTAGCATCACGTGAAAGGTATTATCTAGAAAATCGAAATGCTCTAGAAAGATAGACCTACACAGCTATTTGGTACAAAAATCATTTCAAGGTTCAGATTTATATGTTAATAGAGCCACCTTTAATTTCATGTACTTTTCATAGTCAAGCATTTGTCCCATTTTATACATGACAAATTTATCATCGTTGTAGCATCAAGATAGTTATCAGAAATGCCAACTATGAATTGAACTAACTAAATTGCCATAAACAAATGCCGATTTTGTAGGAATGACAAGTGGTGAAATACAATTTTAATCATAATTTATAATTTCTTAAATCAAAGGTTAAGAAATATTATAATTACTTTCATAATTGTAATTGAAAATGACACACTTACTCGACATGCATATATGTGAGTGCCACGTGTTTCAATTTTTCAAGCAAGTTGTCACCTCGTTTGTTTAGTTTTGTTGTTTTGTTCAACACGCGAGGTTAAAGAACTAAAAAAACATTTCCAAAGAACGTTTTGAATAAACTTACAAAGCATATGGGCTTGGGATCTCGATATCGTTAGCTATTGGAATTAAGTATTATTGAATGAAGAGCATTTTTGTACACGACTGACCATGTTAAATATATTTATAGTTATAATATTATCATAGGAAATAACAAGGCAGGAAAAGAAGACGACAAGGAAACATCATCATTCACAATTTCCATGATCTGCCATGATAGAAGATTTGATGTCTTACCCAAACATCTGATTTCTGACAACATCAACACGTACAGGGTTTTCATTTGTGCCATGCTATCCAAATCAATTGGTTCAGTTATGGAATGCTAACCTTCAAGGATGAGGAAAAATTATAAATGAGAGCCAACGAGGAGATGAAAGTTCATACAATCACCATTGATTGTACAAAACTTCATTTCTTCAATTTATTTTACCACTTGGGTAGTTCTCTTCTAAGAGGTACTCGTATGTTGCAAGCAAATTTGGTGATGGAAGTAGTGACATAAATTTTGTTGGTGAACAGTCTCTGACTAATTTCCTACAAAGGTTAAATAAGGTGCATACGATGAAGAACACTAGAAATGTCGACCTACAAGGCCAAACTACCATCATGCTTCCTTCTATTAATGATGGCATTTGGTTAGTTGGTTTTCCAAGGATTTCATAAGATCATAGACGAGCGGTTGATAAATGACATAATTGATGAGAAAAACGCAGCAACTGAGAGACTATAGGAAAAATTACAGGTGCCCAAATCCTTTCAACTTTTTTTTCCCTCTTAAATTGAGTGTATTGCAGTATTTTCCTCAACAATACATTCATTCATAATATTACGAACACCATTAAGTATTCATAGATTCACTTTAAACATACCTTGGAAATTTCATCTCTTGTGCTATGACCAATTTGGAATATGAAATATTTCCACAAATATAATGTGTTTAATTTTCTTGAGGTATGTATAAAAACAAAGAATTATTATGAGTAAGACTTTAGGATTAAAAAAAGAAGGTGGAAACCATAGTTAAAATTCCATTTCAATACCCCTACAGGCCATGAGCGGTCAAGCTCACTTGTACTATAAAGCCCCTCAGGGGAAAACCATTGACATAAGCAGTTTATCTCAACTAAGTTGTTGTGACAGGGTATTATATTTGTCTATGATCAGTAATATGTAGTGCTCAGTGACTTTTCATATGGAGTAATATATATATTATAGAACTTGTATATTGGAATTTAAGAAGAAACCTCAATAAATCATGAATATTTGAATAGTTTACATGGTTGGTTAATTTATCTTGTAAACAACTATGTAGTTAGAAGTAAGGCATTTTAAAACAACAAAGCAAGTGGAATCCTCTAGCGTAGAAGCAAGAGGTGAGTAGATATATATACGAGCCTATGCTAACACTCGGCACATAAATAGAAAATAATTGCATCATAAATTTGGAAGTGGAGGTATTTTTGAGCACAGTGTTAATCTAGGTTGTCATTGATGTCAATATGGCAATATTCTCGATAGTAAACAATGATGTGAAGCCAAGTAGAGAAGATCCATGAAGCAACAAGAGTATGTCAATATGGAAATATTCTAGGATACTAAATGATGATATGAAGCCAAGGAGAAGTAGAAAAGATCCGAGAAGAAACAGGAGCAAGAAGCCAAGGAGCAAAGCCATGAGGAGAAACCAGAGGAAAGTAAAGACAATCAAGCCATTGGAGAAAATATCGGAAGTCATAGGAGCTATTAGAGTAGAGCTATCAAAGCAGAGAAGAGGTATTGGAGTGGTATGGAAAGACACATGAAAGCCAAGTAAGTGTAAGAGCGAGAGATTGAGGAGGAGACATATCGAGAGTATTACATGTAATATATTCCAAAGAAGAACTATCGGAATCCAAAGGAGTTAATAGAGGAGCCATATCAGACCAGAAAAGAGTAGAGGAGTATATATCTGCACAAATCAAGAAATGGGTTAAAGTCAAAGTTAGGAGATGAATGAAGAGTGAATGCACGTGGTTATATTCCAAAAAGTGGGTTTGTAATAGTGGTAGTGGTTATCGGGTGGATGCTAGGTAGTAAGTGGTATTTAGAGGAGCTCCCCCGATTCCATTAACCGAGCGACACGTAGCACTCAGGTGGAGAGAGAAAACCAACTTTTTCGGGTGGTTATTTCCCTTACAAGTGGCTCACCCGAAATGCATGTAGGCCATTAGATCTAGCATAGGTTGATCGACAACGAAGGATCAACGGATGGTTTTGGGTTGATCGGGTTAAGTTGGGACCATTAGATCTGGAGAGAAGAGATCTACGGTGTAGCAAGCTTCCAATGGATTGTGTTGATCATACCAAGTGTTGATCGTTGGATCTAATATAGAAGAAATTGATGGTGTAGAATGAGGACCACTATTATAACACACACTCATGTTATATCACGTCCACCGTGTCGGAAGTTATGTATCGCAAGTTAAAAAGGGATGGTACACTATAAACTATGATTGCGATATATATATATACAGATCCGACAGGTATATTAACCTTTGTTTATTGTTATATCACATTCGTCGCATATCGCAAGTCATGAAGCACTGTAACTATGTCAAAACCCCGATTGAGATATACTACGTGGACCTGATAGCTCCATAAAATACCTTAATGTAATATCGCGTCTAGGTATCAGGGAAGTCATGAAAATCATAACGGTTGTCGTTGTCAGACTGCCGAATGCGATTGAGATAGTGACATGGCATATGAGACCTCCCTGTTGACAGAGGAAGCCATGGACCGGGAAGCCGAAGAATCAAGCGAGTGTAGATGGACAACCAAGCGCAGAGGAAACTAAAGCGACTGGAGGAGGGAAGCCAAAAGTTTGAGTGAGCATTGAGGAAGCCAAAGGCCGAGTGATCATTGAGGAAGTCGAAGCTCAAGTGAGCAAGGAGGAAGCCAAAGGTCAGCATATCAAAATTATATAACAGAGAAAAAGAAAAGTGGTTGAAGTTGGCGAACTGGAAGAAAGGAGCAAGCCATAGGTCCAACAAGACAGAAAAGGGCTGAAGGTCCAGCAGGACAGGAGGAAGCCGAAGGTCCAACAAGATGAGAGGAAGCCACTGGATGAGAAACTCTGTTGATCGGACTAACCTATGAAAGGATCAGACCGGCGATGAATTAATCAGGTACATAACACAACCTGAAGAACAATTTTTGTGGAAAGATAAAAAAGTTTCATTTGATATCGCTTGAAGGGAACAATAGCCAGCACCAGCATTGAAGCATATGTGAATGTATTTTTGAGAAGTAAGAGATTGCAATAGCAAGAACAGTGCACAGTAGTCAAACTGGAAGCATTCACCATGAGAGTGACAACAGAGGCTTGAAATAGAGAGTTGGTTCTTGTGGAGAGCTTAGTGTAGCTAATAGTAGACACAATAAAGTTGTGTGGAGACATTATCAGAGATGATCATGGTTATTTGATATCATCATGAGATAACTTTTGCAGACTTTGTGTGGACAGTATGAAGAACTGTAAATACTTCTTCATATGAAGACTAGTTGCCATTGATGTTGTAGCATGAAGACTACAATGAAGCTGTAAACATACATAATTCAGTAAAGAAGTGTTTTGGGAGGAGAGAATCACTATCAAACTTGCCTTGACAAGATTGGGTTGGAGCCCTTGGGGTTGGAGCCTCAGAATTGGAAGGATTGGTGTCCTTGGGGTTAGTGTCTCAGAAGTGGAAGGATTGTTGTCCTTGGAGTTGGTACTCCTATAACCAAGGTTAGTGCCTTAACAACAAAGTGTTGGAGCCCTTGGGGTTGGTGCCTCAGAAGTTGTAAGGATTGGTGTCCTTAGGGTTGGTGCCTCAGAAGTGGAACGATTGGTGTCCTGGGAGTTGGTGCTCCTAAGTCCAAGGTTTGTGCCTTGACAAAACAGAGTTCATGCTCTCGAGGTTGGAGCCTTACAAAAGTCCAAGTTGGTGTGTGGCAACAAATTGGAACCATATATATATTGTATCTATTTTATTACAAAGATTATATTAATAAAAGCATTTATTCTTGTTGTTCATCTTGTGTTCTGAATATAAATGTTTTAATTGGTAAAATAACAGTTGAAAAGAAATACTGATTCACCCCCCCTAGTATTTCCAACAATTGGTATCAGAGCCAGTAGCTTCATTCAAAGACTAACAGCTTAAAGGTTGATCTTTAGAACAAAAATGGCAAAGTCAAGGAAGAAAGTCTCCAATCCTCCTAAGGATGTGTCTCCCTCTACCACTAAAACATAAGACAATCAATTTGAGGAGGCTCCATGGTTCAATGGGAACTTTAATATATTGGAATCAAGAATGAGGAATTTCTTAAAGACTTAAGGCATTGAAATTTGGAAATCAGTAATTCCTGATAGCATGATGGATGGAGAATCCAAGGAGTACAATGAAACAACAATGAAGGCAATCTTGAATGGGCTACCTGATTCTATAAAGAAAAATTTATGAAAATATTCATCAACAAAGGGTATATGGGACAAAATTCACGACCTTCACTCAAAAGGAGCATTGATCATGACCATCAGTCAAGAAGATAATGAAAATCAAAAAGGAAATCTAGAACCCATCATAGAAGCTGAAAATGAGAATGATGACATCAAGGCTAAAGCAGACCTAGAAGATGAAGAGAATGAAAAAGATTTTGTAGAAGATCTCCTCGCTCAACTTACAACTGCCATGGAAGAGATTATCAATTTGAAAAAGGAAAACAAGGAACTTAAGAAGAAAGCACTAGCTGGTGACCAAGACCAAACAAGGAAGAGAGTTGACCTTCTCCATCTTCAAATACAGGAAAGGGATGAAGAGCTTGTCAAGCTTAAGAAGGAATTTGATCAAAGCAAAAGAAAGGAGCATGAAGAAGTCATATCCATGAAAATCAATTGGATAAAGCAAAGAGAGGATACCTTGTCAAGTCAACTTGAACAAAGGCAGAACAACTTGAAAAAACTTGAAGAAGAGATTGGTCAGTACAAGGTAGAGGTCTCCTCTCTCAAATCTCAACTACAAGAAGAAAGAAAGTTAGCACAAGGAGCTAAGAAGACAATGGAAGCATTGACAATCATAGAAGAACAGGTTCATGAAGCAGAAAAGGAGAGAAACACCATGATATGTCAACTAAAAGCAAATGATGAAGAAATTTTCAAATTAAAATCTAACATCAAAATTCTCAAGGCCAAAACATGTAAAGCTACAAGGATGAAGGAAGAAATGGAGAGCAGTCTAGCAAAAAAAAATGAAGAAGTCTTCAAAATGAAGTTAGATATCATCTCCCTCAAAATAAAAGCAAATGAAGCTACTCATATCAAGGAAGAAATTGAGAAACAACTCGCTAATAAAAATAATGATTGTGAAAGATTGGAAGAAGAGATTGTCTCCCTCAGGAAAAAGGTTGAAGTGATGGACAAAACCTTGAAGAGCTCTCAAGCCTTGGATGATATGCTTAGCCATCAAAGATGTCCATTTGATAAATCAGGTCTCGGTTATGTAGGTGAATCCTAAAACAAGAATGGTAATGTTTCAAGAAATGCGGATGTGAGGAAGCTAGAAAGAAATGTTGATGCTCTTAGTTCCAGCAAATGCAAGGAGAAGAGTCAAGACAACAATGGAAGAAATCTCGCTCCAAGAAGAAATGTAGATGATGTCAAAGATGCGAGAAGTAGTGGTTATCATAAAAGGATCTCAAGACAGAAATACTTCAGAAGTACATCAAGGAAATCTCCATCTCCTAGGCACCAAAGTTTATTTCTTGGCTATTGTTATTCTTGTACAAACTTTGGACACATAGTAAAAGATTGTAGGTCATATCATAAAGATAGATATTATGGTCCCCAACTATCTCTGAGGAAGAATTTTGCTAGAGGAAATCATGAATTCTTATTCATGAAAAATATAGAATGCTTCAAGTGTCATAACATTGGTCATATGGCATGTGATTGTAATTTAACTTGGGCTCTTACACAAGATAGAACCATGAAAAAGAAGAAAGTTACACAAGTATGGAGAAGGAAGAAAATACAATCCGAAAGTCCATTGAACTCTCCAGCCAACAAAACATGTTGTTGACCTAATCTTCAACCAATATGAGAATTTTATAAGAAGATTATGCCAAAAGAGATGATGCATATAGTTAGGGGGAGCCTGTGATTCTTGATCATTATTGCAGAAGCTATTAGTGAAAGGGTCCTTATGAAATCCTTGTTGAGCTATATTAATAATCATTCATTGATAAAGGTCATTTCTCAGGAGCATTCCATTGAAGAACTTGATCTCTTAACTATTCTTTGGACTGGTGTTGAAGATGTTTTCAACTTGATCACTAAGTAGAAACTGTAACAACAGAGAATTTCATCTAATACTAGAGAAATAGGGCAAATAACCATGTTGTTTTTATTACAGAAGTTTATGTCTCGACCCAGGCATTGAATGTGAGAACAAGTAAATTATGGACACAAATAAACGCAACCTTCAAATAAACAGATACATCTAGTAATGAAGTATGAAGCAAGAGCAGCATCTAACAAAACTGAAGCATTGCAAAAGGATCCCAATCAACAAAAATAATTTAAAAGACAGTCATAGATTGGATATAAAAATCAACCAGTGGAGATAACTTGCAGAAACTTTTACAAGAACACAAGGAAAAGATGGCTTATCAAAAAGAATATAGAAAGGAGAATTTTCTGCAGCGGAAATAGTTCAGTAACTTAAGAAGAAGCATAGAGACACAAAGGAACTTGGATATGAAGAAAGATAGCAATTTTAGTGGCAATTTTTCTCTTGATCAGACTATGAAGGCCCCTTAATTCTGACTGCGGAGACAACAAAATATGGATTGAAGCATAAAAAATTGGACTTGAATATTTGGTGTGTGGCTATTTGAAATCTATTTAGAAGCATTGAAGTGAAGAATCTCTAAGCATTGTTGAAGACATGATAAAGTAGTTCTGATGCATGAAGAGGGGATGTTGTGCTAGTTGTAGAAATCCCTCTATCTTGAGTAAAAAGAAGAGCACTATGACAGGGGGAGTAACAGACCCATGAAGATCTACTATTCATGAAGAAGATGTTGGGTCCCTATAATATTAGTGATTACCCCATTACTATTGTAGTTATACCCCTTATTTATATTTTTGTGCCCCTATTACCCCCATATTGTTATTTCTGTGCCGCATAGAATCCCTCTATTGTTATTTTTGTGGCTTTATATTATTATTGTTAGGTCGGCTGGATTATATTGTGACTCCTTAGACTCCTATATATAGAAAGGAGGTTTTGTCATTTGAATCATCCAAGAATTTTTCATTTATGTAATGTAAAGGAGGTTACCCCTCGAAGAGGCTGAATTCTAAGGCGTTGATCTATCTTTTCTATCTTTTCTTGAGCTGGTTTCATAACATTTGGTATCAGAGCTTTGGATTCTAGGGTTTCGCTGCTCCAAACAGGTCATCGTGCAATTTTCACTATAACTTGTTTTCTGTGGTGTTTCAGAAGTTACAAAAAAAACCCATTTGAGAAGAAATCGCGTTGAACCTTAGGTCCAAATTTCAGAGCTTTTTGCACCATATTTGAGGAGATATGATTTGAGGAAGTTGGTGTTTTTGCAGACTCCTACAGGTGACCTGGGGAAAATCGTCATAACCTTCTCTCTGAGGATCGGATTGAAATTTCATAAGAAGGTACCAAAAGAGGATGGACTGTAGTTTCTTGTATGCATTTTTCAGATCTAAAGATCTAAACAGTGACTCGTGGCACGTCATACAAGTTCGCTCTACTGAACTAGTCTATAATCAAGTCACTGTGGGAGATTTCGCATAACTTTTCCTTGGAGAATCCAATTTGGGTCAGACTTGTGACATTAGAAAGAGGACACAGAGGGCTACTGAAAGTCAAAAATTCAGAACTAGATGATCGAAAAGTACAGAGATACATCAGAGGCAATATCGAGCTCCTACAAAGTGAAAAAAGGTGTGTAGATTTTCTTAAATTTTTGCTTAAGCTTGGGTTGAAAATTTATTTTGAAGGAATTCAAAGGGCATAACAGAGCATTATTATCGGTAGCTGATGCCCCGAGGAAAGAAAATGCAAACACCTAGTAAGGAACCTGAAAGCTCTAGCATGACTCATGAAGAAGAAGAAGAAATGCTATATGATATATCAAAATTACAAGAACAAGTGCAACGAGTGTCACTTGCACAAAAAGCAACAGAATCTAAAATGGATGGTTTAAGGAAAGATGTAGAAGCTAAGATGGATGGTTTAAAGAAAGGTGTAGAAGCTAAGATGGATGGCATGGAAGCTAAGGTGACTAGCATGGACGCTAAAATTGATGGCATGGACGATAAGATGGAAGAATTGAAGATAAATATGAATAAGTTGCTACAAGAAATGGTCACTAAGGGTGAAAGGGTACTAAAGGAAACTCATGATGAGAACAAAAGAAATGTTAATCATGATTCCATAGACTCTAATGTTGGATCAAAGACTCAACATGTTCCAAAAATCGATATGCGGAAGTTTGATGGAAAGGATCCCGCCACATGGATATTACAGATGGAGCAATTCTTCGATCTCAATAATGTGCAAAACGCACAAAAGGTACGTATGGCAACTGTATATTTGGAGCAAAATCAATTTGTATGGTATCAATGACTTTGTTCTCGTAAAAAATTTATCACTTGGGCAATTTTTACGGAAGAATTGATAGCACATTATGAGGATACAAAAAGCAACACTTTTTTTAGCCAATTGATAAGTCTCAAACAAAAGGGTTCAATAATGGAGCACATTGAGGAGTTCCAAAAATTGAACATAAGGGTAAAAGATATTCCAGAGGAGCATAGGATTGATGTGTTCATAGGGTCTTTAAAGGATAATATCCAACATGATGTTCACCTTTGGGAACCTGATTCATTAGAGAAGGCATTCAGGTTAGCAAGAAAAATGGAAAGCAAAATTATGGCAACTAGGAAGCATACCACTCACAACTATAAAGACGGAAATGTTGTTTCCCCTAGTCTTCCACAACCTACAAGGTTGACACCACAACAATTGGAAGAAAAAAGAGCAAAAGGGCTTTGTTACAGTGATGAAAATACACAAAAGGTCATAAGTGTGCTGAGAAGAAATTATTCTACATAGATTGTGAAGAGGAAGAAGAAAAGGAGCAAGAAAGGTCAAAAGAAGAGGATATACTCCAGGAACAAAGCCTAGATGAAGAAAAAATAAATCTAACCATATCTTGTAATGCATTGGCGGGAATTACCACTCCTCAAACCATCAAGATAGAAGGACAAATCAAGAAAAAAAAGGTAATAGTGTTGATTGATTCAGGAAGCACCCACAATTTTATTCATTGTAGGGTAGCAAAAGAATTGAATTGCTTCCTATATCCAGCACCAGAGTGTCAAGTGATGATTGCAAATGGAGGAACAATAAATTGCTCTGGAAAGTGCCATAATATCAAGCTATCCATGGGAGAATATGTATTGACTAGCCCAATGCTTTCCATTCCAATGGGAGGTGTTGATGTTGTACTAGGAGTCCAATGGCTACAATCCTTGGGTACAATAGCTTTTAATTTTCAAGAACTTTTCATCAAATTTTATACAGAAGGAAAGGAAGTTGAATTAAGGGGTATTGCAGGGAAACCAGGAAAGATAATCAGCTCTAATGGCATGACAAAGCTTCTAAAAAAGGAGCAAAGAGGTGTAATTGCACAATTATGTTCGCTAGATGTTTCCACATTGGAATCATCTATTTCTCCAGATCTCCAAAAAGTCCTGGACAATCATTCCAAGGTATTTGAGACTCCCAAAGGTCTCCCACCTATGCGTGATCATGATCATGCTATTCATCTGATTCCAGGAAGTGTTCCTCCAAACATCAGGCCGTACAGATATCCCTATGTCCAAAAAAGTGAAATTGAACGTATGGTTGCAGAAATGCTAGAGGCTGGTATAATTCAACCGAGTCAAAGTTCTTTCTCAGCTCCAGTAGTATTGGTGCACAAGAAGGATGGATCATGGCGCATGTGTCTGGATTATAGGGAGCTCAACAAGCTCACTATTAAAGATAAGTTCCCCATTCCTGTCATTGATGAATTACTGGATGAATTGCATGGATCAATTTACTTCACCAAGTTGGATCTTCGTTCGGGATATCATCAAATCAGAATGAAGATTGAAGACATTCCGAAAATGACATTTAGAACTCATGAGGGTCATTATGAATTTTTGGTCATGCCTTTTGGCCTTACCAATGCACCTTCAACATTTCAAGGTTTGATGAATTCAATTTTCAAACCATTCCTTAGAAAATTTGTGTTAGTATTTTTTGATGATATACTAATCTACAACAAGTCTTGGAAGGATCATGTTGAACATGTTGACAGGGTGCTACAACTATTGGAGGAGAAACAATTATATGCAAAAAGATCCAAATGTTTCTTTGGAGTCCAGGAGGTGGAATATTTGGGTCATATTGTATCTCATGAAGGAGTTAAGGTAGACCCTAGCAAAATTAAAGCCATTAAGGAATGGAAAATCCCCACATCCATAAAGCATCTGCGAGGATTTCTTGGGTTGACAGGGTATTATCGCAAGTTTTTTAAGAATTATGGGAGAATAGCAGCACCTCTAACAACATTATTGAAGAAAGATTCATTTTCATGGACTCCGGAAGCAACAAAGGCCTTTGAACATCTTAAAGAGGCAATGTGCCAAGCACCGGTCTTAGCTACACCGGACTTCACAAAAACCTTTATTGTGGAATGTGATGCTTCAGGAAATGGAATTGGTGTTCTAATGCAAGATGAAAGACCCATTGCTTTTGAAAGTCGTCCAATCAAGGGAAAGTTTTTAAGCAAAGCTATTTATGAGAAGGAAATGTTGGCAATACTCCATGCACTTAAGAAATGGCGACCCTACCTAATGGGAAGACACTTCAAGGTAAAAACGGATCATGATAGCCTTAAATACTTTTTAGAACAAAGATTATCCTCTGAAGAGCAACAAAAGTGGGTCACAAAGATGTTGGGTTATGACTTTGAAATCATCTACAAAAAAGGGAAGACAAATGTGGTGGCAGATGCACTCTCAAGAAAGGATGAGGATGTGGAAGCATTGTTGTGTGCCATTTCTATTATCCAACCAGATTGGATAAACGAAGCAAGGGAGGAATGGAAGAATGACAAAGAAGTGTGGGCACTTATTCGAAAGCTACAACAAGATTCCAGTACTTCTGATACATTTAGCTGGCAAAATGATTTGTTATGGTACAAAGATCGCTTATACCTCTGTAAGAATTCCCAGCTAAAACAAAAGATTCTTATGGAATTGCACACTTCTCCCTTAGGAGGGCACTCAGGATTTTTAAAAACTTACCACAGGGTTAAGAAGGAATTTTTTTGGGATGGCCTTAAATCAGATATTCAAAAGTTTGTGGCGGAATGTTTGGTTTTCCAACAAAATAAAGTTGAAACAATTAAGACACTGGGTCTATTACAACCTTTATCCATTCCAAGCCAATGTTGGGAGGAGGTTTCAATGGATTTTATCACAGGTTTACCCAAGTCTGAGGGAAAGAGTGTCATCATGGTGGTAGTTGACAAACTTACCAAGTATGCACACTTTTGTGCATTATCACATCCATTTAAAGCCAGTACAGTTTCTACTGCATTTATGGAAACAGTTCAAAAGCTACATGGAAACCCAAAGATTATTGTAAGTGACAGAGATCCCATTTTCACTGGAAATTTTTGGACAAAATTATTTTCTTGTCTTGGTACTCAGTTAGCTCATAGCTCATCTTATCATCCTCAATCTGATGGGCAAACTGAGATAGTAAACAAATGTTTGGAAGGATATCTTCGTTGCTTTGTATCTGATAAACAGACACAATGGGTCAAATGGTTGCCTCTGGCTGAATGGTGGTATAACACTTCCTTCCATACAACAACAAAAATGACCCCATTTATGGCACTTTATGGGTATCAACCACCATCCATCACATCATATTTAAGAGAAAATTCTAAGGTTCAGGCAGTGGAACATCACATCGAACATCAACAACAAGTCCTCCAACTCTTAAAGGATAACCTCGTGTTGGCACAAAATAGAATGAAACAACAGGTAGATCAACATCGCAGTGAAAGAAGTTTTGATGTAGGTGATTGGGTATTCCTACGGCTACAACCATATAAGCAAATGTCCCTAAAGCAAGCTAACAAGGATAATAAATTATCACCAAAGTATTATGGTCCGTACAAGGTGTTGCAAAAGATTGGTACTATGGCATACAAATTGGAGCTTCCTGCAGCTTCTCGATTGCACCTAGTTTTCCATGTTTCATGTTTAAAGAAGGTTATAGGCGACAAGCTCCCAATTCAAACAATATTGCCAGAACTTGACGAGGAAGGAAAAATTATAGTGGAACTAGAAGCACTCACAGAAACAAGAACTCGACAGCTATGAAATCGATCAATTTCAGAGTATCTTATCAAGTGGAAGAACTTATCCGCTGAAGATTCCACATGGGAGGATGAGAATTTTATGCAGAAGTATCCAGAACTACTCAAGCGTTGAGGACAACACTTTTTTGAAGGAGAGGGGCATGTTGGGTCCCTATAATATTAGTGATTACCCCATTACTATTGTAGTTATACCCCTTATTTATATTGTTGTGCCCCTATTACCCCCATATTGTTATTTCTGTGCCCCATAGAATCCCTCTATTTTTATTTTTGTGGCTTTATATTATTATTGTTAGGTCGGCTGGATTATATTGTGACTCCTTAGACTCCTATATATAGAAAGGAGGTTTTGTCATTTGAATCATCCAAGAATTGTTCATTTATGTAATGTAAAGGAGGTTTCCCCCTCGAAGAGGCTGAATTCTAAGGCGTTGATCTATCTTTTCTATATTTTCTTGAGCTAGTTTCATAACAGAAGAGTAGAAATTTGATAGGGGGATTCCTTGTGCACTGCTTTGCCATTGATGTCAAAGGGGGAGAGAAGAAGAATATTGCCATCAATAACAAAGAGGGAGCTTTTTAATCTAGGTTGTTATTGATGTCAATATGGAAATATTCTGGACAGTAAACAATGATGTGAAGCCAAGTAGAGCATATCCATGAAGCAACAAGAGTATGCCAGTATGGCAATATTCTAGGATACTAAATTATGATATGAAGCCAAGGAGAAGTAGAGAAGATCCGTGAAGAAACAGGAGCAAGAAGCCAAGGAGAAAAGCCATGAGGAGGAACCAGAGGAAAGCCAAGACAGTCAAGCCATTGGAGAAAATATCGGAAGTCATATGAGCTATCAGAGCAGAGCTATCAAAGTAGAGCTATCAAAGCAGAGAAGAGGTATTGGAGCAGTATCGGAAGCCATAGGAAAGCCAAGTAAGTGTAAGAGCGGGAGATTGAGGAGGAGCCATATTGGGAGTATCGCATGTAATATATGCCAAAGAAGAACTATCGGAATCCAAAGGAGTTAACAGATGAGCCATATCAGACCAGAAAAGAGTGGAGGAGTATATAATATCAATAGAGATCAAGAAATGGGTTAAAGTCAAAGTGAGGAGATGAATGAAGAGTGAATGCACATGGTTATATTCCAAAAATGGGTTTGTAATAGTGGGAGTGGTTATTGGGTGGACGCTAGGCAGTAAGTGGTATTTAGAGGAGCTCCCCCGATTCCATTAACTAAGCGACACATAGCACTCAAGTGGAGAGAGAAAACCACCTTTTTCGGGTGGTTATTTCCCTTGCAAGTGGCTCACCCGAAATGCATGTAGGCCATTGGATCTAGCACAGGTTGATCGAAGGCGAAGGATCAACGGATGGTTTTGGGTTGATCGGGTTAAGTCAGGACCGTTCGACATGGAGAGAAGAGATCTACGATGTAGCAAGCTTCTGATGGATTGTGTTGATCAGACTGAGTGTTGATCGTTAGATCTAGTACAGAAAAAATTGATGGTGCGAAATGATGACCACTATTATAACATGCCCTAATGTTATATCGCGTTCGCCATGTCGGAAGTTATGTATCGCAAGTTATAAAGAGATGGTACACAATAAATTGTGATTGCAATATATATATACGAACCTGACAGGTATATTAGATTTTGTTTATTGTTATATCGCATTTGTCGCATATCACAACTCATGAAGATCTGTAACTATGTCAAAATGCTGATTGTGATATACTATGCGGACCCGATAGCTCCATAAAATATACCTTTATGTAATTTCATGTCTGGGTGTCGGGGAAGTCACGCAAATCCTAAGGGTTGTCACTATCGGACCAGTGATTGTAATTGAGATAGTGACGTGGCATGTGGGACCTTCCTGTTCACAGACGAAGCCATGGACTGGGAAGCTAAAGAATAAAGCAAGTGTAGATGGACAAGTGAGCACAGAGGAAGCTAAAGTGACTGGAGGTGTTGGGTAGCAGATCGCCCCATTTCATGTTTTTCCGGATTTAAGCCCGTGTTTTGTTCAATGTAATGTAAAGACCCTGCAAAATGCGGGCGCGGAGTGCGAGAGTCTAGGGTTGTCTACCCTAAAATAATGTAATTTAACATAGAATGTGTTGGCCTACCCATGGTCCACGGATCATCGGATTATATAAATAGAGCGAGGCTCTAAGTGTAAAAGTAGTCTTAGCTTGGAGAAATATATGGGTTTTTGAATGATGAATTAGCTCTGAGTTTGTAAGTCCGAGTCTTGGATTGTAGTAGTAGTAAGAGGCTCTGGAGCTGTGTGCACAAAGACTTGGTAGAGTTTGCAGCTGTGTGCACGAACCCCTGTAGTTGAGTGTGCAGGACGGAGTTTGGATTGTACTTGGACAGAGAATTACTAAAAGATAAGTTGATTCTGAAACCCTATGTGTTTATACTCGTGTTATGTTTATGCATCTCTTTACGGTTTTATGATTGTGCGCACTTGCTATGAAAATTGAATGATTAATGAGATATTAGGTAGATGCAATTAAGTTAAGATCTATAATAATAACACAGTAAAGATAAAGGATCTAGATAGCACCACTTTGTGCTCTTTATAGAGGTGCACGAAAGCAATCACATAAGCTGTGAAGAATAGATGGCTGCACGGAGCAGCGCAAGCGCACAGGATTAGTCTGCAAACTTCCTAGACTTCATCAAGACATACCTAGGGTGCAGAAACCTGGTTCCAACACCCTCCCATACTACCTCGGGTGAGAGCTCAGTCCGCGCACCACAGACTATTGCCAAAAGGGCCAGTAATACCTGGATTTTCTTGGCTAAAATCACTACTAAACCTGGGTTAGGCCCCACGTAGCCGACAAATGGTTCCATTGGTGGGACCGGGATCTTCCTAAGGGATGTCTAATGTTGGGCCACTAGAACCCAACAAAGAAGGAAATTGAAGAGTGGTTGGACAAGAAGCTTCATAAGTTCGTGACACAGGAAAATAGACCTCCACAGATATCTGAGAAAAGGTGGCTGGATCACTACGTGTATACAGAAATCCACAAGAGCTTCTTCACATCCTTTCCTTCTGAACTATATGAGTGGATCGCGAGGTTAGCTTACAGCCAGGGAAGGTGTAAGCTCGACCAACTAATAGTGTGGACTCCGAAGTTAGTGCGCAGATTAGAGGCATCAAAAGATAAGATCGCATGAGTTGTGGACCATTGATGAGCCCCAAAAATGGACAATTATTTGGGCTCATTCAACCTCCTAATTTGACTTAATCCACCATTCTCATTAGTTTATTGCATGTTTTTTATTATATTTATGTTAATAGAGTGAATTTGGTTAGTCATTATGCCAACAAGTCTAATGGGTGCTTTGTGTAGCCTTTTTGGTCAACTTGGAGACAAAATTGAAGGTCTTAATGAGCACTTGGCAGCCAAATTCGTGGGAGAACAAGATAGAGGGATTTTAGGAAGGTGTCCCCTTCATTTATGGGTCCTTACCTCGAATTCTCCACCATCAGTTTGGAGTTCAAGGGCCACCGAATCAATCAGCACAAGGGCAGCCAAGCAAGTCAAGTAGGACTGCTATTAACTCCAAGTTTTGGGCAGCCGAGTCCCTAAAGTTTAGGAGGACTGTTGGGTCCTCAATTTGTATAAATAAGAAGGCTTTAGCCTTCGATGAGACTCTTGAACTTTTGTTGTAGATTTTGGATTACGAGCTGTAGCTCGGTTTTTGCTTTTTGTAAGCCAGTTTTGGCATGATGTTAGACTCATGATTATTCAATAAAGGCAGGCAGCTTGGGATTCAATTCTAAGTTTTTAAGGGAGCTATAGCTCTCAGGTTAGGGCCCAACCTGAGAGCAATAGACCTCCTTTTCCTTGTATTGTTACTTGTCTTTCCTTTCAGCACTTCATTTCTTTGCTTTGACATGCATTTGAAAAACACAGTCTGCTGATTTAATTTCTTTAATGTGATTGAGTAGGATTAGTTTATGGTTAAAGTGCTTTCAGCAGCTTAGATTAGAGTAGGAGGAGTGTAATTCATCAGAGCTCCAAAAAAGGTTGATAGTGCACTCACTGCCATCTCTGTTTAGAGATTGGGGGTGTGGGCTGTACCAACCACCAAAAAAACGCAGTCTTATACTTTCATGCAAGCTGCAACACAGTCATTTCAATTGTAGATCCATCCATGCATTCTGATCTTGAGCACTACTTCTTCGTTCCAACACCATGCACAGTTTTTCTCCACAATTTACATTGTTGTTCATTGATTTAATAACACAGTTAGAATAGGTTGATGGAATTCTTGGTTTTGTGCAAGACATAGAGGATTTGTTTCTTTTACACTGCAAGGCATCACTTGATTGTGTTCTTCTTCTTCTCAACCATGCCTAAAGCCACCTACTCATCCTCTGTCCAGCTCGTTAGCCTTCCAACCCTTCTACTCCTCACGTAGCTCCACCTTTTCAACTTTCCATTGCTTCCACCCTTCTATCCACCAACCAACTATACCCACTCTTTCCTCATCTCATATCCTTGTCCCTGAGCCATCAAAAGCTCCCTGTACATACTACCTATCCACCCATACAACTCCTCCACTCCTCCATCACCCAAAACTCCAACTGTCGAACATCCTGTAGAAGTTAGCAGACTTCCTGTAGAAATCCTGAGTTTCCTGTAGGATCCCCTGCAGACATCCTGTAGAAGCCTGCAAACTCGGTTGCCGAGCATCCGAACGTTGTGGACTCCTGTGGAATGATGTTAGGGATCCCTTGGAACCTCTCCTAGCCCTCCTGACCTTTCCCAAGCTTTCTTTCCCTTCGCACTACCCCTGCACAGTCAAAACCTAATAAGCAACAAAACCATAATAACTCCAACCACTTGAGCAAAAATACAAAAATAATGTTCTTTTCAATAGAAGTAGTTTAAGTTCATGCATTTCATATCACTAGAACTAATGGCATCATTTCTAGATAGTTGCACTCCCACCATTGCATCATAGAGATTAAGCTAGTCAGATTAGGGTTTACTAGGGTTTCCACGTTTTGGTAGGCTTTCAATTCATTCTTGCAAAGTAGGTTAATTTCCATTGAGATAGCATTCGTCCATCATTTAGAAAGCTTCTTCTGAGAGCATATAGAAGTTGGCTTGAGCCCTAGCGGACTTGTGCCAGCTGACCAAGTGACAGCTGCGACAAGAGCTAGTACTTGTGCATACATCACCGTCGCTTCCAAGTTTGTTACGAACTACCGGGTTGATAAAATTAGAGATAGGAAGCTCCAGGAGTTGTAGCATTATTGCTACAATACTGGAGCCCACCAACCATAGGCTCAACCGGATAATAGGGGGATTTATCATTGAGTTCACAGTAGACATGAGCATGCGCTATAGTGAAGCATAACGATCTTTTCTCAAGGGGCCACGAGGTAAGTAAATTAAATCATTGAATACTTGGATTAAAATGTTTTTATGTGAATACATTAATGTTTCGAACGATGCGGAGAGAAAAGATCTACAAAGGTATCGAGGGATTAGGAAACGGTCCCTTAATTTCACCTTTGCGAGAGAGAGAGAGGAAGAGCTCACTCGGGTTTCTCCGAGAAGTACAATTAGTTTGATAAGGCAGCGCATTCCGGAGTTATCACCTCCACTTACACCATCACCTGCTTCACCTACTTCACCTCCATCTTCACCCACCCCACCTCCACCAAACCTGCAGTTCAACATGGCGAGCGTGATCAAGCTATCGGTATTCAGAGGAGTAGGGAATGAGGATCCAAACCAATTCTGGTTCATGGTAAGAGTAGTTTGGGAAGCACAAGGGGTCATGGATGACAACATTAAGAAGGCCACATCAGTGAGCGTGCTGCAGGATCACATGCTGACATGGTATATCAAGCACTCTAATGATCACCCAAATGTAGGAATAGCAAAGATCCAGAATACGCTGAATAGAGAATTTAGTTGGCTGAAATTAGAGACATGGTCAATCATCAGATTTAAATAAATCGCGATGCTTCCAAGCGAGACCCCGTGGGATCTAGATTAGAGGCTGAAGAGTGCGATCCGCGAGGCTAATATGATGCTAAAGGTTGCACAACACTACGCATGGTTTGTGGCATCCTTGACATCACACCTGAGGACAACGTTGTCATAGTAGAAGCCTTCAACCCAGGTCGAAGCGTTGGAAATGGTAATGAGGTTGCATGAAAGGCCTATACAGGATCCGGGATTGGGAGTCCAACAAATCCACACACAACTACAGAATCTATGCTTGGAGATGCAGAGTTTGAAGCAGGATAGGGCGCCATAGCCAGAGGCGCACGAAGAAGTGTGGTGCATAAAATGCAAAGGCTAGGGCCATGACAAAGACCACTATCTAGTATTAACGAACTACTTGGCAGAAGGGGGACCAATGTTATTAAGACCAGAGGCATAGGCAGGGCATAGTGTGGCACCCATTCTATGGTGTGCAATCTATCAGATAGGAGGAAAGCACATGAGGGATAACTATCATTTGTTGCAGAAGTATACACAAACTCCTTAGCAACTGTTTTGTAATTTTGGTAGACCGGTGGGCCACGACAAGTGTACTTTTCGCAGCTACGAGTTAATGATGGAGCAGACCCCAGCATATAGAATGCAGACAAAAACGCAAGGCCTCAACCTAGCCATGGGGATGGTGCACGCTGGATTTCAGGGCTAAGGTCGAGGACGAGGAGGAATGGGACTAGGAAGGGGCTGCGGACAATTAATTTGTTACAAGTGCCGAGGAACAAGGCACTACGCCCACAAATGTACCAACCTGACAAGAGTATCTTGTTCATACTGTGCTTAGTTTGATCATGAAATAGTAGATTTTCCTACATTGATCGCACAAATGCATGAGAAAGGAGTACTTCAGCCTACTCCAACTCAAAATATTTAAATGATGATGTCTGAACCGCACGAAGAAGACCCCAATGTAAACCTGATGCTCAGAAGTGGCATGACAATAGGGGAATATAAGGGGAAGCAGTTGGAGGAAGATACATGGGTTCGTAAGGCTCCTATAAAGGAACCTGAGTTTGACCTAGAACACACAAAGGAGACGTTTATGGAAGCCTCTACTTCAGGCAGTAAGGATCAACCAGAGCCAAGAATGGATCCTTCTATGCTTACTACCTTTTTAGAGACAGGGATGAAGCTACTACATGAAAATATAGAAGTTAAAGGACTACAAGAGCTGATCACAAGGTGCGCAGGGCCGAGTGAACCGCGCGTAGTCCAAAAACTAGGAAAGCATACATTGTGCATCGGGAGGGAAATGCAATTAACGACATATATTGGCGAATATGAAATGGATCAGGTAACCCTAAACCTAGGTTCAGACGTGAATGTGTTACCAAAGAAGACATGGGAATGCATGGGCAGGCCCACATTGTAGTGGTCCCCTATTCAATTATGAATGGCAAACCAACAGAAGATTTTTCCCATGGGGAGGTTGCAAGGGGTAACAGTTGATATCAAAGGCGCGAGCACGCAGAAGGACTTTGAAGTGATAGAGATTTTTGATGACAACAATCCTTATCCCACATTTCTAGGAATAGACTGGACCATTAATATGAATGGAGTCATCAACCTGAAGAAGCGAAAGATGATATTCGAGAAAAAGTCCCTATGCGTAGTAGTTTCACTAGATCCAGCCGAAGGAGTGCACTACACTGAACCTGTGTCCAATGATGAGCTAGATTGAATTTACCAGATAATGGCACAAGACCAGGATCAGGTGAACCCGACTACAAATGGGAGAATCTTGTGGGAATGCGACAGTTCCTATACTTCAGATTCAGATGAAGAAGTAGAACACTGGTAGAACCAGTTGCACGAAGTGGCAAAGCTTAATTGCAACATGATGATTAAGTCACTGTGGTGCATGATGATAAACGTACTGGAACTACCAACATATGATGGGTTAACAATGGTGGATGAATTCTTAGACAAATTTGAAAGTGCAGTACCGGAAGAGCGGCAATACAGTGCACTGGAATGGGCATTACGTGCGACACCTGCACAATGGTGGAGTACACATTAGAAGACTATTGGAAATTGGTGTGCATGTAGAAGATAGATGCGCTTATAGTTCGGAACCCCCTAGCATTGAACAAGAGCCAAGTAACTAGGTCAACACAGTTTGCGTGCCCACCTGTGGTGATGGATGCAGATGTGTGTTGTGCAAGCACATTCCAAACTAAGGATTGAAAATCAGAACTCGACGCAGCAGTAGGAAAAGCGATGCACACCAAAAATATTCCATGTTGGAGCATTCACAAAGCTCTGTGGAATCATGAACAAAGTTTACCAGGTAGGACGAACTGATTGGGACCTATGCGTTCCAGCGGTCTGATGGGACTATAGGGCCATGTACAAGAACTTGAGCATGGAAATGATTCTGAAGATGATGAGTAGAGTCGAGGCCATAGCTTTGGGAAAGAATCGTCATGCAATAACTCCCATAATTGTGATAGCATGCGAGGACCAGAGCGAAGAGATTATGCCGCCGCACGAGGACAAACATATGCAGATTCAAGATGCCATTCAGCAAGGGAACCTTGAGTTTCACGAAGTCAAGAAAGATCAGGTATGACTGAAGTATAAAAGCATATTAATGGATGAGGATATCAGAAAACTGGAAACCAAAATCTCACAAGCATTACGTGTCAAGAGAAGGACGGGCCACGTATGGGTAGCCCTACCACTGCACTAGAATATTGTCTCTTAGAGTTTTTGGCTATACTACCATGGCTGCGACTGCACCTTATTAGACAAAGTAACCAAGGAAGCACACTGCATAAGGAAGAACACGAGGTGCTAAATGGGGCAAGGGTAACTAAGGAAGGCCTGCAGACTGGGTTGGAAGGTGACTTGATGCCTCGCACCAGTAGTACGACCACCTGACTATCCAGAGGAAGCATAGTCTTAGTGCTCCAAGGAGTTGAAAGAGAGCGCGAGACTATAAAAGAGAATGTATGGGAGCTGTGCGATATGGAAGCTGTACACAGGATCAATATGACGCATGGGTCATGTTCATGCACAAGGGGTTGCACTGCCATGCGTGTAGGCCAGAAAGTGACCATTGGTGTCACTGTTCATGAGAAGATGTCCGATTTAAGGCAACGAGGCAGGAAATTAAGACACAAATTCAAAGCTAGATTTGGGACTATCTACCGCCATTCTCGCATTAATGAGCCGAATGTGGGGGGAATGTTCGAATTTGAATTCAAAGGGCCTATAAATCATAAGTGGCTCTCCACCGAACAACCCTTAACATTTTGAGAATTCAGTTGTTGCATTATCAAGTGGGTATGAACCTGATGAATTTGGAGGTTGTGAGAGCAAGTCTGTGGTTTGAAACATTGCCAAAGGAGACATAGGATTCCCTGGTCAGAATAATGTCAACAACCAAGGGATCCACACAGCGCTCTATGCCACCAGTAGGGGATGCACTGGAAATCCCTAAATTTCCCCATACGCCGAGGCCCAAAAATGACCCACAGGCAGCAGGACCGGTCTGTATGTCTCCACGAAATTTGTGGTTTGGTAAATTATATATGGAAGAAAAGGGTAAGATGATTAATATTGAGGCAGATAATGAGGAGGAGGATCTTCAGGCCTTTGTAGAAGAGATTGAACCATATTAAGAAGTGGCGGAAGGAATTCAGCCAGTGCGCGCTACAACAAAAGTGCCCAAATATGTCCCCCACAGAAAGGGAAGGAAAAAGTACCCAAGGATGTGGATACCGTTAAGAATGCACTCAAAACCCCACTCCTCCCAGAGGGAATCCTATTTGAGGGTTCAGCTCTGGGCCACGTACCCACAACAAGTTCCCCCATCTGGAGACTAGCCAACTTATGAAACAAAGCAAGGACGGGGTAGTTACAGCGCTGCAGCCACAGAAATGGCTGTGCGGGGTGGAGGAGGCCAAGCTACTCCACCTACTATGGATTCCACACTTTCATCGGGCTCCAATCATGATATTTGTCATCAAGCAACTGCTTTGCCTAGTGCATGAGGGGTACTTGTGGCTGGAGGTGGTAATTCCCATTATGGCGGAGCTAATTCATAGGATTTCAAACCTTCCCTGCACGAGAAGGGGCCCGAAGGAAATAGCTAGCCAAAGCAGAGACTTGGCGCTCGCAAAAGCCGTGAAGAAGAAATACAAGTTAGAGAGGAAGTAGAGCAGTTAGGTGATTACTAGCACTCAAGACAAAGGGGTGCGCATAGCCACTCAGTTGTTGGTAGGAAAAGTGATGAGAAAATGTTGTGGCAACGAGGTACCAGCAACAGTCATGGTGTTGGCCGAGCACTGCGTCGAGGGGGTGCAGTTCAACTGGGCATAGTTCCTCTATGAGGAGTTCTTAATGAACTGTAAGGAGGCTTAGGAGCAAGGTAAGACCTTCCACTACGTGTGGCTACTCTTATCCATCTTGTTAGCTATAGGGGAATTGCTGGAGGACAGTCAATTTCCTCCCCTCGAATAGGACTTGGCAAAGGAAGAAAAATATGCATTGCTCTAGGAGATAAGGCACGCCATGTGCATCTGCGAGATCAAGATCTTCTAGATACTAATGGAGGTGAGCGTACGAATGTGGTCAACAAATGGCAATGCCTATCCCCCATAGTATACGACAATCTACAAACCTTTGTAGACTTTAAAGCAGATATTCACAATGTGTATGTCAGGGCGTGGAAGGATCCAGAGCAGAAATGGACGACACTCCTCTTCATCGCAACTAATGATGATGTTTTCACAGTGCTCGACTCATGGCCACCAGAATGGTGCGCACCCGATCTGGGGGCATGCGATGAGACAACGATTCAAAGAAAAAAGGATGCCACCAAGAAACTAGCACAACTAAAGTGAAATGAGTAGCTAGCTGAAGAAGTACGGGCTTCCCGTGACGTAGCGAAGGCCACCATGGAAAAGGCAGTAGTAGCACCAGCATCTGAGTCAACCACAACGTAGGAAGGAGGCCTGGAACTAACCACAGGAAAAGGGACAGATGACATGGTGGCAGGTGTGGACCCACACACATCATCAACATAGCTAAAGCAGCCGTACATTATAGAATAGACAGGGCCCGGGAAAAATACCAAGGCTTGCAAATTAGATGGGGAACCTGTTACACTGACCAAAGGTGACCTATATGACATCGGCGACACAGTTTGCGAAGTCACTAGCGAGGTGCTCCAGGAAGAAATGATGGATTAGACGAATGTGTTAGGGGTGCTCAGGGTGCAACTCCAGGAACTTTAATCTATCTTTTCTATATTTTTCTTGAGCTGGCTTCATAACAGTCCCTCATAGCAGGGAACGGTAGCCATCTACAAGGCTATAGGTACATCACGAACTGAGTAGTTGCTGTGGGCCAAAATGGCTAACACTGTCGCACTGCCAGAAGGAGCACTTACAGTGGATAGCATGGAGGACAGAGCCATGGGAGGCTGGTTCAAGGGACTTGGCCTAATCTTAGCTGCCCTCTGTGAGAGATATTATACCAGCTATAGGATGGAGTGACGATAGAATTTGACGCTAGGGAAGGACGCGTAGTATAGATGCTCAGTTAACAGCGAATCAACATCGAGCAACTGAGCCTCCAACATGATGAAGCGGTAGCATAGACTCAGCAGTTGGAGCAAATCGTCGAGGAAGCATGTCGCCTTGTCCCCGAGCTAGAGACTGCAGCAGACTTACTAGTAGGTATGTGGATCCATAAATTGGCCAGTGGATTCTGTGAGGCAAAGGAGTAGGCAACGAGGATCTAGCTGGACCTCAACCTACAGATCACGGAACTGCAGCTGAAGGCGCAACCCTCTACACCCCTGGAAGCGAGAGAGCAGCACCACTGCACCATCCAATTGAGGTTGGAAGCAATAGAGCGCACCATATAGGATTGCATGGGCTTGTTAGATCAGTCACTCTTCATTGTCACTTAGCTACAGGAAGACCCAATGCCACAACGATTAGAGACAGAAGCACGGGAGTAGCAATAGGCTTACGACAATTTCCGCGAGATCGCGCAGATGGTCACCCTTACTCAGCGACTGGCCAACATGAGGGAGGCCCAGGCTTTAAAGGAATAGGTGGATGTCGCGCATCAGAAAGAAGCAGTGCTTAAAGCACGCATCTAGCCTTCGCTCAAGGAAGCATTCACGGTCACCGCCAAGATCAAGGGAAAACTAGCACAGATGTAGAGCATATATGCAACCAACCAATGAATTGCACCTGACAACAATGCATCGGAGATTCACACAAAAATATACAACGGACAACGGAAGAATGTTGGCAAACATAAGAGAAGTGTAGAATTTGCTTGATGGACTCTGCGCGAAGACCACCGCACTAGTTGAGTGACTCAGGATGATTCACGATGATTGTGTTGGGGGCCTGTTGGGTAGTGATTCCCCCCATAGCATGTTTTTAGGGCTTAAAGCCCGAGTTTTGGTCAATGTAATGTAAAGACCCCACAAAATGCAGGCGTGTAGCGCGAGATTCTAGGGTTGTCCACCCTAAAATAATGTAATTTAATATAAAGTTTCTCGACGTACACATGGTCTGTGGACCATGGGATTATTTAAATAGAGCGAGGCTCTAAGTGTAAAAGTAGTCTTAACTTGCAGAAATATATGTGTTTTTGGATGATGAATTAGCTCTGAGTTTGTAAGTTCAAGTCTTGGGTTGTAGTAGTAGTAAGAGGCTCTATAGAGGCCTGGTAGAGTTGGTAGCTGTGTGCACAGACCCCTATAGCTAAGTGCACAGGACGGAGTTGGGATTGTACTTGGACAAAGAATTAATAAAATATAACTTGATTCTGAAATACTGTCTGTTTATACTCCTGTTATGTTTATGCATCTCTTGACAATTTTATGATTGTGCACACTTGCTATGAAAATTTAATGATTAATAAGAATATTGAGTAGATGTAATTAAGTTAAGATCTATAATAATAACATAGTAAGGATAAAGGATCTAGACAGCACCTCTTTGCACTCTTTATAGAGCTTCCCAAAAGTAGTCGTACAAGATGCGAAGGACAGATGACTGTGCAAAGTAATGCAAGCATGTAGGATCGGTCTGGAAATATCCTAGACCTCATCAAGACATCCCTAGGGTGCGGAAACCTTGTTCCAACACCCTCCCATACTACCTCGGGTGATACCTCAGTCCGCGCACTGCAGATTATTTTTGAAAGGGTTGGTAGTACCGATATTTGCTTAGCTAAACTCATTACTGAACCTGGGTTAGGCCCCACATAGCCAACAGGAGGAGGGAAGCCAAAAGGTTAAGTGAGCGTTGAGGAAGCCAAAGGTCAAGCAAATGTTGAGGAAGCCGAATCTTAGGCGAGCAAGGAGGAAGCCAAAGGTCAGCATATCAGGCTTATATAATAGAGAAAAGGAAAAGTGGTTGAAGTTGGCGAACTAGAAGAAAGGAGCAAGCCATAGGTCTAGTAGGACAGAAAAGGGCCAAAGGTCTAGCAGGACAGGAGGAAGTTGAAGGTCCAGTAGGACAGGAGGAAGCCAACAGATGAGCAACTCTGTTGATCGAGCTAACCTGTGAAAGGATCAGACTAGCAATGAATTAATTAGGTACATAACACAACCTGAAGAACATTTTTTGTGAAAACATAAATACAGTTTCATTTGATATCGCTTGAAGGGAATAGTAGCCAACACCAGCATTGAAGCATATGTGAATGTATTTCTGGGAAGTAAGAGATTGCAATAGCAAGAACAATGCGTAGTAGTCATGCTGGAAGAATTCACTGTGACAATGAGAACAGAGGCTTGAAACACAGAGTTGGTTCTTGTGCAGAGCTTAATGCAGCTAATAGTAGACTGACTAAAGATGTGTGAAGACATTATCAGAGATCATGATGGCTATTTCATATCATCATGATATAACTTTTGCAGATTCTGTGTGGACAGTATGAAGAGTTGTAAAGGCTTCTTCATATGAAGACTAGTTGTCATTGATGTTGTAGCATTAAGACTAAAATGAAGCTGTAAATAGACAAAATTCAGTAAACAAGAGTTTTGGGAGTAGAGAATCACTATCAAACATGCCTTGACAAGATTGGGTCAGAGCCCTTGGGGTTGGAGCCTCAGAATTGGAAGGATTGGTGTCCTTGGGGTTGGTGCCTCAGAAGTGGAAGGATTGGTGTCCTTGGAGTTGGTACTCCTATATCCAAGGTTGGTGCCTTGACAGAAGAGGGTTGGATCCCTTGCAGTTGGTGCCTTGGAAGTTGGAAGGATTGGCGTCTTTGGGGTTGGTGCCTCAGAGGTGGAAGGATTTGTGTCCTAGGAGTTGGTGCTCCTAAGTCCAAGGTTGGTGGCTTGACAAAACAGAGTTGGTGCTCTAGAGGTTGGAGCCTCACAAAAGTCCAAGTTGGTGCTTGGCAACAGATTGGAACCATATATATATTGTATCTATTTTATTGCAAAGATTATATTAATAAAAAGCATTTATTCTTGTTTTTCATCTTGTGTTCTGAATATAAATGTTTTAACTGGTAAAATAACAGTTGAAAAGAAATACTGATTCACCCCCCCCCCAGTATTTCCATCATAAAGAACCAACAACCAAATGCTACCAAACTGTTTCAAGGATGATGAGTCTCCATAATGATCTTTATAGGTCTCAAACTGAAAATTATAACTGTAAAAATGTACTCTTTCCTTTGAAATATGAATAGGTAATGTAAGGATTGTTTAGTAATATTATTATTTCGAATATGAAAGGAATATTTAAGTATTGTTTAGGGATATTTACCTATTATGTGCTGCAGATTAAGAATCATGACATTTTTCATTTCTAGAACTATTGTTGGTTTCCTTTTCTAAAAATATCACTCTGCAAGTGCCTATAAGGCATGGTTGTCAAAATCACTCTATAAATTCCTAGAGGGCATGCAAATTCTTTGTGCTATGGAGCTACAATTTGATATAAGAATTCCTAGAAGGCATACAAATTCTTTGTGCTATGGAGCTACAATTTGATATAAGAGAGTTAATTCATTGTAAAGATGGTGACACTACTACAGCAAGGGCATTTTTGAGACATTTTTTTGAGACAAAAAAATCTTTTGTCTCAAAAACTCATTTTTTATTTTAGTTATTTTACATTGAAAATTAATATGAATTTATTTGTCTTAAATATAAACTTTAAGACAAAAATAGGTTGAGACAAAAATATTTTAAGACAAAACTTTATATTGAAGACAAAAATAGTTTAAGACAAAAATATTTTAAGACAAAAATAGTTTGAGACAAAAATATTTTAAGACAAAACTTTATATTTAAGACAAAAATAATTTAAGACGAAAATATTTTGAGACAAAAGTAGTTTGAGACAAAAGCTTAAAGACAAAATTTTATACTTAAGACAAAAATAGTTTAAGACAAAATTATTTTAAGACAAAAACAATTTAAGACAAAACTTTATATTTAAGATAAAAGTATTTTGAGACAAAAATATTTAAAGACAAAACTTTATATTTAATACAATGACCACTTTAGATCAAACCTATGTTTAATACAATATTTCACTTCGAATGAAAATGGAGAGCGGAGTGCTTAGGGTTTGACGTTGCTCTGCAACTGGCAGACCTTCATAGACTGCACCATTCTGCCATTAACCTTCAGCCATAAGGCAACTACAGCACAATAAGGAATAGTTATCGGGCAATGGAACCCCCTCAGGGGGAGGACATGATGCCTCCCCCTGCTGATACGGAAAACGGCCTGCGACAGACTGAAAATATCAAGATGGACCATCCAAAAGATACAGCAAGAGAGAATGAAAATACGCCAACGAATAACAACACAAATGAAGAACCACGAGTGACGTCAAACACCTGCAAGCCGGTAGTAGTTGATAGACACAAAATCAAGCTCCCAAGTCAGCGCATCAACACTCAGATCCAGTTTATGAGGGATCATGCTTTGATAGGAAAGTTCATAGGCCTTTGGCCAACAAAGAAAGCTTTGCATGACTGGATCACAACCAAATGGAAGCCAAAATGGCAAATAACACTGCAGTTAGGGGCTATTCTTTACTACCATTTTCAATTTTCTGGAGGACCGAAACAGGGTATTGGATGGAGGACCATATTTCTTCAATACAGCAGGGCTATACCTAAGAGGATGGATTGAGCGCTTTAACCTAGACAAAGAAGATTTGAGTTGGGCCACGGTGTGGTTGCACCTTTATTCTCTCCCTCTGGAGTATTGGGACGAAGACTCTTTGCGAGACATTGGGAATGGTTTAGGAAAATTCATCAAAGTGGCAGAGGAGACAAAGCTAAAGCGATACACCTCCTATGCATGGATCTGTGTATACATGCACCTTAGCAAAGCTCTCCCAAATGTAGTAAGCCTCTACCATGATGATTATGAATGGTTACAAATAATAGATTACGAGCATGTACCATTTTGCTATCGAAAATGCCATGCCCTAGCCCATTTATTCTGAGACTATCCCTCCAATATGAAATCCATGACGACCCCTTCAATGGATAGATCTGACTCGGATGGGTTCACAAAAGTTCCAAATCGCAAAAAGACCCATAAAAAGCCCTCTACCTCAGTCAAAAAGCTTGTCACCAGCACCTCCTTGCCTTCAACAAGCAATATCTTTGAAATCCTGCTTCAGCTGGAGGTTCATATTTTAGATAATCAGAAACAACCTAAAGCCATTCCTAAGACTTCCACCCATTATGCTCCATCAAGCTCAAATAAATCCCTCACTTCTAAGCAACCTGCAGACACCAAAACGCCCTCTCCCAGTAACATGCAGAAAAGGATTGCTCAAGGTATGGAGGTAGATAGCACTCAGATGCAGCTCACGATTTTAGATGATATAGAGGCAGGGCAGGAAATAGTATAACACATGGAAGAGGAACCGGAGAGCTTCAACATTGAAGATCTAGATGTACTGGGACTTGAACAGGCTTGTAGGAAAAAGGAATATGACAAAATTCTTGAGCGACAGCTAGAGAACTTAGAAGTAATTCTCTCAAGAGCACAAAAGCAAAGATCATTAGGCATCCAAATTGCTAGTCAGTGGGATGGAAGAAATATCTTCAAAGATAATAAGAAACGAGGATGGAAAACCGATCTTCAGAGAACCATCCGCATAGGGGAGATGTTGGTGGAATCTGGAAGCAAAGAAGTGGCGGTGGAAGCCATGGGAGCCTCAGGAGGGCTAGCCATCGTTTGGGATGATAGAGCTATAACACTACCAACATACATGCCAGTAAGCACTTTATTCAGGCCAAGTTTCATTCAATAAGGACAAATGTTCATGGACACTTAACTAATGTCTACTTCCCCTGGGAGGCAACAAACAAAGTAGACACATTGAACACCCTAACTCAGATCAACTCAGAAAGATCCCACCCACTTTGGATCACAGGAGGGGACTTCAACATGATTACAAGATTGGAGGAAAAAAGAGGAGGATGGATTAAGTTGGACTGTGAAAGCACGCACTTCAAAAACTACATTCATAACAACAGGCTTATAGATATGGAATTCGACAATGGCGTTTATACTTGGAACAACAAGCGTGCAGATGCCCAGCAAATTGCATCTCGGTTAGACAGATTCCTGATCTCTGATATATTTCCACTCTTTGGCTCAAACCATTGGCCTATTAGGCTTCACTGGCAAAGACCGGGAGACAATGTTCGCAGGCCCTTTCGCTTTGAAGCTTTTTGGCTGAATCACCCAGATTTTCATAACCTAATAACAGAGACATGGAGAAATTTCACACCACCAGAAGGCGCAAAAATGTACAAGCTCCAACAAAACTAAAACATATCAAGGAAAATATAAAACAGTGGAATTTCTTTACCTTCGGCAATATCTTTCAGGCGCAAAACACTCTTGAACAAGAAATGCAAAAATTACAGCAGATAATCATAGCTGAAGGTAGATCTGAAACCATAGCAGAACAGGAACATCAACTATAAACGTAGATCTTAGAAAGAGCAAGACAGGCAGAGATTCTTTGGAGACAAAAATTGAGGATCCGATGGCTTAAAGAGGGTGAATGCAATACAAATTTCTTCCACCATACCACTATCCAATGGAGAATGCACAACAACATTACTCTCCTCCAAAATCGACAAGGGGAACATCTAGAGAAGCATGAAGATATAGAACAGGAACTCCTCACCCACTTTGAGAGGGTGCATCAGGAAATGGAGACTGATCGGCTGCTAGCTATAGAGAAGATCATCGAGATTATTCCTAAGATCATAACTTAGGAACACAATCAAATACTCCTTAGGCCTATTTCTTTACAGGAAGTGGAGATAGCTATGCGACAGCTCAAAGTTAGGAAAGCACCTGGACCAGATGGCTTCACTTCAGACTTCTTTCACAACTTCTAGGATCTAATCAAGGAGGAAGTCTGGCAAGTAGTCAAGGAGTCCAGAGTTAAAATATGGATGCTTCCATCCTTGAATTCCACCTTCATCGCCCTCATCCCTAAGGAGGAGAACAGCCAGACTCCGGAAAAATTCCGACCTATTGCACTATGCAATGTATTGTATAAAATTATCTCCAAAGTGATCGCCACACGCCTCAAGCCCCTGCTTCCTCTTCTTATATCACTGGAGAAATCAAGTTACGTGGAAGGAAGGCAGATCACCGATGGCATAATTCTCACTCATGAAATCATTCACTCCCTAAAGCAAGCCAAAAAGGTAGGTATGCTCCTAAAATCTTTCGATACTTTAAGCTGGAAATATATTCAAAAAATATTGCTAGCCTTTGGCTTTAAACCCCCTTGGGTAAGATGGATTATGAGTCTCATCGCTTCTACCTGTTTCTCAATTCTTGTCAACAAGACCCCCTTCCACCCGTCCAGAGGTATCCGATAAGGGGACCCTCTCTCACCCTTTCTATTTGTTATTATGGCAGAAGGTCTTGTACGTTACATCAAAGATGCCCTTCAAAACCAGCAATTATGTGGCCTTTCTTTCTAGAATACCCCTGCTTTCACCCACCAGCAATTTGTGGATGAAAATATGTTATTTGTCATCCTTTGGTCCAGGAAGCCCGTAAGATGAAATCAATTTTATCTGACTTTTCGGATGCCTCTGGTGCCTGCATTAACAAATCAAAATCTCAAGTCTTCTTATTTCACACACCTCCCATCACTCAAGCCTCCATAGCCAGAATTTTGGGCTTCTCGATTGCATCTCTGCCCTCCAAATACCTAGGAGCTCCAATGACAGCCTCTGCCTTAAAGCACTCATACTAGAAAATTCTCCTAGAAAAACTAGAAGCCCGTATCTCTTCATGGACCTTCAGAGCTCTCAATATGGTGAGTCACCTAGTTCTAATCAAGGTAGTGCTACAATCTATGCCGCTCTACCTCTTCACGGTACTGGCAGCACCCAAATGGGTTCTTAAAGCAATCAAAAATATTCAACGGAACTTTTTATGGGGAAATACAAAACGAAAAAGAAAATGGGCTCTGGTAAAGTGGGAAACAGTTTGTCACCTAAGATCCTCTGGAGGCACTGGATTACGGGATCCTCAACATAGCAACGAGGTCATGGGAGCACGCATCTAGTGGAGATGGCTATCGAACCCATATACTCCTTGGGTAATCCTCTGGATAGCTAAGTATGCTCATAATAGACCAGTGGATGATTTAATTTGGCTCAAAGAAGTTGGCACAGGCTCTCTAATTTGGAATGTTGCCAAACAACATAAAGATCTAATCCAACAACACAATTTTTGGGAAATCAGGAATGGAGATAATGCGAGGTTTTGGGAGGAATTTTGGTAGAAAAGACCAAAATTGAAGGACCTACTCACACCCCACCAGCTTCAATATTGGGTAGAGCAACTGACGATCAAAGTAAATCAACTTTGGGAGGAAGTTCACAACCAAGGTTATAGGCAATGGTTATGCTCGAACCTCATTCTTGGGCAAGCCACGCAATCCATCAAAGATAGCCTAGATACGGAACTCTCAAATAGGAAAATTCGCCAATCAGATAAGAAAGACATCATTAGATGGGGTTATGAAACGAGAGGTACCTTCACTTCCCGGGAAGCATATCATATAATACTAAGGGACCATACTGTCAAGGATAGCCTCTGGCACAAAGTTTGGGAACCACCAATTTGGCCAAAAATCTCCACCTTTCTCTAGTTGTTGTGCCAAAATAGAATCCTCACTTGGGATAATCTAAGGAAACGAAGTTTTCACAGACCTTCCATCTGCCCAAATTGTAAACAGGCAGAAGAAACTAAGGAGCAACTCCTAAACTCAAGTCTGTTAGCAACCCGACTTTGGGATAAGGTTAGCTTCAGATGTCAAAGAGATGGATGAAATAAGGAGAATTCAACCAACACTATTCATTCTTGGGCACCTCGCCCTTATAAAAGAAAAATCTTAAACACCTTATGGAAGCCGTATCTTCAAAGACCATTCCTCTCCCATAGAAGTTCTATGGATCAATATATGTCAAAACATACGAGAAACCTTGATGCTCCAAACGTGGCTTGATGATGATTTCCCATCCACACCACAGGAACAAAATATATGGCTGAACTGGAACCTTCAGTGGAACCATGAGTAGGTACACCTAAGGAAAATCCCTCCCTCTGGAGATACACCTAACAAATGGACTGCACCCCCACCACACATGGTACTGCTCAACTTTGATGGAGCATCAAAGGGAAATCCAAGTAAAGCAGGATTTGGGGGAATATTTAGAAATCACAAGGGCAATGTTCTCCAAACATTCATGGGGTTAATAGGTTGCAACACAAACAACTCAGCTGAATTAGAAGGAATTTGGCAAGGACTTCTTGTAGCTCAGAACAATAGATTCTTCCCACTCATAATTGAAGGGGACTCTCAAATCTTAGTTAACATGATCAACCAGATCTTACAGGGAACTCCAGCACATAAAGTGGGTAACAGTTGGAGATTGGCGTAAAGGCTGGAACAGATTGAACAGTGGCTACTCATTCATAGAGAAGTTACCATCAGGCACACTCGTCGGAATGGTAACAAAGTAGTAGACCTCCTAGCAAACATTAGCATTGAAAGTGGTAAGACTCTTCATGTAGGAGCTCTTAGCACTATAGCCAATACTCATCAATTGCAAGAATTCAATGATCTAGTGCAAAAGGAAAGGGAAAATGCAGAGTAAATGCACCTGAATGTGAGTGTCAACAACGGCATTTAAATGACAAGACAAATCATAGGCGGGTTGGGAAGCCATCTGGCTAAGTGCTTCATCCTGAGAGCTCACCGCAGATGGATTAAAAACACCTTGCAGGTGATATTTATTGACTCCGAAAGCTATGACGAGCTCACCTCCTTCAACACCATGGCCCCTGCAAACCGTTTTGTTACACTTCCCCTTCTCCATGGGATTTGTCCTCCGCAAGCGACTGAACCGTGTGTTGGCATCATGACACAGGTTTGGCTCGATGACATAATTTTTGTCCTTGATGGCAACTCTCTCAAATGGTAGATCACAGTTCAGGCTCTCATTATGGAAGGAAATGAAGTACCCACAAGTGTAGCGAACAAAAGGTGTGGACATGTGCAGGGGCACTGAACAAAAGCTGTGGACCTATACGCAGGTGCTCCAAACAAAAAGTGCGAACATAAAGTACACGCACTTTCATGCAAAGAAAAACGCACGCACGTGGGAAATCTTATGGTTGTTCCATGGTATTTAGTCCGACATTTTTGATCCTATGTTTTTGGTTCGTTGTTTTGCTTCTAAAGTATTGAACCGAGGTTTTGGGGCCCTAGTGTTGGATTTCTATGGTTTTGGACCATGGTTTGAGCAAGGCCTAGTCTATAAAAAGGAAAGGAGATCATTTGGTTGAGCACTCATATGTTGAATATCTTAGGAAGAGCAAGATCTAAAATACTAGTGATCGATTGGTGAGTTATAGTTGGACGTGAATCAAGGAGAAACCTGAGCATTAGAAGACAGATCTACTGAGGGGTCGAGATCTCTTTGTCGCATGATCTATAAATCTGATAATTTGGGTATGTAGGTTAACGCATGATCAGATCTATAAATCTAATAATTTGGGATCAGAGCAAGTCCTTCAGGAAAAGCTTGATCGCTTGAAGGAAGATCTATCATCATGAGCAACTACGAAAAGGAAGCATCTATCAGGCCACCGATTTTTGATGGAAGCAACTTCGTCTATTGGAAGGTAAGAATCACTGCCTATCTTCAATCTCTTGGTACAGAAGTTTGGGATATTGTGGAAACAGGATACACATTTCCTTCAACAACTCCTATAGATGCAGCCGGTAAGAAGCAGTATGAAACAAATGCAAAAGCTGTCAATACTCTATTAGGAAGTCTATCTCAATCAGAATTCATCAAGGTTATGCAGCTCAAAAGCGCAAAAGAAATATGGGACAAGATCGTTCTGAGCTATGAAGGAGATGAACAGGTAAAATGAGCAAAATTACAAACCCTTAGAATTCAATATGAAAGTCTCAGAATGCATAATGATGAAAGTGTGGCTAGCTATTTCCTACGTATAGATGAGATCGTAAATTGTATGAAAAACTTGGGTGAAGAAGTTTTTTTGGTTGAAAAGGTTCTAAGATCTTTGTCTCCTAATTTTGATTCAAAAGTTTCTGCGATAGAAGAAAAGTAGAATCTACAGAGTCTTACCATGTCACAGCTGCACGAAATTCTAATTGCTTACAAAATGAGAAAAGGAGGGCCATCAGACAGGAGAGAAGTTGCATTCAAGGCTTCAGGAAAAGGAGATTACTATGAGTCGGGACATATGACAGAAGATGAGGAAGAATCAAATTTTGTCAAGAACCTTCAACGGGGATCTGGAAGATTCAAAGGTAAGCTACCTTTCAAATGCTTTGCTTATGGAAGAGTTGGTCATTATGCTGCAAAATTTACTCATAAAGATAAACTGGACAAAGGTAAGGAACCTGTTAGATGGAATAGAAAACAGAATGTAAATAAGAAGAGCTATTACACGCATGAAGAGAGTGATGGATTGTCAAATAGTGATGAAGATGAACAAGGTAATGATGATAGACTTTTGATGGCTTTTGAAGATGATGATTTTTTGGATGTTATAAATGAAGAAGGTCTTTATGAAGAAATTTCTAAACTTAATGTTTTTTTAGAAGAAAAGAATATGATTATAGATACTCTAACATTCCAACTTGCTGAAAAAGATAAACACAATGAAAAGTTAGAATGTGAAATTGTGGGACTTAGAAAAGAAATTGAGAAAACAAAAGCCCTTAATCTCAGATTTGCTAAAGGATCTGAAACTCTAGATGAGATTATCAATGTGTAGCGTTCTCCTCTAATCAAGACAGGTCTCGGGTATTCCGAAGAAGCATCTCAAGCTCAGAAGCAAGCGCAGAAGCCATCCACCTCCAAAAGTTATCTTGATGCAGCAAGAAGAAGTGAACAAGTTGACAATCAATAGCAAAAGCATAATGCAGATCATTAGGTAAATGAGGGACAATTTGCTTCAAGAATGATCAAATATTATAAAGTAAATCGGGGGCAATCTACTTCAAGGATGAATAGAAGCTTCAACCAACCACAGGTAACTCATTCTCAATTTGGGTCAAGAATGGATGGAAACTACAATCATATGGTTGGTAGATTTGATAATCGCAGGAATTTCTTCAATGGCCAATGTTTCTCTTGTCATAACTTTGGTGATAAAGATGTTCATTGTGTTGCCTACAAGACCATCATGACTAGGGAAGCTCAAAACCAAAGGAGTAAGACAGGAATCATGAAAAGAACCTACAATAACTTCTCAGCTCTTGAAAAGGAAATAGAATGTTCTATTTGTAACAACTTCGGTCATGAAGATTCTGAATGCAGAAGAAGGTTTCGGCAAACAACTCAAAAGGAGCAAGTTTCATTGAGTTCCAAAACATGGAAAAAGAAAGAAACACAACCAGAAAGATGTGGGATAGCTTTATATGCGGAAGGATAGGAAAATCAATGGTACATTGACAGTGGATGCTCAAAACATGTGACAGGTAATAAAGAAAAACTTTAGTCATATAGTGCCTTAGAAAAGGGAAAGAAGGTCTCATTTGGAAATGACACCCCTGCATTCATAAAAGGTAAAGGTTCTGTTCGTTTGAAAGAAAAGTTCAAGGCTCGAAATGTTATGTATATTGATGGCTTAAAGCATAATCTATTGAGTGTCATTCAGATGTGTGATCAAGGAACTGAGGTAATATTTCAGTCAAATGGTTGTATTTTTCGTGAGCTTGATACAGGAAAGACAATGATCAGAGGCATAAGAACTCCTAATAACTTATATGTACTCAAGGGAGAACAATAACAATGCTATTTAAGCAAGAATGATGAACACTGGCTATGGCACAGAAGACTGGGGCATCTTAGCTTCTCTCAGATAAGGAAAGCATGCAAATATCAAGCAGTTCGTGATCTTCCTAACATTAGAATTCCAGACAATACAATATGCAAATCATGTAAATTTGGTAAGTAAACCAGAACTAATTTCCCTCAGAAGGAAGGATTAGATAGCAGGCCACTTGAACTTGTCCACACTGATATATGTGGTCCAACTAGGAAGAGGTCACCTCGAGGAGAAGAGTACTTCATATTGTTCATTGACGACTTTTGAAGGATGTGTTGGATAGGAATCATGAAGTATAAAGATGAAGCTTTCGAAAAGTTCAAGTCATTCAAAGACTTGGTTGCAAACCAATCAGATCACAGAATCAAATGCCTCAGATCTGATCGAGGAGGGGAATTTACCTCAGATGAATTTTTCAATTTTTGTGAAGAACATGGAATAATAAGGGAATTTTCTGCTGCAAGGACTCCTCAACAAAATGGAGTTGTGGAAAGGATGAACAGAACGGTTCAACAAATGGCTCGTGCTATGCTTGATGAGTTTGAAACTCCCACAACTTTCTGGGGTGAAGCCGCCTTTTCCGTTGTTACTATTCTCAACAAGACAAATGTCTGGGTAAACAACACTTAGACTCCTCATGAACTTTTGTACGGTAAGACTCCCACGGTAAAATACTTCAAAATTTTTGGAAGCAAATGCTACATTAAAAGGATTGATGAAAATCTTGGAAAGTTTGAACCTAGAGCAAATGAGGGCATTTTACTTGGCTACTCTCCCCACAGCAAAGCTTACAAATGTTACAATAAAAGACTTGGTAAAATTGTTGAAAGTATTGATGTAGTGGTTGATGAAGAAGGAAACACTCCTAGGCAGGTAAAATCTGAAGACTTTGAAGATGGCGAAGACTATCCGTCAACATCAAATTAGATTCATGACAAAGAAGAAACCCATGAGGCTCTAGAAGAACAGATAAGGATAGAAGAAAAAACTCCATCCAGATACGTTCAGAAGAATCATCCAGAATCTCAAATTTTGGGGTAGAAAAAGGTAGGTGTACAAACAAGAAGAAACATTTCAGAAGCTTCAAGCTATCTAGCATTGCTCTCCTCCACTGAACTGCAGAACGTAAGAGAGGCTTGCAAAGATGAATGTTGGGTCAAGGCCATGGAAGAAGAACTCGAGCAAATTGAAAAGAATAACACTTGGGAGTTTGTTCCTAGACCAAAAGATAATAATGTCATAGGGACAAAATGGATTTTCAAAAATAAGCTAAATGAAAATGGGGATGTGGTTAGAAACAAGGAAAGACTTGTTTGTAAAGGGTATGTGCAACAAGAAGGCATAGACTTTGAAGAAACATTTGCACCAGTTGCCAGACTTGAGGCTATAAGGATGTTCCTTACTCTATCTAGGTTTCAGAAGTTCAAAGTATTTCAAATGGATGTAAAGTCTGCTTTCCCGAATGGAGACTTGAATGAAGAATTATATATTGAACAACTAGATGGGTTTATTCTTGGAAATGATCCAAAACTTGTATGCAGACTCAAAAAGGCTCTCTATGGCCTTAAACAGGCTCCTAGGGCATGGTATTATCAGTTGGATAAGTACCTCCATCAACAAGGCTTTATAAAAGAATCAATTGATAGCAATATATATATAGAGGTTGACAATGAAAAGTTACTAATACTTGTGGTGTATGTTGATGATATCATCTTTGGCAGCAATGAAGAAAACACGAGTCAAAATTTTTCCTTGGTGATGCAAAAGGAGTTTGAAATGTCCATGCTTGGTGAGCTCACATATTTTCTTGGTTTACAAGTCCAACAAAACAAAGATGATATGTTTCTATCACAAACCAAGTATCTCAAGCAGATCTTGAAGAAATATGGGATGGAGGATTCGAAACCAGTATGTACCCCTATGGTGACAGGATTCAGCCTCGACGCAAATGATGAATCAGCAGCAGTACATCAACCAACCTATAGATTCCTGATTGTTAGTCTGCTATATCTAACAGGTACCCGACCAGACATTATGCATGTAGTGGGAATAGTTGGAAGGTTTCAGGAAAATACAAAGGAAACTCATCTTCAAGCAGTTAAGAGAATCTTCAAGTATCTTCAAGGAACTCAAAACTATGGCTTATGGTATCCTAGAGGTATAGATCTCACACTTCATGCATATACAGATGCAGATTGGGCAGGAATCATGGATGACATGAAAAGCACTAGTGGTGGTGCATTCTTCATGGGTCCTAGATTAGTATCTTGGTTCAACAAGAAACAAAGATCTGTTGCATTATCTACAGCAGAAGCAGAATATGTAGATGCTGCATCTTGTTACACACAAGTCCTTTGGATGATGCAAACATTACAAGACATGCAAATCACTTGTACTCCACCTATCTCCATCTTCTGTGATAATACAAGTGCAATCAGTATTTCAAAGAATCTTGTCATGCTTTCAAAGACTAAGAACATACCAATCAAGTATCATTTTCTCCAGGAACAAGTGCTTGAACAAAAGGTCAAATTAGAGTATGTTCCCTCTAAGGAACAAGTTGCTGATATTCTCACCAAACCACTGCCCAGGGAGACCTTTGAATACCTCAGACAAAAGTTGGGGGTAGTTGATGCATCATCTTGTTGTTGAATCTTGTCTGTTTCAGAGATTGTTGGTTGTACGCAAGTTTCATATGGGGTATACGCGTACATATGCTAGTTTATGTGGGTACAGTCGACTTGAAGAAGAGCAAGGATGAAGAGTCTGATATGGGTCTGTCAGAGACAATCTGGCACAGGTTCAGGGGGAGCATATATTCTTCTAATAATGCATTGTTGGCATTATCATAGAAGATCTTGGTTCAATTCTTCAGTTGTCTTGATTTTAGGAGGAGCAAGTGCAGAAGGAGAACATGGATACTGATCTGAATAGTGCTTGACATATGCTGCTAATATTTTGTCTCTATCTTTCTTTTGTCAAGGTCATGTAATGGCCTATCTTGGTTGCCCCACTATGCCTAGGATGGATAATTTCATATGCCTATTATATCATGTATCCCCACTTGGTTGGGAGTCGTATGTATGAGTCCATGGTGATAGGAAGGTCAGTTATGATGTATAAAGTCATATTTATTTTGTAGAACATCTTCTTGCAGATCTTGCCTATATGTCAGGGGGAGCTTGGACAGCACAGCAGAGCAGATATTGCAGCATGTACTCAGGGGGAGCATAACCCTTTGCCCTTGTTGTCAAAGGGGGAGAAAAGACTTTACGTGACTTTGGGTTGCCATCAAGTCCAAAGGGGGAGATTGTTGGCATTATGACACAAGTTTGGCTCGATGACATAAGTGTTGTCCTTGATGGCAACTCTATGAAATGGCAGATCACAGTTCAGGCTCTCAGAATGGAAGGAAATGAAGTACCCGCAGGTGTAGCGAACAAAAGGTGTGGACATAGGCAGGTGCACTGAACAAAAGTTGCGGACATGTACGCGGTGCTCCGAACAAAAAGTGCAGACGTAAAGTACATGCACTTTCATGCAGAGAAAAATGAGTGCACATGGGAAATCTTATGGTTGATCCATGGTATTTAGTCCGACATTTTTGATCCTATGGTTTTGGTCTATGGTTTTGCTTCTAAATTATTGAACCCAGGTTTTGGGGTGCTAATATTGGATTTCTATGGTTTTGGACCATGCTTTGAGCAAGGCCTAGTCTATAAAAAGGAAAGGAGATCATTTGGTTGAGCACTCATATGTTGAATATCTTAAGAAGAGAAAGATCTGAAATACTAGTGATTGGTTGGTGAGTTATAGTTGGACCTGAATCAAGGAGAAACCTGATCATTAGAAGACAGATCTACTGAGGGGTCGAGATCTCTATGGTGCATGATTAGATCTGTAAATCTGATAGTCTGAGGTATACTTGAAGTCTGATAAATTATCTATACTCGTAGGACCACAGGTGCGAAGACCCACATATAAGAAACGGTGAAGGTGTAGAGAACCGCAGGCCAGATAGGATGCAGACGCAGAGAACCACAGGCCAGACAGGGTACTACTGCGGAGAACCGCAGGCCAGACAGGGTGCAGGTGCGGAGAATCGCAGGCCAAACAGGGTGCAGGTGTGGAGAACTGCAGGCTTGGCACGGCGCAGGTGCGAAGATATGCAGATTTCACACAGCGAGAGTGCGAATATCCGCAGGTTTCTATTGGTGAAGTTACGGACTTTTTTTGAAATATGTTTTAGTTGTTTTTGTCTATTACTGTTGTGTTCAGGGTTCTGAATTGGTGTGATTGATTCAGTATTTGTACAAGGAAGTTGGTTGATTACAGATCTATTTGATGTTTGATTGATATTCATGGATCTAGTCTGAAAATTTATGAAATGTGGTCCTTGGAAGAAAATAGAAGGTTGTAGCCTTCTGCGGGTTGAACCCTGCGTTCTGGTATAAGACTGCACCAGTATAAAATCATTGTAAAAATAAGTTTCTAATTGAAAGAAGATAGAGACATATTGCAGCAGGTGGTTTTCACCCACATTGGGTTTCCACCTTATATCTTGTGTTCTTCAGTGTGACTATCTATTTTTCTTGTTCCTGTTTAATATTATATGGTTCTGACTCACAGATTAATGATCAACATCTGAAGAATACATTAAATTATAAGTCTGGAAGGTATACGCAAGTTTCATTAGTCAGATCTGCAAATATTTGTATAAATTGAAAAGAATTTGATAATAATGATTCACCCCCCCTCTCAGTATTATTTCCAACACCGTGTTTCAGAACTGCTATAGGCAGTCGTTGCCTAATTCTCCCTTCTCATGATTTTGGTAATGGTTTTCATTTTTCGCATTCCTATCATTGTCTTCTTGATTGTGGTTCGCCCACCCCTGCTCCTGCTCATCGTCGCCTTCATTCCCATTCTTCCATTGTCAATTCAGCCATGGCTCGCGTCAGGCACCACATGCACTCAAGGAAGAGTCTGCGATGCGAGCTACTCTGTCCAGTCGTGGGAAAAAGCAGAACAGGAAAGAGACAGGTAGTCATGGGATCCGCAACAAGCAACAAGGTGAAAGTAGTAAGGCTCTGCATGACAAAGATAAAGCTGGGGACGCTGGTAAGTGACAGATGGATGGTGAAGGCACTGTAGATTCTCCAACTATTCAAGGACGCGGCACGTCTGCAGAGGATGACGAATGGTATCAGTTTTCCTACCAGATTGAGGAAGATCCAGCTCTGGAGGAACCACTAGCCTAACACATGGCCTCATGCAAAGGTCTCCGGCTCCCAGGCGGATTCGTCTCACTTTTTGTGGTTTTTGGTCTCTCGCAAAGATGTCCGACTTCCAGGCGAATATGTTTCTATGATTCATGGTTTTGTGGTCTGGATGTGTTCTGTATTCACACCAAGTGTCTTGAATTCTCTGGTTGACTCTCTACTAGGTGGAAATGGCATATTGTTACTTGGTTATGTCCCTATCTTTTTAGTTTAGGATTGCATTCCTCTTTGTTCATTTTGGAAAACCAAGGTCTACTTTGAAATAGTTATTCTGGTTCAATGGTTGGTTTCCCCCATAACAGGGGCAGTATTCAAAGCTTCTTGGAATGGTTTCCCCTTTGTTGGGGTAGTCCAATACCAACAATTGAATTTTGTGATGATGACTGATGCTTAACATCTCTGAGATCAGGTTTCTCTGTAACTTTTTTTGTATTATATTAATAGATCAGTACTACTTAGAAAAAAAAAACCTATGTTTAATACAATTAACAATTAAGACACAAACGTATCAATTTAAGATGATATTATCTAATTACAACTAAAAAATTCACTGTGACAGTGCGCCCTAAGTCGGCTAGCTTGTAGACAGCTATTGTCTTGTGCCTATACCGAGCTTTTTATTTTACTTACCATTCATGTTATCTTATATAAAGACAACGAATTGTTGGGCTATTTGTTTTGTGGGGGTAGTCGAGTAAGAATAACACGACAAGTTTTACTAACAAGATTTCTCAAACATCAATTCCTCTTATGTCCCTTTCATATATGCTGATACAATTAGAGACAACTTGTCTATTATTGCATTTGGCACTACTACACAGAGGGGGACTTTAAGACAATTTTTTAAGAGAAAATAAATATTTTGTCTTCACAATTTCAATATGAGGCGATAGTAAAAAAAGGTAAAGGTAATGGATTAGGGGTCTGTCTACTAGCATTCACTGAGTGGTTGGTTTACCATGGTTGTGAAGTGATATTCAACAAAGGAAAAGCATTCCTGAGACACATAGCCACGGGGCAGGTGAAGCAGATCGGGGTTCGTGTGAAGAACCTGTATAAGCTAGATGTGGAAGAATGTGCTACATTAAGCACTAAGGCGAAGAAAGTGAAGGTCATGATGTCGATGAACTTTGGCACAAAATACTTGGTCATTTGTATCATGGTACCTCGAATATTATAAAATAAATAACCAGTCGGCTCTCTAAAGGAGAACTTAAGCAATAGGATATATGCAAAGGATGTACATTACAAAAGTACATAAAATCCACATTCCATGATCAGGACAACAAAGCACATGCAGTCCTAGAAAGGATCCATTACGATGTTTATGGACCTTTCTTGACAACCTACACTGTCAGACACAAATAATTTGTCACTTTTATTGATGACTTCTCACGGAAGTGTTGGATCTTCTTCACGTGGAATAAAGATGAGACATTCTCTAAGTTCGTAGAATTCAAGACACTAGTTGAAAACGAAGCTAGCAAGAAGGTGAAGGCTTTGTTGTAGAGGCTACAACACCCTCCAAAATTTTGGCCTGCACTTAAATTTTAGAGCCTACTATGGATATTGTGATCAATAATTCCTTAGTCACTTATTGGTAAGTTGATGATCTCAAGCTCCCCTTTTTGATCTTAAGAGTCGTTTATGCTTTTATCTTTACATAGAATGTGTCATCTTTGGGCATGGGGGTAATCGCTTGTCATGCAAAGGGAGGTTTGTTTTGCTTCAAGGGGAAATATTTATGAGAATGATACATGTTTAACACTCATTTCACACACTCTTAAACAAGTGTCGCCTTTATCCTCCCGAAGTCTATAATCGAAGCCACACTTGCCGTAAGCTGCCACAAAGGTTGTTGCATTAAGTGAAGTATGTGTTATATGTTCTGGATGGTCTATGTTGTATCGATAAGTTTTCAAGTGTGTGATCGTAGTGAAGTTTTTCACTATTCACATAAGTTCCACTGATCCCACACTTAGCTAAATTTCGGAGTTTCCTTAGCAACCTAGCCTCATCCAACTTTTCTGAACTACATACTTCACATATGTAACTCTCAAGATTTTCCATTTCTTGTTCGAACCATGCAATGCGCAGAAATCACAACCTCCCTTACCATTCAGAAATGTGCAGTGGTTTCCTCCAGTGTCCTTCCCTAAGACGAAACCCACTGTCTCCAAAAACTCTGCAGTTTTGTCCCTTGACTACCCAGTCTGCCTTGCATCCTGAAATTGCATAGATGTGTCCTCCCAGGGCCTCGTCCCAAATAGTGCCTTACATCCTAAAACTGTGTAAATGTGTCCTCCCAAGGCCTCATCCCGCAACAGTCACTGCCCATTGAAACTACACAATTATGTCTCTCACGGGCCACGAAGAAAGATGGCATGATAGATGACTCTCAAGGAGTTGAGGAGAAAATAAGCAGACCAAGAAACCTAAGGTAGAAGCAACCTGAAGCCATTCCTAAGACTTCCACCCATTCTGCTCCATCAAGCTCAAAGAAAGCCCTCACTTCCAAGCAACCCGCAGACACCAAAATGCCCTCTCCTAGTAACATGCAGAAAAGGACTGCTCAAGGTATGGAGGTAGATAGCAGGCACTAAGATGCAGCTCACGATTGTAGATGATACAGAGGCAGAGCATGAAATAGTACAACACATGGAAGAGGAACAGGAGAGCTTCGACATCGGAGATCTAGATATACTGGGACTTAAACAGGCTTCTAAGAAAAATGAATATGACAAAATTCCTGACCGACAACTAGAGAACTTAGAAGTAATTCTCTCAAGAGCATAGAAGTAAAGATCATTAGGCATCCAAACTGGTAGTCAGTGGGATGGAAGAAATATCTTCAAAGACAACAAGAAACGAGGATGGAAAACCGATCTTCAGAGAACCATCCGCATAGGGGAGATGTTGGTGGAATCTGGAAGATACTCCAAGCTCACCAAATACTATAATCCCCTTCCCAATCATGAATCATGAAGCTCATCTCATGGAACATCAGAGGGCTCAATAGCTCAGGGAAGGGACGATTAACAAAGAACATGCTACAATAGGAAAAGCCTCAAATTCTCTTCTTGTAGGAGACCAAGTGTAATTCCACAATGTTGGATCAGATCCTTGCCAAAGCGTGGCTAGGAAGCAAATAAGTGGCAGTGGAAGCCATGGGAGCCTCAGGAGGGCTAGCAATTGTTTGGGATGATAGAGCTATAACACTTACCAACGTACATGCCAGTAAGCATTTCATTCAGGCCAAGTTTCATTTAACGGGGACAAATGCTCATGGACACTTAACTAATGTCTACTTCCCCCAAGAGGCAACAAACAAGGTAGACACACTGAACACCCTAACTCAGATCAACTCAGAAAGATCCCAACCACATTGGATCATAGGAGGGGACTTCAACATGATTACAAGACTGGAGGAAAAAAGAGGAGGACGGATCAAGCTGGACTGTGAAAGCACACACTTCATAAACTACATTCATAACAACAGGCTTATAGATATGGAATTCAATAATGGCATTTATACTTGGAACAAAAAGTGTGCAGATGCCCACCAAATTGCATCTCGGTTAGACAGATTCCTTATCTCTGATAATGCAATACATCTTGGTGGGGATCTCTTGGCCTCTATATTTCCACTCTCTAGCTTGGACCATTGGCCTATTAGGCTTCACTGGCAAAGACTAGGAGACAATGTTCGCAGGCCCTTTCACTTTGAAGCCTTTTGGCTGAATCACCCCGATTTTCATAACCTGATAACAGAGACATGGAGAAATTTCACACCACTAGAAGGTGCAAAAATGTATAAGCTCCAATGTCGACCTTTTGATTGCACGCGAGATTTTGAATCGGAGCTCCCGTGCCCCTACAACCTCACCTCATGTGGCCCTTCGCAGGCCTCCTGCCTGGTAGCCCCTGCTACTGGGCCTCCAGTCTTCCTCCTCGGCACCCCCGCAGTCGCGCTCTGCCCTCCACCTTTGGCCAGTGCTGCGAATGGCTCCCTTCTGGCCTTTCCATGACTAGGATCGACCCCTCCTAGATGCAAGACAATGAAGACCAGGCTGAGATCTTTGCCTCTCTCATTTCTGAAAATTCTACCATCTGAAACAAACCCACAACTTCAAAATTCGTCAAGAAACTGGTTGACATCCTAGAAATCTCCCGTCTCCCTAGTCTCCCGAGGAAGGCAGCTATCTCTCTAGTAGAGAGAGGTCTGGTTGGATAATTTACTGGCCTGTGGCCCTCTCCCAGAGCTGTATAGAAATGGGTGGAGTGCAACTGGAACGCGAACATCCAAGGAAAAATCGCAATAAGATTTTGTGGAAGGGGTTACTACATGTTCCTCTTTGAAACCAAAGAAGACCGGAATCTCATCTTCAGAAATGGTCCCTACTTCATGGATTCGAGAGGTCTCTATCTGAAAAAATGGTCCCTTGACTTCTACCCAGAAATGGATATACCTAATGCAGTCCCAGTTTGGGTTCGCTTGCCCCATCTCCCTCTTCATTGCTAGGGAGATGAATCGGTCAAAGCCATTGGGAACATTGTTGGAAAATACATCGACAGATGCGAACCAAAGGACAAAATGCACGAATGTGCAAGGATTTGTGTTGAAGTCAACTTAGGAAAGGGCCTTCTGGAAGTAATCAAGATCAAAGTGGACCAATGGACCCATATTCAGTAGCTGGACTACGAACAAATCCCGTTCAAATGTAAGGTATGCCACGAATATGGTCATTTTGCTAATAGGTGTAGTAAGCTAAAATAAAATGAAATGAATGAAAATGCTGAAGCCAGTGAAGACACATTTGAACAAGTCAAAAAAAAGAAAGCAAACCCCAAACAGTCTGGCCCAAAACCAAAGCCTCCCCCAGAAATCCAAGCTGCATCCTTCTCCTCCCCTACCATTTTGACTCAGCCATTACCCTCTACATCAAACCCCTTCGAATCTTTGGAGGAAGAAGGCCCCTCATCCCCCCACTCTCCTCCCGATCCCTAGGAGCCCCCTCTTCCTGAAAGCAATGCCAAGTCAATATCGAATCCTCATTGCCTCTTACTATTTCCTCTTAGCCTCTTCTTGATCCTCCCCTCAACAGAATCACCAGAAGCTCATCTAAAGATCACGGGGCTTCTAGTGAACCCTCCAGGAAACCTGGCCCAGGCAGCAAATCTGGTAAGCAGCATAGGGATGAGAACGCACAAAAGGACATAGCAATGGGAACACAGACACCCATAGAAACTTATATCCTGGGGTAGCATGACAAAAAAGCAATCAACAAGGACCAAGGGGGGAAAGCACCTCCCCGCATGCCACATATCCAATGATGAAAATATCATCTTGGAACATCAGGGGACTTGGGAACCCCTCTAAGGTAGTAGCCCTAAGGAATCTTATCATTTCTGAGAAGACAGGAATTATTATGTTACAAGAAACAAAAGAAAACCACAAGGAAATGAATAAAGTCATTGAGCAACAAAGACAATATAAAGGAAGCATTAGTGAGGCAAGAGGAGCCTCAGGAGGAATAGCAACAATTTGGAATCAAGGTATATGGAACTGTATTTCGGAAACAATAAATCAACACTGGATCAAAACAAATCTGGAAAACAAAGCAGATCAACAAGCCATTATCATCTACAACATCTATGTGCGGAGTCACTGCAGAGATAAGGATAGTTGTTGGCATGATCTAAAAGACAGTCTGGATGTAGAAGAGAATGCTAACATTATTCTAGGAGGTGACTTTAATTTAATCCTCCATGCCAATGAGAAAAGGGGAGGTAGTTTTATGCCTGATCCATATAGAATACAGTTGGAAAATATCATGCAGGAGCATGATCTTATGGATGTCCCTCCAAAAAATTGTAGATACACCTGGAACAACTGTAGGATGGGTGTTGGTAACATCATGGAGCGGTTGGACAAAATTCTCATCAATATTACACTTGTGTCTGCTTTCTCCATCAGATATGCTAACATTCTAACGTGCTCTACCTCTGACCACTTCCCAATAACTCTAATGCTGGAAAATCATAGGCCACTTTGGCCCATTCCATTTAGATACAGTTCTCTCTGGAATGATATACCAGCAGTTGCAGGAATTGTTTACAGCTCTTGGATCCAACACATGGAAGGCTCTTCCAGTTTCATTTGGGAAACAAAACTACGGAAAACAAAACAAGCCATCAAAGAATGCGCTAAAACAAAGTATCAACAATCAAAGAAGGTAAAAAAAGAAATTATGAACAATCTGGAGAGTATCCAAAGAGAAATAGAGGATAATGGCCTTTCCCAAGAGAACAAGCAGCAGGAAAATGAACTCTACTTACAACTATACCTAGTTAACAGAGAAGAGGAAACAAAATGGAGGCTCAAGTCGATACAATTATGGTTACAAGGGGGTGACAAGAACTCAGTTTTATTTCATAAGAAAACGACATCCAGAAAGATAAGGAATAATATTAGCTCCATCCTAGATGCAGAAGGTGATAAACAAAGCACTCAGGAAGCCATTCGAAGAGCTGCTACAGATCACTATCGGGACTTGCTATAGATAGGCTTAGGATTTCTTTCATTTTTCTTGCATTTAGATTTAATTCTACATTCCTAGAAGTCCTCTTATCAAAGGGGAAAAATTTAGTTGTGGCTTGGTTGAGCCCCAAATCAGCTTAAGGATCACTTTCTTGTGTGATCAGTAAGAGCGTTGAGCTGATGTCTCTTCTCTATTGGTAAGTAAAAGGCATACTTTAAGCCATTAGCAATAGAAAGAAGGTAACTGGACCTAGTTTAACCAGTCAGAACCACCATTTCAATGGAAAATGAGCTGCTTTAAGTTCCTGGCTAGGTGGTCTCCCTTATAATGTTGAGGTAGAGAATTTTGAGCCTTCAACAGGTACACAGACACAACTCACAACTATTGTGTGTACTCTCCATCTCTCAAGATGACAATGGTCACAAGAGATGTGAAGTTTGATGAGGAGAAGGCAATGAGGTGTTCTCCTGAGAGGAAGCTTCAATTGCAGCCTGATTAGGAGCTTTTGGCTCCAAAGGAAGAACCTCAGGAAGTTGTGGAGTAGCCACAAGCAAAGGAGCAGAGACTGGAGACATCCAGAGAAGGAAGGAAGTAGACCGGGGATGCTAACAAATTATTGCAGGATTCTCGAGAGAATATGGGAGCACCCACATCACAGTGCAAGCAAAGGAGGTCATAGGATCAGTACACTATGTACATGGCCTTGATGAGTGAGCTAGTTGAGACATAAACATCTTCATTCCAAGAAGCAGTGCAACAACCAATATGGGTTGATGCTATGGTAGAGGAATATGATTCCATTGTCAGAAACCGTGTTTTGGAATTGGTCCAAAGACCAAAAAACACATCAGTGGTTAGTTTGAGATGGCTTTATAAGATAAAGCATGCAGAAGACGGGAGCATAGCGAAACAAAAGGCCTGATTTGTGGCCAAGGGGTTCTCTCGGGTGGAGGGAATTGACTATGAGGAGGCCTTTGCTCCAGTAGCAAGGTACTCATCCATCAAGTCAATTCTAGCACTGTTAGCACAGATGAGGTGGAAGATCCACCAAATTGATGTGAAGATAACATTCCTCAATGGAGTTATTGAGGAGGAGGTGTATATTGAGCAATCAAAGGGGTTTGAGACCTTCAACAGAGAGTCGCATGTGTGCAGACTCAAGCGAGTATTGTATGGACTCAAACAAGCACCCCGTGCTTGGTATACTAGGATCGATAACTATCTCACTAGTTTGGGCTTCACCAAAACTGAAGCAGATGCAAACCTTTATCACATTGTGGTAGAAGGTAAATTATTGATTATTGTGCTATATGTCAATGAATTGATCCTTAATGGTGATGAGCAGCTCATCAAATCTTGAAAGGAGGACCTTGCAAGAGAGTTCGAGACAGGGAAAATTTTAAGAACCCTCCCTAAATTTACATCTATAATAAATGGGCGAATCTCCATGGTATATAGGAAAAATGGAAGGCGATTTTATCAATAATATGATATGTATATATAATTTTTTGGAGAATCTCTCACCAGGCATGGCGAATATTTTACTCAATTATAAAATGTTGTGTTTATTGAATACACAAATGAAATCATTGCATTTCTTTAAAATATCTTTCGAAATCAAAATTACCGAAATTACATATTGATAACCTAGTGGGTGTAGGATAAAATTCACCCGTTCCATTCACAGAGAGCATGAGAAAAAACCTAATACTATATATAAAACCAAGAAAAATTCAAATTCATCACTTCTAGGAACCTTGTAACCACCCTACCAATACACAAGTATGTTCCTGTTTACAATTAGAAAAATTACCCAAATTACAATCTGTTTACTCCAGCATATGTTGGAAAGTTATAGAAGGATGACTAGTGCGATCAATCCATTCCTTTTAGCCCTGGATTTGTTTCAGTTTAAAACAGAAGTATACAAATATACTTGTCCAATGTCTATGCTTTAACCATTCACCTTAAGATGTTTTTACAATATAATTTCCTAAGTCTATTTAATATCTTCATTATCATAAAAACTAACCTATATCCATATGAACTCCACATCTACCACTCTTAGGGGGATGAAATCTATTTATCCCTCTGAGCACTTGGTAGACCTAGAATTAAGATGGATCTAAGATGATAGAATTTCCCCTTTAAATAGTCTATGCTCACATGAATACCATGGTATTACCATGGGTCAATACCATGGGTTATCATAAACCTGGAGCTTAAAAATTACTATTAGTAATTTATAAAAATTAATGAAATGAATAGTTGATTTTTATTTTATTTTTTATTTTAACCAAGCTAAAATGTTTAACATACATTAAATTACAACATCCATTTTTACTCTTGATCAGATCAAATAATTTTTCACTCTATGCTAGTTTGCATATCACGATATTTGATACCTCTTGGGGTTTAGTAGATCTAGAGTAAAGATGGATATATGCTGGTTTAATTCCCCCATTTAAATAGGCTACATTCCAGGTGAATACCATGGGTCAATACCATGTGCCATTTTGGTGAATACCATGGGTCAATACCATGTGCCATTTTTATTTTTATTAATACTAATATTAGCGTTAATAATGTTTTTTTGCATGGTATTAATAACAATCTAGTCCATGGTATTTGTCCCATAGTATTTTGCCCATAGGTTTCACCTAAATATAACACATTTTTTGAGTGTTCGTAAATATAAGGTGACTTATGGAGTAAATATAAAAAAATGTTTTATTTATTTACCATACCTCTAGTTTATTTATATTTTTATTAATTTACTTTACCTCTTTTACAAATATGGTATTTGGCCCATAGGATTCACTTAAATAAAACCTCTTTCTTGAGCCTTCATCAATAGAACGAGGGTTATGGACTAAATATAAAAAGAGGTTTTATTTATTTACCATGCATCTAGTTTATTTATATCTTTATTTATTTACCATACCTTTTGAGTAAGTATAAAAAGACGTTTTATTTATTTACCATACCTCCACTTTACTTATATTTTTAATTGTTTACACCCTTGCATGTATATAAGGTGACTTATGGAGTAAATATAAAAAATGTTTTATTTATTTACCATACCTCTCATTTATTTATATTTTTATTAATTTACCATACCTCTCTTATAAATATGGTATTTGGGCCTTTGACCCATAGGATTCACTTAAATAAAATGTATTCTTGAAAATGGGCGAATGGATTCACTTAAATAAAACGTATTCTTGAAAATGGGCGAATGGAAGGTTGTAACTCCTAATTTCAAGGGCTAAATTTATCTTTTTTACCCTCTCCCTTAAAATAAGGTGGGCTATTTGAGGTGATTTGTAAAAATGTACTATGATACAAAATATTCGCCCACTAAAAATTTAAAACCCCTTAATTTCGCCAAAGAGCGAGCATTCGCCCCTAAAATTTTCTATGGTTCGAGATGAAGGACATGGGCCTCATGCAGTACTTCCTTGGGTTGGAAGTATGGAAACGAGATGGGGAACTGTTTTTCTCTCAGGGCAAGTTGCTTTTCCTTAGATAAATCTCTGTGTATGTGTGTTGAATCTTGATGCGTGTTGATGATATGAGTTCTCGATCGTGAATTTACTTTTGTAGATCAGTAGAGTAGCTTCTAGTCTTGTGATTTAGAAAATTTCATGAGCAGTTAGAATTTGCACATTAATATCTACAATCCCCACTTTTAGAAATAGGTACAATAAATCTTTGAGTCCAGGGTTTAGGGAAGTCTTGCTTGATTGTTAAATAAAAAAGAACATGCAAAGAAATTTTTAAGATTTTTGTTTGGTAGCTTTTGATGTTATTAAATTTTCCCTTTACAAGTCTTTTAACCTCAAATTGTATGTTTTCTAAAGAAAAAAAACTTATAGAAAAGGTTTGAATATCCCTCAGATTAAGAGAGGTGATAATTGACTTCTTTAGCAATGGGGACCAAAAGAGAGTTTTAAGGTACCAATCCATATAGACACAGTCTTAGAATTCAGGAGCTTTACATATGCTCCTCCTTTTATGTCATTCTTGAACATGATCAGATAGGCCATTGGAAAAAGTTTGACGAAAAGAAGTGAAAATCTTGGTACTAGTGTCATAACAGAAAGGTAACTTGAAATAGGCTATAAAATCTTTGGAAAGAGTCACAAAAGTGGAATGAGTGGATCTAGTTTGATCGACATACAACTTAGTAGTAGCTCCAGTAAGAGTGCAGTAGAAAAGGCAATGACAAATGGAGTCTTATATGATAGAATTGGATGAACACCACATATGGAATGAGTGAACATGATTTGTGGGATCTTCTCTAGGATTACCTTCAAAATTGGGGATGTCGGAAGGAATCTTGGTAGGCATAACTAGCCAATTTGGGTCATGAAGAAGGGGGTCGTTGATGAGCTCACTGAATTAGGGAGACTCAAACTAGCCATAAAAGGAGGCAATGGAGTAGGAGTGCCCATATTAGTGAAGGTTACACTCATGGGGTTACCCTAGTTAGTACTTGGGTTACCACCTTGGTTTCCCACACCCACATTGGTGCTTTACATGGTGATGGTACAACATTGAGAAGATGCGGAATGAAAGGAAGAATTGGAAGAATTAGTAGAACTAGAGTCAAAATGAGGACTCAATGGAGGACTTAGAAGATGTACTTTAACTTGACGAGGAGGAGTAATATGTCCTAATAGAAACTGAGGGTGAAGGCCTCAAATTCTTTGTGACAAATGCCTAGGGGGCACAATGATCTCAAGACAATGATGACCTTAAGGACTAAACAGTGATGATAGGAGAAAAAGAGCAAAAAATAGCAAGCAAACACCTAGTGTAGTGGTGCCAAGTGTAAACCAACTATATTAATGATGCTACTTTAGTACAAGAAAGCACGTCCTATCAAAGAAAAACACCTCTAGCCTATAGGTGGTCTAAATCGTCAAACAATCCTAAATTTATTGTTTCAAATGGCCTTCCAAAGGACTTATTACTTGATGGATTATGATACCCACAAGCAAAGTTGTCTAGAGAAAGGTAAGATAGAGAACCAACTGGTTCCCACAACTAGTCCTATAGGGATTTTTCATAAGATTGATCACTATGGGTACCTTCATCCCATAGAGGTGGTCGAGCCTTGAGCTTCTTGGTGATCAGCCATCGCATGGGATTCCTTGCCAAGGGTTGGGTATCCCTGAGGAGAACCGCTCACACAATGACCTAGCCTAACCCCCTTTGAATTTGTTTTTTGATGCACTTCGACTTTGGACCATGGGAATGTGAAGGATTTTAAGCTCCCTAATATGTCAAATTCTATGTCTCAATGTAAGTGATCGATGGGTGTTATTAGAAGCCTATCCCATTGATCCTACACCTAAAATACATAGATTCTTTGGCCCTAGTGCCTAAGTGGGCTTAATATATGTATGTTTAATTATTAAGGTGTGGTGTTTGAAGTCTTGTCTTGGAGGTGTTAACCAATCTCATGCTCGTTTAGCGCCTGAGTGTGTGAAAATGATGTGTCAAGTGGATGAGTTAATTAAGAATGTTTTATGATGCCATGTGTTGTTAAAAATAAAGTGTTGAAATACTATAAATAATGATGAAATGGACAAGAAAATAAACATCCAATCAAGTACACAAAACCCCACCCAAAAAGGCTCTGAAGAAGCTAAGGAAGAGAAGTAAAACAAGCTACTTAAAGACACATAAAATGCCTATGAGACCTAATGTTAAAGGTATCGAGATCTAGAGGCACTAATCTACTGTAAATGGTGTAGACACACAAAAAAAATCATAGGTGACAAATGCTTCAAAGGATAGGCATGAAGCTCCAAAACCTAGGATGTTGAAGGGGATCTTAAGGGGGAAAGGAAAAACCCAAACTCTAAAGGGATAAAAGGTGAAATAAACCTATCCAAAAGTCATGTAAAGTAATGGATTAGACTTTGAAAATTAGTGGTTGAGAATGATGAAACCATAGACTCCTCATGTAGCCAATATATTCCTAAAATGGTGGAGGTGTACTCCCCTAGGGGGATTTTTCCTTCCTGAAAGAGAAAAAATAAGGGAATCTAGGCCTATGAGATACTGTAATAGAGATAAGAAACCTTCCTAGTGCACACAAAACACTCTCAACAAGTCTGAAAAAATTTTGAAAAATTCTTGGAAAAAATCCAAAAGGCACGTACTAACCTGGAAATAATGGAAAACACAGATAATGGGCCAAAAAGTGTGCTCTGGAATGTAGACATCGGGCTGAAAAGTGTGTTTTTCTCCTGGGACTCTCAGTCAATAGATCTTGCACATATTTTGTTGTCTTCTACTCGAATGGTACTATGACATACGGAAAGAACCAGAAAATCATCAGAATCTGAAAATTTGACAAAAAAAGAAAGAAAACTATAACTAGAAATTGAGAGGCTATAAATAGTTGTAGAAAACCATGAAGTTTACTCAAACTTCAGTCACACAGGAACTAAATTATTAGACCAATAGAGTTTCCATTTGTTAGTATGAAATTTCTTGGAAGGTGTACCAAAAACATATCACTTAAGCCATCGGTGACAAGTGACCCTAAAAAACATTTTTGGTTTCTTATGCTTCATATCAACAATACTAAAACGAGAGAAACCTGCAATAGTAGTAATTCAAAAATATTTCTACTAGCCAAATCTTCGATAGGTTGTCCATTGGTATATTAGATCATGCACTGCCTATGTCATTGTAAACCAACCATCAAGAAGTAGTGGTTGTACACTCCTTTAAATACCCTAGGAAAGCCTTAGGATTTAGTCACTATGGATTAAATGTTATATTTTTCCTCCACCAAGCATGGTAATGTTTGTGTGTTTTTGGACATCGGTCGATTCTCTAAGATGGCCATTTTGGCACCATGCAAGAAGAGTATCCAAGTTGAAGCCTTTTTTGGGCCTTATACCACCATTTTTCAACCTTCTGACACCCAAAAACCTTTATGACTACTATTTTTTTCATTTAAATTATTAAAAAAGATTCATATTAATATGTAACATCTATATTAGTTGTTGTTGATGACCAATATGGGATTAAGAGACATATCTTTGGCACTTTTTATGCACCAATTCTTTATATACCTTTGAGGTGAGTGATTTAAACTTATATATCTATATATATATATATATATATATATATATATATATATATATAGTGATAGGTTAGTATATTTTAGGTCTATGTGGTGTGATTTTGCAGATAAAGAGCTCAGACTTTCCATAATGATCTTTGAAACTATTGGCGTTTTGAATCCAAAAGAGGCTCCATCTCCGGGACAATGGTTCAAAGAAAGAGGAGGTGAATAAAATGTATAAGTATAAAAAGTAGGAGAGGAAATGGTTGGTAGATCTGTATATAGTGATAGGTTTCATGTCAACATCGTGCCATACAGTTGATCCCTTCAAGTTGCATAATTTCCTTGTCTTATTTGTTGTGAGATATAATTTGTTTTGTAGTGCCAACCCTTAATGGGTTGCTTTAGTTAGAACTATTTTTTACTTATCTTTCAGCCCATCAATATCTATCGAATCATTCTTGATATGTTACATTATTATCTTCTTATTGATTTCATCCCATGTCACTTGTAATTTCCAATTAATGAACTCCTTCAACAAGTAAATTATACTCTTGTTATGATGATGATTATGATTAACATCCATTAAGACCATAATTTATCTACGTGACCTTAAAAAGAAAAGAGATAACCTAGATTATTTTAGAATATTATTTCTTGTTCAAAATGCATTAGGAAAAGCATTCCAAGATTACCATAGTTTTGATGAATTAGGAGCTTAGAAGGTTAGTGTTGTAACAAATATTTTGAAATCAAGTTCTAATTTGGGTGTAGTCATGGCACTCTAGGAAAAAGTTCCTTTCATCTTCAACCCTCTTAGTGTCATAGAGATGATAAATTCTAGCATCACACTATATTTTGAGAAAGTGACTTTCATCTTCAACCTTCTTAGTGTCACAAAGATGATAAATTCTAGCATCACAAGTGCCTTTCATCTTCAAACCTCTTAGTGTCACATAGATGATAAATTATAGCATCACACTATATTTTTAGAAAGTTACTTTCATCTTCAACCCTCTTAGTGTGACAAATATAATAAATTCTAGCATCACAATATATTTTGGTAATAGTTCAATGCCCAACTTCATTGTGGAGCTTATAAAAGTTCATAAATGTTTTATAAATGTTGATTTTGTTGTTTGTACTAGTTAGAATTGAGAATTAACTAACTTCTTAAATATTATCCTAACTTTTATTTTCCAACTCTTTATTGCACCATAAACATTTAAAATTAAAATATAACAATATTTTTAATGTCATCTATATAATAACATATTTCTATATTCTCCAATTATTTAACACAATATCCATTTAATTTGGTAGCAATCAAATTTACAAACACTATACTTTTGTAACAAACCTTGACATCACTCTCCAACATCTGAGTTTTTTTTTTTTCCTTGGTCTAACTAATAATAATGCATCAACTAATGTACTAAAAATCAATATTTCTACTCCATATGTGTCCCTTTTTTTTCAACATACCATTATAAATCATATTTGTATTATTTTCATGAAACTCAACTCACCTACTTAATCCATATATTACATACCTCAATATATTATAATTATTTTCACCAACTTGACTCGTGATTTAATCTACTAGTTGTATACTTGGCCATTTAATGACGTATGACAAGGTCTGCACACCATTGTACACATGGAGGGCGATGAACTTAATTTGTTTACTTTTTCGTGTGAGGTGGCAACCTACTTGCTTCCTCTAGCACTCCCTATACTCGATAGTTGTGTAATGGATAGCACAGACCCAATAATCCACCCACTCGTCACCCAATCCCATGTGAGGAGGTATGTGATGGCACGAATCTTCATGGTTACGGTTTTGAGGGCAAATCAATGGTTGTGTATCCTTGGCTCCATGCCAACAACTGTAATGTATTAGGGTTAACCCTATCTTATTCCTAACCTCCTAAGTTCTCTTTTCTTCCCATTTTCCTCTCCCTCTTCCAATTTCGACAGAGCTATTGTTCCTTCACATTTCCAAACACACATTCATAAACCTGTCCCTTTCCAGGGTCTAATTTGAGGTTAATTTCACCATTTCAAAATTATTTTCCTACTCCATTGCTCGGGCATAGCCCTGGTTCACTGCTCTATTTGACAGTCACGGGTTCATTACCATTTCCCACCACTTACGAGAGATCTCTGAGCGACGACATGGGGACAATGAAGGGTTGGTGTTCGGCTATGCGTTCACTTGACCTAGTTTCAGGTAATTTTTTTTGAAATTATCTTTTCTACTCAATTTTCCCCTGAAATCTCGTATCTTCGACTCTCGGGATTAAATTTTGGTTCGTTTTATTTCTTGTACAAGTGTTGTAGTGACCCAGGGCATCATTTTTGCCAACGACTCCACTACGCTTAAGATTTCCGCTTCCAACGCCCAGGTTAGTTTATTGGCTAAGCTTCTCCTAGTTTAAGACTGTTTTAGTCTATTTCCCTTATTTTCTTCAAATCTAACTAGTGAATTCTTTCCTTGAATCCAGGTGGGTCGTCAGCAACAGACCTCAGCAATTTTATCTAGGTGAGGGTTTTGGAATTTATTATTTGCATGCCATAGTCTAGTTTGCTGTAAATTTCTTACTTGAATGAGTCCACAGTTAATTGATATGTGTTTGTTTGGTCCTCACAGGTATGCTTTATACTGGAGTTTGGACCGGAAGATATCTGTCGCAACTGGCTCGCTCTGCACTAATTGTCGCTTGTATGCTTCCAGGTTGGTTCCTTACTAGTTTCGACCTCCTCTGCTCCATGGAGTTTGATTCTTGACATTAAAATTTCTCCATTATGTTCTGCTAAGTTTTTCCCTATATGGAAGGCCTTACAGTATGGTGGTCCTGAGGGTTGTTATCACTATGACTATATAAATTTTCTAAGGACTACCTCAGGGTACCCTCCAATGTTTGATTCGAATACTTATCTTTTCTATTTAGTCTAAGTTGGACTTCGTTTGGGGGTATCAACCTAAGAAAGATGAGATAATTCTAATGTTCATGCTTATTTAACTGTGCACATAGTTTATAAGACTCTATTTGGTCATCTCATAGAGTTTTGTGTTTTGTAAAGCCAAGTTGTAGGCTCACAATTTAGTGGCCATATGTTAACAAACAAATTCTTAAGTTATCCCCTATTTTGGGTCTATTGGTATTCATATGTATTGCAAAGCTCTGTTCTTAAAATGTTTTATGGTTCTATTATTGAAACCCTGAATGGTTATCTTGATGTATCTAGTTCTATACATGAGTGTTTATCGAAGTATATATGTATACATACATTTTTAGTTAATCATATTGACACTTTGTTGTACTACTCAAGCGGATTTTTCTGGTTTAGTATTTTGCATTTATACCTATTTTGTATACCCTTTATGGAGCAGTTCTTGTAGACCTCCTTAATGATTGACCTTTGTTTAATATTTGAAGTCTGCTAAAATGTTTGCTTCAACATAGTATATATGAGCTTATCCTAGAAATCAGTTGTCATTCACTAAATTTTCTATAGTTAATCTAAGTGGTCTGAGCATGAAAAGTATTAGCACAACGTAAATGCACAGTTCCAGTTTCTGTCTTCTTGCAAGATTGTGTGTCATACATCTATTGATTTACTTAACTTTACTGTAAAATTTTCACTGTCTACATGCATTTAACTATATAAATTAAATTCGTGAAGGAAAAGTCTTCACCTTTGTTAATTTCGAACTGGTATGCCAATTTGTTAATTTACCCTCTTAATTCACGGCAAATCGTACTATATTATTTCACTGGATTAAAATATCCAAATGAATTGCATAAGTCTTGTCATGCATTTGATTTAAGACGTGCACAAGTAAATACACCTACTTTTTTTCATGCACCAGATTGTGAGTGTTCAATGGAAATACGTAGATGCTTCATGAATTTAGTTCTAAACATGCAAGTATAACTACATGCACTACCTAATGCACATAATTAAAAGGAATTCAATATAATGCATAATTTTTTTGTTCCTCGATTTCGATTAATATGATATGCATTGAATCTCTCATGCAAATCACCACAACGTGCATGCATTAATTTAAGATATTCCCCATAGCATGCATGCATTAATTTAATATATTACCTCTGTGTGCAAGGTTTCTGTGCCATAAATCTCAACCTGCTGTGACATGTATATTATTTGTTCCTTAATTTCACTGTTGAAGCAGGATTTTGAGAAACTGGCACCCTTTAAGAAGAATTTCTACGAGGAGGTAGAGGACCTCGCCTCTATGACTGAAGACGAGGTTAGGGAATATCGCAAGAGATGTGAAATTACAGTCGATGGCTCGGACGTTCCCAAGCCCGTCAAAAGTTTTCGTGACGCAAGTTTTCTAGGTATTATTAATATTTGTCTCTTCATCATAATTCATTTTCCATCCATTCCCCCACCACCAAAAAAGGAATGCCTGGGTACAAAACTAACACCCATTCCCCAAAGAAATGATTTTATGTCTAACAATTTTTTACGAATTCCACAAAGATTTTGTCTAACAACTTTTTAAGACAGAATAGAGATAGGGTTTAGAGTTATGAGGAATTTGTGACTTTGGTAATTATACACATTCTCTCCCTTATCTCTTTTATCTTTTTTACTTGACATTATAACATTACATTCTCTTATATCTAACTTTTTTTTATTTAAATTTTTAAATATTAACACTCATTGTTTTAGGATATTTGAGAGTGGTTCGAACCTCATTGGACTTTAAGATATTTGATAGTGGTTCCAACCTCATTGGACTTGAAGAAAGTAGAATTTCATATCAATTTAGTGCCCTTAACAGTTTTCAAGATTGTGGGTTTTCAGTATTGGGTGTTTTCATTGGATTTCTCAATGATGAATTTGCATGAGATCTATTGTTATTGTTAGGGTTTTACCATTATTATTAATTTTTTTTTATATTTTTAGAAATGAGACCCTATGCTAGGAAATTCTATGTCCCAGTCCCCTCAAATTTCCTTGAGAATGGTTCGACATGCCCCTCCATATGTGTCTCTCTGCTCCTGCACTCCCATACCAAAAACTTGGTGGAAAATTGGTCCCAACACATTTCCTTGGGGATATGTTGTTGAAGCTATGAAAGGTTGCCTCCCGTAACTTTAATCTAGCAATACATTTAGCCTCTAATTTTAGAGGTTTTGCAAGAACTTAGTATTTTTGGGACCTGGACTCCTTGAAGCGATTTTGATTATAAGCTTCATCCACACTTCATCCCTGAATTTTTTAGTTGTGACTTAGTCTTGGCTTCTATTGTGCACCTTTTTCTTTGTGATGGGATTAAATTGTTCAAACTTCCTTGCACGTGGATTTTTTGTGTGTGAAGTTTTCCTGTTTGACTGTTTCTGAGATTAATTTTTTACATCATGGCATCCAACTACTCTCTTTCTCTTCTGTCGAAGAGGAGAAAGTTTCAACCATCCTTGTTAGCTAAGCATTTGTGCCGGAAGGTTAAATTATTCTTCTACTTTGCTCCAGTTTCCACTCTAAATAATAGGCAACGATAGGATGGTAATCTAGATTAATTCTACCATGAATTCTATGTAGGGATTTTCCTCAGCACAAGTGCAAAGTTAGAGGACGTGTAACATTACTTGGCTGTGTGTCTGTCTTTGCTGAATTTAAATTGTAGCACATCACTACCTTCCTTATAATTCCCATGTTCCTGAATTGCTATGAGGGATTGCTATTGAAGGTTGACATGATAAAAAGGGTAGTTGTAGTGCTTCTATGCTTTGACCTTGTATTCTCCGGCGAGACTCTGTTGCCCATCCCTGAGAAGGGACTGTTTTGCAAAATCTGTAGATACTTTATTGTATGATATTAATGTGCCAATTTCCTATTCTTTGTAATATTTTTTAAAGATCCTTTCTCACTATGATTGTTTTCATATTTCAAAGCTTTTTAAGGATGTATTTATGATATGAACCAAGGGAATATAAGGGGTTAAATGTATATGATATGATTCCAAAGGGTAGTATTTATGGGGTTAAATGCCTATGTTATGTGTAAATAATTATGTAATATGGTTGGCTTAATAAGTAATGGGCCATATGTTCACTGTTTAATTAGGTATATAAAGAAATCATATATCATTATTGAAGGCATGTGATTTGAATGTATAAATGTATTTGGTATTTGGAGGAGTTTCTCTTATTGCTATATTAGCTAAAATTACCCCTCACATGTTAACATGTCTGTGTATTGATGATTGATGATTCCTTGAATGCTATGTTGAATTGTACATGAATGCAGGATAATTTAGAAATTTGTCTTTTGGCCTTCTTGAATTGGACTTGGTTGCCCTATATTTTATGATTTCTATCCAACCTAAAAATTTGAAATGTGTAAAATAGGATCGTTGAGAAACAGTCAAAGCTCAGGCCTTTCTATATCTATTTTGGGTGTCATATTTTACTGATTATCAAAATTGTGGTTTTAAGAAATTTCTGGAATGTAAGAAAAATTATGCTAATTTTTGAATTGCGGGTATTTTTTTTTTGTCAAAGTATGTTCTTGAAGAGGTTGTAAAGGCAGGCTTTACAGAGCCAACACCTATTCAAGCTCAAGGATGGCCTATGTCTTTGAAAGGGCGGGATTTAATTGGTATTGCTGAGACAGGCTCTAGGAAGACACTAGCATATCTTTTACCTGCTATTGTTCATGTTAATGCTCAACCTTATTTAGGTTTTTTATTAGATCTTTTAGCTTTGAACTGTCTAGAGCCTTATCTCCTCCTTGGCCTTTTTACTGTGATGTAATTTTTTTTTTAAGTATGATCCCTTGATGGGAGGGAAATGTCTTTTTCCTCCACACCTACCATACATGGCTACATATTAAATGTTGTCGCTTGTTGTCATATATCAGATCCAGGAGATGGGCCTATTGTCTTGGTGTTAGCACCTACATGTGAGCTTGTTGTCCAGATCCAACAAGAGGCAACTAAATTTGGGGCATTGTCAAAAATCAAGAATACGTGTATATATGGAGGTGCTCCCAAAGGTCCACAAGTACGAGATCTTTCAAAAGGTAGGTTACTTTGTAGCATCACTCTAAGCCTTTTATGTATTCGCAGATCTCAATCGTTTATGTTTTATTGTTTCATTACCTTCACTGTTTATATGTTCTCAAACCTTTGGATCTCACTATGAATTTCTAATTTTATTCTTCCCTTGTTTGGATTTAGGGGTTGAGATTGTCATTGCAACTCCGGGTCGGTTAATCGATATGTTGGAGTCACAAAATACAAACTTTCGAAGAGTGACATATCTTGTGTTAGATGAAGCTGATCGTATGCTAGACATGGGTTTTGAACCACAGATAAAAAAATTTGTTTCTCAAGTATGTATCGTTGCCATTTAATATATACTATAGGCTTAGTTACACGGGATAAATTGCACACTCGTAAACTTTTCAATATGACCTGTTTGATGGCTTTAATATTGATTTCCATTACTTATTGACTTAGATATCAAAGTTGTTTTCATTAGTAGTTAAGAATGCATTATAAAAGACCATAAAAAGCTGATTTTGTTTTTTTGTTGGGTTATATTTTGTTTCTTTCGTTGTTATTATTATTATTTTTTTTTCTCTGGTGTTCTCAATTTTGTCCTTTCCTGGCTAAGGAAGAAGGTTGGTATTGAAACCTAAACTGTGGGTTTTGAATATTTGTTTTGGGAGCAGAAATGTCTCATTTTGATTTTGATTATTCACAGTAGAATTCATTAATACAAGTAGTGTCTAGAAATGTAAGTTCACGTCCATGGTTTCAAGACAATTGTAACTTTGAATAGTGCACACACGCACATGTATGTATGGAATTTATATCGGTGCCTTAATGAAAAGGACCTTGTTTGTGATGGCAGTGAATTATTAGTTACTTAGAACTTTTCCCTGGGGTATGGACCAACTTTTGCGGATCTTTCTGTAATCCATGTTTATCTGCTGGAAAATGTTTAATTAACCTATCTTCCTGCACTATTTCTCCCCTTTGACATCAGAGCTATTTGGTGTCTGTTATAACCAATTCTGAATCTTCCCTAGTATGTAGATTCATCCAGATCGACAAACATTATACTGGAGTGCAACTTGGCCAAAGGAAGTCGAGCTTCTTGCTAGGCAATCTCTGCATAATGTGTACAAGGTAGTTTATTTTCTACAAGTCTGCATGTAATAAAACTGAGCTCTGCTTTTCTTGGGTGGCAAGTGATGGTCTCTGTTATGTTTGCAACTTTATTATTATTGGAGTCTATTGGAAGTTTTCCAATTTCTGCTAAAGCTATATGAATTTTTATGTCTTTCTAGGTAATAATTGGCTCACAAGAACTCAAGGCAAACCATGCTATTGAGCAAATTGTGGAGATTGTTTCTAAACATGAGAAGTATACAAGGTGGAGTTTATCCTTCCTAGGTGCAATTTCTAGTATATAATAACTATTCTTTTGCTTTTTAGTTGTGCAAATGCACCCATGAATTAAGACATTTCTCTTTCAGGTTAATACATCATGGATGGTAGCCACTTGCTTATCTTTTTGGAAACTAAAAAAGGCTGTGACCAAGTTACTAGGAAACTTCATATGGATGGATGGCCAGCACTATCAATTCATGGAGATAAAAGCCAAGCTGAGAGAGACTGGGTCTTATCAGAATTTAAGGCTGGAAAGAGCCCTATTATGACTGCTACCGATGTTGCTACACGAGGCTTGGGTATGTAGAAATTGATGTGTTAAAGAATCGAAAGTTCACTTTTTGTACACGAGAATGTTTACAAGGTTGCTTTTTATTACCTATTCACGGTTCATCTCTTTACTTTTTAGAATAGAGGAGGTTGATTATAGGATCAACTATGTAGATTCCAAACTTCTTGCCTTTAGCTCTAGGAGCTTAATTGACATGTTATTGGGGATTAGAACTGAAATTATTTGATATTTTCAGTGGTTTGATCATTACAAGTTGGGTGGAGGGGTGCAAAAATAATGCATTGATTGAAATTTAGGGGGTTGATTTTTTCAAGTTGGGGATTTTGGGCTGCTAGTGGTTATTCTGAAGCATGGATTGTAGCTTGGCGGTGGTTGAATACAACTCCTATGTTTGATGGCAGGGATCCTCGTTGCCTCTGCCATTGCTCTGGTCCAAATTTATGGAGTTGGCTTTCTAGTGCAACCTGATTGGCTTTTGCAGCATGTGACCTTTCTCCCGTACATGGCAGATTTTGCTGTAGTCTACTGTCAAATGGAAGTCTTTTCTTGGGCTGTGTAATAGGAATTGCATTATTGAAGCATGGTTTCTTATTTCATGGTTATTGTTCTATGCTTTTGTCTTGCATATGGACATTTCATTAGGGCCATACCTATATCACCCAATTGGATCTACTTGGGAAACATAGAAAGCCAATACTATTAAATCAGGCATGTAGTCTGAGAGTTCATTTATGCATCAGGTATATTCTTATGTTGGGTGCAGGAATAGAGTATACTACATCTATTACCAAATATAACATTTTTCTTCTTAGTAATAGAGAGAGATGACCTATTTTCCATCTGGTGATCGTTATTGGTGCTTCTTTTACTTACAAGATAGAGATGTTTGCAGTCCTCTCTTATTCTATATATGCATGTATCAGCCATTCACGTTGATTATTTTTGGGCATCAATTATATCCATGTAATTATTTTCTTCCTCCTAGCATAATGTTTTGGGTATGAACTGTAATTGAAATTCTTGTACAAATAAGATCGAGTTCTTGAATTGCATTAATTAGTCATGTGTACTTGTACAACTAAGATGATATGCTTAGGCCCTCTTATTAAATTTTGATTACAAGTCCAGTTTGATCTTTTCACACATTCTCTGTTCCATCAGATGATATCGATTTTACGTATTGTTTTAAAATTTCATATCATTAATCATCTCATTTTTTTTTTCCACCTGTCAGACCGTTAAATGATAGAGCATACAAAGAGGCTAGTTGAAGAAAGATTCACAATAGTTGGTGGTTACCAATACAATGCTGACATAGGCTATTATTTAGCAACTAAAGGCATTTGTAACCTTTGAACTGGATCAATAATGACCGGAAGTACACTTGTTGTATTGGTGATAGTCCAAGTTCTTGAAATCATAATGGATGATATGATCCTAAGCAAGATTTCTATTGTAAAGCTTGATATTATATTTTTATATTTGAATCTAGGTTGTATATGGAGATACAGATTCAGTTATGATACAGTTTGGTGTACCAAATATAGAAGAGGCCATGATGCTAGGGAAGGAAGCCTCATATTATATTAGTGGTACATTTACAAAGGTACAGTGTCAAGAATTTTAGATATCTGTGAAGCCTCTAGAGTTTTTAATGATGTTTTTGTAGGGATGAATGTTTTAATATCACCTTTCTTTTTAAAACTAATCTTCTTTTGACATTCCACTTCCATGAGATCTTTGTAAATATGCATAGGACAAGATGATTAGTTATTCTTTTCTGTGGCTTATCTGCATCTGTTTGGTGCATCTTTGGCATCTAATCAGTGCGTTATTTAGCATATGCTTTTATGCAGCCTATTAAACTAGAATTTGAAAAAATATACTACCCATACTTGTTGATCAACAAGAAAAGATATGCTGGGTTGTTGTGGACAAAGCTAGATGCTTATGACAAAATGGATACTAAAGGTGACAAACCTGATCTTTTTGTTTCAAAGACATGCCTTAGTGTTTGTGAAGGCTCGAAATGCTCTTAGAAAAATAATTTATTTGATGCGTTCTTAATTATTAAATATTCCTAATCTTTTAAATATTCCATATCAACAGACATTGAAACAGTGTGAAGGGACAATTGCCTGCTGGTGAAGAACTTGGTGACAAAGTGCCTTCACAAAATACTCAGTGATTGTGACATACCTGGTGCAGTGCAGTATGTCAAGAACACTATTTCTGACTTGTTAATGAAAAGAATGGATTTGTCACTTTTGGTGGTAACTAAGGTGAGAAAAATGAATCCTTCTGCATGTTTATGACCAAATTTGTTTGACCATTTGTTACTTTTGAAATGGAGAAAATATGATAGGGGGAGAGGAGATTTACATTGCGAGCAAGTCACTTATTACATATTCCTGGTTTCAAGTGTTCGAAGTATATACTATATACCTACTTCAGGACATTTCACATGATTTTACAATTTTTAGCTTCACTTAAATTCTCATAAAATCATGAATTTTTCAAATAACTCTTTAACTTATCTGCATCCATTTAGATTATTATTCTTTTTATATACATGTAATTACATTTGTCTTTGGAAAATGAACCTAATTTACATTGTATGTCGTTTTCTTCGTTATATATATATGAATTTGAGATCTTCGTTTTTACAGATTTGAAAGGCTGTCAAGGAGGTCATGACTACTTAGGTACAGAAGGTGTGCTTCGAGTCAGCCTGAGCTGCTTTGTATCCAATTTTAAAATTTATATGCCTTACAAGTTGTTTGGCTTTTAAACACGTTGGATACCGGATTCTAATTTCTTGTCATGAGCTTTTTAAGTTTGAAGTGGCATCATGTCTTTCACAGAAGGTAAATCCAGATCAGTATCAAGGTCTGAATTTTCATGCAGAACTAACCACCCATTAGTTACAAACCAGATTATTTCTGGGGGCTTTAACATGCAAGTGGCCTTGGCAATTTTCAAATGCATAACCATGGCAAAATAACTTACATAAAATCATATCCGCGTATCGATGCCATTTGAATATAAGTGGCACATGCATCTTGTGCACTTCGTGCGATGTCAAGCATGTTATTTTCCCTAACAGTATTGGACCATAGCGATAGGCCTCTGGAGTCTGAACTGTTTACCTTAACATCACCTCAGATATTTTATTTCTCTATGTTTATTACAACAGTTGGAACTATGAAGTTGCATGAATGTTGTGACTCATGGCATTCAGGATGGTGGCCCTTGAAGAGCCTTATGTGGATTGCTCTGATGGTGATCCGCTTTTTTATTCCATCTTGTTTTATTCAATTCTATGGTGAGTTTACTTAAAATGATTCTCAACAATCTATTTCAATACCAAATCTGTTTAAAATTACCAATTTTTACTTTGTTTATGCTTAAATTAGATAGGTTTCATGACTTTGTGGCAAATTTCAATTAGACATCAAAATTGTCCAAACATGGACTTCATAAAATGACATATCATAAACTAACGTCTTTGTAACTATTGATGCAGGTGAAGTTGCTAGATTTGGTGTCGGGTATGCTTCTCTTCTTTCATGTTTTTTGGAAAGAATGTGCCTTTTAAGTACACAAACAATCCGCTTGGATAAATTAACTTCTGGAGAATCAATTTTACATTTGCTGATTTGTAGAAAACAGTTGATGACAAATCTAGGGGTGGGGGTTGGTGATATTTTCACGCAATGTTTCACTAGTTCAGTGATATCTAATAGATCCCCCGTACAACAATCACCTACGTCATCAAAATGTCTCCCCACATTCTGTACTTGGAAGGGATTCAGTCAATATTTACTGCTAGCAATGGGAGGAAGAAGTGTCAAGGGAGGCTCTTATACAATTGAAGAGAATCAAAACATGACAATATATAATATATCTGCATTTTTAATCTCATGTTGAGAAAAAATGATTACTGTTTAGCTACGGCAGAAACAGATGTTTGCAGTTCATATCCTTTATGAAGGCTATCAACATATTCTTAAGGGCATTGTTGTTTTCCTGTGCTAACAATCTCTTTGTTGAGTCAGGGTCTGACAAGGACTAGAGATGACTATGCAGTCAAGGCAGCACACATGGAACTAGCTGAGTGCATGCGGAAGGTAAATACTGGAAATAACTTCTCAGAACAAGTATAATGAATGGTGCAATGCCTTCTGGTTCCATTTCAATCCTATATCTCTATTTTTATTACTGCAGTGCATCTAAAGACTCTTGTAATATTTTTCTTTTTATTGACAATGAGTCCATTGCTGGATTTCTTAAATTGATGTCGTGTTTTAAAGCCAAGCTGCCACTGGTTTACAGAGGGATGTTGCAACTGCTCCAACTGTGGGTGATCGTGTTCCATATGTCATCATAAAGGCTGCAAAAGGTGCCAAGGTAATAACTAACCCCTTCTGTGCTCAGCATAAGTCTCGATATTGCACTAAAAAATGGTTATTTTAATTATTTTGTTATGTTTTATTTGGAGGAATAATTTACAGAGGGATTATGGTTATAATGACTAATGTGTTTACTTGGGCTCACGCATATGAGAAATCTGAGGATCCAATTTACGTACTAGAGAATAACATCCCTATTGATCCAAAATATTATCTGGAGAATCAACTGAGCAAGGTGAAAGACCAAAGCATCATCACTTGCAGTTTATGCTCTTTTTGAAAATTTCACCAGTGTTTCAAATATATCTTGATAGATAGTAATTATTTCCAGCTAAGTGTTTTTTATTAGTGCTTGTTTTTGTTCTGTAGTCGTTGTTGAGAATATTTGAGCCCATTTTGAAGAATGCAATCAAGGAGCTTCTTCATGGTAGTCACACACGAGCAGTTTCCATATCAACTCCAAATAGTGGAATTATGAAATTTGCCAAGAAACAATTCAATTGTATTGGTTGTAAAACACCTATCAGGTATTTAGTTAATACAGGTAGAGGGTGTCCTGCATGTGGTTTCCTTGCTTATAGTAGTGCACAATTGAGAGTAACTATTATTTCAGTTTGGCGCTTTAGAAAGCTACTAGGGTTCATCTTTTTGATGTGGAAAAATATATGAGGTTGCATGATTCCATGCCTGCTCTCCTTGTAAGAAACTGTCTAGCTTTCTTATAATAAGAATGTCTGGTTAGGTTGCTTCATACTGAAATTCATGATGTTAGCTGATTTCATGTTTCCATTGCAGCAAAGAAGATCAGACACTTTGTTCACATTGCAAAGGAAGAGAAGCAGAATTGTATCAGAAAACAGTTGTGAATGGTACGCTGGTATTCTAATACCATTACTCTTTATTTGGAGAATTTAAAGTAGGCCTTGTGTCTATTGTTCTCACCTAGATTTTCTATCATATGACACTAATATTTGATCAATGCCAGTGAGGGAATTAGAAATGCTCTTTGGTAAACTATGGAAACAATGTCAGCGGTGCCAAGGCTCTCTGCACCAAGATTTTCTTCGCACAAGGTTTTTGAATGCTATATTTCAAGTATTGCATCTTTATAACGTGATTTAAATTTACATTATGGATGTATTTTGTAACATTTGTGTGATCATGGATTTGTTTTTAATTAATAAGATGTTTTTTTCTAATTGTTACAATTACTATCTCTTTTATACTTACATTGATGTCCTATCCTTATTGCAGTCGTGACTGCCCAATATTTTATCGTAGGAATAAAGCTCAAAAAGACCTAATTGAAGTAGAGGTGCAATTAGAGTGCTGGTAGTTTTGAGGATGCTGCCTGTGTAGCTTGTAATTTTTTGTATTATCGAATATTTTTGTTTTCCTGAATTTTCTCTGGTGTATGTTTCTCTGATTTAATGGCCCAGGGAATTTATTTGGTCCCTGAATCAGGATGAGCATGGTTTATTTATTGTACAGTAATTGTCAAGTCCTTGTTATTTAATGTTAACCAGTTCGATATATCTTTTCTCCTTGCAAATGAGATGGAGAAAAAGTCAAAATGGATACATACTTCCCAAGGCACACCCTATAAATGCAATGTGCATGCACGCATATCCCAAATTTTAGGAGAGCACACACTATAAAACATAGATCTGCAAGCTTACATATGTATATCCAGACATGCATATAGTTGAATGGATGGATGGATGCATAGATAGATAGAGATGGATACATAGATAGATTGGTAGGAGAAAATCCGAGACAATAGTTTGAGCAGATTTATTTTTTTTTAAATAATTTTTTTTATTGTCTCTAGAGAGACAATAGTTTGAATTATGGACATTTATTTTTTTTAAATAATTTTTATATTGTCTCTAGAGAGACAATAGTTTGAATTATGGACATTTATTCTTTTTCAAATAACTTTTTATATTGTCTCTAGAGAGACAATAGTTTGAATTATGGACATTTATTTTTTTTAAATATTTTTTTTTATTATCTCGAGAGAGACAATAGTTTGAATTATGGACATTTATTTTTTTAAAAATAATTTTTTATATTGTCTCTAGAGAGACAATAGTTTGAATTATGGAATTGTCTCTAAAAGGACAAAAATTTAATTGTCTCTAAAGAGACACAAATGAAATTCTCTCTAGAGAAACAAATCAAATTGTCTTTATAGAGACAATAATAATATTTGTTCTATATTGTCTTTATAGAGACAAATTTTTGAGACATTATATTTTGAGACACCCGCTTATAGACAATATTTAAGACAATACACAAGTTTCATTTTGTCTTAAGTTAAGACAATTGACTCAAATATTGTCCTAAATATTGTCTTAAAACCCCCTACATGTAGTAGTGTGAGTTCAACCATTGCAAAGAACATTGTCTAACATGATCTTCGATAATTTCTTAGATTAAGTTGAAGAACCAACAGCAACATAAGAACAATTTGAAGAACAATATGTTTTCGATATACTGAAGAGGGGAAAGAGGAATGAAAAAGACGTGGGAGGTTATTGCATGGAATGGATAGGGGACAAGAGATAGAGGAGGTTACAAGTGGTGAGAAGAAGCGAAAGGTGGTCTGGTGGCCTATCACTGGAAGTGGAGGATTTAGCTTTGGATATTTAATGCAATAGACAATGCATTCTTAGTTTTAAAATATTTCCATAAAATAACTTCCTGGTCTGAACTTTTGTAGTTTGCATAAAATAACTTGCTCTCACATTTGTTTTAAAAAACTTGAGATAAAGTAGCTTTCCCTCACTGAAATAACATCGGGGCATGTGACACATGTAATAAGAGGGTGAATGGGTGATTTCAAAACATTGGTTAAAATTTCCAGTAATAAACTTTGGTTAAGACGTAAAACCTTATGGTTAATGGATGATTTAATAACTTGTCAACGGTCAAGTCAATGTTATAGTACCTACACTGTCATAGGTAGAAACTAATGACGTGAATGTTTCAACATGAGGGTTTGAATTATATAGTGGATGTTTTTGTTGTTATCTTTCCATACCCTCTGAAAGAAAAGAATTTCCAATGCTCTATGGATTGGTATTTCAAAATAAAAGAGGGTGTTTCAACATTAAAGTTTTGATCATAAAGTGGAAGTTGTTGTTATTCATCTTCCATACTTTTGGAGAACAAACATAAATTTGTATGCTTTAGATATCCTTTTATATTATTATTATAATTTAAATAATTATATGAAAGTAAAAATTATATTTAAACTCATTAAAAATTAATTTCTCATTAATGTTAATAAAACATAAACTTTATTTATATATTAAACTCTTCCATGTTTACATATAATTAAATTTTTATTTATATTTTAAATAAATTATTGAAGTTCACTTTGTGAAATAGTATAAATAATATTTGGTGCTTTTATGAAATGATATAGTTATTGTTCAAGTTGAGAGAGGGAGAAATTTCAGAGAGAGTGGAAAGAGATTGTGCACACACCAAATTACACACTCTACCCTTATTGATCACATAAAGAAGATACATAAATAATAATTAGATCATTGACTTATAGATGATAATATCTGAAGAAGGTCGATCTATGACTTATAGGCAACTCACACACATAGGGAAATAACTACTTCTAGAATCACACCTAGGTACTCACAATGACAACTCACAACAAAAAATGGAAGCATTGCTTTGAATACCCTCCCTTAGTTCTTGCGTGGAAAACATTGAAAATGCATATTACAACAACAAGGATGATCTATTTGTGACTGGTCTTCATCAACACTCACATCCACTATGGAATGTCACAAGCATTGTCGTGTCACCACTACATCTTCAAGCTATCACTTGACCTCCATTTAAAATGTAACCGTCTCTGACCATCGTTGATGAACTTTGTAAGATCAACAATATTGACACCTAGGCTCGTCAAGGCTTCCGCGATAAGATTTGTCAACTAATGAACCATCCTATGGACCAAAAACCATTTGTCGGATATTCTTCTTTCGACTATCTGTCAGTTTCTAGGATGGAGGTCTAGATATTGAATATGTTCAAAAGTTGATCAAACAACTTGACCTTACTAACACACTAGAATCGATGTTTCGGACACCGAGGTTTCAAGTTTAAGAACCAACAAAACTTTTTATCACCAATAAAAATACAAACACTAACATGATCTCTCACACTTTTGTTTTTAATACATCTTGATTATAACATATAAAAGATTATAATAACTTTGCATATTGGCATTTTCCATCAAATCTGCGGCGTTTGGATCTCGACCTCTAGATAAAAAATACCACAATATTTTATTAGTCCATATATAGAATGTGAAATGTCAACATTCCACCTACATGTCACAGTTGTACATCTTGCACCATTTGATAATCTCGAGAACCACCATTTAAAACATGTATAAATTACACTCAATTGTAGATCTGCACTAGATCAAACCAACTCTATGTTGATCCATCTGCTTCACAAGTAGATCTGCTCTTCTTTTACAAATATTTTTCGACAATTGAACTTCACACAAATGTATCTTCCCAGTTCTCCTTTCCATGCAACTATCCACAATCCACAAACAAATCAAATATTCACAGAAAAGACTCACAAAACCAATAGATCAAACACTATATTAAACTAATCTATGTGAAACGGAGTATCATGGCTAAAATTGTATGATCTCAGCCCCTCTCGTGAGAGAGTAAGGTCTGAAGAAACTTCGATACCATGTTAAAAAATTCAGAGAAAGAGGAGAGAGATTGTGCACACAACAAGTTACACACTCTATGTTTATTGATCAAATAAATTAGTTACATATATAAAAATTAGATCATTGACTTCTAGATCATAGTATCTGAAGAAGTTGGATCTATGACTCATAGAAAACTCACACACATAGGGAAATAACTACTTCTAGAATCACACCTAGGTATTCACAAAAACACATGGAAACATTACTTCCAATACAAACAAAATATACCTTTATCAAAATTGTCTTATCATGTCAAATAATGTTTTGATAGATTTTCCATATAAATAATGGAAGAAAAATAATAAATGACAAAAAAAATAAAATTAAATTATGCTAATATAAAAATAAAGATCATTTCCAAGACTCATTGAATTATTCTTTTTATATTTAAAAGTGGTGGGTACGAGTGGACTCTTTACCTTTTATTTTCTATCCATAAAATTTGAAATTAGGCGTGCTTTATATTACTTCGTATGGGTAAAAATTAAGAAGAATAAATTCGTATTCTTTAAATTATGAATAACAATATAAAAGTAGATAGCATGATAATGTTTTCATAAGTTTTACACCTAGGTAATGGAAAAAAGTAGCGATGACCATAGTTACCAAATTCGAGTGTATTGGCCTTAAAAAGTATGGAAATTTCTTGAGTCGATTCAGTAAGATTGATAATTTGGCAAATTCGAATTCGATACGCACCAATTTTTTTTTATTAATAAAACTAAAAAATAATTTTCATGTTTGAAAAAGTTATAAAATGTTCCTCCCTCTCAAATGACATATTTAGACATATTTATGTGTTAAGCCCTCAAAAACATTGTTATACAGCAAGGGATGGAATCTGGAACTTCTAATAGTTGGTATTAGATTTCACCACTAACGACCTATATTTTCCAAAATACTCATTATTCCCGAACTACCTTCGTCTATAAGAGCTGATGCCTAAAATGTATAGGAGTTGATCGAATCTGGAACTTTGAATAGCTGGTATTAGATTTCACCACTGAATACCTATACTTTCCAAAATACTCATTATTCCCGAACTGCCTTTGTCTCTAAAAGTTGATGCTTAAAATGTAAGTAGCTTTCTTATTTGGAACTACCTCCGTTTATACAAGCTTATGCTTGAAATGTAGGTAGCTTGAATATCCAAGACTGGGTGACACTTTTACATGCTTATATACTTTTTTTCAAGATCTTGCACTGTACTGGTTGTAAATTGTAAATATAACTTTGCATTTGAGAATAGAATAATATTATAAACCATAATTTATATATTGAAAAAAGTTGTAAAATGGCAAATTTCTATAGCAAAGGTAGGTTGGATTATGTAAATTTACATGTTATTTTTATATTGAAAAATAATTATAAAAGAGTTATAAAATAGAAAATTGTGATGCTAAATCATAAAGATAAATTTGCATTTGTAAATAAAATAATAAATAAATTTAAATATTAAATTTGATATATAATTTTTTAAAAATAAAATGTTATAATATGTATATTCTAGAAATTTTCATGTATTAGTTTTTACACAGTAGAATCAAACTTATGAATGGAATAATAAGTAAATTTACCCGTTAAAGTTGATATATAAATTTTTAAAAAATAATATATTGTAATTAATATATATATATATTCTAGAATTTTTCATGTATTAGTTTTTACATAGTAGAATCGAATTGTAATTCGAATTTGATAACTGTGGTGGTAACAGAAAATAGAAGTAATTTAGAATTAAGGTAATAGAAAAATAGAAACCATTGCCAACACTGTTTAAATTAATTTTTTTTTATTTGTTAAAAGTGGTGAAGTATGAGTGATTTTTTTGTTTTTTATTTTCTATCCGTAAAAGTTGAAATTAGTTGTTCTTTGTATTATTTTGAAATTAGTTGTTCTTTTTATTACTTCAGTTGTGCTTTGTATTACTTCATAATTGTATAAAAGATTTTTTCTCATTTTTATTTGTTAAAAGTGGTGAGGTATGAGTGCTTTCTTTGCTTTTTATTCTCTATCATAAAATTTGAAATTAGTTGTGCTTTCTATTAATTCAATTCTGCTTTCAATTATTTTATAATTGCATAGAAAATAAAAAATAAAAAACTAAATTAAGAATGATGAGAGGAACTATTTTAATTATACTCGTAAATGTGTTTATTTTTTAAAAGAGATTTTAAAAATAACTTAAGATTGTTTTGATTATTCGGTATTAACAAACTATCATGATGATATCTTAATAAATCATAATATTAATTAATATTATTTTTTAAAATTAAATTTCCGCAATAAAATAGATATGTCTTTCTAAATATATATTATATATTAATTAATTTTATAATATTAAAAGAATGGAATTTCATCCATTATTTTAATTTATTTTTAAAATTTAGTAATGTAAAACCTATAATGAGATTGGAATTTCATCCATTATTTTAATTTATTTTTTAAAATTGAGTAATGTAAAACGTATAATGAGATCAGTGTTTGATACTTATTATCCCGATCCAGTTGGATATGTGTATTGATTTCGAATTAATCCTGGTTTGACCAAAAATAAAACAACAACTAAGAATTTAATATTATAAAAAAATCTAATTTATTTTTCAAACATTGTTGTTTTGTCTTTTTGTTGCATTTTGATTGGTTTATGTTTATGTTTAAGTGTACCAACGATCCTCAGTTCATAAATGACTGTACAATACGGTACGATACGTATTCATAAATTTCAACCCAATTAATCCAAAGTAAGAATGTAAATGTCAAATAGATGTGTAAATGTGCCACCTTATTCATCGTATTCTCTTAGATCAACTAATTATCACTTACAATAGTAATGTGTGTTGTATTATTTTTTTAAGTTTATTTATTGCGATTTTACAGGTTTCTTTAATATTTTTATAATTAATTTATAAATAATGTAATGCCCGGAGAAAAATGTAAATATTTGTCTTTATTGCGGTAAAAAGGAAAAGTAAAAAGGAAAAGTGAATAGAACATTATTAGTTGTTTTGAAATTTAATAATAATATTATTATTTTTTTTTAATAAGATATAAAATGTTTCTTGGAAATGTTGGCAACTTTTGAGGGGGAAGTTGGGAAAATTGTTGCAGTGACTGCAACCCTAACTACCTCTCCTAACTCGAAGCCTTTCAATAGAAAAGGAGGAGAGGAGAGGAAAAACTGTGCTGTAAGGATAGGCAGAAAGGAAAAAGCAAAAAGATGGCTACGTCTGTGATGACCAGATAGCCAAGCACTAGATGCAAATATCTTGCTGAGGACAGTGGTCCTGCAAGAGAGCAAGAGGGAGAGATTCTGGTCCCGAAAGACGAATCTGAAGGTTGGGTGGCAGATTGGAAGTGGGAGACAAAGAGAAAGCTCAGCTTCTATAGAACTTGCAGGTCACAGCAGTACAGGGAGCAGAGGTGAACGGTTATGTTGAAGTAATATTTTGAACATCAAACAAATAGGTACGGAAATTATACCTGCTGTGTATAATTAACTTTTGTGTCATTTATAGGATATGAGAGCTGTAGCAGTAGCCTCTACACAGCTATGACTCTTTAAATTTAAAAATAATAACAGATTGATTAATGACATTTTGCTTTTAGAGAAACCGGGAGAGTGATGAACACATAGAACCCTCATAAGTCTGGAAAACTTATAAGAAAAATGTTCACTGTAGTGAATCTGTAGGGTTCCAAAAGATTCTGGGCCATGCGAAGTCCTTGCATGAGGATAGAGAAACCCTTTAAGGGAGTGGTAATTTTATTACATGGCAGAGACGTTCCAACCTATTAACCAAACCCTAGCCCCTTAAAGATTAAAACTGCAATTATAGATCTTTACGCCAGAGGAAAATTGTTTAAGGACATACACATTAAATAGAAATAAGTCACCAAAATGTTGTAACTGGAGAGTTGCATTGACATACAATGTCAGAGGAAACATCCTCTTTAGTGCGTAAACAGAGAATGGATCTGAGGAATCATAATAGGGAATACCATGAGTCGTCCAAGTAAGCATGGCAAGAAACTATCAAAGTGTGATTTTTTCCAAAACCCTACGGGTAGGAATTCCGCAGTGTTGAATAACTAAGACATTTCGTTTGAAAACAAGATTTAGTTATTCAGGAAACAACAAGTGAATAGCTAGGAACCTGTACTGAACATTCTCATAAATACAAAAGCAGGAATTATCAAAAAATAGTGTGGTTCTCTTTTAACAAATTCTTGATAACTATAAAAGATGAGAAAACATTGATAGATAGTGTTGTTCTCTTTCAAATTTCGGATAACTGTAAAAGACGAGAAAACAACGACAAATGGAGTTGTTCTCTTCTAGAAATTTCTGGTAACTATAAAAGATGAGGAAAAATAATTGATAGACACAGTGGTTCTCTTTGAACTCCTGATAAACTATAAGAGAATGAATGAAGAATCCTAACAGAGGCTTTCATAGCCATGTACCCAAATCATTCAAACAGAAACAAGATTTAAGGAAAAATCACATTATATTATGTAATAGATATAGCTTGGACGATATCCAACCAACAACAAAAACCTTAAACCTTAAATGGTCATGCGAGATGGAATATCTAAAGAAATCAATAAGTTAAAAGGTCAATATGACTGACTTCCCTCAAGCTAATCCCGAAGGAATGATTCCAACACATCTACGATTTACATAAGACAACCAGATAGGCCACGGGATTAAACCATGGCAAAGTTTAACACATAAATTAGATCTGAGTAGCCACTGTTCAAGCCATATGCTGGAAGAAAAACCCTCTACACGAATGCAGTATAAGGGTTCTGTCCACTATAGCTTTCAGCTGATAAAATTATACAACATTTCTAAACTCAATAGGACTTCGAGCTAACTATGCAACAAAATTAATAAAATAGCTAGAATTCAAAATCCAGTTCTAGATATCGAAGGGTGTCAAGCTCAACTGAAAAACCTACAACTAGAGATAAATCCCTTACCCGGGAACCTCGGCAATGAAGTCTCGTAAGCTGCTTACCACGCAAAAGAAACGAACAACCTCAGAACCCTGGAGAAGGACCCTACAAATAGAGAGCACGTAGCAAATCATTAGCCAATCGAGTTAAGGGAAACGAATGACAAAGAAGATTTTTAGTGGTAAAGAAATCCAAAGAATGACAATTAGAACACTTAGCTGGGTTCAACCAAATGGTGAGGATGCCATAACATATTTCTAGGAGTCTTCCACCCATTCGAGGCCCTGGAACGATAAACAGATCTGGCTGCAAAAAACCAAAACAACAGGGAAATGGAGCTGGCACCTAGGAGTGGAAGTGAAATGAAACAAGGAAAACGAGACATGGAAGACCTAACCCCAGAAGGATGAGGACCATAGATACACAACCCATCATGACCTCCGTCGATTTGGTGTTAAGCTCAAGGAGGGTGGCTGTGGGGAAATGAGTCTGCTCGTGCCACGTATAGGGTAGAGTAGTAAGATTAAAACATAAACCAAAAGAATTCACTAAATGTACAGCTATCCAATCGTATAGTTAATAAGATTTCCAGATGTCAACATGTGTTTGCGAACTTACAGATCGCGAGGAGGTGGGAGTTTCCCAAGTGCATATGTAGTTAATGAAACTAGTACAGATAGGACCGAGTCTTTTATTATCACTGAAAAATAACAATCAGGTTGCCAAAAACTTTATAGATGGCCAGAAAAGTTAAGTACTATAATAAATTGCAAAGTTACATTGACAAGAGGTCCATTTATATATCTGCATTTGTATTACTATAAAAATCTTACATTACTATGGTTTTCACCTTACGTGTTAAATGTTGAAGACATGAAAATTGGTATCAGAGCCTAGTTACAAAAATTGAGGCTCTAGGAATTGAAAGTTGATAAACAGATAAAGCACATACAAATTATTTTCGTCTCCATTTGAGTAGTTCAAGAAAAACAATTAATGCGTTGACTTTCTTTTTCCACTTTTCTTCTGTTAAGAACAGGAAGACAGAAGACTGATAATATGAGAAGAGTAGACAGTGCGTCACGCAAGTTTGCAGTGGGTCAGGGACCTCCAACTGGTCCTGAGAATAACGTCAAGTTATGGGTATAGCTTGGAGAGGAGGCTCGCAATACAAATCTAGCCATTTTGGAAACAGTACAAGAGTTGAAAAATTAAATGGCCCGATTATAGGAGTACAACACAAGGTTGACTATGGAGTAGGAGAGAATTATAAAAAGCTTGTCCGATAAACAGAATCAGCATCTAGCGAATCCCAGTGTTGAACAACAAAGAGTATCAGAAGAGAAGCATCACCACACAGACCCCGAAGAGTCGGAAGGAAGGGACGAGGAACGATCTGATAATGCTTCCAACAATAAACATCAAAAAGGCAACATAAGTTGCAAGGGGAATTCCGTGAGATCAAACCACTGCACTTTGACGGAGAACAGGAGGAAGCAACAGAGGCGTGGTTGATTAATATGAATAAATATTTCCAGCTATATGAATACGATCACAACCTTAAGGCACGGTTGGCCATCTTCCAATTACAGGGAAAAGCCACCCTGTGGTGGGAAGAAGTTAAGATCGTAAGAGGAGTGAGCGAATAGAACATAACTTGGGAGAAATTTCAAAGGTACTTTAAGGATAGATACCTGACCAAACATTTTTATGACGAAAAGGCAAGAGAATTCCATGATCCGTGGCTGGGACAGCAAACCATGGATGAATTTATCACTCGTTTCACTTCATTGCTTCGTTATGTGCCTTATATTAGAGAGGAAAAAGCTAAAGTGTAGAGGTTCGTTAGTAGTTTACCTCTGAATATGCGGGAAAGGATTGAGTTTGACAATCCAAAGACAATGGATGAAGCAATACGTAAAGCCAGGATTTGTTACCAGCAAGGTAGAGAAAAAGGAGAAGTTCAAAGTAAAAGATAGAATGATAAGAGAAGTAATAAGTTGGCTGGAAACAATAAAGGGAATTGTGGTAGTAGTAATAAGGGTTTTGGCAAGGGGCAAAACAGCAGAAATGTACAGAAAAATTCACTCAGTTCCAAGCCAACCAATGAATCCAGAGTCAGTGAACAACCTGTGAAGTTAGACAACGAAGGGATAGTGAGGCCTCTAGTGCAGTGTTGGGGTTGCGGTGGGCCTCACTAGGTTAAAAACTGCCCTCAACAAAGGAGAACCAAACAGGTATCCGACATCCATGAAGCATCGACAGTCAGCGATATAGGACGTAGTCTACCAAGGATTAATGCAACCCTAGAAGATCGTCAGGTGGAGTAGCAGCTGACCATGGTGGAATTTGAAGGTAAAATTTCAGACATTGCTGTAACTGTTTTAATTGACCCTAGAGTCACATTAAGTTATATTATCCCTAAGGTTGTAGAGCATTGTAAATTGCAATATGTTAAATTCAAGAACCTTTGGCTGGTACAGCTGGCTATAGGGGCAAAGAGAAGAGTGCTTGAAAAACTCAATAATTGCCCTTTAAAGATAATAGGACAGCCAATAATGGCAGATTTTAGTGTGCTTCCCCTTGGTTCATATGATTTTCTAATTAGTATGGACTGGTTAGAAAAACACTGGTCCATAGTCAACTGCAAAACAAAGACTATTTATTATAGAGATGAGCTTGGAGCAAGGTAAGAGATGCAAGGGATTAAGTGGCCAGTACAAGTTTGGCCAAACACTACCTCTCAGTTAGAAAAATGCATTAGGAAGGGATGTCAGATCTATGCCATCCAAGTGGGCTACATTAACTCAAAAGACAAAATAGCCACATTGGAAAACATCCCAGTGATACAAGAATTTGCGGATGTGTTTCCGGAAGAGATTCCCGGGTTACCACCTAAAAGAGATATAGATTTTACAATCGAATTGGTGCTAGGGGTGGCCCCGGTATCCCAAGCACCTTACAGAATGAGCACACTAGAATTGACAGAGATAAAAATGCAGTTACAAGAACTGTTAGACAAAAACTACATTTGCCCCAGTGCGTCTCCTTGGGGAGCCCCGGTATTATTCGTTAAGAAAAAGGATGGGACCCTTCATATGTGTGTAGATTACCATCAGTTGAATAAATTGACAATCAAGAATAAGTACCCTTTACCCCAGATTGATGAGCTTTTTGATCAAGTAAAAGGGGCAATGGTATTCTCCAAGATTGATTTCCGATTAGGATATCACCAGATCCGAGTTAAGGAGGAAGACATAGCTAAGATTGCTTTTAGAACAAGATATGGGAATTATGAATTTGTGGTGTTACCTTTTGGGTTAACCAACACACCCACAACCTTTATGTGTTTAATGAACAACATATTCCATCAGTATTTGGATAGATTTGGGCTGATTTTTATTGATGATATACTGATATATTCCTGAACTATGGAGGAGCATAGGGAACATCTCAGATTGGTACTACAAACCCTCTGAGAACATCGGTTATATGCCAAGTTCAGCAAGTGCAATTTCTTTAAGGAACAAATACAATATTTAGGACATATAATCACTAAAGAAGGGACCCTGGTGGACCCCGAAAAGATAAGGACCATAATGGAATGGCCGGTACCAAAGGATGTGGCAGACATCAGATCCTTCATGGGCCTAGCGGGCTATTACAGATGATTTGTAGAGGGATTCTTGAGAGTAGCTTATCCTATCACTTCCCTTTAGAAAAAAGGAAGGACTTTTAAGTGGACTCCCGAGTGCCAAAAACGTTTTGAGCAACTTAAGCATCTGCTCACCACCACACTCATTCTAAGCATAGCTGATCCTATTAAGGACTATGTGGTGTGCACAGACACAAGTAAAGAAGGTGTAGGAGGCGTGTTGATGCAAGAAGGGAGGGTAATCGCTTACGAGTCAAGGAAGCTAAAAGAACATGAGCAGGAATATTCCGCTTATGATCTAGAGTTGGCAACCGTCATTCATGATTTGAAGATGTAGCGACATTATCTTATGGGAAGAAAATTTTTATTATTGATAGACCACCATAGTCTGACCAATTATTTTAGCCAGCCCACTTTAAAAGCTAGGCAAGCACGGTGGGTGGATTTCCTAAGTGGTTTTGATTTTGAAATCAAGCGTTTGAAGGGGAAAGAAAATCAGGTGGCGGATGCTTTAAGTCGGAAATTACAATGTTTATATGAAATTTCCTGTAGCAAATGGAAAAGCCCCTTCAAGAAGATGATTAAAAAAGCAGTGGAGCAAGACACTGTATATCAGCAAATAAAACAGCGAGTATAACAGTCAACCAGTAAACAAAATCAGCAAGGTTATGCGGTGGATGATGCTGGAATGTTGTATTACAAGAAAAGGCTATATGTACCTAATCAAAACAGCATTAAAAACTTGATTTTGGATTAATTTCATATAATTCACTGTGTTGGACACCCAAGATATCAGAAAATGATCACGACATTCCGAAAAGAATATTACTGGTTGGGTATGAAGAGAGATGTGGCAGACTACTTGGCACGTTGTCTAGAGTGCCAACAAATTAAAGCAGAACACCAACACCCTGTGGGGTTACTGCAACCATTACACATTCCGGAATGGAAGTGGGAAACCATTTCTATGGACTTCATAATAGGTTTGCCCAATACCAGGAAAAATAACGACTCCATCATGGTGGTGGTGGAAAAATTAAGTAAATCAGCTCATTTTATACCTGTGCAATCTACTTACAGAGCTGTACAGATCGCTCATATTTTTATGCAGAACATATTTAGGTTGCATGGGTTACCAAGAACAATAATTTCAGACCGTGATTCAAAATTTACATCAGTGTTTTGGAAAACACTGTTTGCAGAATTGGGGACTTAGCTGAATTTCAGTACAACATATCACCCTCAGACTGAAGGACAAATAGAACAGGTGAACCAGGTGGTGGAAGACATGTTAAGGGCATATGTGATGCAGCAAGCAACCAAGTGGGAAGATTACTTGCACTTGGTTGAGTTTGTGTACAATAATGGCTATCATACATCACTGCAAATGAGCCCATTTGAAGTACTGTATGGGTGGAAGTGTCACACACCCGCAAGCTGGGGTGGAGCGGAAGATAAATTGATGTTAGGTCCCGAAATGCTTAAGGAGATGGAGGAAATGGTTAAGAAGGTACGGTCCAATTTAAAAGGACCTCAGGATAGGCAAAAGAGTTTTGCTGACCGGAAAATAAAATTCAAGGAGTATCAAGTGAGTGACCATGTGTATGTAAGAATTCGAGAAAAAAAGGGCACATTAGAATGGAATGGGTGCACTAAGTTGGCACTTCGATTTTGTGGACCATTCCAGATCTTAGCAAGAACTAGGCCGGTGGCTTACCAGCTCGCTTTGCCAAGTCACATACGAGTCCACAATGTATTCCCTGGTAAATCAGTCTAAGTGTTTTCCTGTAGAAGAAAATTGATTTAGCATGTTGCATGTTGCAGGTCGAACCAGAAGGAGAAATCTTGGTCGAACCACTGAACATCCTCGACTGGAGAGAAGCAATGCTACGGAAGTGAGCTCTTACCCAAGTTAAAGTGCAGTGGCAGCACTTTGGGCCTGATGAGGCCACCTGGGAAGATGAAGAGCTCATGAAAAAAAACTTACCCAGGGCTGTTCATGATCAACAGACATCGGGATGATGTCCAATTTCAGGAGGAGGAGATGTAATGCCTCGGGAAAAATGTAAATATTTTTCTTTACTGCGGTAAAAAGGAAAACTGAATATGAAATTATTCGCTGTTTTGAAATTTAATATTATTATTATTATTTTATATAAGATAAGAAATGTTTCTTAGAAATGATGGCAACTTCTGAGGGGAAGTTGGGAAAACGGTTGTGGTGACTGCAACCCTAACTACCTCTCCTAACTGGAAGGCTTTCCGGAGAAAAGGAGGAGAGGAGAGGAAAATATGCGCTGTAAGGACAGACAGAAAAGAAAAAGCAAAAAGATGGCTAAGTCTGGTGATGACCAGATAGCCAAGCACTAGGTGCAAATATCTTGCTGAGGACGGTGGTCTTACAAAAGAGCAAGCGGGAGAGATTCTGGTCCCGAAAGACAAATCTCAAGGTTGGGTGGCAGATTGGAAGCTTGAGACAAAGAGAAAGCTCAGCTTCTGTAGAACTTGCAGGTCACAGCAGTACAGGGAGCAGAGCTGAACGATTTTGTTGAAGTAATATTTTGAACATCGAACAAATAGGTACAGAAATTATACCTGCTATGTATAATTAATTTTTGTGTCATTTATAGGGTATGAGAGCTGTAGCAGTAACCTCTACACAACTATGACTCTTTAAATTTAAAAATAATAACAGATTTATCAATGACATTTTGCTTTTAGAGAAACCGGGAGAGTGATGAACACATAGAACCCTCGTAAGTCTGAAAAACTTGTAAGAAAAATGTCCACTATAGTGAATCTGTAGGGTTCCAAAAGATTTTGGGCCATGTGAAGTCCTTGCATGAGGACAGAGAAACCCTTTAAGGGAGTGGTAAGTTTATTACATGGCAGAGACGTTCCAACCTATTAACCAAACCCTAGCGCCATAAAGATTGAAACTGCAATTATAGATCTTTACACAAGAGGAAAATTGTTTAAGGACATACACATTAAATAGAAATAAATCACCAAAATTCTGTAACTGGAGAGTTGCATTGGCATACAGTGTCGGAGGAAACTTCCTCTTTAGTGCGCAAATAGAGAATGGCTCTAAGGAGTCATAATAGGGAATACCATGAGTCATGTGAGTAAGCATGGCAAGAAACTATCAAAATGTCATTTTTTCCAAAACCCTACGGGTAGGAATTCCGCAGTGTTGAATAACTAAGACATTTCATTTAAAGACAAGATTTAGTTATTCGGGCAACAACACGTGAATAGCTAGGAGCCTGTACTGAACATTCTCATAAATACAAAAGAAGGAATTATAAAAAAATAGTGTGCTTCTCTTTTAACAAATTCCTGATAACTGTAGAAGACGAGAAAACATTGACAGAAAATGTTGTTCTCTTTCAAATTCCGGATAACTGTAAAAGACGAGAGAACAGTGACAGATGGAGTTGTTCTCTCTTAGAAATTTCTAGCAACTGTAAAAGACAACGAAAAATAATTGACAGACAAAGTGGTTATCTTTTGAACTCTTGATAAACTATAAAGAACAAATGAAGAATCTTGAAAAAGGCTATCATAGCCATGTACTCAAATCATTCAAACAAAAAAAAGATTTAAGAAAAATCACATTATATTATGTAATAGACATAGCTTGGAAACGATATCCAACCAACAACAAAAACCTTAAAGCCTTAAATGGTCATGTGAGATGGAATATCTGAAGAAATCAATAAGTTAAAAGGTCAATATGACTGACTTCCCTCGGGCTAATCCCGAAGGAATGATTCCAACACATCTTCGATTTACATAAGACAACCAGATAGGCGACGTGATTAAAGCATGGCAAAGTTTAAAACATAAATTACATCTGAGTAGCCACTTTTGAAGCCATATGCTGGTAAGACAAACCCTTTACACGAATGCAGTATAAGGGTTCTGTCCACTACAACTTTCAGCTGATAGAATTATACAACTTTTCTAAACTCAATAGGACTTCGAGCTAACTGTGCAACATAATTAATAAAATAGCTAGAAGTCAAAACCCAGTTCCAGATATCCAGGGGTGTCAAGCTCAGCCGAAAAGCCTACAATCTGGAGATAAATCCCTTACCTGGGAACCTCGACGATGAATTCCGGTAAGGTGCTTACCACTCAGTAGCAACGAGCAACCTCGGAACCCTGGAGAAGGACCCTACAAACAGAAAGCACGTAGCAAATCATTAGCCGACTGGGTTAAGGGAAATGAACGACAAAGAGGATTTTCAGTTGTAGAGAAATCCAAAGAATGATAATTAGAACACTTACCCGGGTTCCACCAAATGTTGAGGACGCCATAACCTGTTTTTGGGAGTCTTCCACCCATTCAAGGCCCTGGAACAATAAACAGAGCCGGCCGCAGAAAAACAAAACAACAAGGAAATGAAGTTGGTGCCTAGGAGTGCAAGTGAAATGCAACCAGGCAAACGAGACATGGAAGACCTAACCCCAGAAGGATTAGGACCGTTGATACACAACCCATCATGATCTCCGTCGATTTGGTGTTAAGCTCAAGGAGGGTGGCTGCGGGGAAATGAGTCTGCTCGTGCCACGTACAGGGCAAAGTAGTAAGATTAAAACATAAACCAAAATAATAAACCAAATGTACAACTATCCAATCGTATAGTTATTAAGATTGCCAGATGTCAACCTATGATTGCCAACTTACATATTGCGAGGAGGTGGGAGTTTCCCAAGTGCATATGTAGTTAGTGAAACCAGTACAAATAGGACTGAGTCTTTTATTATCACCGAAAAACAACAATCAAGTTGCCAAAAACTTTATAGACTGCCGGAAAAGTTAAGTACTATAATAAATTGCAAAGTTACGTTGACAAGAGATCCATTTATATATCTGCATTTGTATTACCATAATTTTTTTATATTACTACGGTTTTCACCTTCCGTGTTTAATGTTGGAGACATGACAAATAAAATTATTAAATTATAAATATTTATTATATTAATATGTTATAAGAATGGAAGGAAAATTTATTTTAATTTTATAGATTATCTTTATTAATAAAGGATTTGAAATTGTTTTTAAATGTAAAAAATATATGTATGTTATATTATATAACTGTTTAATTTCTTTTATATAATTAATATTAAATTCACATTAGATTGGAAAAGTTTTGTTTATTTTTTTATATGGAAAATATTGTAATTTTGACAATTTTATTAACGGGAAGAGGGGAAAATAGGTTAGAAAAATGATAAAGATAAAATTTATTTTACACATGTCTTTTAATAATTTTTTACTACTATGTTGTTATGTACTTACCAAATATATATAATGAATTTGTATTACTATGTTGTTATGTACTTACTAAATATAAATATAATATATGATAGAGTGTAATAAGTTGGATCTATGTTATAAAAACGGAAAATATAAAATTATTTTTATAGATGATTTTTTATTATTGTGTTATTACTTACATAATATAATACATTATAAGTGTAATTGTAAACGTAACTTATTGGTGATAAATAAATTATGAATATATATATAATTTCTATTTTTTATTATATTTATCTATATATAATTAAATACTATTTTTTTATATTTATTAAAAAAAATATAAGGATATTAAATAAAAAGTATATTATATTAAAATTGGATATTATAAATGATTAGTATATCGATTAGCTATAATATTGTTATAAGATATATAATTATAGCCATTATATTTAATATTATAGTAGAATAATATTATGGTGATATAATATAATACCTTTAAGAATACAATAATTTTATTATTCTTACTTATGGATTATAATAGTTTTAATATTGGCCTTAATTATATTGGCGAAATAAGCCATTGAACTAATACTCTTAATATAGTGATATTCATATTAATAGTTATTATCCTATTATGACTTTCAGACACATAAGACAAAGTAATAACATTATACCTTAACATATTATAGTTATTATCTTATAGTTAAACACGTATACTAATATTAAGATTATAGGTAAATGATAATAATTAAGGGCATTATTAAGATAGCCTAATTAAATACTAATATTAGATCCCTAAATTATAATTAGGTCCTAAGCCCTATATAATAAGTATAAGATATTAATATAACTCTATAAATTATCGAATATGATATATGTATTAGATAAGTCAAAATTTAATAGATAGTAATATTACTATATATAGCATTTATATTAGTATATGAGGGTGATAAAAAAATTTGTACTACATAAGAATGAGTAATCTTATAAAACAATTCAAGGGAAACAAATGCAGCGTATCAATAAAAGTATTTAATGCATAAGGCATGGGATAGCATCAAGCCAAAATTAATCATCTAGCCACACCACTAATCTTGCTTTATCTGTATGTATGATACAGTTCATTGCACCACACATTCTCTAGCATGATGGTTCAATTTCATACCATAATAGTTAATCTACGTGGTCCACTCATACTCAATAAATTCAATGGTACAGTCAACTACATGCTCTAAGTAAAATGCTTCAATTTTATATACAATAGTTAATGAATTCATCCCATTATAGCTTTATTGTCTTTTCCTTTAATTTAACTATATTTAAACTAAATAACAAAAAAACACCACTTATAATCTTTCTGGTTTTTAATTTTTATTTAAATATATCTTTATATGTTTATTAATTATTTCATTTATATAATTACATCAAAAACATTTCAAAATAAAATATAATTCTTAGCGTGTTTCAATTCCTCTCCACACTACTACAATATCCCCACGTCCTAGTCTTGGTATCTCTTGAGTATCTTTGCAAACTGCAACAAAGCCAATCCAAACAGATTGCTCTGTCGGCCTGCCGAGTGCATTAGTTTCTGCGTACAAATACTTGGTCACTTCATATCCTATACTACAGGAATGGCGAGGCTTTGTGGGGTAGCAAGTCCCTCACTTGAGCGGCTAATTGATTTAGGTTTATGGAGTATAAGCGTGATCCACCGTTATCAAAGTAAACAACAGTTGATTTATTTACAAAATAAAAACTAAAGCCTTTCTAATACAGAGATCCGGGAGCTACAGTTGAAGAATCGGTTGTTCCATATAAAGACTGATACCTAGAAGAGAGAGTAACATACCATCCCACCTCTTTCTCCAAGCCCTCACCCCCAACTTCGTCAGTTTCTCTCTCGCAACTTCATTCGGTGATTTATTTCGTCAAGCCAGAAACAATAGGAATAGGCTATAATTAAAGAAAGCTTATGTGACAACTTAAGGCATGATGCCATTCTTTACGGTCCACAAAAAGAAAAATCTGGAAATAAAACCTCGGTATACGTGTTATGTTATTGGTTCAACAACAATTAAATTCGTTCTAGAGGCGATAATGTAAACATCTGGTTGGTAAGGCCTTAAAATTGAACTGAGTTCAGCTGAGGTTTTTTTTAGTGTTAATCCCCCTACTGCATAGGACGTTCCAGTTGGATTTAATCGATATCGAATCCCAGTTCGGGCGAATCTGCGAGTTTGATCCACACCATATATTTGAGAGGCGCTAAAAACAGTTGATGATCCCGGAGAGCCACATACAGTAGTTTATATAGAGCATGTGTCAGTGAATGATCGAACGAATCACCTTGTTTATGAATCCATTGTGATCTATAGAAAGAACCCGTTTAAACTTTAAGCAACTTATATAGATTCATCAATCACAGTTTAAGTTGATCCACATAAGGGAATTACTTGCTTGCCTCCAAATCGGTCACATGGAATCCAAACAGAAATCCTTGGACAGTCTCATAGAAATGATGAACGAAGATAAGAAAAAACATTTTGGTCGTGACCGATAGAAGCAGTGTCTCGGCTCTGGTACAACCATTGAGTGCTAGTTCACCGCGGATTCAGGAAAACGTGACCACGGTCATATGCTGCCTTGCAGAGGCTGAGAATTGCGATCAGTTATTGGTATTAGAAGGTGTTTTTCTGCCGCTGGTGAGGTTGCTGGAATCCGAAATCCCCTTGTTGAAAGAAAAGGCCACGCTAGCTCTTCAACGTTTAACATCTAGCGTGAAGACAGCTTGATCCGTGGTCCGTCACAACTGGATTCCTGTCGTGAATGAGATATGCCATGTCGATTCGCCTGTAACGCAAACAATGGCAGCGGGGGCTTTGACAAATCTATTGGTGGTGCCAGAAATTAGACAACGTTGGGCAGAAGAAGGTGATACTTCCATCGCGAACCAAACATTTCATTCGAGGGAAATAATGCCAAACATTAGTTTATGTTTTGAAAATAATAATGAAACCAATATTTTTATGCCTTAAGGCGTTCCCCTGAAATGAACTCCCCCAAATGCCTTTATGGGCTAATCGTAGCCGTCAGATCTTTTGTTAGACGATTGAACAAAAATCAGCGGTTTAATTTAATAATAAAAAATGAAGAGTGCTCATGAAGGGACATCATCAGCGCCGCCCATTCCAGATGCTACTGCCATAGCTCTGCATTGCTTTTCTGGAGCAAAGATGTCGTTTCCTTCTAATTGTAATGGAAGGATTCGAAGCGTTTCGCCCTCCCCATCGGCGGTTAAATCAGCCAAAAGAATGGTCTGTTTCTTTTATCTCTGAATCTACTTGGTTTCTTTGAGTTGGGTTCGGAGTTTTTTGGGGAGTTGGTATTTTTTTTTCTCGACCGTGTTTGGATTTATTGCACAAACCCATTGGAACAAAACCCCGTGCTGCAAAATTTCTAAAGGTATATCGATAGCCTCAGCCAACTGGTGTGGCTTATTCTATTATATCTATTTCCAAAGGATATTTATTATAAGCCACTGGGTTTTTCAAACTTCTACAGATACCCAAAAATAGATTCTGTTTGATTGATAATTTGCTGGGATTTAAATTATGCAGGTGTCGGCAGCATTTTCAGAGCAAGAGGTCGAAGTTGCGGAGGTGTTGTTTGGATTTGCAAGCCAAATTACTAGTGCAGAAGAAAATTTGAATGATTTGAAGGCGGCCTCATCATCTTCTCCTTCTTTGCCTCCAAATGTTTCATCTCGTATGCGTGTATCATCTCCCATTTTTGCTTTTCCGTCCCGATTGGCTCAACTGACCGAGTGTATATTTGCCTTTCTTTTGATTGGCTGCAGTCTCATGCTTGATCTTATTTTTTCCTCATTGATTTTTTGAATTGAAATGTACTGAAATCTCTTTGCAGGTCCCAAGAAGAAAAGGCCTTTCCCCACTAAGATTCATAAAGGATCCCCTACTGCTCCTGCAACTGCACTCGCTTATTGTCAATCTACCGGGATTGGAGATTGGTTCTTTTGACAATGCAGATGGCGTTGGTGGGTTTACCAATGAAATTACAAATGTGTTGCCTCCTACAACTTCTGCAACTCAGAATCATACTACATCTTCGTCCTTTGGTAAGAGATATGGAGAGCTAACCAGGGAAATAGTTATAGTAAGCAAAAAGATTAGTGTTAAGTTTGAGGATTCAGATGTTGTTGCCCCCCTACCAAATGAAAAAACGGCAGATATTCCTGTAAAGGTGGAAGGCGTTTTTGAATCTAAAAGTAATCAGATAGAAGTAGAGAAGATTGATAGGCAGACTGATGTATTGCCATCTGAAAATTCAATAGGGAAATTTGAATCTCCAGTGATGTAAGTCTTTCAGAACACAGATGCACATGCATGCAATTTCCTATAGTTAGGATTTTTTTTTTTTGCTCCAGTTCCTTAACCTACTTTGTTGGATTTCTGTCAGGACAGGTCTCCTTCAATCGTGGATGCTAAGACTACTTTAGCGAAAATGGAGATAGACCTGATGGTATGTTTTTTTGTCAATTCAATCAACTTTTAATTTCTGATTTTCTCGATAGATAGAGAGGTGGTCTAAATAACTATATGATGGGTTTTTGTTCAGGTACCTCCAGAGAAAGAAGCTAACATTTCAGAGATTGACAGTACCGTTGTTGCGGCAGACAGAGCCACTACTGAATTGCCAGCAGAAGGAACTGTAAGAGTGCTTCACTTTCTGCATCCCACGTTGTGTAGTAGTTTTTTGAAATATGGGATAAATTTCCTATAACAAGGATGAAGTATATTACTGTATAAAAGTTTATTGCAGACACTTAGGTAAGAATGCATGTCATTGCTGAAGTATTTCGTGTAAATTTTGCTTTGTGATTGTAACATATGGGAGTCAGTAGTGCATTTGAAGGCAAATCTATATCAGTAGATAAAGTAAGAGATCATGAGAAAAGGGAAGATAGTGCAGAGTACAAAGAAGGGGAGAAGAGCTCTTGTAAGGGAGACCTCATAGAGGGGAGTGTTGTTGAAAGACATATAAAGGTGGAAAACATTAAGGAAGAGAGTCAGGTAGACAGTATGCAAGGAAACGATAATGATTCAAGAAAATTTTTGCCACAGAAGCAGGAGGGAATCACCAAGACTGATTCAAGAATGCAGAAACAAGAGAAACCTGGTTAGTGAACTTGCTCCTTTTGTGACAAGATTAATCTGAAAATTCAATTTATGGATTTTGTTTGCTTGCTTGTTTTCCATCTAAAAAACCTCTTCCATTAGTCATGGTCACATTTTCATTCTAATATACATCATCATATTTCTAACTGCCAGGTTCCATCAGATGTTCCATCTCTTATCATTTCAGCTTCGTGTGCTGTCAGTTGCTCCACCAATGGAGTTGCTGGACCTTCACCCATATCCATGGCTGTAGCAGGGTGGCCTGGAGCCTTATCTGCTCTTGGGTATGAACATCTCTCTACCCTGTTATGTTGATCATGTTGTTTTGTTGTTGCTTGTAATAAGCAATCATTTTCTGAGCTGAAACAAGGATTTGTTTAGTAGGTATTTTGGACCAGCGGCAGCTACTTGGCCTGAAACATCTCTGCCTGGAATGATGCCTGTTGAAGGAAACTTGATGAAAGGCATACAAGATGAAAGGCGTATAATTTTAACATAATAAAAAACAATTATAAAGCCTTTAGCCAACTCAAATTTCTCATTCGTTAGGCTTGAACCAACATCTCTTCTAGAAAAATTCAACAATTCCAATTTAATAATCCTATCAGCCTCTCTTTGTACCTTTTGGGACAATTGATATTATATTAGTTATTAGTTATTAGGTTGTAACTATAACTTATGGAACCGTTTACCCTAACCACGTTAACTAACCCATCCTGCACGCGGATATTAGCGTTTGATGTAGAGGAGGGCGGGGGTGTTGAGGAGGGCACAGGCAGAGTCACTCTAGAGGAGGGTTGGGACCTGCAGAGAAGGGTTCGTGCAGAGGACGACGTAAAAATGATGACGAGGGCCATAGAGGAGGCTACATGAAGGCTGTTTTTTCTGCAGCATGGGTATCTAGATATTGCTGGATTGGAAAATGTAGACACGCCAAATAAGGATTAGGAAATGTCCGAGCAGGCACAAACGGATTGATTTAGGCCATCGTAAGTATGGAATATTTTAATAAACAGATACATAAGCATTCTCATTTAATGCTAGCTAAGGTGGACTGTATTTATTCCTTTTAGAAATGCTGCAACCTGGTTCTGTGCTCTAGCTATCGGCTACAAAATGAGGATTTTCATTCATTTTTCTGGGTTCTGAATAACATGCCCATTGTGTTACTGTTACAAGGGTTGTATGCTACAATAAACAGGCGATACTGGTCATTTTCACTTCGTTAGTTCAAGCTGTTACAAGATCTTAGGAATAAAATCCTAACAGTAAACTAAAAATAAAATAAATTTTAAGTTGCTACAAGGAATACGGAAATGATAGAAAATCCTCTACCATCAAATTGGAAATTGATTCTTTGACTGTTGATATCCCGCCTGCAAATTTGAATCTGTTGTAAATATTCTTGAAAATCTATCGACCTCCTTTTAAACAGGGTCAACTATGCTACCTGTTATCCAATGGTCCTTTTATCCAATTTTGAAAGAGAAATTTTTGTGATCTGTTGAAGTATGGTTTACAAAACCTTTTTTTTCATATAACTTATTTGAAAAATATACTCTACTTTATCCATGGGTTAATTCCTCATGTAAAAATATAATTAGTGGTAAAATTCGTAGGATAAATTAATTACTCTTTTACTAGACATTTGGCAAAACTACAACAAAAAAGTGTCTAGCTATCAAAAACCATGGTTTTCATCTCTTTTGTATCCTAGTGCCATAAAACAATTATATAGGAGTACATGAATCATTGGAAAGCCATTGTGTTTGGTGTAACATCTCCTTGGATTGGCAAGATCAAAAATCCAGATCAGCATCAAGATGATACCAAACCAAAGCATGCTCTTTAGCTTCTGTGGAAAAACCCTCAATAGTCTCAGTACATAATTTCATAACAAGCTTTGTTGTTTTCTTCCAGTAAAAGTTTGTAGTGGGTTGTTGTTTTTGATTCAGTATCTTGGTTCATTTAGAAATTAAAGGCGTTCCTTTCTTGCACTACTTTTGGCTATTTCATATTCCTATATTCCTTTATTCTTTTGAGCGACATACTTCATTTTATCCTCTCATCTAGCTTTCACAAGAGCTGTCCTTTCTTTGTCTGTGAGTATGTCAACTAAAGGCCTGGGTGACTAGGAAGGCCAGCAAACCATCAATAGTCTTAGTACATAATTTCATAACAGGCTTGGTTGTTTTCTTCCAGTAAAATTTTGTAGTGGGTTGTTGTTTTTCATTCAGTATCTTGGTTCATTTAGCAATTAAAGGTGTTCATTTCTTGCACTACTTTTGGCTATTGCATATTCCTTTATTATCTTGAGTGACATACTTCATTTTATCCTCTCATCTAGCTTTCACAAGAGCTGTCCTTTCTTTGTCTGTGAATATGTCAACTAAAGGCCTGGGTGACTAGGAAGGCCAGCATAATATACTTTCTCTCTTAGAGAATGATATAGAAAAAATTCTGCAAATTTCCTTGCATTCTTATGCTGTTTCTTAATGGACAAAGTAATTGTATTTATTCTTCATAAGCATAGCCAAGAGTGAAATGAACATTCAAACTAGTGATAGAACTTGTCGTTTAGCAGCAAGGATAAGTAACAAGACTGATTTAGTCAAATCTTTGTTCAATTTCTCAGTCAGTCAAAATGATCGAACCATCTTTGTTTCTTGTTGTAATATTTGAAATTGTCCAGCATCCTTCCTTTTTGGTACTAAGAAATTTACACTTCTAGGTACATGCTTCAACTCAGAGAGGAATTTAATCCTCAGCCTAAGAGCCAACTCTGGTTCCATTAATGCATTGAAGCCTCCCTTATTCATAACAACATCAAAAACCCCTTATGATATTCTCAATATTTGTACGTTATTTTCGATGTGCCTATGACAACATCACTGGCAGTCAATTCCCTCATATATGGCTCTGCATGTGCTTCAAGGAAAAATAAGCTCCTTCATGTGAACAACTTGGTCATAGACACCACTGAAGCCATCTCTATTATCAACATTTTGCTGCTCTATTTTGAATCGATAACCAAATTGCAGAGGTAGCATCTTCTTGTGCCTAAGAAACTGCATAGATTGAGATTGATGGAATCCATCATTAGCTTACATACATAAACTTGTAGCTAACATACACATTATACAATATTAAATATTGAATATTTCTCCATAGACCTTGACCCTATAATAGACCTATAAACAAAAACCTCAATAATATGTTGTCCAGATCAGCATCAAGATGATACCAAACCAAAGCATTATCTTTAGCTTCTATGGAAAAACCATCAGTAGTCTCAGTACATAATTTCATAACAACCTTTGTTGTTTTATTCCAGTAAAATTTTGTAGTGGGTTGTTTTTCATTCATTATCTTGGTTCATTTAGCAATTAAAGGTGTTCCTTTCTTACACTACTTTTGGCTATTGCATATTCCTTTATTCTTTTGAGCGACATACTTCATTTTATCCTCTCATCTAGATTTCACAAGAGCTGTCCTTTCTTTGTCTGTGAATATGTCAACTAAAGGCCTGGGTGACTAGGAAGTCCAACATAATATACTTTAGTGGGTTGTTGTTTTTCATTTAGTATCTTGGTTCATTTAGTAATTAAAGGCGTTCCTCAGAAAAAAAAAAACTGCGTCATGCGATGATTTTCAAAGACAGAAAACAGAAACAACTGTGTCATGTGATGATTTTTAAAGATGTGATGATCATGAACATTTTGAGAAATGTTATGGCAGTTCAGCTCTAAACTCAATATATCATAAAACCCAAAGTCTTGGAAGGCTAATGTATCCTTATTTAGTTGATGTGTCGTTTGTGTTTGACGAAGACTGTACAATGATCATAAAGATTGTCCTTGTTCAGGGTTTCCCATCCCAATGTGGATGATTTAGATGAAACTTTGTTTGGCACTAATATGTTACAGAAACAACTGTGTCGTAATGATATTTAAACATTGATGACCGTCAACACTTCCAATTTTTTTTTAAAATGTTCTTGTAGTTCAGCTTTAGGCGCAACATATTATAAGCTTGTTCAGCTATAGGCTCAACATATTATAAGCCCCAAGGCTTGGGAGACCAATGTATTCTTATTCAGCTGAGGCCTCATTTGTGTTTGAAGAGGACTACATAGTGCTTATAAAGATGCTCCATGTTCAGGGTTTTCCAATGTGAACACTTCACTTGAAATTTTGTTTGATACTAATATTTTAAATGCTGCAGAGACGAGAGACTGGATATATATAGTCCAAAAGAGGCAAATATCCCTAATAGAGTAAAAGAAAATCAAAATAACAAGAGGACTTTAGTTATTGTTTTGCAAGTAAATTCAATGCTTGCATGTCAAATGTATTCTTTCACAATCAAAGCAAGCAGACTGTACATTCTAGAATCTATATTCATTCCAAGGTATCTAGATTTTGCTGGATTGGAAAATGTGGACATGCCAAATAAGGCTTAGTAAATGTTCAAGTAGGCACAAACAGATTGATTTAGGCCTTCGTAAGTATGGAATATTTTAATAAATAGATACATAAGAATTGTCATTTGATGTTGGCTAAGGTGGACTGTATTTATTTCCTTTTGGAAATGCTTCAACCTGGTTCTGTGCTCTAGCTATCAGATACATAATGAGGTTTTTCATTCATTTTCCTGGGTTTTGAATAACATTCCCATGGAGTTACTGTTACAAGGGTTGTATGCTACAAAAAACGGGCCATACTAGTCATTTTGACTTCGTTAGCTCAAGCTGTTACAATATTTTAGGAATAAAATCCTAACAATAAACTAAAAATAAAATAAATTTTAAGTTGCTACAAGGAATACTGAAATGATAGAAAATCCTCTACCATCAAATTGGAAATTGATTCTTTGACTGTTGATATCCTGCCTGCAAATTTGAATCTCTTGTAAATATTCCTGAAAATCTATCGACCTCCCTTTAAACAGGGTCAACTATGCCACCTGTTATCCAATGGTCCTTTTAGCCAATTTTGAAAGAGAAATTTTTGTCATCTATTGACGTATGGTTTACAAAACCTTTTGTTTCATCTAAATTATTTGAAAATTATAATCTACTTTATCCATGGGTTAATTCCTCATGTAAAAATATAATTAGTGGTAAAATTCGTAGGGTAAATTAATTACTCTTTTCCTAGACATCTGGCAAAACTAAAAAAAACTGTTTAGCTATAAAAAAACCATGGTTTTTATCTCTTTGATATCCTAATGCCATAAAACAATGATATAGGAGTACATGAATAATTGGACATCCATTGTGTTTGGCATTTCTCAATATTTGAACGTTATTTTCCTACCCTCTCTTTTCCAACACGAGTTACGAATGTACCTATGACAACATCACTAGCAGTCAATACCCTCATATATGGCTCTACATATGCTTCTAGGAAAATAATCTCCTTCATGTGAACAACTTGGTCATAAACACCACTAAAGCCATCTCTATTATCAACATTTTGCTTCTCTGTTCTGAATCCATGACCAAATTGCAGAGGTAGCATCTTCTCATGCCTAAGAAACTACATATATTGAGATTGATGGAAGCCATCATTAGATTACATACATAAACTTGTAGATAACATACGCATTATACAATATCAAATATTGAATATTTCTCCATAGACCTTGACCCCATAGTAGACCTATAAACAAAAACCTCAATAATATGTTGTACAATTTTGACATTCACTTGCTTGTTTGCAAATACAGTCTCCAAATGATCTAAATAGCTCCTTGGATTGGCAGGATCAAAAATCCAGATCAGCGTCAAGATGATACCAAACCAAAGCATTCTCTTTAGCTTCTATGGAAAAACCTTTAGTAGTCTCAGTACATAATTTCATAACAGGCTTTGTTGTTTTCTTCCAGTAAAAGTTTGTAGTGGGTTGTTGTTTTTCATTCAGTATCTTGGTTCATTTAGCAATTAAAGGCATTCATTTCTTGCACTACTTTTGGCTATTGCATATTCCTTTATTCTTTTGAGCAACATACTTCATTTTATCCTCTCATCTAGCTTTCACAAGAGCTGTCCTTTCTTTTTCTGTGAATATGTCAACTAAATTCCTGGGTGACTAGGAATGCCAACATAATATACTTTCTCTCTTAGACAATGATATAACAAAAATTTTGCAAATTTCCTTGCATTCTTCTGTTGTTTCTTAATGCACAACACTGTTGTAGGAAAGGTTTTTAGAACTCCAAGGTTGCAAACCATCTGCACAGTAATGATCCATTTGATATCTCACAGCTTCTTTATTCCATACATTGAAATGTTATTATCATAGTTACCTTTATAAAGCCGTGTTTGAAACTATAAATGTTTCTTTCCATCAATTATGAGATTAGATAGTAAATTTGTGAGTTAATAAACAGTTCCCAAATGTTTCCAATATGTCTTCCTCGTAAATAAAATAAATGAATGGCTTTATGCCATTCAAACTAGTTGATATGCCATTCAAACCAGTGATAGAACTTGTCGTTTAGCAGCAAGGATAAGTAACAAGACTGATTTAGTCAAATATTTGTTCAATTTGTCAGCCAGTCAAATGCTGATGCACTCATTGGATGAATGTAGGCTTTGTTTCTGGGTGATTCAACTTTCAAGGACATTTCTGGACATTTCTAGACTACTTCATCTCCAGTAACAGCCTTAATCTCCTTTCTGAGTTTTTGTTTAATTTCTATTTGATCCATGGACCTTTATCTGAGAATATCTTTTCAAGCTCTCTTAGACCTCTCTTCACAATCATATCATTGAGGGGCAACAGTTTTAACTTTTTCCCTCTCTATCATTTGTCATCTAAAGTTCTAGAAACTGAGCTCATTATGTTACTATCGAGTTGCATTAACACTATGTTACCTATCATAGTTACTTTTATAAAGTCGTGTTTGAAACTATAAATGTTTGTTTCCATCAATTATGAGATTAGATAGTAAATTCATGGGTTAATAAATGGTGCCTAAATGTTTCCAATATGTCTTCCTCAGAAATAAAATAAATGAATTGCTTTATGCCATTCAAACCAGTGATAGAACTTGTCGTTTAGTAGCAAGGATAAGTTACAAGACTGATGTAGTCAAAGCTTTGTTCAATTTCTCAGTCAGTCAAAATGATCGAACCATTTTTGTTTCTTGCTGTAATGTTTGAAATTGTCCAGCATCCTTCCCTTTTGGTACTAATAAATTTACACTTCTAGGTACATGCTTCAACTCAGAGAGGACTTTAATCCTCAGCCCAAGATCCAACTCTATTTCCAATAATTCAATCAAGCCTCCCTTATTCATAACAACATCAAAAACCCCTTCTAATAACTGTGTAGAAAAGGCTTTTACGGACAGGAAGATAGCTTTGGATGCCATGTTTTGCAAAATAAGTGAAAGTGTCATTGTTGGCTTGAAACATAGATGTGGATACAAGAAATAATTCCTTGTATTAAATACCGGTCCTACTTCTCTTTAAGACCCAAACAGTTATATTGCTCAACAAATGATTGGATAAATGAAATCAAATATTATTTAGCTGTAAAAATACAAGGAACTAAATTTTTTTCAATAGCAACCAAGTTGGCAAACTTTTGAATTATGAGTAATTTCTTTGCTTGAAGATTGGAAGTATACAAAGCCTTAAACTGTCCATAAAGCTGTACTGAACTTTTCTCATTTCTTCCCTACCTCATCGATACTACAAATGGGGCATTGTTGGATGATCTAGAGAACATAAAGAGAAACCATTTGAACCACCATACCTTCATGGTTACAAATTTTATCTCCGTTGGGTTCATTATCTCTAACATAAACAATGTAGCTGTAAAATTCAAGGAACTGAAACATTTTCAATAGTAGCCAAGTTTGCAAACTTTTGAATTATGAGTAACTTCTCTGCTTGGAAGATTGCCACTATACAATGGCTTACTCTCTCCATTAAGCTATACTCAACTTTCTTCATTTCTTCCCTATCTCATCGATACTACAAATTGGCCATTTTTGGATTGGCAAGATCAAAAATCCAGATCAGCATCAAGATGATACCAAACCAAAGCATTCACTTTAGCTTCTGTAGAAAAACCATCAGTAGTCTCAATACATAATTTCATAACAGGCTTTGTTGTTTTCTTCCAGTAAAAGTTTGTAGTGGGTTTTTGTTTTTCATTCAGTATCTTGGTTCATTTAGCAATTAAAGGCGTTCCTCTCTTGCACTAATTTTGGCTATTGCATATTCTTTTGAGCGACATACTTCATTTTATGCTCTCATCTAGATTTCACAAGAGCTGTCCTTTCTTTGTCTGTGAATATGTCAACTAAAAGCCTAGGTGACTAGGAAGGCCAACATAATATACTTTAGTGGGTTGTTGTTTTTCATTCAGTATCTTGGTTCATTTAGAAATTAAAGGCGTTCCTCAGAAAATAGAAACAACTGTGTCATGTGATGATTTTCAAAGATAGAAAACAGAAACAACTGTGTCATGTGATGATTTTTAAAGATGTGATGATCATGAGCATTTTGAGAAATGTTATGGCAGTTCAGCTCTAAACTCAAGATATCATAAAACCCAAAGTCTTGGAAGGCTAATGTATCCTTATTTAGTTGATGTGTCGTTTGTGTTTGACGAAGACTATACAATGCTCATAAAGATTCTCCTTGTTCAGGGTTTCCCATCCCAATGTGGACGCTTTAGATGAAACTTTGTTTGGCACTAATATGTTACAGAAACAACTGTGTCGTAATGATATTTAAACATTGATGACCGTCAACACTTCCAATTTTTTTTAAAATGTTCTTGTAGTTCAGCTTTAGGCGCAACATATTATAAGCTTGTTCAGCTTTAGGCTCAACATATTATAAGCCCCAAGGCTTGGAAGACCAATGTATTCTTATTCAGCTGAGGCCTCATTTGTGTTTGAAGAGGACTGCACAGTGCTTATAAAGATGCTCCATGTTCAGGGTTTTCCAATGTGAACACTTCAGATGAAATTTTGTTTGGCACTAATATTTTAAATGCTGCAGAGACGAGAGACTGGATATATATAGTCCAAAAGAGGCAAATATCCCTAATAGAGTAAAAGACAATCAAAATAACAAGAGGACTTTAGTTATTGTTTTGCAAGTAAATTCAATGCTTGCATGTCAAATGTATTCTTTCACAACCAAAGCAAGCGGACCGTACATTCTAGAATCTGTATTCATTCCAAGGTATCTAGATTTTGCTGGATTGGAAAATGTAGACACGCCAAATAAGGCTTAGGAAATGTCCGAGCAGGCACAAACGGATTGATTTAGGCCTTCGTAAGTATGGAATATTTTAATAAACAGATACATAAGCATTCTCATTTGATGCTGGCTAAGGTGGACTGTATTTATTTCCTTTTAGAAATGCTGCAACCTGGTTCCGTGCTCTAGCTATCGGCTACAGAATGAGGATTTTCATTCATTTTTCTGGGTTCTGAATAACATGCCCATGGAGTTACTGTTACAAGGGTTGTATGCTACAATAAACATGCAATACTGGTCATTTTGACTTCGTTAGCTCAAGCTGTTACAAGATTTTAGGAATAAAATCCTAACAGTAAACTAAAAATAAAATAAATTTTAAGTTGCTACAAGGAATACGGAAATGATAGAAAATCCTCTGCCATCAAATTGGAAATTGATTCTTTCATTGTTGATATCCTGCCTACAAATTTGAATCTGTTGTAAATATTCCTGAAAACCTATCGACCTTCCTTTAAACAGGGTGAACTATGCCACCTGTTATCCAATGGTCCGTTTATCCAATTTTGAAAGAGAAATTTTTGTCATCTGTTGAAGTATGGTTTACAAAACCTTTTGTTTCATATAACTTATTTGAAAAATATACTCTACTTTATCCATGGGTTAATTCCTCATGTAAAAATATAATTAGTGGTAAAATTCATAGGATAAATTAATTACTCTTTTCCTAGACATCTGCAAAACTAAAAAAAAAAAGTGTCTAGCTATCAAAAACCATGGTTTTCATCTCTTTGATATCCTAATGCCATAAAACAATGATATAGGAGTACATGAATAATTGGAAATCCATTGTGTTTGGTGTTTCTCAATATTTGTACATTATTTTCCTACCCTCTCTTTTCCAACAAGAGTTACGAATGTACCTATGACAACATCACTGGCAGTCAATACCCTCATATATGGCTCTGCATGTGCTTCAAGGAAAATAAGCTCCTTCATGTGAACAACTTGGTCATAGACACCACTGAAGCCATCTCTATTATCAACATTTTGCTGCTCTATTTTGAATCCATGACCAAATTGCAGAGGTAGCATCTTCTCATGCCTAAGAAACTGCATAGATTGAGATTGATGGAAGCCATCATTAGATTACATACATAAACTTGTAGCTAACATACACATTATACAATATTAGATGTTGAATATTTCTCCATAGACCTTGACCCCATAGTAGACCTATAAACAAAAACCTCAATAATATGTTGTACAATTTTGACATTCACTTGCTTGTTTGCAAACACACTCTCCAAATTATCTAAACAGCTCCTTGGATTGGCAAGATCAAAAATCTAGATCAGCATCAAGATGATACCAAACCGAAGCATTCTCTTTAGCTTCTATGGAAAAACCATCAGTTGTCTCAGTACATAATTTCATAACAAGCTTTGTTGTTTTCTTCCAGTTTTATCTAGATACGAAGGTGCCTAAACAAGTTCAATGGATATTTATGACTACTTGTATTCCATTTCGTAGCCACTTTAACCCCCAAATACGGTTTTCGGCATGGCTTCCTCAAATTAAAACTCAAAATCATCGACCCTTGCTTTCAAAAAAGCCCATAAAAGCCCATTCACATATCAATATTCTTCCACACACTATGCCTTACGACGTTTCGTTTGCAACATTAGGTGCAAATGCTAGTTAATAGTGAACAACATAACTTTATAGTATTTTCGGCCGGGGAAGAGAAGAGGCCAAATAAGATGACAGATTTTTATGGACCATAAAACCAATGCCTCTATTTGATAGGCAAACTAATTATATTTCATGAAATATTAATAGAAAATATTAGCTTACTCTACCAAAAGTTAACATAAAGATTTCAATTTGATTGCATTGCTATAGGTTGCAGCGATTAATAAGACTAACACAACTACATTAATGTGATTGATATATGTCATAAACATCAATTTAATATATGTTATATTATAAATTAATATGATAAATTAATATATTGATGTTAATATAATTAAAATTAAAATTAGAATTGATATATTAATATTAATATTAATGTTAATATTGTTAATATATTAATATTATAAATCTAATATACTATATTAATATAATAATATTAAATTAATATATTAAATATTGTTAATTATTTCAATAATAAATAACTCATTTAATTATTAAAGAGTTAATTTATTTATTCTTAATAATTAAATATATATAAACAATTTATTAATTACTAAAAGTTAAATATTAAAAGAATCAGGATTGGCCATGATTGACCATAGTTGGTTATTATTGATGATGGTTCATGATGGTTGAGTTTCATATTGAGACAATTTGTGTCAGAATGTCACGTTGGACCAAGTTTGATGATGGTTGTCACAATGTGACATTGGACTATGAGGCAATGTTTGACGCAATGTAACAATAGTTACTGACCATGGTTGACCATGTCTGATTTTCATATTGTGATAATCTTTGTCAAAATGCAACATTTGACCATAGTTGATGATGGTTGACCATGGTTGGAAATGATTGACCATGGTTGACCATGATAGATATTATAAACCAAAGAGAATAATAAACCCAAGTGATTGATATTATAAACTGAAGTGAATAATAAACCCAAGGGATTAATACTGAAACCCCAAAGGATTATGAACCGAAGAGAATAATATTAAACCCAAGGGGCTAATATTATAAACCCAAGGTATATAAACGCTAAGATAAATATTGTAAATACTAAAATAAACATGGTTGACCATGATTCACCATGGTTGGTTATGATTTACCATGGTTGACCATGATTGATATTATAAACCCAAGAGATTTTTATTATGAATGGAAGGGAATAATAAACCCAAGGAATTAATACTAAAACTCCAAGGGATTATGAACCCAAAGGAATATTATTAAACCTAAATGACTAATATTATAAACCTAAGGTATATAAACCCTAAGATAAATATTATAAACACTAAAATAAACATCGCTGACCATGTCTGATCTTCATATAAAGACAATCCTTGTGACAAAGCGACGTTGGATCATGGTTGACCATGCTTAACCATGTTTGATTTGCATATAAAGACAATCCTTGTGACAAAGTGACATTGGATCATAGTTGACCATGCTTAACCATGGTTTATTTTCATATTAAGACAATTTTTTTCATAATGTGACGTTCGAGCATGGTTGAGCATGATTGACCATGGATGACCATGCGTGACCATGTTTGAAAAAGGTTGAGCATGATGGACCATCGCTAACCATGATTATCATATTGAGACAATATTTGTCATAATGCGACATTAAACCAAGATTAAGACAATGATTGATTTTCATGTTGAAACTATCTTTGTCACAATGCAAGGCTGGCCAATGACAAACCCTCGTTAATCATGGTTGACATTCATTGAATACAATTAAACCAAAGGGACTAATATTATAATGCTAAGGTATATAAACCCTAAGATAAATATTATAAACACTAAAATAAACATGGTTGACCATGGTTGACTTTTTGCTTGAGTAGTTACAAATGGCATGGCCACATCAATGGGACATAGTGGCTAGAATCCCAAGCCCACCTGAAAAGGGTTGTGGCCAGTCGAGCTGTGGAGAGCCCAGTTGTAGCTACGCTGAACATAGGGGAGGCTCTTGTCCCAAGTGCGTGGATGCTTTGAATTATACATGCGTAGAATGTGTACGATCATCCTATTTACAACCTCTGTCTCACTATCAGTTTGAGGATGGAAGGCTGTGGACTTAGTGAGTTTGGTGTCCAACATCGACCATAGACTGGACCAAAATGTACTGAGGAACCTACTGTCTCGATCTGAGATGATAGACTATGGGATCCCAAAGTGTACCCACACTCATTCAGAGAAGAGTTTAGCAGTGGCTTCTGCTGTGATATTCTTCTTACAGGCCGCCATAATGGCCATCTTCGAGAACCTGTCGATGACCACAAAAACATAGTCATTTCCATGCTTAAGGGAAGGAAGACCTGACATGTAATCCATGGAGATGGATTCCCAAGGTTGACTAGGGGTAGGTAGTGGGGTATAGAGGCCTTGCTTCTTGATGGTTAGTTTGGTAATGGCACAGGAAGTGCATGATCTAATGTACTTCCCTACATCCTGCTGAAGATTTAGCCAATAGAAATACTTATGCAGTACTGCCACTATTTTCTCGACCCTGAAATGCCCAATAGCTCGACTGTAGTGCGCTTCCCAAATCATCTTGGCATGCTCACTTGAAGGAACACAAAGGTGAGCTAGGTGGCATAATAGGGCATCCTGGAGGTGAAAATATGGAACATGCTGACCCTCCAAGAGTGTCTAGTATGTGTGGCTGAATTCTGGGTCTCTTTTGTAGAGAAGTGGCCAATCAGAAGTCTCGTAACCACAAGAGTTGAGCATGGTGGTTAACGCCATGATCAGTGGTCGCCTGAGGCAATCTGCAACATTATTGGTGCTGCCCTTCTTATACTTGATATTCAAATGGAACTGTTACAGGTATGTGGACCACTTATGATGGAAATCATTTTGCAATTTCCCTTGCGTCTGTATGAATTGTAGGGGTCGGCGGTCTGTGTGGATGACCATTTCCTTCCCCAAAATGTAATGCTTCCATTGTCAGCAGGCCTGCATAATGGAATACATCTTTTTGTCATAAGTGTGATACTTCTGGACTATGTCTAAAAGTGTTTCACTGTGATATGCCAGTGGATGCCCATGTTGAGTAAGTACTGGCCCAATAGCATAGTCAGAGGCATTTGTCCCAACCTCAAATGGTTGTTGCAAGTCTGGTAATTTGAGCACTGGCGTCATCCAACGACAACCTTTCAACTCTATGAATGCCTTCTGTTGGCGAGGTAAATCCCCTCTGCGGACAGAGGTGATCCCCACTAGCCCAGATCGGGTCTAGCAACAATCAAACAATGCTATCACGCAAGTTCCTAATTGCAAATTAAAGGTGGATGATGATAGCCTACTTGGATTCCAACGCTAATATTCGTAGAAGAGTTGTCGCTCTCGTTCCTTTGCTCCGACCGGTCATGATCCCCATGATCTCCGTGAATGGACACCTGCACATGCAAAGAACAACACAAATACAGGCATAAAATCCAATAGATGCAATTATATACCGGTCAGAAAAGATATAACTCAAACATCATTACAATGAACAACAAGAGTGGAACCATAATGATAGTCATCTATTACTGATAAACAACAAAGAAGAATACAACCATAGTTCTGACGTCAAATCCTCCTTTGGCTGGGTGATCAGCTACATATGCCTTGCAAAGCTTGTCGGGATTGGGAACAAGCCTCTCTCTCTTTGATTATGAATGCAAAGAAGACTCTTACATCAATCTCTTAGACTTCTGAAAGTATAATTCTCCCTATGCTCGAACTAGCTTGTCAAAGGCAACAGAACAAGCTTTTATAGATGGAGGAGAAGGAGATAAGATCAATCACACCATCTATGGGATTGGGTTTATCCTCAAAAAGCTATTATGGGTAGAGGAAAGGGAGATAAGACTAATCACGACATCCATGGGATTGGCATTATCCTTAAAAAGCTTCATGAGTCGAAAGGAAAGAACCTTCGCACGTGCGTTTGTTAAAAAGCTTTCCCAAACTCAGTTAGCGCGAGTATAGCTCTGAGACAGAGCGCCAACTGGCGCGCCCTCTTTGGAGGATTTCCCCCATTGGCGCGAGTAATACACTGTGGATCCGTGCTAATGGAAAAAGGGAACTTTTTAAGGATATTCTGCAGGAGATGTCTTCAGGGCATATGAAGTCCATACTTAGGGGAACATAATGCAAGTGTTTTCAAGTTATGTCACTTCTCACAGGTCTCGGAATGAGTCCTCCAAAGTGCAGGAGAGGGGTAACAGGGATGGTGACAAATGGTGACAAATTACTGTGTAACAGATGCCCCCTAAAGCATGAGGCCCGAGAGAGAGAGGGGTGAAATGCTTTACAAGAACACATGCAACTGAAAATGCTGCCGCCGGAGAATCTGCATAGAGAGGTACAACTGATATCTCAAGTACATGATATATGTGGTATGGGCGCAGCCATCCATAATAGAGTACATAATAATCTAGATCCAAGGTATGGGCATAGCCATCCGGTGAGGATCGATGAATAGACTCAGGCATGGTCGTAGCCATCTAGTGAATGAGTCATGTAATAATCACAATAATCCACAAAATCGCAGCCTGGATTCCAACAGACAAAATCCAAGGTCTTGCGCTCCATCTCGATCTGAACAAAAGTACAAGTTCAAGCATGCGAATACGTGAGTTGAAGTCGAACATGCATGAACATCGTCTGATTACCAGTCAATAATGAAAACTGTTAACAGACGCGAGAGGTACCACCACTAATGACAATTTCCCTCAAGGTACTATAGGTACAATCTACGGCGTGCGAATCAGTGAGCTGGCGTCGAACACACGTAGAATCATTCGATCGGAGGCCAATGATGAAAACCAAGTCGAACATGAGGAACCTGCCATTGAGGCATGCAGGCTCCAAGGCACCGAAAGGGAGTCTCTAGATCAACTTCCTGGATAATGAGCTGAAGTCAACAGGAAGTGACCTTGATCGAAGGTGGGCCATAGTGTTTCCCACATCATCGACACGAGACAGAGGAAGAATGTTGTGGTGAATCAGAATTATGCGAGCTATCAGAGGGAGGTTGTTATTCTGCAGAGGTCAACTTCTCTTGAACATATCGGCGGCATGACAGTGGACTTGCCAGTATTTGACATCAATGGATCAAAGGTCATGGTGACGAGGCAATGAGCAGATGAGAGGTCAAACAGGATCACACAAACCCACGGAGGCAAGTGAAAAACAAGATGAGATGTTCCCACCCAGACACGAATGCAAATAAAGTGCCATGTTCAAGAGCGACATACTGCCGACACGACAATAATTATGGTTCCATTTTCCCCCACCACTTCTGGCGAGTACCCCAGTTATTTTTATTAACAAGCTTGACGGGGATAGCATATGCTTGTGAGGCGTCATTTCGATAGAATCCAATGTCATCAGGTTTTAATGAGTCTGACAGAGGAAGAACTCGATGTCTTTTCATGTTTAGAGAGTTTGAAAAGACAACAAAAAAGAAAACTCCAAGGGTGTCCTTTTTCGTAAAGTTGTGTCTCTCGAGCCCGAAAAAGTATAAAACAATGCTCGAAAGAACCACCCGACCATTACGATCGAGGAGTACTTTTCATGTTTAGTGACTTCGACCTGAAAAAGTAGAAAATTGATCGAGATCACGTCGTTTCGTAACCATTAACGAGCTTGAAACGAAAAGGGCCCGACGATCTTTTCATATTTACACGGTCGGAAAAGAGTTTAAAGAAGACTGTCTCTTATTTACGTTTAACGAGTCAAGAGGGATAACTTGGCGATCTTTTCGTATTTAAATGGTCGGAAAAGAGCTAAAAGCAGACCTCCATTTTTATTCTCTTTAACGAGTCAAAAAGGGAAAAATACTCGGCAATATTTTCATATTTTACGAGTCAGAAAAGAGCTTAAAGGAGACTCGTCCTAGAGGAACGAGTGGTATAATGAGTAGCAACTGGTTCCAGCAATGGTGGAACTGCTCAAAACATGTAATGGTCAAGAGGCTGGCTAATAAAATCACTCATTGCTACGGTTCCTCAGCAAAGGATAAACAACCAAGTGAAAGCATATGATCAGCTAAAGAGATGGTGTCGATGGAATGAAACAACCAAGGCTCATCTAGCAAAATGTAGCGGATAGGCGGCAATCACAAGATGTAAATCGGGTATGGGTTCATTTTTACACAAGCTTGAACCATGGAGAACTCTGCTTGGATTCGGTTTCATGTTTACAAAAGCTTGAAACGAAAAACTATGCTTGTTACGAGTTCGCATGCCCCCAGCATAATGATGCAAAATGAGGTACATGCCCCCCAAGCTTCATTGCATTCAACAAAGTGGATGGAATGAAGGTTCACTCTCAAGATCTATGAAAAACTCGACTTGTATTTTACGAGATCTTAATCAAAGACTCGATTTGGAAAGGAGGAGATGTTTCATTTTTTAATGAGGTTGACCTAGGAAAAGAACTATCCTCATAACCCTTATTTCACTTTTTAATGAGCTTGACACAAGATCAAGAACTATGCTCGGCTAGACCTAGTTTCATTTTTTAAGGAGCTTGACATAGGAAAACGAACTATGCTCCACCAGACGTAGTTTAATTTTTTAAGGAGCTTGACATAGGAAAACGAACTATGCTCCGCTAGACCTAGTTTCATTTTTTAAGGAGCTTGACATAGGAAAACGAACTATGCTCTGCCAAACCTAGTTTCATTTTTTAAGGAGCTTGACATAGGAAAACGAACTATGCTCCGCCACCTAATTTCATTTTTTAAGGAGCTTGACACAGGAAAATGAACTATGCTCTGCCCGAACTTCATCATAATGAACAGGAAGTCGGGGCTTCCAAGAGTGCCACTCCCGATGGAAGTCAAACATCTTGGAAGTCAGGGCCCAATGCCCCCAGGACACTATGCACGACGGCGGCATCACTGGATATAGGCATGGGATAAGTGGCCACGTAGTTGATCTATGGTGGGGCAGATGCAACTGGTGGAGGAAAGCTAGGAGGGGATGACAACTGTGCAGGAGGTACCCGGGGATGAACGAACGATAATTGATCTATAGTCACGATTCTTCCATCATGTGGAAACCAAACCACACGGAAAAGTGAAGAGACAAGGGCCCCCATGGCATAAACATAGTCACGACCAAGGAGAAGATTGAAATCTAAAGCACCTTCGGTAACCGATACATCTATATAGACGGTTTTTCCTCCCAAAGTAATAGGGAACTTTGGAAGGATCCCTAATGGTTGACTAGTTCCTCTGTCAAAAGCCGTCAGATTCAGTGCGATGGGCACAAGCTGTGGGGAACCCAAAGCTTGCCAAGTAGTGGCAGGCATAAGACTGACAGATGCACCCTCATCCAAAACAGTGCCAGGTGTCGCCTTATTATAGGCGTGTACTGTAACCCAAAAAGGCACATGGGATGGAAGGCGGGAGGTGGTCAAACGCCTCCAGTCAAAGGAAACGACTGAACTACTTGGTGGGGGAATCGTATGATTGCCCCCTTGCTTTAAAGGGACCGAAGCAGGACTCTCGGGAGCAGCTAGGAATGGAGAGTCATTTCCGGACTCAGGAGAATCTGAGGAGACGAGAAGAACATGGGAATTATGCTCTTCCAACACAGAGTGATCGACGGGAGGGAAACCCGAGTCGACACTCTTTCCGACCAATGGTTGGTCTGGAACAGGCTTGGCACAGCCAGGTTCGGGAAGAGGGGCCTGTACAAGAGAATAATTTGAATCAATCTCTTTGTCAACAGGAGGACAATCTCCGGCTGCAGAGAGACGTTGATATCCAACGGGAAGTTGGGGTGAGGGAACTGTGAGACTTTCCAAGACAACGGAGGCTTTATCCATGAGCGGACAAAGGTGAAGGGGATGATTGCCTTCACAAAGTCTACAGGGGATTCGAATCTTCCCTTTTCCCTTACCATTTCCAGCTAATAAGGTAACATCGCCGTGAGATTCAGAGGACGATGAGGGGCGGCCGAATCATGAGACCATACTTCTAAGACCCTGGCAATTCCAGGACAATCATGTAGAAGATGGTCATCCTTGCATAATCTACAAGGAAATTTGACTTTCCGCGGAGGAGCAGAAGGTGGCCCAACTTGAGGTGGACTCGGAGGAGTAGCGGCACTTTTAGCCTCTCCCTTAGGAGACTTCTTCTTCTTCGTCTTCTTCTTCTTCTTCTTAGCCACCTGGTTACTGGAATCCAAACTTTCACCAGGCAAAGTAGAAGACGAGGACGTAGAAACAGGCGAAGAAGGAGAGAGGTCCACCTTAGAATCAACATGATTTTGTTCAGGTGGAGGGACTAATTGACCAGAAGTCGAGACGGCAGGGACCAGAGAGGTTGAGAACAACCATACAGGAAACCCAACAGTTAACCCAGGAAGGGACAAACATTTCCAAAAGGAGTGAAATGACCAGGATTCCCGTTAGTGGGGATCCCTGGGTTGGTGAACCCCAGAAAAGTTGCCATCGAGAACGAAAAAGAAGCCTACTCAAGCTAACGAAAACAATATCTAACCGGGTAAATGTGAATCGTGGCCGAATAAATTTTAAGACAAAGGAACCGAACTTGACCTTTTCATGTTTTAAGAGTCGAGAAAAGGACAAAAAGGTGACTCTAGTCGCCTTCGAATATTTAGTGAGCCCGAAGTGACAAAATGCTCAGCTGAGCCTTTTCTTTTAGGGAGTCCGAAAAGGATCAAAAGTGACTACTTTGGAGAACTAGGCAAAGGGTTTACCAGACAATCCGTAAAACTGCATATACACCTTGGCAATCATATGAAAACCAAGGACTTTCCGTACGGTAGTCAATCTTCCCGAATGTTGTGTTCGGTGCATTACGGCTTGTAAGGCGGTAGACACGGCTTCCTGTGGCTAAAGGATGATAACCTAGTGCGGTCTCCCCATATACTCGACGGTACGTGGGAGCACAAATCCGTGTTAGACCACTATTGAGTCACAAAAGGAGGAATCACCCAACCTTAATGTGAAACAACAGTGATTAGGTTTAATGACGCTGGAACACGTCTCTAGCCTAGACCTCTAGATCTATGCGTTAAGTTCCAATGCATTGTTAAGTTTATTCAGTTCATTTTACAGTTGATCTTTGATTAGGTTTAAATTTCCAGGTCTTACGGTATGTAATCTCTCACAATTTCTTAAATGCAAGCTATATGCCAAAATGTATCATTTCATTCGATGAACACTAACTACGAGAGAGTTGAGATCTTTCAATCAAACAAAACGATCATAAAACAATCAACAATAACTCTAATGCAGCTAATGGAAATAAACGAAACTTTTCTTTAAAGTCACTAATCACTAACAACAATGAAAAGCTCTAATTTCCATTAACTAATTCAAAGAAAAAGAGATTGTTCGTTTTCGTTTCAATGGAAAAGTGCACTAAACAAATTTTGAGAGATAAGAACAAAGAGCAAAAGAAACAAATTTCACTCAATGAAAACACAATCAAGTCCCTGAAACACCAAGACAATCTTTCAAACCAAGAAAAATCACAAAGACCTCCATGAGCTATGTAATCTAAGCCCAAACGAAGCCAAGCAGAATCCAAGTGAAAAAGAAGTGAATCACTTGAATAACGCAATAAAAAGCTTAACAATCATTGAACAAGTGCAAGAGAGTAACCAAAAAGTCAACTGGACTGACAAAAGACCAAAACTCCTAAGGAAGGCTCGATGCACAAAGCCACTAGATGCCCTAGGGCTGAAAATGTGAAATCAGTGGAAAAAAGCAAACATCCAAAGGGTAAAGGCCAAAAACCAATCAAACAAGACTCTAACACATTCAAGTGATTGAAAAATAGTATCCAGACACAAAAACCAAGCTTGGAAGGCTCAAAACAAGCAAACTCTAAAAGGTTCCCTGGGCTGGTGCAACTTTCAAGCTAAAAGTAGTGCCAATTGAGGATTGGCACGGGCTGTACATTGATAAGCGGTGCCAATGGCGTGACTGTCATGCCAAAAAGAGCGCCAATTGAGTTTGCTATGCTAAAATAAAAAACAAGCAATCCAGGACTAGGCCAGCAGTACCCAAACAGACCAAGAAGCAAGAGACAACAGAGGATTAAACCCAGAAAGCTATCTAAGCAATCGAAACAAGAGAAACCAAAGAGACAAGACAAACTCCAAGTTGTTTAGTTCGTAAACCAAACCGGAGATTGACTGAAGTGGCGTTGATCTACTTCGCTATTGCAAAGCAATAATGTTTCGAAGGCTATCTGGCCTTACCTCAGGCTCCGTCTAAAGTTTACAAATCAAACAACAAGCCAACTCCCCAGTGGAGTCGCCAAATTGTTGGCGAGGTAAATCCCCTCTACGGATAGAGGCGATCCCCACTAGCCCAGATCAGGTCTAGCAACAATCAAACAATGCTATCTTGCAAGTTCCTAATTGAAAATTAAAGGTGGATGATGAGAGCCTACTTGGATTCCAACGCTAATATTCGTAGAAGAGTCGCCGCTCTCGTTCCTTTGCTCCGGCCGGTCACGAACCCCACGATCTCTGTGAATGGACAGCCGCACATGCAAAGAACAACGCAAATACAAGCATAAAATCCAATAGATGCAATTATATACCGGTCAGAAAAGATATAACTCAAACATCATTACAATGAACAACAAGAGTGGAACCATAATGATAGTCATCTATTATTGATAAACAACAAATAAGAATACAACCATAGTTCTGACGTCAAATCCTCCTTTGGCTGGGTGATCAGTTACATATGCCTTGCAAAGCTTGTCGGGATTGGGAACAAGCCTCTCTTTTTTTGATTATGAATGCAAAGAAGACTCTTACAACAATCTCTTAGACTTCTGAAAGTATAATTCTCCCTATGCTCGAAATAGCTTGTCAAAGGCAACAGAACAAGCTTTTATAGATGGAGGAGAAGGAGATAAGATCAATCACACCATCTAAGGGATTGGGTTTATCCTCAAAAAGTTATTATGGATAGAGGAAAGGGAGATAAGATTAATCACGACATCCATGAGATTGGCATTATCCTTAAAAAGCTTCATGAGTCGAAAGGAAAGAACCTTCGCGTGTGTGTTTGTTAAAAAGCTTTCCCAAACTCGGTTGGCGCGAGTATAGCTCTGAGACAGAGCGCCAACTGGCGCGCCCTCTTTGGAGGATTTCACCCATTGGCGCGAGTAATACACTGTGGATCCGTGCTAATGGAAAAAGGGAAATTTTTAAGGATATTCTGCAGGAGATGTCTTCAGGGCATATGAAGTCCATACTTAGGGGAAACTAATGCAAGTGTTTTCAAGTTATGTCACTTCTCACAGGTCCCGGAATGAGTCCTCCAAAGTGCGGTAGAGGGGTAACAGGGACGGTGACAAATGGTGACAAATTACTGTGTAACAGCTTCTATTGAGATTTAGAGCAAAAGAATTTTTCTTTCGCTCCTCCCTTGGTGACTTGACTCAAGGGCCAAGTGATATGAGAAAATCCCAACATGAACCTACGGTAGAAGTTGGCAAGGCATAGAAAGCTGTGGAGCTCTGTTAGAGTGGTTGGAGATGGCCAATCTCGAATGACTTGGATCTTGGCTAGAACCACAAGCACCCCCTGTTCATCAATAATGTATCCAAGATACTGAACCTGCGTCATGCTAAAAGTTCATTTCTCCAAATTGGCACATAACTTATGTTGCCTGAGTGTTTAGAGAACCTGTCGGATGTGGTGGAGGTTCTCTTCCCAACTCTGGCTGGAGATCAGGATGTCATCCAAGTATAGTTGGTGAATGGGCGAAAGATGTCATCCATTTGACTGATGAAGGTTGTAGGAGAATTTGTCAATCTGAAAGGCATAACCAACCATTCGAAAAGGCCCTCTTAGGCTTTGAAGGTAGTCTTCCACATATCAGAGGGTTTAATTGGTACTTGGTGATATCTTGACTTCAAATCGATCTTGTTGAAATATTCCCCCCCCTTTAGTTGGTTTAGGAGGTCATCAAGCTATGGGATTAGGTACCTATTACGGACAGTGATCTTGTTCAGTGCCTGATAGTCAATACAAATTTTCCAAGTCCCATCCTTCTTCTGTACCAACACGATCGAGCTCCCACAAGGTGATCAACTCAGATGGATGTGATCTTTCTGCAGTAGCTCCTGAATCTTCCTCTTGATTTCATCGTTCTCCAGAATGAAGTGCCAATAGATTGATCCATTGGGCAGTGGCGCACCTAGGGTCAGATCGATGGAGTGCTTGACCTTAGAGTGTAGAGGAACCCCTATAGGGGAGGTGAAGTTGTCCTCGTACTCCTCCGCGACCTTGTCCATCTGTAGTTGTCGTGCGAAGGAACCGTGTTTGGAGGTCGTGGCCACCATCTTTTTCTTTCCTTGAGGCCATATCATCAGGAAAACAAATTTCCCAATTCTGGAAATGAGCTTACTACATTGTTTTGCAGTAACCAAAGAGATGGCGGTAGGCCGTGCTACCTCCCATATCCTGTACAAATTATTTCTCAAAGTAACAATAATAGCATGGGGCGTTGAGTCATACATAGCATGTCACTTCCACAAGTATAGTTGTCCTAATAATACATCACAAACTTCAAGGGGAACAATGTCACACATTAACTCATCTGTGAAGGGCTTGATGTTGTATGGAAGGCGACATTGATGGCTCACGCAAAGATTCCATCATTGGTGATGCCACCCAATGGTGTACAGTTGTGGATGTGTTGTGGGCGATAAGCCTAGCCGATTCATGACCTCTACTGAAATGAGGTTCTTTTGGCTCTTGCTGTCAATAATGAACTATAGTGGAGAGCCATTTACCCACATCTGGGAGTGGAAGAGACGCTCCTGCTCCTTTGGATCTTCGGGTTCCTCCTTCTAGATCTTTGTGGTGGAAACGGTGGTGTCGGGCTCCGCATCTATAATATGCTTCCCTTTGTCATTGTCCTTGTTGGGTTCTAACTCAGGGTCGGAACATGCATCTGATTCTGAAACCTTTAGCTCGGCCACCAGTGGTTGCTTGGCCCGACACTCACTTGTGTTGTGAGTGGAGCTCTTATGGAACTGACACCACTTTCCCGTGTCCTTTTGTGGTTTCACGACGCTATTCTTTGCTTGCAGCTTTGGCGGGTTGCATTGGGCCACCTTGCCTTGGCTTTGTCCTTTGTTCTGTAGTTTGGGGCCACTTTTCCCTTGCTTCGAATTCACAACTCCAAAGTCTCGCTTCTTCTATTTAAACTTTTGCTCGACCTTGACAGCATATCGGTATGCCGTGCCAAGCGAGGGTATGTTCAGGAATTCTATTTCTTCCTGGATGTACTTGTGTAGGCAGTCATGGTATTTTAGTACCAAATGATGCTCTGAATCCTTGATACCCAACTTTGTGCAAAGGGTATGGAAAATATTGGTAAACTACGACATGTCTTGGTCCCTTCCCTACCGCAGCATGGTCCACTTTATGTATTGATCCTCCTAGCTTCTAACAGGGTAGTACTACTACTTGATGGCATCCTAGAATGAATCCCACATGGGTGCAGCTGAAAATAGTGAGCATGTACTTTCTTACTTCTGCTCACAATAGGTTTCCAACTAGTCCTTGACATGGAGGGCTACTTTGAGCAGAGCGAAAATAATCTTTTCCCTACTACAAAAATCATGAACAGAAAAATAACCCTCTAGCAGATTTAAGCATTTATCGACGGCATCTGTCTCTATCTAACCCCTAAATATAGGGATTTCAAAATTAACTTTTGCCTTAAATGGTGTGGCATTTCCAGAGTAGCTATTGGAAGAGGATGCATTGCCCCTGGGTAGGCGCTGAAGAATTTGGGTAAAGTTGTCCATAATTGTGTTACTTTGTCACTCGAGGGCTTCTTCGAGCAAGTTTTTGATAGGATCTCCTACCCCCTCATCTTTATTTTCATCTGTCATGGGAGGCCATCAGGATTTACTAGGCTGGTCTTGCAAAGGTTCGACTAGTTCAAGCCCTCACTCCTTATATCCTGACCTCGTTGCGGACATGCAAAGAAAAACAGAGAAAAAGCAGACCACTCTAATACCACTCATCCAGATTTAAATAGGAACACAAAAAATTATAGAGATAACCATAAACACAGAGATGCAATGGAAATAATACTTTGTTTCATTAATGTAAAATATTGAAATATGCTTACGAACAAAAATGGAAATAAACTAGCTAGGGCGATGGTAGCTTATCTCTAAGAAGAGATGTGGCAGCTACTGTTGGGTCCCTATAATACTAGTGATTACCCCATTACTATTGTAGTTGTACCCCTTATTAATATTGTTGTGCCCCTATTATCCCCATATTGTTATTACTGTGCCCCATAGAATCCCTCTATTGTTATTTTTGTGGCTTTATATTATTATTGTTAGGTCAGCTGGGTTATATTGTGACTCCTTAGACTCCTATATATAGAAAGGAGGTTTTGTCATTTGAATCATCCAAGAATTGTTCATTTATGTAATGTAAAGGAGGTTGCCCCCTCGAAGAGGCTAAATTCTAAGGCGTTGATCTATCTTTTCTATCTTTTTCTTGAGCTGGTTTCATAACATTTGGTATCAGAGCTTTGGATTCTAGGGTTTTTCTGCTCCAAACAGGTCATCGTGGCATTTTCGCTATAACTTTTTTCTGCGACATTTCAAAAGTTGCAAAAAACCCATTTGAGAAGAATGCGTGCTGAATCTTGGGTCCGAAATTCAGAACCTTTCGCACTATATTTGTGGAGATATGATTTGAGAAATTTGGTCTTTTTGCAGACTCCTGAATTACATTCCAAATAGGTGACCTGGGGAAAAGCGTCATAACTTTCTCTCTGGGCATCGGATTAAAATTTTGTAAGAAGGTACAGAAAGAGGATGGACTGTAGTTTTGTGTATGCATTTTTCAGATCCAAAGGTCGAAACAGTGACTCGTGGCACGTCGTACAAGTTCGCTATACTGAACTAGTCTATAATCAAGGCACTGTGGGAGATTTCGTATAACTCTTCCTTGGAGAATCCAATTTGGGTTAGACTTGTGGCATTGGAAAGAGGACACAGAGGGCTACTGCAAGTCACAAATTCAGATCTAGATGATTGGAAAGTACAGAGATACCTCAGAGGAAATATCGAGCTCCTACAAAGTAAAAAACGGTGTGTAGATTTTCTTAAATTTTTGCTTAAGCTTGGTTTGAAAATTTATTTTGAAGGAATTAAAAGGGCATAGTAGAGCATTATTATCGGTAACTGATGCCCCAAGGAAAGAAAATGCAAACACCTAGTAAAGAACCTGAAAGCTCTAGCATGACTCATGAAGAAGAGGAAGAAATGCAACATGATATATCAAAATTACAAGACCAAGTGCAACAACTGTCCCTTTCACAAAAAGGAACATAATCTAAGATGGATGGTTTAAAGAAAGGCGTATAAGCTAATATGGATTGTTTAAAGAAAGGTTTAGAAGCTAAGATGAATGACGTGGAAGCTAAGATGGATGATTTGAAGATAGATTTGAAGACAGACATGGAAGAATTGAAGATAAATATGAATAAGTTGCTACAAGAAAGGGTCACTAGTGGTGAAAGGGTAGTAAAGGAAACTCATGATGAGAACAAAAGAAATGTTAATCATGATTCCATAGACTCTGATGTTGGATCAAATACCCACCATATTCCAAAAATCGATATGAGGAAGTTTGATGGCAAGGATCCCGCAACATGGATATTACAGATGGAGCGATTTTTCGATCTCAATAATGTGCAAAACACACAAAAGGTACGTATTGCAACTTTATATTTGGAACCAAATCAGTTTGTATGGTATCAATGGCTTTGCTCTTGTAAAAAATTTATCACTTGGGCAATTTTTATGGAAGAATTGATAGCACATTATGAGGATACAAAAAGCAACACTTTTTTTAGCCAATTGGTAAGTCTCAAACAAAAGGGTTCAATAATGGAGCACATTGAGGAGTTCCAAAAATTGAACATAAGGGTAAAAGATATTCCAGAGGAGCATAGGATTGATGTGTTCATAGGGTATTTAAAGGATAATATCCAACATGATGTTTGCCTTTGGGAACCTGATTCATTAGAGAAGGCATTCAAGTTAGCAAGAAAAATGGAAAGCAAAATTATGGCAACCAGGAAGCATACCACTCACAACTATAAAGACAGAAGTGTTGTTGCTGCTAGTCTTCCACAACCTATAAGGTTGACACCACAAAAATTGGAAGAAAAAAGAGAAAAAAGGCTTTGTTACAGTTGTGATAGCAAATACACTAAAGGTCATAAGTGTGCTTAGAAGAAATTATTCTACATAGATTGTGAAGAGGAAGAAGAGAAGGAGCAAGAAAGGTCAAAAGAAGAGGATATACTCCAGGAGCAAAGCCTAGATAAAGAAGAAATGAATCCGACCATATCTTGTAATGCATTGGCGGGAATTACCACTCCTCAAACCATCAAGATAGAAGGACAAATCAAGAAGAAAAAGGTAATAGTGTTGATTGATTCAGGAAGTACCCACAATTTTATTCATTGTAAGGTAGCAAGAGAATTGAATTGCTTCTTATATCCAGCACCAGAGTGTCAAGTGATGGTTGCAAATGGAGGAACAATAAATTGCTCGGAAAAGTGCCATAATATCAAGCTATCCATGGGAGAATATGTATTGACTAGCCCAATGCTTTCCATTCCAATGGGAGGTGCTGATGTTGTACTAGGAGTCCAATGGCTACAATCCTTGGGTACAATAGCTTTTAATTTTCAAGAACTTTTCATGAAATTTTCTGTGGAAGGAAAGGAAGTTGAATTAAGGGGTATTGCAAAGAAACCGAGAAAGATAACCAGCTCTAACGGTATGAAAAAGCTTCTAAACAAGGAACAAAGAGGTGTAATTGCACAATTATGTTCGCTAGATGTGTCCATAGTGGAATCATCTATTTCTCCAGATCTCCAAAAAGTCTTGGACAATCATTCCAAGGTATTTGAGACTCCCAAATGTCTCCCACCTATTCATGATCATGATCATGCTATTCATCTGATTCTAGGAAGTGTTCCTCCAAACATCAGGCCGTACAGATATCCCTATGCCCAAACGAATGAAATTGAACGTATGGTTGCAGAAATGCTAGAGGCTAGTATAATTCAACCAAGTCAAAGTTCTTTCTTTGCTCCAGTCATATTGGTGCACAAGAAGGATGGATCATGGCGCATGTGTCCAGATTATAGGGAGCTCAACAAGCTCACTATTAAAGATAAGTTTCCCATTCCTGTCATTGATGAATTATTGGATGAATTGCATGGATCAATTTACTTCACCAAGTTGGATCTTCGTTCTAGATATCATCAAATCAGAATGAAGATTGAAGACATTCTGAAAATAGCATTTAGAACTCATGAGGGTCATTATGAATTTTTGGTCATGCCTTTTGGCCTTACCAATGCACCTTCAACATTTCAAGGTTTGATGAATTCAATTTTCAAACCATTCCTTAGAAAATTTGTGTTAGTATTTTTTGATGATATACTAATCTACAGAAAGTCTTGGAAGGATCATGTTAAACATGTTGATAGGGTGCTACAACTATTGGAGGAGAAACAATTATATGGAAAAATATCCAAATGTTTCTTTGGAGTACAACAGGTGGAATATCTGGGTCATATTGTATCTCATGAAGGAATTAAGGTAGACCCTAGCAAAATTAAAGCCATTAAGAAATGGAAAATTCCCACATCCATAAAGCATCTGCGAGGATTTCTCGGGTTGAAAGGGTATTATTGCAAGTTTGTTAAGAATTATGGGAGAATAGTATCACCTCTAACAACATTATTGAAGAAAGATGCATTTTCATGGACTCCATAAGCAACAAGGGCATTCGAACATCTTAAAGAGGCAATGTGCCAAGCACTGGTCTTAGCTACACCGAACTTCACAAAAACGTTTATTGTGGAATGTGATGCTTCAGGAAATGGAATTGGTGTTGTTTTAATGCAAGATGAAAGACCCATTTCTTTTGAAAGTCGTCCAATCAACGGAAAGTTTTTACACAAAGCTATTTATGAGAAGGAAATGTTGGCAATACTCCATGCACTTAAGAAATGAAGACCCTACCTAATGGGAAGACACTTCAAGGTAAAAACAGATCATGATAGCCTTAAATACTTTTTAGAACAAAGATTATCCTCTGAAGAGCAACAAAAATGGGTCACAAAAATGTTGGGTTATGACTTTGAAATCATCTACAAAAAAGGGAAGCAAAATGTGGTGGCAGATGCACTCTCAAGAATGGATGAGGATGTGGAAGCATTGTTGTGTGCCATTTATATTATCCAACCAGATTGGATAAACGAAGCAAGGGAGGAATGGAAAAATGACGAAGAAGTGTGGGCACTTATTCGAAAGTTACAACAAGGTTCCAGTATGTCTGATACATTTAGTTGGCAAAATGATTCGTTATGGTACAAAGATTGCTTATACCTCTGTAAGAATTCCTAGCTAAAACAAAAGATTCTTATGGAATTGCACACTTCTCCCTTAGGAGGGCACTCAGGATTTTTAAAAACTTACCACAGGGTTAAGAAGGAAATTTTTTGGGATGGCCTTAAATCAGATATTCAAAAGTTTGTGGCGGAATGTTTGGTTTGCCAACAAAATAAAGTTGAAACAATTAAGACACCGGGTCTATTACAACCTTTATCCATTCCGAGCCAACGTTGGGAGGAGGTTTCAATGGATTTTATCACTGGTTTACCCAAGTCTGAGGGAAAGAGTGTCATCATGGTGGTAGTTGACAGACTTACCAAGTATGCACACTTTTGTGCATTATCACATCCATTTAAAGCCAGTACAATTTCTACTGCATTTATGGAAACAATTCAAAAGCTACATGGAAACCCAAAGATTATTATAAGTGACAGAGATCCCATTTTCACTAGAAATTTTTGGACAAAATTATTTTCTTGTCTTGGTACTCAGTTAGCTCATAGCTCATCTTATCATCCTCAATCTGATGGGCAAACTGAGATAGTAAACAAATGTTTGGAAGGATATCTTCGTTGCTTTGTATTTGATAAACAAACACAATGGGTCAAATGGTTGCCTCTGGCTGAATGGTGGTATAACACTTCCTTCCATACAGTAACAAAAATGACCCCATTTGTGGCACTTTATGGGTATCAGCCACCATCCATCACATCATATTTAAGAGAAAATTCTAAGGTTCAAGAAGTGGAACATCACATTGAACATCAACAACTATTCCTCCAACTCTTAAAGGATAACCTCATGTTGGCACAGAATAGAATGAAACAACAGGCATATCAACATCGTAGCGAAAGAAGTTTTGATGTAGGTGATTGAGTATTCCTACGGCTACAACCATATAAGCAAATGTCCCTCAAGCAAGCTAAGAAGGATAATAAATTATCACAAAAGTATTATGGTCCATACAAGGTGTTGCAAAATATTGGTACTATGGCATACAAATTGGAGCTTCCTGCAGCTTCTCGATTGCACCTAGTTTTCCATGTTTCATGTTTAAAGAAGGTTATAGGCGACAAGCTCCCAGTTCAAACAATATTTCCAGAACTTGACGAGGAAGGAAAAATTATATTGGAACCGAAAGTAGTCACAGAAACAAGAACTCGATAGCTACGAAATCGATCAATTTCAGAGTATCTTATCAAGTGGAAGAACTTATCCGCTGAAGATTCCACATGGGAGGATGAGAATTTTATACAGAAGCATCCAAAACTTCTCAAGCGTTGAGGACAACACTTTTTTGAAGGAGAGGGGCATGTTGGGTCCCTATAATACTAGTGATTACCCCATTACTATTGTAGTTGTACCCCTTAAAATATTGTTGTGCCCCTACTATCCCCATATTGTTATTACTGTGCCCCATAGAATCCCTCTATTGCTATTTTTGTGGCTTTATAATATTATTGTTAGGTCGGCTGGGTTATATTGTGACTCCTTAGACTCCTATATATAGAAATTAGGTTTTGTCATTTGAATCATTTAAGAATTGTTCATTTATGTAATGTAAAGGAGGTTGCCCCCTCGAACAGGCTAAATTCTAAGTCATTGATCTATCTTTTCTATCTTTTTCTTGAGCTGGTTTCATAACAGCTACATGTGTCTGAACTCTGTTACAATGAGGCTCAAAGGCCTATTTATTGTTGAGAAATAATGGAAAACCCTAAACATCCAAAAACCTAACCCTAGAAGATGAAATGCCAAACTGTGGGCCCTGTTTGGGTAAATTCGTACGTCATCTTCCTGGGGTCATAACTTTGGCATACGATCTCCGTTTGAAATGCACAATATCTTGTTAGAAATATCTATCTGAGACCTACAACTTTGGCAAGAGCAACATCTGACCATGGCCGCATGTTGCTCCCATTTTTCCCAAAAAATGTCATTTAGGGCCTCAAAATGGCTCCAAAAGTTCAATACCCGAAAAACTGCTAAAAATAGTAAACTATGCTATAGTTAAGGAAACTAAAAAGCTGAAAGAAACAATGGTGGGGCTCCAAGTGGACTTGACAGGTGGCCACCAATATCCACCTGGATCAATGATTAAGCATGGTTGACTATGGTTTACCATAGTTGACCATGATTAATAATAAACCCAAAGTAATAATATTAAACCCTAAGAATATGAACCCATATATCAATAAACCCTAGGAATATAGACCATGCTTGACCATCATTAGCAATGGTTCACGATGATTGATTTTCATATTGAGACAATATGTGTCAGAATTCTACATTGGACCAAAGTTGACCATGGTTATCACAATGTGACATTGAACCATAGGGACTAATATTATAAACCCAAGGTATATAAACCCTAAGATAAATATTTTAAACACTAAAATAAACATGGTTGACAATGGTTGAGCACGATTGATATTATAAACCAAGGGATTGTTATTATAAACCCAAGGTATATAATCCCTAAGATAAATATTGTAAACACTAAAATAAACATGGTTGACCATGGATGATTTTCATATAGAAATAGTTTTTATCACAATGCGAAGCTGGACCATGGTTGACCATGCTTAACGATGGTTGATTTTCATATGAAGACATTTTTGTCACAATGCGACGTTTGACCACGGTTTAGCATGATTGACCAATTATGACCATGCTTTCCTTTATAAAACATGGTTAACCACGCATGGCCAAGGTTGACCATGATTGTCTATTGTTGACCATTATTATCATATTTAGAAAAATTTTGTCATAATGCGACGTTGGACCATGGTTGAGATAATGATTGATTTTGATATTGAAACAATATTTGTCACAATGTGACATTGGCCAATTGTTGACATTCATTAACCATGGTTGAACACAATTGATTTGATAAAACATGGTTCACGTTTTTTGAATAATATTAAACCAAAGGGAGTAATATTATAAAGCCAAGGTATATAATACCTAAGATAGATACTATACACACTATAATAAATATTGTTGACCATGCTTGATTCTCATATTGAGACTATATTTGTCACAGTACGTTGTTCGACCATGGTTGACCATGATTGACCATGACTAACCATGGTTGACTATGGTTTACCATAGTTGATGATGATTGATAATAAACCTAAAGGAATAATATTAAACCCTAGGAATATGAACCTTTATATCAATAAACCCTAGGAATATGGGCAATGGTTGACCATGATTGACGATGGTTCATGATGGTTGATTTTCATATTGAGAAAATATGTGTTAGAATTCGACGTTGGACCAGAGGGACTACTATTATAAACCCAAGGAATATAAACACTAAGATAATATTGTAAATGATCCGAATGGAAAATGGCATCAACCCATGGTACTCATCCACCCATATTATTCATCGACCCATGGAATTTACCCATGGTATTGTAAATGGCATCCGCCCGTGGTATTGTAAAATCCACTCATGGTATTCATTCACCCATGGAATTGACCCGTGGTATTGTAACTGAAAAATACTATAAGTAACAAGTCACATTTTGTAAAAGGACAGGTTGTCCGCCACAATGTAGCCTTTACAGTTCAAAATAGTTCAGAGGCATGTAGCCACACATCTCTTCTAAGAGATAAACTACCATCGCCCTAGCTGGTTTATTTCCATTTCTGGTTGTAAGCATATTTCAGTATTTTCCATTAATGAAATGAAGTATTATTTCCACTGCATATTTGTCTTTATGGTTATCTCTATATTTTATTGTGTTCCTGTTTAAATCCAGATCAGTGGGTTTTAATAAAAAGTTTCTTTATGGTTTTGTTTATTGGGCATTCTCATATTTTTCTTCTGGCAATTCAAGTTTTCAGATCTTGGGGTCCTTTCCCCCAAGATCCATTGCAAGTTTTCAGATCTTGGGGGTCTCTCCTACCAAGATCTGGATCAGTGGTATCAGAGCAGGTTATGATTCCATGGGAACGAGGGTTTGATGCATATTTTAGTTTCAAATTTTGCAGCAATATTCAACAAACTTCAGGCATGTGCTACAACCTCCACAGAGCACTTTCTTGGGTCAAGCAGGAAGAATTTTTCTTTTCAGGATTTTTTTGGGCGGCGACTTTGCAGATCCGATCTGAAACATTTTGCAAAAATATTACAAAAACAAATACCATATCTGGATTCCTCTCGAAAAATCACCCAATTTCAAAAAAAAAATGGGTCGAATCGGAGTTCGGATGTGGGAGATATCGCTGATTTAAAATCAACTATTTTATCAGAATTTTTGTGACGGCGGAACTGTTGCAGTGCAAATATGAGATCTCAGAGTGTCCAGATAGGGATTTCCAACTCATGGGAAGATGAAAAATGATCCTTCTACTTCTAAAAACAGGTTATAATAAATATTCTGAGTTATATTGACTGAGTTATGCCCATTTTAATTCTGGAGCAACATTCAGAGTGGATTCCCATTGGAGACATGCCCTCCCACCCCACTTTAGTAGGCACCTGCTTCACATTCATTAGTTTCAACATAGCAGCATTCGGCTTGGGTTATTTGGAGATGTGCCCTCCCACCCCAGGCTATGTAGGCACCTGCTACTTCATCAGCAACCAACATCATGGTTATGGGTCAACCACATAAAATCCTTGTCATCGAAGTCCATTTGCTAGGCCACACACTATTAGAATCACAATTGGTCACAAGCATTACAGGGTATCTATATCCTTGGATCTTTGTTTATCAGGGTTTTGGGTTAACCACATAAAACCCTTATCTTCAGTCTCTCTTCATATTCAACAAAGGCTTTGCAGGAGGGAGCCTTACGCAATGGGGACCATTGCTTCTTAAGGAGGGAGCAATGATCCAAATGGAAAATGGCATCAACCCATGGTACTCATCCACCCATATTATTCATCGACCCATGGTATTGTAAATGGCATCCAGCCGTGGTATTGTAAAATCCACCCATGGTATTCATTCACCCATGGAATTGACCCGTGGTATTGTAACTGAAAAATACTATAAGTAACAAGTCACATTTTGTAAAAGGACAGGTTTTTCGCTGCAATGTAGCCTTTACAGTTCAGAACAGTTCAGAGGCATGTAGCCACACATCTCTTCTCAGAGATAAGCTACCATCGCCCTAGCTGGTTTATTTCCATTTCTGGTTGTAAACATATTTTAGTATTTTCCATTAATGAAATGAAGTATTATTTCCACTGCATATCTGTCTTTATGGTTATCTCTATATTTTATTGCATTCCTGTTTAAATCCAGATCAGTGGGTTTTAATAAAAAGTTTCTTTATGGTTTTGTTTATTGGGCATTCTCCTATTTTTCTTCTAGCAATTCAAGTTTTTAGATCTTGGGGTCCTTTCCCCCAAGATCCATTGCAAGTTTTCAGATCTTGGGGGTCTCTCCCACCAAGATCTGGATCAGTAAAACACTAAAATAAACATGGTTGACCATGATTGACCATGGTTGGATATGATTGACCATGATTGGCTATGATTGAGAATGATTGATTTTATATATAGAGATAGTACTTTTGACAATGTGATTTTTGATCACGGTTGACGCTCGACCATGATTGACCATAGGGACTAATATTATAAACAAAAGGTATATAAACCCTAAGATAAATATTGTAAACACTAAAATAAATATTGTTGACCGTGATTGATGATGGTTGTCCATGATTGACCATGGTTGACCATGATTGATATTATAAACACAAGGCATTTTTACTATAAACCCAAGGGATTAATACTAAAACCTCAAGGGATTATGAATCGAAGGGAATATTATAAAACCCAAGTAACTAATATTATAAACTCAAGGTATATAAACCCTAAGATAAATATTGTAAACACTAAAATAAACATGATTGTCTATGATTGATGATGGTTGACTATGATTTACCATGGTTGACCATGATTGATATTATAAACCTAAGAGATTGTTATTATAGACCTAAGGGAATATTAAAACCAAGGGATTAATACTAAAACCCTAAGGCATTATGAACCCAAGGGAATGTTATTAAACCCAACTGACTGATATTATAAGCCCATGCTATATAAACCCTAAGATAAATATTTTAAACACTAAAATAAATGTGGTTGACCATGGTTGTTTTTCATATAGAGACAATCCTTGCACAATGCGATGCTAGACCACGGTTGACCATGTTTAACCATGGTTGATTTTCATATCAAGACAATTTTGTAACGAGGAGATGTTCGACCATGGTTGAGCATGATTGACCATGGATGACAATGTTGACATTAGAAAACATGGCTGACCATTTTTCACGAATGTTGACCATGATTGACCATCACTGACCATCATTTTTATATTGGGACAATATTTGTCATAATGCGATGTTGGACAAGGGTTGAGACAATGATTGAATTTTATATTGAAACAATCTTTGTCACAATGTGACGTTAGCCAATGGTTGACCCTCATTAACCAAGGTTGAACACAATTGATTTTATAAAACATGTTTGACCTTCATTGAATAATGTTAAATCAAAGGGACTAATATTATAACGCCAAGGTATATAAACCCTAGATAAATATTTTTGGCACTAAAATAGACATGGTTTACCATATTTATTTTAGTACTTGACCATTGCATTGTGGCTGCCACAATGCGATGTTGGAGCATGGTTGATTTTCATATTAAGACAATCTTTTTCATAATGAGACATTGGACCATGGTTGGCAATGATTGATTTCAATGTTGAGACCATTTTCCTCATAATGTGAAGTTGGACCATGGTTGACCATGGTTTATTTTCATATAGAGACAATGCTTGTCACAATTCCACACTAGACTATGGTTGATTTTCATGTTGAGATGATATTTGTCACAATGTGACGTTGGACCCTCGTTGATCATGGATGGCCATGGTTGTCATAATTTGACGTTGAACCAAGAAACAATTTGTGTCATTTTGAACGTGGTTATTGACCATGATTGACCATGGTTTATTTTCATATTGAAATAATATTTGTCATAATGAGACATTCGAACACAAAACTAGTCTTCTTCTTGACATTGGAACATGGTTGAGCATGATTATAAGCACAAGGGATTTATGTTATGAATATTATAAACCTTGTGAATAATATTATAGCCTAGGACTTTGAACCCTTGGATTAGTAGACCCAAGGGATTGATATTATAACCCAAGGGATTGACACAATCTTTTTCGCAATACCACATTGGACCATGGTTTACCATGGTTGACGATGATTGATTTTCATATTAAGACAATATTTGTCACAATACAACAGTGGACCATGGCTAACCATAGTTGACCATCGTTGACAATAATGAACCATGGTTGACCATGGTTGACAATAATGAACGATGGTTAACCATGGTTGATTTCATATTGAGACAATCTTTGTCACAATGTGATGCTGGACCATGGTTGACGATAACCATGGTTGATTTTCATATTGAGATAATCTTTGTTATAATGTGACATTGGACTATGGTTGGCCATCGTTGGCCCAGTAATATGAGACCTTAATATAAATATTATAAACCCTAAAATAAACATGGTTGACCATGGTTGATTTTTATATTGACCCAATCTTTGTCATAATATGACGTTGCACCATGGTTAACCATGATTGATTTTGATCTCGAGACAATCTTCGTCGCAATGCAGCATTGGACCATGGTTGATTTCAACGGTATTTCAACTATGTTGTCTCTATAGTTAATCATGGCTTCATTATGGTCACCATTGAAATGGTGGTTGTTGATGCTCAAACATTGTTTGACTATGGCTATCTGTGCCCATCCACTATAGGCGTGCATAGTCAAGCATGGTCATCCACCATAGTTTAATATACTTCACTATTGTTCATAATGGATCACCTACTAATAGGCTATGATGTCTGTGGCAATTATGGGTTACCATGGTAGTTATGTTGACTATTATTAACTATGCTACCTACGCTAACTATAATTGACCATATCAACAATACTGAACCATAATAAACATGTTTTAATCATTTATAATTAATAATCAATTAATTTATTTATATAAAATAAGTAATTACTCAATTATCATAATGGTAAATAATAATAATTAATATAACACAAAAATATATGAAAGTAATTAAAATAAATATTAATATTAATATAATATTACATTAATAAATATTATATATATTAATATTAATTATAATTAGTATTAATTATAATTGTAATAAATTAAGATTATAAGTAAAAATAGAATTTTTTTCAAAAGAAAGGTAATCGTGCTTGTAGATGTTTTCAAAGTGAAATTTTATGGTTATGCACGTTTCATTAAGAAAAAATATTATAATAAATATTGTATATTTGTTTTCCAACAAATATCACCTCTTTTTCAAAGATATTTTAAGTCTTTACATTACATAATAATTTGAATAATTATGATTAATGGTAATAAATTATTAAATTAAAAAAATTAAAACATTTTCGTTATAATAAAAATTATAATTAACAATAACAATGATATAAGTTTAATTGTATATTAACCACATTTGTATAGTTAATATGCTTGTACTTGTTAGCTATTATATTGTTGCTTCCAATTTTTTTGGTTATATATATATATGACTTAATTATCATAATTATAAATACTTTTATTTTTAATGTTATCATTTTTTCCCATTCAAATTAATAATTTGCATGATAGATAAGCTGAGATTTAATATCTATGGTTATTTTAAATAAGTTATAATAGCTTTATAACTTGAAAAGTATAATAAAATAAGTGTTTTGATGATGATTGATGTTATATAATTTATATGGCTGCACTAATTATATTGAGATACTTATTAGAATTCATGTCATATAATAACTATTCTAATTTGTGAATTGATGCAAAAATCATACTACCTAATAAATTTCTTCAATAAGACTAAAGTAAGAAATAAAATCTAAATATTTTATGTTTTTATTTTGTATTTAGTAACCAATTTATTTTTATTTTTATTATTTTGGAAATATGCTGGGTCAAATTTGCTATCAAATGAAAAAGAAGGATAACTGAATTTTGACTAAAATTTATTTAAAAGAAAGTCTTAAAAACACAGTGCGTACATAAAAATTAAAGAAAAGAAACTTGCATTGGTTGACCACTTGGTTTTTCAGATAAAGGTAATAATAGAGGCAACCGATTTTCTAATGAAGAACAAAAGAGAGCTAATTTCTTCACTAAGGTCGTCTTTAACAACATCCCACGTTGTGTAAAATATTAAGGTGTAACATACCCCTTTGGCCTATCCCGGAATAATAGCTTATTAGGCTCCCAATTCTGTAAAAGTTTCTTGTTTTTATAGATAAGATCTAACTATTGTCTTACATAACATATTTATCGTGATAGGAACCAATATTATTCCTGTTACTATACTCATTTCTTAATAGTCTAAACAACCTCATAATATTGCATTATTATTTTATGCTTTATCGGATCTGTAATGGGAACCCTTAGATTCATATAAAAAACTTATATATAGCAGAATCATCATTGAATATGAAGGAATAAGCATGGCATGCAACCTATATAATCTTCTATTTAATACCCACTGGCATTAAGGGAGTATTATCTTACGTTTACTATGGTTGAAATTAACCATGATCCACTAATATAATTAAGCATCATCAAGGTAACCTAACCAATCCTTGGGCTCAACATGCATAACTAACTAATTAAACTATTCTTATCTGAAGTTGTTCCTCTACTTATGCAATTAGAAGCATGATCTTTTAAGTGTCCCACATGCACTAGAGTTACCACTTGATGTTAAATATAACAACTATCTTAACACTATCTATGAACATTTCAGAATAACAACTTCAAGGAGACATTACGAAAATCATTAACATCTCACACTATAGTTATCATTTTCCGATTCCTTAAGTATGGTCAAAGGATTACTGACATGCACCTCAAGCCCATAATATCTACACTCATTACATAAGAAACATTAACATAGGTAATTTAGTTATGAACATTTGTCATATGTGAATTCTGCCAAGAATGGGTCTTAGAACTACTATTCCACTAAATATGTTTCTATAATTAACTTCGCACTAAAATACACATGCATAAGAAATCCATCATTTTCATAGTAGAGATAGATTTAACCATCCTTATCTCTTTGCTAAATCATTTTAAATCTCATAACAACGAAACACATACCATGCAAGTGTATCTCATCAGATTAGAGTGAAAACATCATCAACTTACATTATTCATCAAACATTCTCATGAAGAAGAAATGTAATAACTCTTCTCATAAAGAACTAAATGAATAACAGAGATAGAGTAAGAATCATCATACACGCATTACACGCATCTGACACCAACAGAACCTCACTTGGAGGGAAGAGAACCACCACCCAGCCATGAATCACCTCTGATTCCCCAAGAGAAAGATCTTCCGAAGGATCAACTGTCCTCAATTGATCGATGCACTAGGTATTTAATACCCTCTTTCATGATTTAGTTACCATTAGCGACGTCCCGCTTTATGTGTTTCTCCATTTCCCTAGGTCTTATTCAGAAAATCTTGTCTTTATCTCCCACAACGCTTTTCCACATAAAATATTGCCTTTATCCTCCACAAAGCTTTTATGTTCGATGGATCTTTATCTCCTATCCATCCAATGGATATCCAATCCATCCAAGATTATCTAGAATCACATCTAGAAGCTTATCATGAAAGATTCATCTCTATCCCATTCCTCATGGGATTTGGCAAGCATCTCCTCTCTCTTGGTGCTCCACCCTCCAAGTGATTTATTTTATTAATTTATTTAATAATACATTTGCTTTTCATATTACATATCACCTAGCTTCTGTTAGCTTAGGTGTAGAATAGTTTAACCCACAAAGAAGGGTACCAAACCTAGCTTTCCTTAGCTTAGGTTTACAACATTTAAAACACCAGGGGGGATATCACACCTAGCTTTAACTTTGCTTAGGTTTACAATAATGTAGTACACAAGGGAGGGGTGTTACGTACTCCCCCCTTAAATTTTACACCATCCTCGATGTATCATTGCATCATATCCTCGTTCACAGGTAGCTGGTTTCTAGTCAACAAATTTCACGGCTCTGCCATTTGATGCAATTTTTCTGATGTACATCTTCCACAATGAGTGCTCCCAGCATCTCTCCTTCCATAGCTACATCGGTCTCAAGGAGTGCTTCGAGAATCTCTCCTTCCATATCTACCTGTCACACATTTTATTTTCAAACCATCTATGAGAATTTTATTGATGCAATGTTTAACTATGATGAATATCATAATCTGTTACTATTAAGCCAACTATTGCTTATCATTTATTTTTTCTAAATAATGCATTTCCTCTGCTTACATTCTTTCAAGCCTTTGTGTTCTTGTCAAACACCTGCTTCTCGTAGCCTCTCTACAAACAATATATTAGTTAGCATATTTTCCACATTAATATGCCTGCAAAGTCATAACAGATTATTTCATATCACAATATATATTCATATATATATATTCATCGTAAATGTATGTATGTCAAACTGTGATTAACCATAATTACTTATACCCAACTTACTTTCCTTCTTCTGGGTACTCTCCAAGTTTATTTACGTGGTCAGACATCCATCCAATGATTACTGCATATCGTGTACACAAGGTATGTTATACACACCAATACACATTTCATTTTACAACCTTGTAGCATATGTAGTCATATGGTCCCATATGTACTGTTGTACATAGTCCAGTTGTGGTACAACCTATAATACCATCCTCATGGTATCACCTGCATGACATATACTTTATCCACATATTTTTCCACCATATTAGTATCATACCAAAAATCATTTTTAATGGTTCATATTATGTAATTAAGAAAGTTTTTATGTCATGTGTAAATCAATTCCAGATGTCATGTGGTTACAATATCAATCGTATATTATTGAATTCATGCATAATTTCCTCTTAATCATACCTTCTACTTAATGTTCTAAAGAAGACTATTAATTCATAGGTGTTGAAGTTCAATATTCAAGAAATCATTAATTCACCTCGTATGTTTTACTATTGCCCTATTTATGCTTCAACAACCTATTGACCATGCATAATTCCATGTAGTTATACATGACAATTTTTTTTACTACATACAATCCTACACTCCTTGTAATTGTAAGTGTTTATGATCTCAGGGTATTTACATGTTAGCTCATTCTTAACATTAAATCACCCTTTACCAAAAGTTTAGTTATCTATTTATGAATTCTTGTTCGAATCACACAAGATTTCCTTATGTTGTCCAAACAACTTATCAATGTAATCTGATAAGAGATCCTCTGAAAATTTCTTGGTACACATTATGATATGAATCTATTTTACATAGTTTGTTAAATATCATTTAATTGACCTAGGGGTCCATACCATTTGTGCTACTTCACCAATTAGTATGGTTTGCACTCAAGGGTACTTATATGTTCTATTATACATATCCTTCAAAATATGCACATGTCCTAGAAATCAGTTTAAGTTAAATTTCCCTTTTAACCATACTTTCTTCCAACCGAAGAAGAAGTCACATCATAAGCAGATGCATTAATAAAAGGATTAATTTGACCATAATTTGTATAGTTATATATTCTTTATACTAAAACATGCTTTCACCATCCTTTACTTTGGTATAATACTTTTATAGCAATTATACCATTTATCAACATGATGACCTTAGTTTAATCTCTGACCATAATCATAGTCATGCATACTTTGCCTATTTACTATTTGAACATAATTGCCCAAGCATGTATTCTTAACAAAGTATAACTTTAATAAGCAACTCAATCCCCTGCATGGAGAAAAAATCAAATTCCTACATGCTATGTTTATTTGTAAGCATTGATAGTAGCATAAATTGATTCTACAGGTCACAAACCACCAATCCTTGCTCAACATCTAAGCAAAAAACATACAGTCTACAGCAACAATTCCATATTACTACATCAATATAATCATTAGGTCAATCATGATCTTTCCTTCTACAAAACATACTTCCCTTTACTAGGCATTGGGATAACCAATATTTTTACGATTGTTGAGTAATGAATTTTACTTTCTTTCAACATGTAAGAGATTATCAATACCAAAATTCATGAGGAACTGTTTACATAGAAGATTCGTATGCCTCATTACTATGAAACTATACTACATCATTTGATAAATAAATTATTCTTACAAGTCTATAATACTGCACACATATGTGCTTGCATGGTAAATTCATATAACTCATTAACATACATGAATATTAAAAATTGTTTCTCTTCAACATGTTTATCTTAATGACTCCTTAACCAGACTACAGTAACACATGTAGCTATCCATGAAAAGGTATAGGTATATCTATATATATAACAATTAAACCTGGATGAAACCATGGACTTTCTCCATTATATAACCATCCTTTAATGTATTAGGCAAGATTTGTTTTTATTTTCCATTCCTTATTTAAATCTCTTACCTAATATAGTTTTCACACGGTTCCTCAACCGATATATGTTATGCTTTATGTTAGAGCTTTTAAAAAAAAAACTTTCTAATTTCTCTTCATTATTCATAATACCAATTTTGCCCAAGTTTTCCTCTAGTTTCTATAATGCATATATGTATTTCATCGTTACTTCTGAAACTATAATCCACATGCTCAAATCTCACTAATTTGGAGATTTTCATGAAAAATTATCCTATGAAGAAAAAGTAGAATTTGATTTACTTACTTATGGAAATAATGATACATATAGATTTAATGTAGACATATTTATATAGTTATCCACTTATTGCACCTTCATTTGTATCTTTTCAAATTTTAGCATTTAAAATTATGATGATACTCCCACATTACAATGTTAATTGGCTACATCTTATAGTCCCTTTGAACTATTCTTTTGTCACTTAAGAACATCAATAACATTATCGTATTTTATCTTATCTTGACCCCATCATGATGTTACAAGTTACCATCATAATTGTTTTTTAGCATTTTTTTTTTTTTTTTGTAGTAGCAATATTTAACTATCTTTCGACGTATCAATACCATAATTCACTAAAAAGTGCTTACATGGAAATTTCATGTGAATATTTACTATGCTTGAGTATATATAACAATAATACGATGGTACAATTATGGACTCTTTAATATATGGATGCCTAACATAAAGACCATCATAGAATATTCATTCATCGTGCATAATTTTCCCCTACCCAATTATACCATTTATCAACATGATGACCTTAGTTTAATCTTTGACCATAATCATAGTCATGCATACTTTGCCTATTTACTATTTGAACATAATCGCCCAAGCATGCGTGCTTAACAAAGTATAACTTCAATAAGCAACTCAATCCCCTGCATGGAGAAAAAAATCAAATTCCTACATGCTATGTTTATTTGTAAGCATTGAAAGTAGCATAAAGTTGATTCTACAGGTCACAAACCACCTATCCTTGCTCAACATCTAAGAAACAAACATACAATCTACAATAACAATTCCATACTACTGTATCAATGTAATTATTAGGTCAATCATGCTCTTTCCTTCTACAGAACATACTCCCCTTTACTAGGCATTGGGGTAACCAATATTTTTACGATTGTTGAGCAATGAATTTTAATTTCTTCAACATGTAAGAGATTATCAATACCGAAATTCATGAGGAAGTGTTTACATAGAAGATTCGTATGCCTCATTACTATGCAACTATACTACATCATTTGATAAATACATTATTCTTACAAGTCTATAATACTGCACACATATGTGCTTGCATGGTAAATTCATATAACTCATTAACATACATGAATATTAAACATGTTTCTCTCCAACATGTTTATCTTAATGACTCCTTAACCAGACTACATGTAGCTATGCATGAAAAGGTATAGGTATATCTATATATATAACAATTAAGCCCGAATGAAACCATGGACTTTCTCCATTATATAACCATGCTTTAATGTATTACACGAGATTTGTTTTTATTTTCCAATCCTTATTTAAATCTCTTACCTAATATAGTTTTCACACAGTTCCTCAATCGGTATATGTTATGGTTTGTGTTAGAGGTTTTAAGAAAAAAATTTCTAATTTCTCTTCATTATTCATAATACCAAATTTGCCCAAGTTTTCCTCTAGTTGCTATAATGCATATATGTATTTCATCGTTACTTCTGAAACTATAATTCACATGCTCAAATGTAACTAAGTTGGAGATTTTCATGAAAAAACATCCTACGAAGATAATCTAGAATTTGATTTTCTTACTTACAGAAATAATTATACATAGTGATTTAATGTATACATATTTATATAGTTATCTGCTTATTGCACCTTCATTTGTATCTTTTCAAATTTTAGCATTTAAAATCATGACGATACTCCCACATTACAATGTTAATTGGCTACATCTTATAGTCCCTTTGAACTATTCTTTTGTCACTTAAGAACATCAATAACATTATCGTATTTTATCTTATCTTGACCCCACCATGATGTTACAAGTTACCATCATAATTGTTTTTCATCAATTTTCTTTTTTTCTTTGTATTAGCAATATTTAACTATCTTTCGACGTATCAATACCATAATTCATTAAAATGTTCTTACATGGAAATTTCATGTGAATATTTACTATGATGGTGTATATATAACAATAATATGATGGTACAATTATGGACTCTTTATTATATGGATGCCTAACATAAATACCATCCTAGAATATTCATTGATCATGCATAATTTTCCCCTAGCCACAAGCAAACATTTTTAGAAACAATTTTTTTCATTGTTGACCATACCTTGGTTAATATTTTAACACTGCCTATGGGGTAGAATTGTAACCCTTCCCTCAGTGTCGATTTTCTTACCTATTTGCAAATTTACCTCTGCCATTACTCAAGGAAACAGTGGAGATGAGAAGGTTTTGAGCTTCGGCCGTTTACCTTCTTGCTGTAAAGTAATTAGCTTAGATTCGGCCAAGGGTTTATGAGATTGGGATTGATAGTGAGAGTAGAAAATGTTATATATGTTAGGATTAAGTGTATTGCTACTATAACCAGTATGGAGAGAAAATTCGAATTCGATATCTCTGGTATTAATGACAAAAACTCAAAAGAGCTCGAGTCCATTGCTTCTCCCGCAGACGAGCTCTTTTACAAAGGCTGGTTACTTCCTCTCCAGCTCCCTCTTCGTATTCAGATGGTGGAGAAACTACACGAATTTCCATTATCTGAAATCAAACTACATCGGCAAAGAGCTTTGGAGGCAGACAGGAAGTTTCGAACCGAAATTATGGCAAAAAAGGAAGAAAATAGATCCCCATTGTTCACGACACTATGAGGAGTTGGGGTTCCCTGCTTCTCAGGAAACTTATGAAGTTACTCCTGATAAATTGGGCAAGGAGACTTGCAGCGGCGGCTCTGCACCAACCTTGGAAGGTAAGAAGCTACAAGTTTCTAGTCACTCGCAACCCGCAGCCGTCCAAGCATATGTCAAATCTCTTTTCTCAAAGGCCTCCAATACAAGAAGGGCTAGTAACCATTACTGTCTGCACAATATTCAAAGGGAGAGCTGTGATGAAGAGGATGCAGCAACGATCGCTAAAAGCACTAGCAGAGAAAACTCACATGCGATTAATCGTTATTGTAAGTCCTTCTCTGCGAGATTTTCTTTTAGGAATGAATTGCCATTGGTATCCAAACTATATTCAAAACCATTCAGTTCTTCAAGCGCTACAGTTCCAACCACTAGAATTCCCATTCTATGCATTGTCATGGTCATTATCAGAAATGAATCCTTGGACATCGATATAAAGACCTTCATTCCCTTATCACCGAACATACACCTCAGTCTCTATCAACACAACAACCTCTTGAATTACATCGACAATTGCATTAGCAGGAACTCAAGTGATCTCACTCCATACAAGCATGCATGCATGGGAGAAATTAAATTACATATTGAAACCAAACGCATCTCAGTTTTGTCAATCTCCATTATACACGTTTGTCTATTCCACATGCCCTAGTGACAAGCAATCAATCCACGATACACTGTCCATGAGAGGTTAGCTACTGTAAATTGCTCAGAGAATGGCATAGATAACCATCACACACATTCCGATTTAATTCAAACTCCATGGCAATCTTGAGAAATATACAAAATTACCTATGATCAGAATAACCAAAATTCAGTATTTAACATAGTTATGTCTTGAAAGTTCATAATTATGACATCTACCATTTAGAATTTTTCAAATATTGATTTACAATCATCTCTTAATGTGTGATTGATAGAGACATTGTTGGGCAGTGGATCCCCTACGTAATGGTTTTGGGGTTCAAAGCCCGCAATTTTAGGTAAAAGTATGGTAAAGGTTCCACAAAGTGCGTGGAGTGCAAATTGTAATGGGTCAAGTCCAAGGGTAGTCTGCCCTAAAATATTATAGGTTAATCTAGAATGTGTCAGCTTGTCCATGGTCCGAGGACAATGGGAATGTATAAATAGAGCAAGGCTGTAGGTTTAGGGAACAACTTTGGAGAGTAGCTTTGATGGAGATCTAAAGTGTATGAGTTTGTCAAAGCAAGAGTGCTCTGAGTCTGTAAAATGAGTCGCAGGAGGTAGTGGTTAGATTAGGCTCTTCAACTGTGTGTGCGGAGGTCTGGTAGAGTCTGCAGCTGTGTGCGCAGACCCCTGCAGCTATGTGCATAGGGTGGAATTGGATTGTACTGAACGAAAGATTAATAAAGATAAGAGTTTTTGAATTATTGTGTATACGATCATAGATCTGAATGTTTATGCTTATGTTATGGTTTTATGAGTTTATTTAAGCTTTGTTATTGCACGCACTGGGTTTAACTGTTAAATGTTCGATTAAAGACCTTAAAGAATAAATCAAATCTATAATAACTGCAATAATACTAAGGATCTAAGAAACCCCATCGTGGACCTTCGCAAAGGCCAGACAGCTGCATGGAATAACGTAAGAGCATAGATCAGGTTGCAACCTCTCCAAGCCTCATAAAGACATCCCTAGGGTGCAGAAACCTAGTTCCAGCATCCTGCAATACTACCTCGGGTGAGACTTCAATCCGCACTCTGTGGATTGTTGCTAAAAGGGCCAGTAGTGGGATTTGTTTGGATAAAAACTCTTTCAAACATGGGTCAGGGCCCAATAAGCCAACAAATGGTTCTATTGCAGGGATCGGGATCTACCTAAGGGATGTCTGATGTCGCAAAATTGGAACCCTCCGAAGAAAGAGTTTAAAGATTGGTGGGATCAGGTAGTAGGAGGGTTTATCACTGAATTCGTGATAGACATAACTGTCAGAATATAGTGAAGCCAAAAGACATTTTCTCAAAGTACCGTGAGCAGAAGGACCCTTAAAGAGGTCGAAGGGTTAATTTCACCACCACGAGCGAGTGGGGAAGAGCACACGTGGGTTTCTCTGAGGAGTACGGTTTAGCATGGAGAATGAGATCAAGTTGCCTGTATCCAAAGGAGTGGGAAATGAAGACCCTGATCAGTTTTGGTTCATAGTAAGAGTAGTATGGGAAGAGCACAGGGTTATGGATGATAACATTAAAAAGGCCACATTGGTAAGTGCACTGCAAGATCATGTGTTAACTTGGTATATCAAACACTCAAATGATCACTTGAATGCTGGAATAGCAGAAGTCTAAAATGCATTGAACAGAGAATTTATTTGACCGAAAGTGGAGACGTAGTCGATTATAGGATTCGAGGAGATCATGATGCTTCAAGGTGAAACCCCCTGGGACCTAGATCAAAGGTTGAAAGATATGATCTGCAAGGCTAATATGACATGGATAGACGCATAACACTACACGTGGTTTGTGGCGTCGTTGACACCACACATAAGGATAGCACTGTCGCAACAGAAGCTCTCAACCTAGGCAGAAGCATTGGAAATGGTGATGAGGTTGCACGAAACACCAACACAGGATCCAGTGTTGGGAGTCCAACAAATCCACATGCAACTGCAAAACCTATGTTTAGAGATGCAGAGTTTGAAGAAGGATAGGGTGCCCCGGCCAGGAGTGTGCGAAGAAGTGGTGTTGTATAAAATGTAAGGGCTAGGGTCATGATAAGGATCACTATCCTTTATTCGTGAACTATTTGGCAGGAGGGGGACTGGTGCCATTGAGACCAGAGGCGCAGACGGTTCTGAATGCATCCACTGCTCTCTGGTGCCTGATTTTTCAGGTGGAGGGGAAGCATGTGATGGACAATTGTAACCTATTGTAGAAATTTACCTAGACTTCACAGCAGCTGTACTGTAATTTTTGTAGATCAATGGGTCACGATGTGTGGACGTGTCGAAGCTATGAACTAATGATGGATAGAACTCAAAACTATTGAATGCAGACAGAAACACAAGGTCCTGACCTAGCTGCAGTAGTAGCGCTAGGTGGTTTCCAAGGGTGAGCTCAAGGACAAGGAGGGATGGGATCAGGATGAGGTTATAGACAGTTAATCTACTACAACTATGGAGGAACCAGGCACTACATGTGCGACAGTATGAATCTGACCAGAAAAAGTTTCCCATACTACTTTTAGTTTGATCTTGAAAAGGTAGATTGTCCGACACTGATTACACAGATTCATGAGCAGGGGGTATTACATCCTGCTCCAACTCAAAATAGCCAAATGATGAGGTCAGAACCACATGAAGAAGACCCCAATGTGAACATGGTCCTTATAAGTGGCATGAATATAGGGGAGGATAAGGAAAAGCAACATGGGGACAATGTATGGGTCCACAAGACCCCTACAAAGGCGTCTGAACTTGACTCGGGATGTGTGAAGGAGATAGATATGGAAGCTATGAAGAGCTTCATGGAGGTCTCTACCTTAGGTAGTAAGAAGCAATCATAACTGGGAATGGATCTACTTATGATTACTACATTTTTAGAGACTTTCATGAAGCTACTACGAGACAATGAGGTAGTTCAAGGACTCCAAGAGTTGATCACTAGGTGCGCAGGACCAGGGGCACCCCACGTAGTCCGAAAGATGGGAAATCATACTTTGTGTACTCGAAGGGAAATGTTGCGAACATCGCAAATTGATGAATATGAGATGGATCAGGTAGTTCTTGACCCAGCTTCGGATGCGAATGTGTTAGCAAAACAGACCTGGGAACGGATGGGTTGACCCGCATTACATTGGTCTCCTATTCAATTAAGGATGGAAAATCACCAAAGGATCATGCCCATAGGAAGACTACAATGGGTAACTGTCGATATTGATGGCACAAGTACACAAACAGACTTCGATGTAATAGATATTGTGGATGACAGTAACCCTTACCCCACATTATTAGGGACATATTAGGCTACGGACATGAATGGAGTCATCAATCTAAAGAAGCAAAAAATGATTTTCGAGAAAAGGTCGTTACACATAATTGTTCCACTAGATCCAGCAGAAGGAGCACGCTACACTGAACGTGTGCGCGATGAGGATAGTGATGATGAACTATATTGCATTTACCAAATAATGGCATGAGACCAAGATCGGTTGAATCCAACGGTGGACGGGAGAATTTCATGGGAACACGACAGTTCCTACACATCAGATTCAGATGAAGAGATAGAGTGATGGCGAAACCGATTGCATGAAGTTACAATGCCAAATTGTAATATTATGATTAGATCACTACGGCGTGTGATAGCTGAATTAAGGACACTACTAGCAGAGGATGACACCACAGAGGGGGAGGAATTCATAGACTACCGAGGAACTACAATTATGGAGCAGAAGCGACATGGTGTGCAAGAAGGGGTGTTGCGCGCAACCACCACATAAGGGTGGAGAGCACCTGGGAAGATGAGGTGGAATGGGCATGAATGTAAAAGGTGGCTGCATGTACAGGTTGGACGCCCCAAGATGGAGTGGTTTGGGAACCTACCTATGACAAGGAAGGTAGTCGAATACTGTGCAACCACCACTCCAACTAAATATATTTGTACCAAGGTTTCGGTGGGCATATAGGACCATAAAAAAAAGGAGGCATGCGAAGATGACCCTGTCCGTGCTCAGATCAAACGAAACCAGGAAGGCAGAGAGAATTTCCCTGATCACTACCCCTGCAGTTTGGACTAACATGGGTGAAGGAATTCGGCAATTGCATGAACCTATTTGGCACGACAGCCTAAGACTTCATGAACTTGATGAAGAATGGGCAAGGCTAAGGAGCAAAAGCACGAGGTTGAATGAGGAAATAAACAAACTAAAAATCAGAGTCGCACAAATAGGCCACATGAACCTAAGAATAAGGTGAGCAGACTTGGTCGGCCCTCCTACGATACTAGTGTTATCACCCTAAAATCTTTGTCTCTAAGCTTTGGTAAGTTGCTTTGTTTCTCGTCATAGTCTTATAATTTTTTAGTCATCTCATCACAATTAGTGTCATTCTCATTTACAAACCCTTCTTCTAGTCATGGAGTTAGAGGGTCTCTAGGTCATTTCATGCTTTAAGAGTTAGGTCATAAGGTTAGAAGTCTTTTAAGATCATATCTCTTTTCCAAATAATGTTTGACAGCCTCATTCCATGTTTTAGAAGTCTTACTAGGTGTTTATAAGTCATATCTCACATCATTTTGGAGAAATTTTGAAAGTAGCTACGAAATCACTCAACTAGGAGTTTTCGTAGCGCGCTACGAAACCCCTGTAGCAGCCTGTTTTAGCAAAAAAACCTTTTTACTAGTTAACTTCCAAAAGCTTTCCTGAGCAGCCGAGAACTTAATTTTGCAAACTGAAAGAGGCTTTTCTTCCTAACATGCTGCACTACATAAAACTCTTTCAGTTTCTTTAATTCCATTCTGAGGTGGGAGAAATTTATGGTTAAACTTGCACTACGAAACTGCTGAAAGTCAAGCTTTGTCTTCTCGTTTTAGCAGTCTTTTTCAAGATCCGTTTCTGGTTACAAGAAGATGTATTTTGGAATTATGAGGGAGGTTTCTCTTCATAAACTCTCTAGATACAATAACCTATCTCACTTTATTCATAAGTGTTTTCAGTTGGGATATACTAAGATTTCATTGAGACCCTACTTTCAGAAAACGGATTTTTCCTGTTTGCCACGTGTTTTTCAAGGATATTTTCTGGACAGTTGGAGAAATGTTTTAAAAAACCAGGAGAGGTTTTTGTTCTGGACAACATGGGCTACAAAAACCTCCTTCAGTTTCATAAAATGTGTCATGGATGAAGAGATAAAGGCTCTGTCCCACGTGCCAATTTTCAAGGATCTAAACCTAAAAACAGGGAAACATGTTCCCTAATTTCTAGGGTTTGTCATCAGCAGTTGGGTGACAAGGTGGGAGGCTTCATCAAATTCGACTTCTTGAGGTTGCAAGTTGTCAAATAATGCTTTAAATTCTTAGATAAGGTTGTTGAATCATGATAAGGAGTTACACTCCTAGTTGCATTAGGTCTCTAGGACTGCTAGTTAGGTGTCATTTGCATTTAATAATAAGTTTTATGTATCAATAGGTGTCATAGTAGGATGAATTCAAATTCCCCTCATGCTTGAGGAGGAATCTCAGTTATGTAAAGAGCTCTATATATAGAAGAAGATCTGATGTACAAAGGGTTGGAAAATGTTAGAGAAAAAGACTACTTTTGTAAATGATATGCAGGGATTGATATATACAGAAGGAGTTGGACTTTTCTGAAGCTGAGATTCTTAGTGTACTTCAGTGAGCTTCATCTTTTATCTTTGAAATGCTTTACTTCCATAGTCTTAATGCTTACTTCTCAGGATTCATGAAGGATTTTTTATGTTCAGAATATGTGATGTTGTCCTTTCCTTAATTCTTACAGTGGTATAGATGTATAATCACTCAGAATTCACTGAATGTGCTCTGACTTCCTATATACATTCATAAACTGTGTGGTCCCATATGAGTTTATGTTTTGAATGTTTAAATGTTGAATGCCCTAACTTCCATGTAGGTATTAAACTCTGATCTATCACTTTAAATTCTTTCCTTTTGAATACCTTGATGTATCATTACTCAGAATTCATGCCCACATGCTCTGACTCCTATGAACTTCAAGTTATTGAGACTTTCTTGAATGTGTCACTCTTTCATTGAAGTATATACAAGCCTCAGTTTTATAAGAAGAGCCATTTGTTATCCTTATCTCTGTCACTGACTCCATAGCCCAATGGTAGCAAGTCTCTATCTTCCAATCTACAAACATATAAAATCACAAACCATAGAGTTAGCCATCTATCCATATCTTTAATCAATATCATTAGCCCTTTGAGAGAGCCCTCTCAAGCTAAGGAGGCTAAGCCTTAGCTAAAAGATTGGTTTGAAATAGTTACACTGAGATAGTATGATCAACAGCCTATCAGGGTCCTATTTTGGTGATAACATTTTGGTGCGTCTGTCGGGAGTCTGAAGATTATTCATTCCTAAAATCAAGAGACTGAACTTCTGAAGGTAGCAGGAGCTCAGACATCATTTTGAGGCTGCAAAACTACCTTGGCGACTCCACACATCGAATAAGAAATTGGAAGGTGACTCCAGTGCTAGAAGATCAGTAGATGGATGATGTTACAAGATGAGTTCCACTGCAAGAACGAATGCCAGGTATGCTCCTATAAATCGGTCTCATATCCCTGGTTTTCCAAATCCTATGCCAAAGGTTGATTGGTTAGAGGATCTTCCGATGTTCAATGTTGAAAAGAAAGACAATGCTGCTCTTCATTTGGTTAGGTTTCATATGCATGTACGCAGTCTTAAGGTTCACTTTCCTGAGGATTGTCTCATGAGGATGTTTATGACCACTTTAGAAGGAAAAGCATGGTCTTGGTATAAAAGTTTGGAAAATGGTTCATTATATTCTCTTGCTGATTTCCATGATGTGTTCTATGACATGTATAAAGAGTGTCATCCCTCCTTATTGCTGGTCAAAGATTGTTGTAAACATTCTACGAGTTTTATTCAATATTTGGAGGATTGTTATGATGATGATGAATTTATGGATGAAGAAATTTTAGAGGCTCTTCATAACAATGCATTTCAGCACCAAGAAGAAAGTATAACATCTCATGAAATGCAGCATGAAGATCAGCAGGGGTTTACTTATGAAAATCATATTACATCCTCTGAGATTGATGTAGAGATGTAGCAGACTTCTCAGTCTTCGAATCATAATGAAGATGAAAATGATTACACACATCAAGAAGAAATACTGGAGGAAATTTTCTATGACCCTCAGGCGGAGGAAAAGGTTGTTCATTTTTGTGATTCCTTACAGCAGCTTGCATCAAAGAATGATCTTTATAATGAAGAAAATTACATTGTTTGTGGGCATCATTTAGAAAGGCAGTTGGATAGCATATCAAATAAATTTGGTGTGGCTGAGGATCAGTTGTTTGAAGATGTAGAATGTTATGAGAATCATCAAACTAACCATGTGTTTTTTGACCCTATAGCTGACTACATGGAAAAGATTTATTGTTCAGGCTTCCAATTATATGTTCATCTTGAAGAACAGTTACACCTCATGCTCCCTTGGTTATTTCAGTATCTGGTTTATTTATGCTTCAAGCACAGTAAGGAGATCCAAGTTTCAGATCAGATTGATGATTGGCTTCATTGGAAGTTTCATGTTCCTCGAGCTACAATTGCAGAATGCAGCTGATAGGGTAGGTAGGGATGTGCAAATAAGCTCAGGGTAGGTTGACTGAGCATCTATTTCAGTAGGTGCAGTTTGAATTCTTCGTTCAGAAAACATAAAAGGCTTGAGGAGAAAATTGGGTAGAGGTTCAGAGTTTTCTTCTAGAGGATGGATAGCGGCACTGGAGCTACAAGTTCTTAGTATACCACAAGGGCACATTATCCCTAGTGGAGCCACTGTTATCACCCTAAAATCTTTGTCTCTAAGCTTTGGTAAGTTGCCTTGTTTCTAGTCATAGTCTTATAATTTTTTAGTCATCTCATCACAATTAGTGTCATTCTCATTTACAAACCCTTCTTCTAGTCATGGAGCTAAAGGGTCTCTAGGTCATTTCATGCTTTAAGAGTTAGGTCATAAGGTTAGAAGTCTTTTAAGATCATATCTCTTTTCCAGATAATGTTTGACAGCCTCATTCCATGTTTTAGAAGTATTAATAGGTGTTTATAAGTCATATCTCACATCATTTTGGAGAAATTTTGAAAATAGCTACGAAATCACTGAACTAGGAGTTTTCGTAGCGCGCTACGAAACCCCTGTAGCAGCCTGTTTTAGCAGAAAAACCGTTTTTACTAGTTAACTTCCAAAAGCTTTCCTGAGCAGCCGAGAACTTAATTTTGCAAACTGAAAGAGGTTTTTCTTCCTAACATGCTGCACTACATAAAACTCTTTCAGTTTCTTTAATTCCATTCTGAGGTGGGAGAAATTTATGGTTAAACTTGCACTACGAAACTGCTGAAAGTCAAGCTTTGTCTTCTCGTTTTAGAAGTCTTTTTCAAGATCCGTTTCTGGTTACAAGAAGATGTATTTTGGAATTCTGAGGGAGGTTTCTCTTCATAAACTCTCTAGATACAATAACCTATCTCACTTTATTCATAAGTGTTTTCAGTTGGGAGATACTAAGCTTTCATTGAGACCCTACTTTCAGAAAACGGATTTTTCCTGTTTGCCACGTGTTTTTCAAGGATAGTTTCTGGACAGTTGGAGAAATGTTTTAAAAAACCAGGAGAGGTTTTTGTTCTAGACAACATGGGCTACAAAAACCTCCTTCATTTTCGTAAAATGTGTCATGGATGAAGAGATAAAGGCTCTGTCCCACGTGCCAAGTTTCAAGGATCTAAACCTAAAAAGAGGGAAACATGTTCCCTAATTTCTAGGGTTTGTCATCAGTAGTTGGGTGACCACGTGGGAGGCTTCATAAAATTCGACTTCTTGAGGTTGCAAGTTGTCAAATAATGCTTTAAATGCTTAGATAAGGTTGTTGAATCATGATAAGGAGTTACACTCCTAGTTGCATTAGGTCTCTAGGACTGCTAGTTAGGTGTCATTTGCATTTAATAATCAGTTTTATGTATCAATAGGTGTCATAGTAGGATGAATTCGAATTCCCCTCATGCTGGAGGAGGAATCTAAGTTATGTAAAGAGCTCTATATATAGAAGAAGATCTGATGTACAAAGAGTTGGAAAATGTTAGAGAAAAACACTACTTTTGTAAATGATATGCAGGGATTGATATATACAGAAGCAGTTGGACTTTTCTGAAGCTGAGATTCTTAGTGTACTTCAGTGAGCTTCATCTTTTATCTTTGAAATGCTTTACTTCCATAGTCTTAATGCTTACTTCTCAGGATTCATGAAGGATTTTTTATGTTCAGAATATGTGATGTTGTCCTTTCCTTAATTCTTACAGTGGTATGGATGTATAATCACTCAGAATTCACTGAATGTGCTCTGACTTCCTGTATACATTCATAAACTGTGTGGTCCCATATGATTTTATGTTCTGAATGTTTAAATGTTGAATGCCCTGACTTCCATGTAGGTATTAAACTCTGATCTATCACTTTAAATTCTTTCATTTTGAATACCTTGATGTATCATTACTCAGAATTCATGCCCACATGCTTTGACTCCTATGAACTTCAAGTTATTGAGACTTTCTTGAATGTGTCACTCTTTCATTGAAGTATATACAAGCCTCAGTTTTATAAGAAGAGCCATTTGTTATCCTTATCTCTGTCACTGACTCCATAGCCCAATGGTAGCAAGTCTCCATCTTCCAATCTATAAACATATAAAATCACAAACCATAGAGTTAGCCATCTATCCATATCTTTAATCAATATCATTAACCCTTTGAGAGAGCCCTCTCAGGCTAAGGAGGCTAAGCCTTAGCTAAAAGATTGGTTTGAAATAGTTACAATGAGATAGTCTGATCAGCAGCCTATCAGGGTCCTATTTTGGTGATAACAACTAGAATGAGCTGCCACCCTACTATCATGGTTATGACTGCACCCTACTGAACGAGGGAGCACAGAATGCGACTGCGCTACTACATTCAAAGGTACACGAAGGGTGCCTGCAGCCCAGGCTAGCAGGGATGTGGGAGCCTCGCACGGGGGGTGTGACCACCTAACTATCCATAGGAGGCCCAATGTCAGCGCTCCAAGCAGTTGAAAGAAGGCGCGGGACTATAAACAAGTCTGCACAAAAGCTGCACAGAAAGGACATTCTGTGCAGGAATAGTCCGTCATCCAGATTGTGGTCACAAATGAAGGGTTGTGCTACTGTGTGGAGAGGCTGGGAGGTGACCATTGACAACACTATTCATGACAAGAAGTTTCATTTATGACCGAGAGGAGCAGGTGGCGGGCCATTAAGACAAGCATTCCGTGTTAGATACAAAATGAACTGCTGCCAAGAAGATGTTAATGAATTAGAAGTGGAGGGAAGGGTTGAATTTGAAGCCACACATTCTTATAAAAAGCCTTGGGGGTAGCAAGCTCTCCACTAATTGGCCACCCATGAATATGTACCCGAGTGAATCTAGGATAAAAGTCATGTCTAGAACCAGAGCGAGGTTTGTGAAAGAACCCTATCTAACCCAGGAAGAGCCGATAGAGGCGGTCGCTACCCCAGAAATTCCAAAGTCCCCAGTACACTGTGACCCCAGAAATATAAACAAACTATGGGGCCAGTCTGGGCATCACCACGATTCAGAAAATTGTCAAAGGTAGAAAAGGGTAAGGAAATCACCACTGAACTCGAGGAGGATGAGGAAGATTTACAATCTCTAATCGCTCAGATTGAAGCACAGGATGAGGAAGAGGAAAATGTTCCTTAAGCGATAATGCTACCACCATATATCTCTCCGTTGAAAGGAACGACCAAGATTCCAAAGGACCTAGAGGCCATGAAGAGTACGTTCCAGACCCTGCTTCTTCTGTATGAAATAAGGTTTGAGGGTCCGCCGTTGGGTCGGATACTAAATATCATGTTTGAAGATTGGGATCTCGTGGATAGTGAGAAGTTTCCCCAGTTGGCTAAGGAGAAATTACTATAGCAGAAATGGTTACAGGGTGTGGTGAAGGTGGGATTACTGAATCTAAGGTGGATACCCCACTATCACTATGCAGCCATCAGAATTTTTGTTATCCGGTAGGTACTATGTCTTGTACATGATGGGTATCTCTGACTGAAGGAATCGATTCCCATCACGGTTGATCTCATACACTGAATCTCCCAGCTACCTACTTAAGGAAACAATCCTGTAGACATAGCTGGAACGAGTAGCGACGAGGGGCCTCACTGAAGCCATGAAGGTTAAATACAAGTTGGAAAAGCAGAAATGAGGGTATGTAATAGCCAACATCAAAGACCGAGGGAAGTGTGTCACCACCCAGTTACTAGCTGGTAAGCTCATGAGGAAATTCCACACAGACGAGGTGCTAGCCTCTGTCATTGCACTTGCAGAACAATGAGAAGAAGGAGTTCAGTTCAACTGGGTGCAATTTCTCTATGATGAATTTTTGACGAATTTTCGAGAAGCCCAGGAGCAAGGTAAGACTTTCCATTACACATGGTTTCTCCTAACAATCTTATTGGTTGTAGGAGAGCTGCTGAAAGGTATCCAGTTTCCCGACATTGAGAAAAACCTACCTGAAGCTGTGTAGTATAATTCGCTCCAGGCTACCAAATATGCCACGAGGATTCATGAGATCAAGGTGTTTTGGATATTCATGGAGGCCAGTGTATGGACATGGACCAACCATAGACCGCGATTATCCCTGAAAGTATACAACCAGTTACAAAGCGTGGCTGAGTTCAAGGAGGATATGCATAATCTGTATATTTGGGTGTGAAAGGATCGTACTTGAGCATGGGTAAAGCTTCCATTCATTACAATGGATGATGCAATTTTTGAGGCAATGGCTACATGGCCTCTAGAATGGCGTGCTCCAGATTTGGCGAAAAAATTGCTGCTCAGCATCAGAAGAAAGAACTCAAGCTGTGCATTACATAGTTGGCAGAAAAAATGTGCAACAAGTAGAAAGCACCCACACAGTAGTAGGTGACCGAGGTAGCGACAGAGACTATCACTGCAGCCGTCGAAGAGATTAAGGAGGAAATATCCATGGAGCAGGACATACACGGGGAAGTGGAGATATAAGAACACATGGACCTGACCATAGCATCGACTCAACTTAAGCAGTCATGCATCCAAGAGAAACCACCAGCACACAAAAGGACGAAGACAGCAAGGAATTTGGAGGGTGATCTTCTTGCCAACAGGGAACCAGTGTGTGATATCACTATGAGTGCTTTGGAGAAATTGATGACAAAGAAAAAAACTATGTTGGGGGCACTCAGAGTGCAGTTGTAGGCATTACAGGTGCAACCCCCAGGAGGGATGATACCGAACCTGGCAGACGAAACACCCGTAGTAGAGCAGATGGTGCGTGCCCACATGATGAACCCCTTAGGATTACCAGCAGGTGCCATCATAGTAGAAGCCGAAGGTAACATAAGAAGTTGGGGGTTGAATTTGGCCGCCCTTCCCAGAGAAACCCTATACCAATTGTAGGATGGGGTAACCACTAAGATCTGTGCTAGGGAATGTTGTGCCCTCTAGATCTTGACAAAGTAAAAGGGAAATCTAGACCAGGTCAGTCTCCAACATGATGAATTGGTCGCACACAACCAAGAATTGGAACAAGTCGTGGCGGAGGTTTATAATAGTCTACCAAAGCTGGCTGTGCTAGCGGAACTCCCAGCAGCTGGAAAGATTCATCATATAGCCACAGGATTTCATCATGCCTAGGAGGAGGCTGTCAAAACCCAGTGGGAATTGAACTTGCAGATTGCGGAGCTAAGACTAAATGAGCAGCCCCCTACACCACCGAAAGTCAGAGAGCAGTGTCGTTGTGCCCTCGCAGAAGGATTGGAAATGATGGAGTGCACTATACGTGATTGCGCAGGATTGTTGGATTAGTCGCTTCTTAGTCTCACATCACTATAAGAAGACCCACTACTGCAACAGGTAGAGACAGAAGCATGGGAGTTACAACAGGCCTATGATAATATCTGAGGGATCATGCAGACGGTTGCCCTTACTTAGTCATTGGCCAAGATGAGGGAGGCCTAGGCACTCAAGGCACAAGTCGACACTGCTCATCAGAAAGAAGCAACCCTTAAAGAACATATCCAACGATGGCTTGATGAGGCATTTACAGTCACCACCAACATCAAGGGAAAACTAGCCCATGTGCATGTAGGATATGAACTTAGAGAAGTAAGTGAAGATGATAATGATGTGTCAGAGGTTCGCACACAAAAAGTACAATAGATGGTAGAAGAGTGTATTGTAGGGGCAAGCGAAGCACAAAAGTTGTTGGGCAGCGGATCCCTTGCATAACGGTTTTCGGGCTCAAAGCCTGCAATTTTGGGCACAAGTATGGTAAAGGTTCTGCAAAGTGCGTGGAGCGCAAATTGTAATGGGTCAAGTCCAAGGGTAATCCACCCTAAAATATTATATGTTAATCTAGAATGTGCAGCTTGCCCATGGTCCGCGGACCATGGGAATGTATAAATAAAGCAAGGCTCTAGGATTAGAGAATAGCTTTGGATAGTAGATTTAACGGAGATCTAAAGTGTATGAGTTTGTGAAGGCAAGAGTGCTCTAAGTCTGTAAGTCTGAGTCATGGCAGGTAGTTGTTAGAGTAGGCTCTACTGCTGTGTGTGCAGAGGCCTGGTAGAGTCCGCAGTTGTGTGCGCAAACCCCTGTAGCTGTGTGCGTAGGGTGGAATTGGATTGTATTAAATGGAAGATTAACAAAGATAAGTGTTTCTGAATTATTGTGTATATGATCATAGATCTGAATCCTTATGCTTATGTTATGGTTTTATGAGTGTATTTAAGCATTGTTATTACGCGCACTGGGTTTAACTGTTAAATGTCTGATTAAAGACCTTAAAGAATAAATAAGATCTATAATAACTGCAAGAATACTAAGGATCTAAGAAACCCCATCACGGACCTTCCCAAAGGCCAGACAGCTGCGCATAATAGCGCAAGTGCATAGATCGGGTTGCGACCCCTCTAGACCTCATCAAGACATCCCTAGGGTGTGGAAACGTAGTTCCAGCACCCTCCCATACTACCTCAGGTGAAACTTCAGTCCGCACTCCACAGATTGTTGCCGAAAGGGCTGGTAGTGCGGGATTTGTTTGGCTAAAAAATCTTCCGAACCTAAGTCAAGGCCCAATAAGCCAATAGACATAACCAAGATATTTTTACAGATAACTCCACCTAATAGAGAAAATAAATTTATCAAGTTATAGGATCAGAATTTATGACTTCAACTCGATAACAATAACTGGAAACAAGTGACCTTTTCCAACTCTATGAGATCACGCTAGAAAATTCCGAGCATCAGTTGCTACATCCTATCACCTTCCGCAGGGTACCGGAGGTAAGGAAATCGAAGGGTGTCATAGCCTTGACTTCGTTTCCGTTTATTTCTGAAGCGGTGTACTGCCATTTGGAGCATCTTCTCGCCTGTTGCCCTCATTTCTTTTTCTCTGCCAAACCGCACAAGATCATGTCAAAGAGCCACAGATACTCAGTTAGAAATCGAGATTAGCTTGCTTATTTATGTGCTCTATTATCACACTCATGACTGTAAGGGTAAGCATCATCCCATCTTCCATACTTATCCATTCATGCCTCAGAGATAAGACACGATATGTGGTCATCCTTAACTGGAGATAATCATCCTATCACAACCGGATAGGTACCCATCTAATTAAAGAAACAATGTTATATATATATATATATATATATATATATATATATATATATATATATTATGCCAGAAAGGAAACCCACCATTTTCTTTTACCAATTCGTTGTGATATTCAACATTTTTAAAGAAACGAAACAATATTATTGGGTTTTTTATTTTTTATTACATGCTTCCAAGTTGCACCCAAAATCATAATTGACCAGGAGAGGGAAACATCAGAAATCCCAAAAAAATCAATCTAATTAGTCTATGACATTTCATTATTAGAAGGAACAGGATATTGGCATTTATGTATAATTTGGATTACTCTTTCCAACTTTGACAATGCTATGATTGGCTATTGGGTGAATTCTTCTGCCGTTCTCGTATGCCTGGTACAACCTATAATGTTAATCATATCCAAGAGACATGGGAGGAGCCAAGTTCTTGATATAATTTCAGTTGGAATAGAGCATAGTTAGATGGTTCTTGGCATTTCATTTTTGCATAGAAGGCTAACTCCCTTCCTCTTCTGTTCGCCATACAACTTGTGCACAACATATTTTTTCCTTCAGCATTTTCATGAAGTCCTTTACCAACGACACCTAAACTTTGGGATCAGGGTTTCTAGATTTCCGCAATCTATTAATTTAAACATAGCTAGATTGGCATCAACACTGTTATCTCCAGGTGGCAGAAAAATATGTTTTTATTGCTTCATATCCACGGTTCGTAATGGAAAAAAAACTCATTTCCGCATATAGGATGAATACAACATGTATTCAAACATTAAGGCTTACTAAAATCAAAGTGCAGTCAAGCTTGATAATGAGTTACTAAAGTCAAGGATGGAGTACATACTAGGAACGGTTAGGCAAAGTACCCAATCAACTCATTGCCATTGAAATTGTCAGTTCTCACATCCCATTGAAGGAAATATAAAGATTCAATCATGCTCATAAAATCCCCTTTCATTTTTAGTAATTCCTTTTACCTTTACCTTGATATTGTATTCTTATTTGCATATAATTGCACTCAATTACCACCATAATCCCATAGTATGTATATTCTGATCTTTTCTAAGTGGCTCTTGGCCTTCACACATAATTTGGATCTTCATTCTTTTGTCCTACTCAAACACTTTAATATTTCAATTCTTCCTCATGCATAATTTATTATGCACAATTAGGCCACCAATTAACCATTAAGATCCTTTTTATATGAAACAAAAAATTACATACAAGTGAAATTTATTTTAATTATTGATCCCCTCCATAACCATGGTTATGCTTATATTCTTCTTCGAAGAGTCTTAATTTCAGTTGGCAAGGAGAAATCATTATGAATTTCATATGCTTATTTTTTTCTTTTTGGGGTTATTATTCTTATAGATTTTTTTTTAATCAAAACTGTTAGTAAACTTTACGGAGATAGATGAGTCCATAGGCTGCAAGGTTTGAACTTGATGCTCTCATACCATTTGTAACATACCCCTTTGGCCTATCCCAGAATAATAGCGTATTAGGCTCCCAATTCAGTAAAAGTTTCTTGTTTTTACAGCTAAGATCTAACTATTGTCTTACGTAACATATTTATCGTGAGAGGAACCAATATTATTCCTATTACTATACTCATTTCTTAATAGTCTAAACAACCTCATAATATTGCATTATTCTTTTATGCTTTATCGGATCCGTAATGGGAACCCTTAGATTCATATAAACAACTTATATATAGCAGAATCGTCATTGAGTATGAAGGAAAATGCATGGCATGCAACCTATATAATCTTCTATTTAATACACACCAGCATTAATGGAGTATTATCTTATGTTTACTATGGCCGACATTGACCATGCATTACTAATATAATTAAGCATCATCAAGGTAATCTGACCAACCCTTGGTTCAACATGCATAACTAACTAATTAAACTATTCTTATCTGAAGTCGTCCCTCTACTTATGCAATTAGAAGCATGATCCTTAAAGTGTCCCACATGCACGAGAGTTACCACTTGATGTTAAGTGTAACAACTATCTTAACACTATCTATGAACATTTCAGAATGATAACTTCAAGGAGACATTACGAAAATTATTAACATCTCACACTATAGTTATCATTTTCTGATTCCTTAAGTATGGTCAAAGGATTACTCACATGCACCTCAAGCCCATAATATCTATAGTCATTACATAAAAAACATTAACATTGGTAATTTGGTTATGAATATTTGTCATATGCGAATTCTACCAGGAATGGGTCCTAGAACTGCTATTCCACTGAACATGTTTCTACAATCAACTTCCCACTAGAATACACATGCATAAGAAAGACATCATTTCCATAGCAGAGATAGATTTAACCATCCTTATCTCTTTTCTAAATGATTTTAAATCTCATAACAAGTAAGGAAAAACATACCATGCAAGTGTGTCTCATCATATTAGAGAGAAAACATCATAAGCATACATTATTCATCAAACATTCTCATGAAGAAGAAATGTAAGAACTCTTCTCATAAACAATTGAATGAATAACAGAGATAGAGTAAGAATCATCATACACACATTACACACATTTGACACCAACAAAACCTCACTTGGAGGGAGGAGCACCACCACCCAGCCATGAATCACCTCTGATTCTGCACACCCCCCCGAGCTGAAGATCTTGTCAAGGACCAATTGTCCTCAATTGATCAATGCATTGGGTATTTAATACCCTCTTTCATGATTTAGTTACCATTAGCGGCATCCTACTTTATGGATTTTTCCATTTTCCTAGGTCTTATCCGGAAAAGCTCGTCTTCATTTCCGACGATGCTTTTACACATAAAAGCTTGCCTTTATCTCTCGCAAATCTTTTATGTTCGATGGATCTTTATCTCCCATCCATCTGATGGATATCCAATCCATCCAAGCTTATCTAGAATCACTTCTAGAAGCTTACCATGAAAGATTCATCTCTATCCCATTCCTCATGGGATTTGGCAAGCATCTCCTCTCTCTTAGTGCTTCACCCTCCAAGTGATTTATTTTATTAATTTATTTAATAATACATTTTCTTTTCATATTACATATCCCCTAGCTTCCCTTAGCTTAGGTGTAGAATAGTTTAACCCAGAAAGGAGGGTATCAAACCTATCTTTCCTCAGCTTAGGTTTACAACATTTAACACACCAGGGAGGATATCACACCTAGCTTTAGCTTAGCTTAGGGTTACAATAATGTAGTACACAAGCGAGGGGTGTTACGTAAGGGCCAAGTATCACAATAGAAATTGTGAACAAAACGTCCTGGCGTAGTATAAATATCACTTTCATATGCAATAGGTTAGGAATTAACTGAAAGAACACATAATTCAAAGTGGTTTACTGATGTTTTGTTGAACAAAACATTAAATTTTTGTAATTAAGATTTAGCGATTTGATTATTGAGTTTAGGAAGACATATTTACTCTATCTTTTCTTATTTTAACCCTATAACTTCTTAGGAAGAAACACATACTCTTCACCACTAAACCCATTGAAGCTATATTAAAATGTAGTAAATGAATTTTATATTTTGTTTTTTATAGGCTGTAAAACCTAACCATTATTTATATAATTTAAAATAATAATTTTTATAATTTATTATTATCAAAAATAAATTTTTAATTTATTATTTTGAAAATATATTAGTTATTAAAAAATATAATATATTCTATTAAAACTAAATATATAGAAAGATAATAATTTTGCATATTATTATAAAATAAGTTAAAGAATAATGACATCATTCCTATTCTTTTGACTACCATAAATTAAAATCACTTACTAATTTTTTTAATATTATTAATTTTTTATTGTTATCACTTATTATCTCTCATAATATTATCCTCAGAATGAACCACAATAATTAGTTCGAAACATTAACTAAATTTTAATAATAAAATTAATGCAAAACATTTATCCACCATATAAATCACAAAAATATTAAACCTAATATTATTAAAAACCTTAAATCAAATATTATTAACTCTTTTCTTTTTATATTGTTAACTCTTTTCTTTTTATATTATTAACTCTTTTCTTTTTATCGTCAATAAATTTTAATAACAATGAATATTTTCGTTACGCTTGACAACGATATTTAATCCTACTCAAATGTGCGTGTCTCTTCAAGGTTTTCCCCGTCCTGCTGTACGAGATTGCCAGCAAATTTACAGCGCCGAGCAGGACTGATTTCCTGACATTCAAATTATGAAATCGACATCGTTTCATGAGTCTAAAATATTGATATTTACCTACAATTCTTCACCTCACAGTCCTCCCGAACTAGGTTCAAATTATTCAAATGCCAATATATATAATGACTCTTAACTAAAATAAATAATAACATATGTCGCTTAACTAAAACGAATAATGACATAAGTCGATTGTTCGTTTGCTTAATAGTTCCCTTTATCCCTTTCTCTTATTTTGTGTTTTAATATTTACTTTCCTTCTCTTCCCTCATTCAATAGTTACTATCATTGTAACGGTTTTCATTTTTTAATTATTATTTTGGTTCATAGTGAGGTTTTGAATCTATGATCACTGGGTTTGCATTTAAAGGGATAATTATAGTATTATTAATGTACGGAGAATGTTACAATAAGTGAAAGAAATGTTAAATATTTTTTTAATTGAGTCAAATTAAAAGATTATAAATTGAAATATAAAATTCAAGAATGAGAAAATTAATTGTATAGTTATTAATGTAAATAAGATTTTATACTGTCATTATGTTTTTTAAAAAAGTATAGATATTAATAGAGCTACTAAAATTTGAAACAGTTTTTATTACGTTATTTCAATTTTTCAGCATATTTTTTTATTTATTTTCAAACTTCTTCCCCTATATTTTTGAGTATATTTGGAATAGAATTTACGGTTTTGTTTCAAGAATATTTGTAGAATGGATTTTGAATTTAATTTTTGTGCTATTTTACTTTACTCAAAAAAAAATATAGATAATGCATCATAACTAATGGCTATTTAATTCTTTTGGATCACTCACCTAGACTCATAATGAAGTTTTGAATCAAAGGTTATTATGTTTGCATTCACAATAATAATGATTAATGTTTTGAGTGTGTTAATATATGAAGAATATTACCAATATGTAAAGAAAATTTAAGATTAAACATTTTAATATTTTTTTTACAATTGACTCATTTTTATTGGTTGCACTATATAAAAAAATTATAGCTAAAATATTATAAATTTAAATATAAAACTCAAGAGTAATATTTTTTCTAATAATATTTTATAATAGTGTTATTAATGCTTTCCAAAAAATTGATAGATATTAATAGAGCCATTAAATTTTAAAATATACTTTATACCATATTTTTTACTTTCGCAAGTTTACAATTTTTTGTTCATTTAAAAAAAATATTATATAAATTTATAATATATCTTATTAAAATAAAATATATGAATGCAAATAAAACATTCACATAGTGTAATTTATAATTAAATAAATAATGAATCTAAGAGAAATATTGGATGAGCTAGATATTAAAAGTTTTTTTTTTTTTTATAATCATGAGAGAGATAAACAAGAATGTAATAATAATATACAATATAAAAATGTTATAATGTTTCAAAATTGTTTTAAAATAAGACAAATATCTCACTACATGATTGCAAGTTTAGACATTAAAAACAAAAAATGTGGCGTATGAATTAATTTTATCATTTTTAAGTTAGTATTTGATATTCATTTGTATTTGAAAATTATACATATTAAAAACAAAAATTGTGGCGTATGAATTAATTTTCTCATTTTTAAGTTGGTATTTGATATTCATTTTGTTAACAAACATAACATAAGAGACTTGTTATTGAAAGTTAACACGTCTACATTTATCTTAACTCTCGATCTATTAACTCTGTGCAAATCTTTGCCCAAGTTTTACACTGGAAAAAGGTCTTTTCACCTCAAGCATTTGATCCCTGTCGATGCTTCGTAGATCTAAAGTGAAGTTGAATCCCTCTTATGCCCAAGTTTTACATTGGAAAAAGGTATTTTCACCTCAATCATTTGATCCCTCTTGATGCTTCATAGATCTAAAGTTAAGTTGAATCCCTCTGATGCTTCTTGCCTTGAGAGTTAAGATGCAAGATACTTCATAGATCTGGAGTTAAGATATATCTAGGCTCATACTTTAATTCTTGTACTTTTAGTAATATTTCAATATATTACCTAAATAACCTATTTATAATTAACAATGAAAAATTGAATTATTCAAGAGAGATATACATAATTCATTAAATTCTTAATATAAAATTAATATAATGACATTAACATAAATAATAATTAAAAAAATTCATGTGAGTCATAAATCAAATATTCTAATAGGAAAATTAATTTATATATATATATATATATATATATATAAAGCTTGGCGTGACTACATCTTCATTATGTCCAATATATCACTCTAATCTTTGGAGAAAATTGAATGAGTGATGTCACATCAAGAAGTGCCTTAACACAACACCTGATCACAGTCTATACAAAAACCAAACCTTTCAATAATATTAATATGTATTTAAAATATATTAATAAAAAAACACACACATTTGAATATGAATAAAGTAATTTAGAAATAAAATATTTCAATTTCAATTATTTGTCTATTATAAAATAAAACTATGTATAAGGTATATATAAAATAATTGAAAAGATAAATAAAGATAAATTCACATGGCTAAAACATTTCAAGTATTCTTACTATTCTACATTTTTATTAATTTTCTCTTTATTAAAAATTAGTTAAAATTGCTAATTTAAACTCTATAGTGTATACAATCAATCCGGTATTTCTTTTAAATCTAGTAATTGAATCTATTTTTTTTTTTTTCTTTTATTGATAAGTGGTTGAATCTTGAATATCAGGCTTACCCTGTGGCTAAGAAGCCATGAATCAGGGGCATCTAAGCGTTCAAAGTCTTTCTTTTAAATCCAATAATTGAATCTATTTATTCTTTTTTTTTTTAATTGATAAGTGGTTATTTTTTTTCTTTTATTGATAAGTGGTTGAATCCTGAAGTGGCTGAGAGGCGAGGACTCAGGGGCATCGACTAGAATCGGTGACCTTTTCTTACGGAGCGCCTTAATAGCGCGCTCCTTCCGACTATCCTAAATCTCTTTGATAAATCTATTTATTCATTAACTAATTTACATTGCATGATATATATATATATATATATATATATATATATATATATATATATATATATATATATATATATAGAACTATTTAACTACATATGTATCAAGTACTATTAAGATCAAATTTCTTCTAGTACAATTTTTTTTTTGCAAATTTTGTAGTCTTAAAGAAGTTGCAAAAATTTAATCTCTCTAAATTCTTGTTAGATGAGCAATTAAAATAAATTTATACATACTTTTCCTTTATTATATATTAATTTTAAAAATATAGTATTTATATTAAATCATAATTATATGATAAAATACTATTAAATAATTAATATTATATACAATCAACGTAAAATTATATATTATAAACATTTATTATAAAATAATATATTAGTTATAAAAAATATATATTAATTAAATACTAAGACGTGTAATTATATATATTCAATTTTGTTTCCAATATAATATAATATAATATATAGAGATCTAAATAGATATGAATAATATAATTATTGTTAGATATCTTATCTTTATGGATTGGGTGAAAAAAGTGTAAATATCTAAAGAGGAAAATAAATTCTTAAAATAAGAAACACCTTTGGAATATGAATCTGAAAGATCACGCGTGTTCATGTTATATAATGATCTTTATATCAATGCAAAGTATGAAATTCTTCCCGGGTTACATTCATGACCTAACATGGTATTAGAGCCAACCAATCACCCAAAAACAGTTATTTTCATGCCAGAACGTGAAACAATCCATTGGCGTTGGAAAAGGTTCAGTGTCTCACTCAAACCTAAAATGGTCCATTTTCATTGTCTGTTTCAGGCCTATGATGCAATCATTACTCTCAGACATGTGACCTTGTGGAGCAAGAGTGTGATTTACATGCAGATCTGAGATTGGTCCAGAAAATCACATATATAACGTTGTACATTCAAAAAAAGAGAATAGCTTAGAAGTTCTAGAAAAAACTACCAGAGAAAAAAATTATAAACAATTCCTCTCTCATTAATTTAATTACAAAATATTGATGTTTCCTTTCTTCGGTCTTGTATGTTGTCAAGGGAAGAGTGCACCTTTCCTTGGTTTTCCAGCAATTAACTTTTTTTTTGTGTGTGCCTTTCTTGATTTCCCAATTCCTCGCTATTTATAGGGGAAGCATCTGTGCTTCGTTAGTCCACCAAATAAGGGAAAGTGCACTACAATGTTCCTGCAGACTTAATCAATCCTTATTTTGGGGACTCCTGCAAGCATATTGCTTAAGAAAAGGCTCTGCCTCATAAACGTATGTTGGTGAATGTAGTTTTCAGTTTCCATCTTTTTTCCATTTGTATATATCCCATTCATCCAACATCGTAGTCATTTCCTTATTATTTACAAGCGATGTGCACAAGTCTTCACTTGCCTCAAGCAGTACTCATTGTAAACAACAGGTCCATTTTTGGAAGATGTGATAGCCTATTATGGATTAAGAAATTTCTAAGATGGTGATAGCCTATTATGGATTAAGAAATTTCTAAGATGGTATGTTAAGAATTTCATCTTAATCATAGATTTTCAAATTCATCAACCAACTCGTCATGCACAAACATTCTTGATCCGAAATTGGACTCCAACTCCTCATGCGCAAACATTCTTGATATGAAATTGGACTCCAAATGATTGAGCATGCGCAAACATTCTTGATATGAAATTGGACTCCAAATGATTGAGTAATCTCTTATATTGGGACATATCGGACGCTTTCTCTTCGGACATGTTAAAAAAGTTACATTTACAAAAAGAAATCCCAATATAAAGGCCATAACCTAGGATCTTCGCTCGTCTCCTTTTGATAATGTTGGAATCTAGAATCGCCAAATATGTGAATCACCATCTTAACGTGCACATGATTACTGGATGCATATGGAAATTTACGAAAGTTGTAACAGAATTTAAAACAGGCCACATATGGAAGTTTACGAAAGTTGTAACAGAATTTAAAACTGGCTGAATTTTTTTTTATTTTTATTTTTTTGTCTCATCTACTTTATCATCTCTTCTAACTTTGAATTTCTAACTTTGAATTTGCATGGTATGTAAAATGTAATTGTATAAATTTCAGAGATTTGTCTGTGCTGGAGAATCTAATTTCAACCACCTGTTAAGTGTAAAAACTATCTCTACAAGTGTCTTAGTTTAGTTTCACTTAGTCCAGTTTAAGTCCAGCAGTTCTCTTCAATTTTTGTCCTATTGGAGCTTAGCATGCTTGAGACTCCTTGAGAGCAGCAGAAGAGAAGATAATCTAATCTGCTTAAGACTTGTGAGAGAGCAGCAAGGTGCTGGAAAAGAGGAAAGCAAAGAGAATAAGCAAACCCGCATAAGACTCTTTGAGAGAGCAGCAAAAATTTGAAGAAATTTGAAAGTCTGCGAAGAAGCAGCAAAAAAATAACTAGTTCTCAAGAAAAAGGCCTAGTTTTATGAAAACTTGTACTGCATCCACAATAACGGATTGGAGAAATTAATCCACTTCGTTAGTAAACCAGCACACTGAAATTCAGCAGAAGCGTTGGGCATTATAACGCAACAAAAAGGGTTTAAGTGTCACGTTAGTAGACAATACTTACACGCTTTCCGGCATCACGCTCCATCCTAATGATGCACAATGCGTTATTTTTAAGAAAAAGGGATTTTAAAGAGTTACGAAAGCAATTTTTTTTTTGTGAGGAGGTGCATATAATGTTTTTAAAATTTCAATTTTTTTGGTAAGGAGGTGCCTCTAATGTTTTTAGAAGGGTATTATATTTTTTAAACGAGGTTTTTTGAAAAGAGAATTTGAAAAACACGGCGTTTTATTCTTTTGTTAAAAGAGGTTTTCAAAGATGGAATCCAAAAAATGGCCACTCTACTTTTCTCTTTTTTTGTTTTGTTTTAGAAGGAGATTTAAAAAAGGCATTTTTCCAATCAACTCCGGCATTGTGATATCTTTGGAAAAGTTTTTGTGAAAGTATTTCTCTTGTGAAAATTTGTAGACTCGTTTATTTTTGGAAGAAAAAACATTTTTTTATTGCAATTAGATGAGATGTCTACAGTTTGTTGTTCTTGGTGAGTAGTATTGAGCTAGCACTTAACAAATGGGAAAAGCCAAGATGCTTTCCCCAATTTCAGAAGTCAAGACAGCCAAGGAGGTGTGGAACACTGCAGAGAGGAGTTTTGTTGTATGGGGGAGCATTGAAGTTGAAGATGAAAGTGGATCTATAGCATCAGATCTACAATGAGAAAAAAAGTTTGTTGAATCACACTGTGCTAAGCTACAAGTGGATGATGTCTTCGATGAAGTTGCAAAAGCAAGAGAGAAGGAGCACATAGATGCTCATGGACCTCATTGTGCACAACCACAAGTGGATGAGAACTTAGTGATTCCAGCAACAAAGCTTGTTGATGACAATATGATGATTTCAACAATGAAGCTTGCTGATGAAATTTTGGTGATTCCAACAACAAAGCGTGTTGATGACAATATGGTGAATCGAGAAACAGAGCTTGCTAATGAAACTTTGGTGAATCCAGCAACAGAGCTTAGTGAGGACAATGAAGCTGCCACTGGAGTAGTCAATGCTATGGTTAATCCAACAAATAATTGTTTTTGTAAACTTTGATGAAGAATTGTTGGCTAATGATGAATGGTTGTAAGTGATGAAATAAAAACATCATATTGACATGATGTTATTTGCTGAGACAGTGGAACACAACCTGTTTGTAGTAGCACAAGCTAGTAAAGAACGTGAAGAGACACAGACAAAAAGAGAGGAAGAGGCTAAGAAGGAAGCCCACAAAGAGAAAATAGAGATAGAGGAAGAAGAAGAGAAAGAAGTGCAACAAGGGAAAGCTTTCATTACAGAGTAGAAGGAATAGAACCAATGTGGTTATGTAAACATTTTTAATTCTAACATTGATTTCCACTGTGCAGGTACACAAAACGATTATGAAGAACAATTAAATTTCCTTGAAGCATGGCATGCAACACCGTGCCTTGATAAAGTCTTCATAGATGTTGTAGAAATGTATGTTGAAGAAAACATGCATGATGAGCACATAAATGAATTTTTTAGGTTTTGGAGTTGTGAAGAAATATTATTTTATTATAATCTTATGTTACAGTAGATTAGTGATGAAAAGAATCCTACAAAAGATAATATGTAGTAACAGCCCACATACAAGTTGTTTTTTGAAGAAGGTCATCACATTATTAGACAACATGGAAGAATGGAAGACTTGCACCAACAAATGAAGAAACCATGGCTTGAAGAATACAACAGCAAGAAAATTCAGAAACAATTTAGAGGCTACATAATATGGAAGAAGAGAATAAGAAAAGTAATTTATTTTTAAATTGTAAGTGTAACTGATACATAGACCAAGAATGTATCTTAATTGGATTTTTATGTGGTTGTAATTAAGTGGGAGTGTTGGAGAATCTAATTCCAACCACCCGTTAGGTGTCAAAATTGTCCCTACAAATTTTCTGGTTCATTTTCACTTAGTATAGTTTAAGTCGAGTTTCACTCAAGTCATCTATTACTAATGTTTCCAATGTAATCTTATTTAAGTGATTTGTAATACTGATAAGAACAACTCTTTGCTCCATCATTTTGTTCTCTTCAATTTTTGTTAATTTGCAGCTTTAGCCATTCCATCAGTAGTTCCATTGCCAAACCAATTAGTGTAGTAAAGACACATGGTAGTGCGAACACTTCTGATAAAATTTTCTATTGTTCACTTGAGTTATTATCTCTAGATATTTCACATAGCCCTTTTCCAAGCTCACATGAAGCTTTGAGGATGGTCATAGGTGGCACTCCCTCCACCACTATATTTAGATGTGTCTAGCAATCTCTTAGCTTATAATTTGATCCATAAGGCCACGCAAAATATCTCTGTGGACCTTAACATAATATTGTATCCCTTTCACTCAGATGTCAGTAATTTCATCCAAGGATCTAGCCATTGGATTTGCAATCCCTTCTTCATAAAGTGCATCATATGCAGCAAAAAAAGATGTCACGGACTTCCTTGTTGAGAGTAACTAGACACTAGCTTTTCATACATTTTGACATAATAAAAGTATATGAATTGTTGAAGTTATTCCTCGATTCTATTATAGTTCTTAGTGTCAAATAATCTTTAATTCGTCACTACTGATGGCCCCCCCGGAATAGTAGGAACTAATTCCATTAGTATGCACATACGATTCTTATGAAGAAAATCATTGAAATCTTTTTCATTTCTTGTTTCCTGAGCACCTAATGTATCTTTCAACATTGTACCTAAATAAAATGCACATATAGCTATATAGATATATCTGTAGCTTTTTTTGGCGTGTGCTCCACCTTGACTACCAACATAAGTAAAAATAGATCTTGAATGCTTCAGTGAAACCTCTAAGGTACCCTTTCCAGTTGGCAACATTTCAATCAACTTTGTTTTGATATCTACCACGAAACCTCCCACAACAGGCCCTTGAGTGACTGGCCTTTTTTAGATGTGTGATTTTTATTCAATATAGTGTCCCCACTCTACTCGAGAGTTGTTGGAAATGGCTTTTCCCCAACTTGTTCAACACTATTGCTATTGTAGAAATTTCACACTTGTAGATCAAACTGATATATGCAATGTACTAAAGCATAATACTTGATCTAGATCTACAAAACATTAAGCGGAAGAATAATCGATTTCATGAGCAACATCAAGCATAAACACATATAAGTGTTCAAGAGAAATAATCAACCATAACATAAGATATATCACTGGGGAAAGAAGCAGCCTAAAACCCCTATCTGTATTATCAATCAAGTGGAAATTCTCTTCTGTTTACAGAAAGAATCAACTCAAGAGCTATCATGTACTGTCTGCAATCAAAAGATGAAGATCATAGACTACCTAGGCCTCAATATATAGGCCACAAGTCCTCCAAAATCCTATATTATGTATTTCTCTTGGAAATAGATCCTCCTCCATGGAAGGAATACTTACTAGAAATATCCAAGCATCTGATAGTACACTTTCCCTCATCTAATCTCAACCGGGTCTCTGTCTGAATTGACATGCATGAGTTATCCATGAGGGAATGCTCAGTCATCTGAAATAATAGTTTCCACATGCATGAAAGCATTAGTGAAATGTATCTCATTAATTTAACAACTCGTTAAATTAGTCTAACTGGACTTGACTAAGTAAAACTAAGTCAATTGATCCTCTCATTATAGAACTCATACTTGATTCTTCAATCAGTGGAGAAAATCAAGGATAAATTCCTCAATCAGTGGGACAACTAATTGCATGTTCTCACAAAGACTTCAAGTTTAATTTTCCATAATTAATTAACTGATGGAGATTAATTAATTAATATTTTAAACTGCTGTTAAGACCAAATTCGTTTTTACTTCCTATAGTTAGACCAGGGATTGCTAAAAATAGGAAGGGACCCAGAAATGCTATTTTCAGAAGATTTTATTTTTAGTAGTTTCACCTCTCACCCAAGGTGGCAAAAATGCTCATTGGCCAAACTGCTATTTTTAGAAGTGCTATTTTTAGGAGTTCTATTTTTAGCACATTCTAAATTCAGCATTTCTTGTTGCACACTTTTCAACAACTATTGGAAATTGATCTTTCACCCATAATTATTAGTGAGGGATTTCCTTGATCCCCATTTTTACCACCACTATAGATTTTAAATCCCTTTGCAACCCACATAGTTTTCTGTGTAGTTTGACCTTTTGCAACAACAAGTTTCCTTAGTGGATCGGGTTCAATGGATGATTTTCTAGTGAGGTGATAAGATGGGGCATTGGGCAAGGAAGTAAATGAAACCATATTGGTTTTTTGTTCAATAGAGCATGTGGGAGGTAGCCCTATGGATTGAGTTAATATATCCACAAACTATAAGAGGAGTGGAGCCATGGCATAGGGTACTTGGTTGGTAAGGCTTTCTAGTTTGAAATGGAAAAACAAATACAAAGAGACATATTAGTTTAAAATGAGTTTCATAATTGGAGTTGTGCTATTAGAAGGATTGGTTGATTTGAGAGACAAGGATGTGAGAACAGAGGTGTGGCCCTCATGCTACAAGTGGTATTTGTTATATTTAGCATGATAAACAATGTGTAGAGGCAATTGGTATGGAATGCCTAGTAACAAATTGACACAACCAAAAGGAGGAACATCACAAACCATACTATCATGGAAAGGGCCTATAACAAGGATAATAACATGATGCCTTTTTTTTGGTTTCAGTTGAGATAATATTTTTTTGGGTGTGGAGTGTTGGGAAGGCTAAAGTGTGGAACAAAGTCCTATGCCACAAGGTCATTTTGATTCCAATTGTTGGGGATAAGAGTCACCATTTCATGTTTGATTTGATAGTTATGGCTAAACAAAGGCACAGTAGTGGGGATGAGAGAGGGTTCCACTTCAGTAGGATTTTCAAGAAAAACAACTACAAGTGGGGTAGTTGAATTTGATTGATGTACCTATGTAAAAGGATTCTTTTTGGAGAGAATATTCTAAAGAGCTTCGAAATTTGTAGAAGCATGTGAGTTGGTTTTATGAAATGTACATCATGGGGTGTTCTAAGGTTTAGGGGATGAGGAAAGGGTGGCATTAGAAGGGCCAATAGGAGATAAACCATTCTTCGTTTGAGGAGATCAAATTTGAGGAACAAATTTACCTTCCGCAATAGAGGCCTGAATAAAGGCCTTGTTCAAGGAAGTACTATCAAACAACTTAAATTCTCAACAAAAGATTATTAGTAAACCATAATTAAATATCATAATTAGTATCTCTTCTAAATTAGATATATGGAGTTGAATGAAAAACTTGTTGAAGACATCAATTTAATCTTGTACTGATCGATCTGTCACCGATTCAGATCCGCCAATATCTGATGACTCAGCAAAATCAGTCGCGCTCCGATGAGCAAATTCGGCGTTTTCAATACAGCTAAAAATCGATCTGATCAACAATAAATCAGATCTACCTCTCCCGGATAGATCTGCAACTTCGCTGATCTGCTCCCTTTGCAAACTGCCAAATGAAGATGAGGCTTCCCGGAGATCCCCTTGAAGGTGAGTTGGTGCTCTCCCAAGCGAAAATCCCGCGCCAGGATAAAATCGGTGTGAGGCAAAATGTCTGGCGCGATTTCACCCTTAAATTCCATGCCAATCCAATATTCTGGCGCGATGGCACGCTTAATATCTGAACAGACGCGCCAATATAGAATTCTGGCACGCTCCCGAGCCAAAAACCCGCGCCAACCTCCTTCCACTCAGGAAAAAAAATTTCCGAGTCTGAGGCAGGTGTTCTGCAGTCCACCTGCTCAATTGAGCACAGAGCTCTTGTGTACACGTGGCCACAGAGACACTTCAAGCCACACAGGCAATTCTACCACACAGACAAGCTAGCTAGAAAGGCACTTCAGCCACAAAGGTGATAAAGGATCAGGCTCACCCAATCTGAGCTCTGATACCAAGATAAAATGTGAGCAGAATTGAAAATAAGGAGATGTAGCTCTCAGGTGTGGCCTGCACCTAGAGACTACACTCACAAAATAGAGAGATCACTCTCGTACACTCTATTATCATCAATGAAAAGATTACATCATTAAATACAACTCTGGAAATCAGGAAGTTGCAACCACACTCCTAAACTCTAGGAACAAATCCTAAACTAAAGAGATACGTTACAACTATGTAACCATTTCCCCATTAATACAAAATAATATTAATTATTTTCAACTTTTCATTTAAAGTGATAATTATAGTATTACTTATGTATGGAGAATGTTACTAAGTGAAAAAAAAATTAAGGTTAAATATATTTTTACACGTTTTTAATAATCAAGTCAATATTTTTTTAGTAATTGGTAAAATTTATTATATATTTAAATACAAAATTTAAGAATAAGAAAACTAATTTTGTAGTTATTAATGTAAATAAGATTTTATACTATTATTATGTTTAGGTTATTAATGTTTTAAAAAAAATCATAGATGTTAAGAGAGCCATTAAAATTTAAAACATAGTCTTTACCATATTATTTCACTTTTTAATATATTTTTTATTCTCTTTTCAAATTTTTCCCCATATTTTTTTAGTATATTTGGAATAAGATTTAGGGTTTTGTTTCAAGCATATTTGTAGCATGGATTTTGTGTTTAATTTGTGTTATTTTACTTTACCCAAAAATAATATAGATGATGCATCATAAGTAATGGCTATTTATTCTTTTGGACCACTCATCTAGGCTCATAATGAAATTTTGAATTAATGGGTACTATGTTTGCATTCACTATAATAGTGATTAATGTTTTTAATGTTTCTGATATATGAAGAATGTTACCAATATATAAAGAAAATTTAAGGTTAAACATTTTTATATTTTTTTACAATTGACTCATTTTTATTAGCCGCACTATATAAAAAAATTTATAGATAAATATTATAAATTTAAATATAAAACTAAAGAGTAAAATTTTTTCTAATAATATTTTATAATAATGTTATTAATGCTTTTCAGAAGTTTTATAGATATTAATAGAGCCATCAAATTTGAAAACATACTTTATATCAAATTTTTTACTTTTACTATTATATTAAGTTTACCAATTTTTGTTAATTTAAAATAATTATTATATAGATTTATAATATATCTTATTAAAATAAAATATATGAACGGGAATAAAACATTTACATAGTGTAATTTATAATTAAAAAAAATAATGAATTTAAAAAAATATTAGATCGACTAGATATTAGAAGATTTTTTTAATCTTATAATGACGAGAAAGATAAACAAGAATATAGTAATAATATAGAATTTAAAAATGTCATAATGTTTCAAAATTGTCTTAAAATAAGATAAATATCCTATTACATGATTGCAAGTTTAGACATTAAAAAAAAATGTGGTGTATGAATTAGTTTTCTCTTTTTTAAGTTGGTATTTGATATTCATGTATATTTGAGAAGTTGTTAATAAACATAAGAGAGATGTAATTGAAATTTTGCCCAAATTTTGCACTAGAAAAAGAGCTTTGCACCTCAAGCATTTGATCCCTCTCCATGCTTCATAGATTTGGAGTTAAGATATATCTAGGATCGTACTTCAATTTTGTACTTTTAGCAATATTTCAATATATTACCTAAATAACCTATTTATAATTAACAATGAAAATTGAATTATCAAGAGGGAGCTCCATAATCCATTCAATTCTTAATATAAAATTAATATAATGACATTAATATAAACAATAATTAAAAACAATTCATGTGAGTCATAAATCAAATATTCCCATAGGAAGATTTTATATGTCCATATATATATATATATATATATAAAGCTTAGTAGGACTACATCTTCCTCATATCCAATATATTACTCTAATTGACGCAGAAAATTGAACCAGTGACCTCACATGAAGTAGTGCCATAACATAACATCTGATCACAATCTATCCAAAAACCTTTGGATAATATTAACATGTATTTAAAATATATTAATAAAAGAACACATACATTTGAATATGAATAAAGTATTTATGTAGATTTTCTTCCGGATCCATCGCATTCAATTTCTTTTTAGATCGATGTTTTGAACTAGCAACGATGGTTTATCTTCAAGATGTGAAAGAATTATTGAAAGACTGGTCTTATTTGTCAAATATATAGAGATGTATGAGATGCTTAGCCGATGATTGATTTTCACAAAGGTAGGAACAATTCACGAATCTCTGCATCTTTTCAAGAATGTAAGGTCAGTCTTCTTTTTCGTTAAGAGTAATCTGTGTCATTCAAATCTGCGAACTTCTTTCAAAATCTCCCTTCCATATTGGGTGAGTATTTTTTCTATGAGGTTTTTGCGAGTATTTATAAAGTAATTTATAAATAAAATATTTCAATTTCAACTATTGGTCTATTATAAAATAAAACTATGTATAGGGTATATATAAAATAATTGAAAAAAATAAATTCTCATGGCTAAAACATTTCAAGTAGTGTTACTATTCTACATTTTCTATTAATTTTGTCTTTATTAAATTTAAATACATATCTATTAGGATCAAATTTCTTCGAATACAATTTTTTTTGGTTGAAAATTTTGTAGAGTTAAAAAAGTTGCACAAATTTAATCTCTCTAAATACTTGTTAGGTAAGTAATTAAAATAGATCTATACATACTTTTCCTTTATTATATATTAATTTTCAAAATATAATATTTATATTAAATAATAATTATATGATAAAATGCTATTAAGTAATCAATATTGTATACAATCAACTTAAAACTATATAGTATAAATATTTATTATAAAACAATATATTAATTAAATACTGAGACGTGTAATTATATATAATTAATTTTGTTTTAAATATAAATATGTAATATAATATATAGAGATCTAAATAGTTATGAATATTATAATTATTGTTGGATATCTTATTTTTATGAATTGGGTTAAAAAGTGTAAATATGTAAAGAGGAAAATGAATAGTTAAAATAGGAAACAACTTTGGAATATGAATCTGAAAGATGTGTGTTCTTGTTATATAATGATCTTTATATCAATGCAAAGTATGAAATTCTTCCGGAGTTACATTCACGACCTAACATGGTATTAGAGTCAACCAATCACCCCAAAACAGTTATTCTCATGCTAAGACGTGAAACAATCCATTGTCATTGGAAAAGGTTCGGTGTCTCACTCAGACCTAAAATGGTCCATTTTCATTGCCTGTTTCAGGGCTATGATGCAATCATTACTCTCAGACATGTGACCTTGTGAAGCAAGAGTGTGATTTAGATGCATATCTGAAGTTGGTCCAGAAAATGACATATATAACGTTGTAGATTCAAAAAAATAATAGCTTAGAAGTTCTGGAAAAAAATACCAGAGAAAAAATTATAAACAATGTACCTCTTATTAATTTAATTACAAAATTTAGATGTTTCTTTTTTTTGGTCTTGTATGTTGTCAAGGGAAGATTTGAGTGTCACGTTAGTCGACAATACTTCCATGCTTTCCGGCCTCACGCTCCATCCTAATGATGCACAATGCATTATAGTAATTTACGGCAAAGGTATAAGTCAAAACGCTCTAGTCTTTTTTTATTGAAAAGTCAAAACTTCACGAGTTTTAAGAAAGGTACTCGTGAGTCATTTCCAAAGACGTTTGTTTGTTTAATGAACCTTTTGGAAATATATGATTTAAAAAGGAAGTAAGCCGATTTTTAAGAAAAAGGGATTGTAAAGAGTTATGAAAGAATATTTTTTAAAGGAGGTGCATGTAATGTTTTTAAAAGGGTATTAGATTGTTTAAAAGAGGTTTTTTAAAAAGAGAATTTGAAAAAAAGGGCGTTTTTGTTTGTTGGTTTGTTTAAACAAGGTTTTTAAAGGGAATTAAAAAAAATGGGTGTTATATTTTTATTTTATTTTTGTTGAAAAAGGAGATTTAGAAAAATGGTCGTTTTTCCAATTGACTATGGGCATTGTGATATTTTTGTGAAAGCATTACTTTTGTGAAAATTTGTAGACTCGTTTGTTTGTGGAAGCGAAAACATTTTTTATTGTAGTTAGATGCGATGTCTATAGTTTGCTTTCCTTGTTGAGAGGTATTGAGCCAACACTCAAAAAATGGGAAAAGCCAAGATGCTTCCCCCGATTTCAGAAGCCAAGACAACCAAGGAGCCTGGAAAACCCTCAAGAGGAGTTTTTGTGTATGGGGGAGCATTGAAGTTGAAGTTGAAAGTGGATTTATAGCATCAGATTTACAACGAGATAAAAAGTTTGTTGAATCACACTGTGCTAAGCCACAAGTGGATGATGTCTTTGAAGAAGTTGCAGAAGCAAGAGAGAAGGAGCACATACATGCTTATGGACCCCACTATGAACAACCACAAGTGGACAAAATCTTGGTGATTCCAGCAACAGAGCTTGTTGATGACAATATGATGATTTCAGCAATGAATCTTGCTGATGAAATTTTGGTGATTCTAGCAACAGAGCTTGCTGATGAAAATCTGATGAATCCAACACCAAAACATGTTGATGACAATATGGTGAATCCAGCAACAGAGCATGCTCATGAAGGTTTGGTTAATCCAGCAATAGAGCTTGCTGAGGACAATGAAGCTACCATTGGATCAGTAATGCTATAGTGAATCCAACAATTAATATTTTTGATGTAAACTTTGATGAAGAATTGATGGCTAATGATGAATGGTCGCAGGTGATGAAACAAAAACATCATATTGACAGGATGCTATTTGGTGAGACAGTGAAAGACAACCTATTTGTACCATCACAAGTTAGTAAAGAAGTCGAAGAGACACAGACAGAAACAGAGGAAGAGGCAAAGGAAGCTCACAAAGAGAAAACAAAGATAGGGGCAGAAGAAGAGAAGGAAGTGAAACAAGGGAAATCTCACATTGCAGAGCAGAAGGAATAGAACCAATGTGGTTATGTAAACATTTTTAATTCTAATATTGATTTCCATTGTGCACGTACAAAAAATGATTATGAAGAACAATTAAATCTCCTTGAAGTACGGCTTGCAACTCCATGCCCTGATAAAGTATGCATAGATGTTGTAGAAATGTATGTTGAAGAAAACATGCATGATGAGCACATAAATGAAATTTTCAGGTTTTGGATTTGTGAAGAAATATTATTTTATTATAATCTTATATTACAACAGATTGGTGATGAAAAGAATACTACAAAAGATAAAATGTTGTAGAAGCCCACATACAAGTCATTTTTTTAAGAAGGCCAACACATGCTTAGACAACTTGGAAGAATGGAAGACCTACAATAGAAAATGAAGAAACTGAGGCTTGAAGAATACAACAACAGGAAAATTCTGAAATAATTTAGAGGCTACATAATATGGAAGAAGAGAATAAGAAAAGTAATTTATTTCTAAATTGTAAGCCTAACTGAGACATAGACAAGGAGGTATCTTAATTGAATTTTTATGTGGTTGTAATTAGGTGGGAGTGTTGGAGAATCTAATTCCAACCACATGTTAGTTGTCAAAATTGTCGCTACTAGTGTCCTAGTTCAGTTTCACTTAGTACAGTTTAAGTCGAGTTTCACTCAAGTCATTTGTTACTAACATTTCCAATGTAATCTAATTTAAATGATTTGTAATACTGAGAAGAGAAGTTCTTTTCTCCATCGTTTTGTTCTCTTCAATTTTTTTCAATCTGCATCTTTAGTCATTCCATCAGTAGCCCCATTGCCAAACCGATTAGTGTGGTAAAGACACATGGTAGTGAGAGCACTTTTGATAATATTTTATATTGTTCACTTGAGTTATTATCTCTACATATTTCACATAGCCCTTGTCCAACCTCACATGAAGCTTCAGGGATGGTCATAGGTGGCACTTCCTCCACCACTATCTTTAGATTTTTCTAACAATCCCTCAACTTATAATTTGATCCATAAGGCCCTGCAAAATATCTCCCTACACTTTAACATGATATTCTATCCCTCTCACTTAGATATCAGCAATTTCATCTAGGGATCTACCCATTGGATTTGCAGTCCCTTCTTCACAAAGTGCATCATATGCAACAAAAAAAGATGTCACAGATTTCCTTGTTGAGAATAACTAGACATTATCTTTTGATACTTTTTGACATAATAAAAGCATATCAATTTTTGAAGTTATTCCTTCGTTCTATTATAGTTCTTACCGTCGAATAATCTTGAGGTCATCGCTGCCCATGGACCCCCAAAATAGTAGTAGCTAATTCCATTAGTATGCACGTACGATTCTTATGAAGAAAATCATTGAAACGTTTTTCTTTTCTTGCGTCCTGAGAACGTAATGTATCTTTCAACATCGTACCTAGAGAAAATACACATATAGCTATATAGATATATTCGTAGATATTTTTGGCGTGCGCTCCACCTTCATGACCAACATAAGTAAAAAGAGATCTTGAATGCTTCAATGAAACCTCTAAGGTACCTTTCCAGTTGGCACCATTTCACTCAACTTTGTTTTGATATCTACCACGAAACCTCCCACAATAGGCGCTCGAGTGACTACCCTTTTTTATACGTGTGATTGTTGTTCAATATAGTGTCCCCACTCTACCCGAAAGTTGTTGGCAATGTCTTTTCCCCAACTTGTGCAACACTATTTCTACTGAAAATTGATCTTTCACCCATCATTATTATTGAGGGATTTCCTTGATCCCCATTTTTACCACCACTGTAGATTTTAGATCCCTTTGCAACCCACATATTTTTCTGTGTAGTTTGACCTTTTTCAACAACAAGTTTCCTTGATGAATCAAGTTCAGTGGACAATTTTCTAGTGAGGTGATAAGATGGGTCATTGGGCAAGCAAGTATATGAAATAAGATTGGTTTTTTGTTCAAGAGAGCATGTGGGAGGTAGCCCGATATATTGAGTGAGTATATCCAAAAACTATAAGAGGAGTCGATCCATGGCATAGGGTACTGGGTTGGTAAGGTTGTCTAGATTGAAATGGCAAACCAAATACAAAGAGACACATTAGTTTAAAATGATTTTCTTAATGGGAGTTGCGCTATCAGAAGGATTGGTTGATTTGAGAGCTAAGGATGTGGGAACATAGGTGTGGCCCTCGTGCTGTAAGTGGTATTTGCTATCTTTAGCATGATAAACAATGTCTAGAGACAATTGGTGTGGAATGCCTAGTAACAAATTGACACAATCAAAAGGAGAAACATCACAAACCATAGTATCACGAAAAGGGCCTATAGCGAGGATAATAACACAATGCCTTCATTTTGGTTTCATTTGAGATGATATTTTTTTGGGTGTGGAGTGTTGGGAAGACTAAAGTGTTGAACCAAGTCCTATGCCACAAGGTCATTTTGACTCCAATTGTCGAGGATAAGAGTCACCAATTCATGTTTGATTTAAAATTTATGGATAAAAAAAGGCGAAGTGGTTTTGTTAGCTTCATTACTAGTCACAGGGATGAGAGAGGTGTCCACTTCAGTAGGATTTTCGAGAAAAACTACTACAAGGTGGGTAGGTGAATTTGATTGAAGTACCTATGTAGAAAGATTCTTTTTGGGGAGCATATTCTAAAGATCTTGGAAGTTTGTAGAAGCATGTGAGTTGGTTTTATGAAATGTACATCATGCGGTGTTCTGAGGTTTGGTGGATGAGGAAAGGGTGATATTAGAAGGGCCAATAGGAGACAAACCATTCTTGGTTTGAGGAGATCAAATTTGAGGAACAGCTTTACCTTCCAAGGCGGAGGCCTGAATAAAAGAGTTGTTCAAGCAAGTACTATCAAACAACTTAAATTCTCATTAAAATACTATTAGCAAACCATAATTAAATTTGATAATTAGTACCTCTTCTAAATTAGAGATATGGAGTTGAACGCAAAACTTGTTGAAGACATAAAATTAAGCTTGCATTGATTGATTGAGTAGTTTCCATAGCTACAACCAATTGTTAAGAATATTATAGAGATATCCTGGGGGATAGAAGTGTTCTCTTAAGGCCTAGCAGACTTCATCCCCTGATATGGTCTGTAGATATGATCTCTGCTTTTTCTTCAAGCTCAATGACTAACAATATATTCTTGAGTTGAGTATCCCAACATGTTTGCGCAAAGTCCTCCAACTGTAGATAGGTTATTTAAAGCTTCATTTCCTATTTCATCATAAAACATTTTTGAAATAGGTTGTAATACCGTGGAGCCAAGAATCGATAGCCTTTGCATTCATTTGGCCGAAGAATTTGGAAAATTGAAAGCATGTATCTAGCTACATTTTCCTTAGAGGGAAACTATTTTGTTGTGACATAATTAGCTTTTGGAGATCCATGTATAGATCATGGACTAGTGAGTCCTTGGTTGAGAGTTCTATTGAAGTTGCCACAACACCCTCCAAATTGTTCCTACCTTCAAATTTTAGAGCCTCCTTATGATCTTGCCATCAATATTTCAGGTCTATCCACATACATCTTGTTTAAGTTTACAAAGTATACCATTAGGCATCCTAAGTTTTAATATACTTCCTTTCAGATGCCCAAATCTTGATGTCTTCACAAGCCAACGCATGCCTTGGTTATTGCGTAGTCTCTAGAAACAATTATTGCATAGTCCCTAGAGACATGACTATGTAATCCTTGCCAACAATGATTGCATAGTTTCCTCTGACAGACATTGCACAACCCTTTCTCATAGTGACTGCGCAGTTATCCCAATCATTGCATGGTTATAAGTGAAATTTTAAGGGAATCCTCTATAGATAGTGATTGCACACTCTTTGTTGATAGTAAGATTGCATTTCCTCAAGTCATCAATGTCACACCTCTTAGTGGTAGTCAATTCACTCTTAACTCCTAGTTTCCTAACATGCACTAAGTGCCCTCATAGATCTTAAACCCAATTGCATGTTTTCTCCCCCTATATAAAGAGTCTAGTATTGACCTCATTCTCACATCCAGATTTTTCTTTTGAGTGATGTGAGCTTTCAGAGTACAAGGAGAATTTTCACACTCGTCGCTGAAAATGCCCCATATTCTGCGCAAGTTTCTCAACTGTCACTCTTTTCTTTTGCAAGGGTTTCTTTTGCTTTCATTTGACCTTGAAGTGTCACTTTTTTCTTTTTTCATCCTTGCATATGTTTCTTGTGTTTTCTTTGTCTTCACATTGTTGATTTCGTTCATGCATGTGTCACTTTTACATGTTTTCACATAGGCTAAGAGCACCATGGCAGAACTTTTAGAGGAAATCCAACAAACTCGCTTGCACTAATTGATGCTATTTATCATTAGAACATGTGTTCGACACATTGAAATGGAATAGGGCATCTTGTAGTTGCAGTCGACACTTGTGTCATAATGGTACATATTAATTATGTTTCACACTTGGAGATAAGTGTCACTTTAATGTCTCCTGGATGCGGGTGAACAATCTAGAGTGTAGTACGAAGATGGCTTGGCGGGTGGGCGCGTGGCCGCTTACCGCAGCTAGATGGAGCTGTAGGACGCAGGAGTTAATGGTTCATACAATTACCTTTATTTCTGCATTAATGCAGCTCTCTTAGGCGCGTCAGTTTGATAGTTTAACTACAATGGTGCTCGGCAAGGTTCTCATTTTTACTCTTCCCATCTGCTCATGCTGGCATAGCAAGGTTGATGCTTCTTGTGCTAGAGACAGTTCAGGGCACTGTCTGGCTCTGGTTCAAGGAGCTAACACTCTTCCAGACTTTCATGCTCCAATTTATCCGTTTCGCATTCTCCTATGTCGACACTGCGCATTCCCTTCTTTGACTGTTTGTTCTGCTTCCCTAGCTCAATTCAACATGCCTAGAGAGCGCATGAGAATGGGCTATAGAAGAGGCAGCTCTCATGGCCGGGTCTTTCGCCAGGCATCCTCAACAACCTCGGACCCTTCATCTGAGGCTTCGGATTTCAGTTTTTACTGCTATCCTGTGACTAGAACTGGTCGTGGCAGAGGAAGGAGGTAGTTTATGTCAGCGGTGAGCTCTCAACACTCTAGTACGCACACGGCTCACTTCCACCTCCCTTGTAGTCTTGGCAATTCCTCCTTCATTGTATCGGTCACTGTAGAACTAAGTGAGCATGCTGGGGGTTCGGAGACAGTCGGTTCAAGAGTTCCTCAGCACCAGCGGATGGAAAACCAGAATGTTCCCCCAACGAATGTGACTTCGCAGAGATGGGACATTGGGGGCTTTTCTATTCAGGACTCGCCCACTCTTGCTGGCCAGAGCGCTCCTGCAGCAGAAGAACTTGCAAGAAAAGAGGGTTAATCCGCGGAGTTTGAAGCACCAGATCATTATGGGTGCCGCATTATTGAAGAGCAGCCTCCAAAACAGCATGAAGACTGAATGGGTTTGCGTTTTTTTTGGTTTTGTTCAAATGATGAAGCGGTAGTTCAATGCTCTCAGGAAACAAGGTCATCTTATGTTTGTAGCTCCCAGTAACATGTTTTTTCAACTTTTTGAGGGCTGGTTTCCCCTGCGTGGGCGAAATTTCCCTGTCTGTTGGTTACTGTCTCAGCTTAGGTGGTTTACAAGTCAGATTTCGGTCACTATCTGAACACTATGTCTTTCGTTATGGATATCAGTTATTCCAAGTCCTGAAGCTAGTCTTTATGTAAGTCCTCGGGTCAGTTTGTCAAACGTCTTTTGTTAACACGCCATTTCATGGGCTAGAACTCTCGAGGCCTTTGCTTCACTATAAGCATATTTTGTATCAATATAGAAGTAGACCAATTTAGAAAAAAAAAAAAAAAAAAAAAAAAAAAAAAAAATGTGTCACTTTAATGTCGTTTTGTTGTATTCATGTTGGTTTTGGGTAGTGTGTATCTTATTTCTATGTGCACATGTGTATGTGTGTGTGTGATCATGTTCAAGACATGTTACATGCTTTTACTCTCTTGTCCCATTCATTGCACACTTAGACAATTCTGGAGTCCTTTATTTTCCTCACCTCTTGTACAACTCATGACCTCATTTAACTTACAACCAACTGATGAGAGCATTGCACATTCATATGACTATGTGATGAGACCCTTACCTTTTAGAGTTGCATAATGCATCCATCTAAAGGAAAACTTCCTTCATTACGCATTGAGAAACTTCAGAGCATAATCACTCAACGTTTCTACTTACATCTTCTCACTATGCAGGCTTCGACCAACCCTACCTTGGATTACGCATTTTTTATTCTTAGTGGATAGTACAACCACTTTTTGATCCCTGTAGTGCTCAAATGTGGAACCCTTGGAGCCTCCTTAGCCATTGTACACTTTACAAATATAGTGCCCAAGTTTGTCTCTCTTGTCCCCTTACCTTTCCCATTACATAATACATGGACCAAACTTGCCTTGCAAACTATTAATGGGTAGTAGGGCCATCCTTCAGCCCTTGCAACGCTTAAATATGTTATCCCTTGACCTTTCTCGTCAAGCACTACATATTGCACATTCTCAGTGAGCAAGCCTACAATAGCTTTCCCCAAGACCTGTATAATCCCCTAAGTTTTCCTCCTCTTTCCTTTCAACTATGCACTGCACAATCATTTTGTCTAGTCTCTCACTCCATGTCTCCATATCCTACACACTGCACCCAAGAAGAACTCACTCTTAGCTCTTGGGTAGTATCACATCACAGTAAACATTTGCATAAGATAAAATAGGTGATTTTGGGATTAATATTGTCTTTTCATGAGTGAACTTCATTTGCAATTCTTGTCATCCTATCATGGAAATATGATGATCAAGAAGGTCAACAAGAAGAGGTTACAAGAAGGACAGTTGTGGAGATGACACACTTGGAATATGAAAAAGAGATGGAAACGTGTGATGATATAGAAGGTTCCAATACGTATTCAAATACTTTGGAGGGTGAAGATGAAGTACAAGTTAGATATATCATGAATAATTGAAGATATAGCAACAAAGAGATGAACTTGACATTGGTGCATTACAATTAAGTCCTATGTCATAGTCGCCAAATTATGGTTTCTCAAAGTGTCATCACAAAAGTGTTATGTCGTCCATGTATTTTGCCAAAAATTTTGGAATGTAGTTTTGTATTTCTCAAAATATGAAAATATGTAAAATGTATGGAAGTGAAAGGGTCACACATGTAATGTGAAATGTCACTAGGTACTCATAGAGTCATGTAGGATCTCAAAGGACACACGGAAGCTCAAAAATCATATGTCATATGAGGCCTCAGGAGTCATGAGGGAGGTGAAGTGTCACAAGGGAGGTAAAGAGTAACCTCATTTGTTATAAATATACCCTCATATCTCAACAAAAACACTTTTCACCTTGGCTTTTGTAGCTTCTAAGCATAGGAAAAGATCATCCTTTAGAGAACCAAAAGGTGGCTTAATGAGCCACTATTGGGGCTAGTTCTGCATCATTTTAATTGTGTGTTTTGGAATTCACTTAATAGTTGAAGCTCTTAGAGTCAACGAACTTTCATGCATGTATTGTGGATGTTGTTAGATTATACATTTATTGTTTGTATTATATGTTTGTGTTCATATATACTAGAGAAAATGAATTATTTCATTGGATTTGGTATACATCTTAATGAATATGCGTTATTACTATGTGAAATATTTCACAGGTTAACTAACAATTGTTTCTATGCTCCCATGTGTCTTTATTAGAATAGTACTATTAATTTTCACTTTTAGGCTCACACTTTCTACTATGTTCATGGAAGAACCTTATATTCATTGCAATTGTATACATCACAATGTCAACTCACTTGCTTATCTAAATTCTTTTGTATAATATCTTATGTTGATAATTTCAATCGAGGCAAATGTATAAGGAAAATGGTGGTCGGGCCAAATTATCAGATGGGGCTCCTATCCCAAATAGTGTGAGGTCTAGTTGGGACTTCATAGAAGGAATACTCCCTAATGTTGGCAGTATTTAACATTGTCAAAATATTTAGTTCTAGAAGGAGGGATAGATGGAAAGCTGAGCCCATTGAGTCCATTTTGAATATTCATATTAAAAAGGGTCATCCCCAAACCATAATATAGGTATTTTTTTTCTAAAGAACTTGATTTTACCATCCCTATGAAAATTATTCTTATCTCAATTTAGATTTGATGGTGAGGGTGAACTAACTATCCTTGGACATATGAGTCAATTATTTCATTTTTGTCTTTGTAATGGAATTCATTGTAAGGATGTTCAGGGCAGGTTGTTCTCCATCACACTTGAAGGTCGTGTCAAGCGTTGGTGTCATATATTACAAGTCGCTTCTATTCATTCATTTGACCAACTTGTTAATGATATTTGTGAAGATTTTGAAAGATATGATTATCAAGATGTATATAAAAGGATCAATCATCTTAGAATGGAACTTGATGAATAATTAGAGGATTTTCCTAATCATTTTCTTCACATTTTCTATGAATTTTTCGAGGAAGATGTTTATTGGGATTTCATGAGTGAGAAGTTTCAGTGTTTGATTCTAATCTCCTTGAAACAATATGAATCTAAATCCTTGTTTGATTTTTCTTTCCCAACTTATATTGATCATGAGGCACATCAAATCCTAGAGGAGGAAACTGCTACCCTTTTTGTCCCTCCTCCTCTATTTTCATTACCAAACAAGGTAGTCTCTAGTGTTGTTTTTGAAGTTGGAAATTCCAAAATCAAATTGTTGATCCACTTATCCCACCCTTACACCCTTCCCATGATAAATATTTTATCGAGGGAAACTTTGAATTTTCTTTTAATCTCATGGATCCTAGTGTGAAGGTTGATCCTTTAATTTATTAAGGTGACATTAACATGCATAATTCAAATATTGAATCTGATTTGATTGAATGTAGAGTTTCTTTGAGGGATACATTTCATCCTCTATCATTTACACCTCATGACCCTATGTACCTTGATTCTCTTAATCAATCCTATCCACCAATAATTTCTCTTATTAATCTTGATTTTCAATACCTTGGTCCAAGTAAGGCTATCACATCTCACTAGTATAGGAGAAAAAGTGTGAAGACAGGTTCCATATTTCTTCCCTCCTTCAAATCCCTTCTGTGCAGGGGATGTTTATATATTTTTGGTTGATTAAGGATATTTGACCTTGCCCTTGGTAATCAGCTGAATGAAATAGATGTTCTTAATGGAGATAAAGGCTTCAAAAACCATCACCTTGACACCAATGAATCTGCTGATGTATGTGGAAATTAATTCCAAAGTACATTGGATGATCTATTTTTTTCGCAAGAAGATCTGAATTTGTAAATTTTTGATCTAGAAACTCATATGATCATAAAAGAGTTTCTCACGCGAATTTCTTCTTCAACTTACCACCCCTTGTGTTTAGTTATGTGTAATGAATCAACTGATATATTATGTTCTTCTGATCGACATTCTAATGAATTAGACATCAAGTGAACACAAGAAGGTAAGGCCACCATTGATGAAGAAGATGATGCGGTAATCATTGAACATCTTTCTTACAATTTGGGTAATCTATTTGTTGATGTTGAAACACCTAATGAAACTGTTTATTCCAATAGCTACTATTTGATTAACACTAGTCATGTTAAAATAATTGATGGTAGTTGTTTAGATGCCAATTCTTATCTAACCATGCCCTCAAAATTTAAGCATTCAACATCTAAAAGTTTAGGGACCTTCAAGAAGTTGAGGCACTTTAGCTCATGTTGACGATTATGTGAGTTTATCGCACTCTTTGTGAGGTCCTTAAACTAGCTTATATTTAGATATTCTCACACAATTATTTTATCAACATTTTTCAGTCGTTGTAAGCTCACTCGTAAAGGATTTTCATCATTTTCAACTTGATTTTCTTGGTCCTCAAGATAAAGTTTATAATCGGGTGAAACATTCTATTTTCTTTAACTCTTATTCATGAAAATCCATTCTATCAAATCCAGGGGTAGAATGGATGTCTTCCATGGATGTAGACAATTTTGAAGCCTATCATTCCAATTATCGACATGAATGATAGAATTGGCTCGAATATTTATTCCTGCCAAATCCTCCTGTGAATGATCAATTTCTTTTCTATCCAGTCTGTGTTATGAAGTTAGTCATTTTTCTAGCACAATCAATATTTTTGAGTTTCATTTAATGCTTGAATCATCTGGAAAAGCAAATCCCTTTAGCTGGAAAACTAACTTCTCATGTTGATATGAATGTTGGATTTGATTTGATGCATGCTTCTAATCATTTTTCAATTGGCATCCTAATTTTTTTCTCGGATTCATGATGTCAACAATTATTTCTAATTCCCAAATATTTCATATTGATGTTATGGTATATAATCAAATACAAAGGTAAACAATCTAAAATCGAGAATCATATATGTCAATCCACCAATCTATTCATAACACTAGTTATAACAATTATCACTCAATTAATCGTTTTCCCACTGGTACATTTGATGATATCTTTTTACATTTACTGATCTTATTAAACATATTAATATTTATGATTCATCATCTAAGTTTTTAGATAACCATCAGGTAGTTAAGGCACTTCAATCTTTGTTAATGGTCATGTCAGGTCCTCACTATCTTGACAAGGTTTCTGAACAAGGTCAAGTTATGTTTTCTTTGGAAGATTCTCCCCACGACTCGACTACATTGATTCAAAGTTCTTGCTTCCGGCAATTTCAGGGTTTTCAAATTGGTTGTTTCAAATACCATGTTCAAATCTATGATTGGCTAGAAGAATATTACTTTGGAATCTCCATTGCAAATAGTAAGTTCCAATTGTATTTAATGTTTTCTAAGAACAAAAAATGTAGACAGATATACATTCACAAGAAACTTTCAAGTTTTATATGATTATTGTTGTAACTAACAAGGTAAAGTTACATAATGGTTAAAGCAAGTTGTTATAGTGCATTTCTCTTATTTCAAACATGACCTGCATCTTTATGTGCAAGTGATTCAGGAAAATATTTTTATTATTGCACATAATTTTAAGTTGTTGTTGATATTTTATATATTTCTGCTTGCAGGTTGGGAACAACTCTAATGGTTCATTGGAAATTTATTTTGACATATAACTGGCCTTCTAGTTTAGATAGGTTAAGGTTTAGGTTTATTTATGTTTTTATGTTAATTTGCATTCTAGTTAATTATGTAATGCATTACAATACTCTTTGTACAATCCAATTTTGATTTGAGTTTTGTTCTTTGCATGCCTTTTACGAATATTTAATTTGATTTCTTATTTTCTATCTATTATGTTATGTCCCTTTATTTTGCGTCTTTGGTTGTATTTTTCTTTAGTGAGACAATGTATTAAAGTCATCCTGTTTGGATCTATGGTAATGTGGCAAATGTCAAAAGGGAAAATGTGAAATCTAACAATGCTTGGTAAACCTTTAATCCTCTTCTTTGTTTGGGCCTAAATATCTCTTAATGTCAAGGATGTACATATGGAAAATGTGTTTCATCCTAAGTGAGAGCTTTAGTAGATCTATGATGCCCGTATCTATCATAGCATATTTTTTTCGTGAATCAAACATTTTTTTTATTGGTTTTAACTGTCATCTCGGTCAAGTAGAGAAGTGAAATGAGGATAACCATAAGCAAGCATAATTATTTTAGAGGTATATATATAAGAGTCTTTCAAAAATAAGGAACGACCTCTCTTTCTCGTTAAATAATTCGAATACCTTTTCCACCCTTGTCGACATAAATTCCTATGAAATGTCAATGAGAATGAAGTAATAAAATAAATAAAGGGTGAAAGAAGAGAAAGGATTCTTATGCAGAGAGGTGAAGCAAGCGAGTTTTCTAGGGTAGTGAATAGGCTCCCTGGCAGCGAGGAAATGCTTATGACTCCGTGAAGTGACTCCGTCACGGTATTGAATAGGGATTTTGGCAATTAAGAAATAATGGATATGATAATAAAACTTTGAACATATTGAAACTCGCGGAATTTTAATACTCCTACTCCCTAATCAAAACCACTAAAGTTTTGCTAATCTTGTGAAATGTGTTAATTGGACAAGGGGAATAGAAGAGACTACATCTATAACAGGGCTATATAAGGAAGCTAGTGTGTCTAATAGGATGAGATAATACTTCGAGAAGACTAGACCCCTTGTTTAATGTTATACCTAAAACATAAGCAAGGGTTCTTCCAGCGTGTTGCCAAGTTTTTTCGCTACTACAACACCCTCAAAATTTTACCTACCTTAAAATTTTGGAGCCTCTTTATGACCTTGTAATAAAGCCATTAGGGTCTTGCCCAGTCATGTTGTTTAAGTGTTCAAGTCTTCCTTTGGGTATCCTAAGTATCCATCTACTTTCTTTCACATTCCCAACTCTTGATGTCTTAAGAAGCTAACATATGCCTTGGTGATTCCACAGTCTCTAGCAACAGTGATTTCATAGTCCCTAGACATAGTGACTACGTAATCGTTTCCAAAAGTGATTGTAAACTTTGTAGTGAGAGCCACTACACAACCCTTGCTCACAGTCACTATGCAATGCTTTCTCAAATTCATTACAAATTCCTTGCAAACAGTGACTCTAGAGTCCCTTCCCTTAGTGATTGCACATTTCTCCTAGTAATTTCAAAGTTCCTAGTTTCAACGTAACAGAATCCTCTACAAATAGTGATTGCACACTCTTTGTTGATAGTGAGAGTGTACATCCTCAAGTCAGCATTGTCACACCTCTTAGTTTCAGTCAATTCATTACTTATTCCTATTTTCCTCATATGCACTAAATGCTATCACAAATACTAACCCTAATTGAACGTCTACTACCCCTATATAAAGAGTTTAGTCTAGAGCTCATTCTCACATCCATATTTTTCTTTTGATCTTTGTGCACTTTCAGAGTATAAGGAGCATTCTCTCACTTGTGGTTATAGATGCCATATCTTCCAGGTGAGTTTCTCAATTATAGTTTTTTCATTTTGCAAGTGTTTCTTTCGCTTCGTTTTTCCCTTGCAAGTGAACAATTTCAATTTTTTCGTTCTTGCATGTGTTGCTTGTGTTTTATTTGTTGATGCATCTCCCACTTTCACTCTTGCATGTGTTTCTTTCGCTTCTTTTCACTTATCCTAAGAGCACCATGGCACAATTTTTAGAGGAGACTCCATCAAAATTTATTTCACTCGTTAATGCTAATTATCATTAGAACATGTGTTGGACACATTATTATGGCATACCACACCTTTTGGTTGCAATCGAGACTTTTGTCGTAAAGGTACATATTAAGTGTCACACTTGAAGATAAGTGTCGCTTTCCTCTTGTTTTATTTTATGCATATTTGTTTTGGGTACTGTGTATTTTTTTGCTATGTGCATGGGTGTATACATTTTTGTGATCATGTTCAAGACCTTTTATAGGATTTTACTTTCTTGTCTCATTGATCTCACGATTAGTCAATTATGGTGTCCTTTATTGTCCCCATCTCTTACACAACTCATGAACTTAGTTAACTTCCATCAAAGTGATGAGTACATTGTGAATTCCTATCCCTCATTGATGAGACCCTTAATTCCTAGAGTTTCACACCACACCCATATAGATGAAAACCTCCTTTATTTTGCATTGATAAACTTCAAAGCACAATCACTAAACATTGCTAATTACACCTTCTCATTGCATAAGCATGTACCAAAACTAACATGGATTGCATATTGCGCATTCTTAGAGGATATTAGGGCCACTTCTGGATCCCTTTAGTGCTTAGAAGTGCAATCCTTGCAGACTCCTTCTCAACCAGCTCGCACTACGCACTTAAATTTCCTAAGCCTATATCCCTTGTCTCCTAAACTTTCCCACTACATAATAGATATACCAGCCTTGTCTTCATTTCCCACTACCCACTTTCAGTGAGTAGTAGGGCCATCCTTCATCCCTTGCAGTTATCAATTCCCTAATCCCTTGACCCTACTCCTTAAGCACCTTGAACAACACATTCTTAGTGAGAAGGCATACCATAGCTACTTCCAAGACTTGTGCAATGCAGTAAGCTTGCTTCCTCCTTCCATACTACTATGCACTACAAAATCCTAGTACCTAATTCCTCACACCTTGCTCCTAAGATGGCCTCCCTATCATCCCTTGCGCATGGTCCCATCATAGTGAGCATTTTCACAATATAGCGTAGGTGATTTCTACACATATATTGTCTTATCATGAGTGAAATTGACTTGCACGTGTGATAATCCTATCATGGCAGGATGATGATCATTAAGTTCATCAATAAGACATTACAAGGAGGACAATTATGGAGATGAGACAAAAAGATGTTATCATGCAGGAGTAAAGGAACTTGGTATGACGACAAGGATACGGAAACATGGGATGAATTATAAGGTTCCAATAATTGTTTAGACCCTTTAGAGGGTGAAGGAAAAATACAAGTCATATCCATCATGAAGAACTAGAAAAATAGCAGCAAAGAGTGGAACTTAGTAATGATGCATTACAATGAAGCCTTTTCTCATGGTCCCCAAATTATTGCTTCTCAAAGTGTCATCACAAAAGTCTTATGTTTTCAATCTATTTTTCCACAATTTATCGAATGTAACTTTGCATTTCTAAAACTATTATAAAATGTAAAATGTGTGGAAGCCTAAGGGTCACACATGAAATGTGGAAAGTCACTAATAAGTCCTAGAGTCATGTAGGAGTAAAGGAATCTTAGACCACGATAGAGAGATCACAACTTATGATCACTTAGAAGGTTCTCATACTTATTCAGACATTTTGGAAGGTGAAGATGAAGTACACGTGAGAAATATCATGAATAATTGAATACATAGAAATACCAAGAGGAACTTGGCATTACTGCATTACAATGAAATGTGATATCACAATCACCAAATTATGGCTTCTCAAAGTCTCATCCCAAAAGTCTTATGTTGTCGACCTATTTTTCCATAATTTGTGGATTGTAATTTTGTCTTACTAAAAAAATGAGAAAATGTAAAATGTGTGGAAGCCCAAGGGTCACACATGGAATTTGGAAAATCACTAGGATGTCCTAGAGTCATTTAGGTCCTCAAATGTCACATAGAAGCTCAAATTTCATATGAGAGCTCAAGAGTCCTGAGAAAGGTGAAAAGTCACAAGGGAGGTGGAGAGTCACCTAATTTGTTATAAATAAACCCTTATAGCTCAAGAAAAGGAGTTTTTAGTTTGGATTCTTTAGCTCAACATAGGAGAGAAGATCATCCTTTGGATAATTAAGTTGTGGCTTAATGTATTTCAATTAGGGTTATTGTTCAATCATTGTAATTATGTATTTTGGATAAATTCCCTTAATAATTGAACATCTTAGAGTCAATGAACTTTCATGCATGTATTGTAGATGTTGTAAGAATATTATTTTAATGTTTGTGGTATATGTTTATGTTCATACATACTAAAGAAATAGAACTATTTCTTTGTCTTTTTTATGTATCTTATTGAATGTGTGTTGTTACATGGTTTCATGATCATTGTTACTATGTGAAATATTTCATAGGTTAACTAAAAATTCTTTCTATGCTCCCATATGTATTACTATAATAGTACTATTAACTTTCTCTCAAAGGCCCACTGTTTCTACTATGTTGATCGAAAAACCTTATATACATTATAATTGTATTATTCATAGTGTTAGCTTAGTTTCTTATCTCAAATGTTGTGTATAATCTCTTATGTTGATCACTGCAACCAAGGAAAATATATAAGAACAATGGTAGCCTTGTTGAATTCCCTAATGGGGCTTCTATCACAAACAATGTGAGATCTAGGTGGGAGATCATACAGGGAGACCCCTTATTGTTGGCAGTATCCAACACCGTCAACATATTTGGTGCCAGAAGGGGGAAAATATGAAAATTTGATCCCATTAAGTTTGTTTTGAATATTCATCTTGAAATGGCTCATCCCCAAATCCTAATCCGAGGATGTTTTCCCAAAGAAATTGATCTTATTTCCCTACATAAATTATTCATATCTTGTCTCAATTTAAGATTAATGGAAAAGGTGAACTAATTGTGCTTGGACATATGTTTCAAACTCTTCATTTTTGTATTTATAATGGAATTAATTGTAAGGGTGTTCAAGGCAAGTTGCTCACCCTCACACTTGAAATTATTGTCAAGCATTGATGTCAAATATTATGAACTGCTTCTATTCATTTATTTCAGCAACTTATTAAGGAAATTTGTGAAGATTTTGACAAGTACAATTATCAAGATGTATATAAAAGGATCAATTAGCTTATAATGGAACCTGGTGAATTATTAGACGATTTTATTAATCAGTTTCTTTCCCTTTGTTATCAATTTTCCGAGGAAGATGTTGTTTGGGATTTCATGAGTGAGAAGTTTCAACATTTGGTTCTATTATAGCTGAAACATTTTGAATCTAACTCCCTAATTGATTTTTTTATTCCAAGGTATATTGATCACGAGGCACTTCAAATGCCAAAGGAGGAATCTCGTACCCTTTTTTCCCTTCTCCTCCTGCTTTTTCATTTTCAAACAAGGTAGTCTCTTGTGTTGTTTCTGAAGTTGTAAAATTCCAAAATCAAATTGTTGACCCACTTATCCCACCTTTACACCCTTCCCATGATCAAGATTTTATCAAGGAAAACTTTGAATTTTCTCATAATCTCATGGATTTTAGTCTAAAGGCTGATCCCCTGATCTCTCAAGGTGAAATTAAAATGAATAATTTAAATATTGAATCTAATTCAATTTAATGTAGGGTTTATTTGAGGGATACATTTCATCCTCTATCATTTACATCTCATGACCCTCTGTACCTTTATTTTCTTAATCGATCTAGTCCACTAGTAATCGCTCCTAGTACTCTTGATTTTCAATCTGTCGGTCAAAGTGTTAATCTGACAGAAGGTGGTTACATCTCATAGATAGAGGAGAAAAAGAGTGAAGAAACATTCCATATTTATTCCCTCTTTAAAATTCCTTCATGTTAATATGAAATTTATACATTCTTTTCTGATCAAGGGTCTTTTGATCTTAGTAATCAATTGAATGAAACTGAATCTCTTAACTCAGATGATGTGTTGGAAAACAATCACCCTAACAACAAGGACTATGTTTATTTATGTGGAAATGAATGCCCAATTACATTAGATGATATATTTTTTCCCAAAAAAAAATTGCATTTGCAAAACTTTGATCTAAAGTATGATTTGATCATAAAAGAGTTTCTCAAAGGAGATTCTTCTTCAAATCACCAACCCCTGTGTTGAGATGTGTGTAACGAATCAACTAATATATCATGTGCTTCCAATCCACATTCTGATGAATTGTACCTCAAGTCCACATAAGGAGGTAAGGCCACCCTTGATAAAGAATATGATGTAGTAATCATTGAATCTTTCTTACAATTTGGGTAATCTATTTGGTGATGTCAAAAAACCTAATGAAAGAGTTGATTCCAACATCTATTATCTGATTAACATTGATCGTGTTGAAATAATTGATTGTAGTTGTCTACAGACATATCTTGATATGACTATACCATGAAAATTTAATCATTCAACATCTGAAAGTTCAGGGACTCACGAGGAACTCAAGGCACTTGGGCTCCTAATTATGCTTATGTTAGGTTCTTGCAATCTTGGTGAGGTCCTCGAACTAGGTCAGATTCATGTCTTCTCACATAATTATTTTATCTGCATTGTTTCACTCAATGTATGCTCACTCTTGAAGGATTTTCAGAATTTTAAAGTTGATTTTCTTAGTCCTCAAGATAAAGCTTCTAATCAGGTAAAATATTCTTATCTCATTACCTTTTCTTTATGAAAATCCCTTGCATCAATTATAGCGTCAGAATGAATATCTTCCACAAATGTACATAGTGTTAAAGCCCATTATTCTAATTATTGATACAAATATTATCGTCAATTGTAATATATCTTCCTAACAAATTCTTCCATGAATGATTAGTTTATTATGTTTCTATTCTATATTATGAAGCTATTCATTTTTCTAGCTCAATAAACCCTCTTGCGTGTCATTCAATGCCTGAATCATCTGGTGCAGCAAAGCTATTTTGTTGACAAACTAATATCTCACGTTGATATGAATACTAGATTCGATTTGACACATGCTTCTAATATTTTTTCAGCTTCGAATCCTGATTGGTTTCCCAAATTCACGATACATGAAATTTCTTCTAATTCCCCAAGATTTCATATTGCTAGTTTGGTATACAATCCAAGACAAAGGAAAAGAATTGAGAATCAAGAGTCTTATATAATAATCCACCAATCTGATCATAACACCGGTTCTAACAAATATCAATGAATTAATAATTTTCCCATTGGTGCATCTGATGATACTTGTTTTACATTGATTGATCTTATCATGACTATTTATATTTATGATTCATCATCTAAATGTCTAGATACCCATCAAGAATTCAAGGCACTTAAACTTCTATTGATGGTTATGTTACAACCTCACTATCTTGACATGTTTCTGAATGAGATCAGGTTATGTATTCTTTTTGCAAGATTCTCCCCATGACTCGATTGAGCTAATTAAAACATCAATCTTTGAAGAATTTCAGGGTTTTCAAATTGGTTGTTTCAGATACGTTGATAAAACCTATGATTAGCTAGAACAATCTTACTTGGAAACCTTTGTTGCAAATAATAAGTTCCATTGTTATCTGATGTTTGCTAAGAATGAAAATGTAGATGGATGTACATTCATGAGAAACCTTCAAGGTTTATATGATTATTTTTATAATCAACAAGGCAAATTTGCGGACTCGTTAAAGAAAGTTGTCATAACACACTTTTCTTCTTTCAGACATGACCTTAGTCTTTATGTGCAAGTGATTCAAGATAGTATTTTTATTATTTCACATTATTTTCTTCTGTTGCTAATCATTTATATATTTTTTCTTGCAGGTTGGGAAAAACTCGTATGACAACATTGGAAATTTTATTTCAAATAATTCTAACCTTCTACTTGAGATAGGTTAATATTTGGTTTTAGTTTTGTTGTTCCACTTATTTTCACTATAGTTACTTCTGCATTGCATTACAACACTCTCCCTGCATTCCCCTTTTCATTTGAGTTTTTTTCTTCGCTTTCCCTTTACTATTCTTTACTTTTATTTCTTATTTTCTTTTCTTTTTTGTTATGCCCCTTTCTTTTGTTTCTTTTAATAAGACCACATAAGAAAGTCGTCTTATCTGGCTCTATATTACTATGGCAAAAGCCAATATGGAAACTGTGACACTTAACAACGCTTGGATAAACTTTATTTCTCTTCTTTGTTTGGGCCTAAATATCTTTTAAGGTCAATGATGCATGTAAAGAAAATATATTTCATCCTAAGTGAAAGATTTAATAGATATATTATGCCTCTATCTATCATAAGACTTATTTCCTTGAATAAACCATTTATATTGATTGATTTTAGCATGTAAGCTCAGTTTAGTATAGAATCGAAAGGAGAAAAAACATAAGCAATCATACTAATTTTAGATTTGTATATATAAGAGTCTCTGCAAAACAAAGAACAACCTCTCTTGCTCATCAAATAATTTGGGATCCCTCTTCAACCCTTAGCGAAATAAACACCTATGAAATGCCAATGAGCATAAAGTAATAAAATAAATAAAGGGTGAAATAAGAGAGAGGCTTCTTCTGAAGAGTGATGAAGAAAGAAACTTCGCCAAGGTACTAAACAAGCTCGCTAGCAGTGAAGCAATGCTTGTGATTCCTAGAAGTGACTCGATCAGGTATTGAATAAGCCTACTAGTAGTAGAGAAACACCAAAGACAATAATAAAACCTTGAACATATTAAAACTCAGAAAATTTGCATACTCCTACTCCATAATTGAAACCACTAAAGTTTGAATAGTCTTGTGAAATGTATTAAGACGACAATGGTAAAATAAGAGACTACATCTATAGGAGGGCTAAGTAAGGAAGATAGGGTGATTAATAGGATGAGAAAATAATTCCAAAAGACTGGAAATCATTCTTAATGTTAGACGTAAATATGGAAGTTGAGGTTCTTCCAGTGTTTCGCTAAGTGTTTTTGCTGCTACAACAGCCTCCAAAATTTTCCTACCTTAAAATTTTGGAACCTCCTTATGATCGTTCCATCAAGACATTAAGCTTATGCCTGGTCATGGCTTTTAAGTGTTCAATTATTCCTTTAGGGATCTTATGTATTGATCTACTGGCTTTCACATGCCCAAAGGGTGAAAGAAGAGAAAGGATTCTTATGCAAAGAGGTGAAGCAAGCAAGTTTTCTAGGGTAGTGAACAGGCTCCCTGGCAGCGAGGAAATGCTTATGATTCCATGAAGTGACTCCGTCGGGGTATTGAACATGAATTTTGGCAATTAAGAAATAATGGATATGATAATAAAACTCTGAACATATTTAAACTTGTGGAATTTTAATACTCATGCTCCCTAATCAAAACCACTAAAGTTTGGCTAATCTTCTGAAATGTGTTAATTGGACGAGGGGAGTATAAGAGACTACATCTATAACAGGGTTGTATAAGGAAGCTAGGGTGTTTAATAGGATGAGATAATACTTCTAGAAGACTAGACCCCTTGTTTAATGTTGTACCTAAAAATATAAGCAAGGGTTCTTCTAGTTTGTTTCCAAGTTTTTTCGCTACTACAACACCCTCAAAATTTTACCTACCTTAAAATTTTGGAGCCTCCTTATGACCTTGTAATAAAGCCATTAGGGTCATGCCCAGTCATGTTGTTTAAGTGTTCAAGTCTTCCTTTTTGCATCCTAAGTATCCATCCACTTGCTTTCACATTCCCAACTCTTGATGTCTTAAGAAGCTAACATATGCCTTGGTGATTCCCCAGTCTCTAGCAACAATGATTTAATAGTCCCTCGACATAGTGACTACACAATCATTCCCAAAAATGATTGTAAACTTTGTAGTGAGAGTCATTGCACAAACCTTGCTGACTGTCACTGTGCAATGATTTCTCAAATTCATTACAAAGTCATTGCCAGTAGTGACTCTGGAGTCCCTTCCCATAGTGATTGCACATTTCTCCTAGTAATTTCAAAGTTCCTAGTTGCAGTGTAATGAAAACCTCTACAAATAGTTCTTGCACACCCTTTGTTGATAGTAAGAGTGCAATTCCTCAAGTCAGTATTGTGGCACCTCTTAGTTTCAGTCAATTCAGTGTTGATTCCTATTTTCCTCACATGAACTAAGTGCTCTCACAAATATTAACACTAATTGAATGTCTACTGCCCCTATATAAAGAGTGTAGTCTAGAGCTTAATCTCACATCCATATTTTTCTTTTGATCTATGTGCACTTTCGGAGTATAAGGAGAATTCTCTCACTTGTGGTTATAGATGCCATATCTTCCAGGTTAGTTTCTCCATTATAGTTTTTTTATTTTGCAAGTGCTACTTTTGCTTCCTTTTTTCCTTGCAAGTGAACATTTTCAATGTTTTCGTTCTTGCATGTGTTGCTTGTGTTTTATTTGTTTATGTATGTGCCACTTTCACTCTTGCATGTGTTTCTTTCGCTTATTTTCACTTATCCTAAGAGGACCATGGAAAAACTTTGAGAGGAAACTCCATCACACTTTATTTCACTAGTTAATGCTAATTATCATTAGAAGATGTGTTGGACACATTATTATGGCATACCACACCTTTTGGTTTCAATCGAGACTTGTGTCATAAAGGTACATCCTAAGTGTCACACTTGAAGATAAGTGTCACTTTCCTCCTATTTTATTTTATGCATATTTGTTTGTGTAGTATGTATTGTTTTTCTATGTGCATGGGTGTATACATGTTTGTGATCATGTTCAAGACCTTTTATAGGATTTTACTTTCTTGTCTCATTGATGTCATGATTAGTCAATTATGGTGTCCTTTACTATCCTCATCTCTTACACAACTCATGAACTTAGTTAACTTCCATCCAAGTGATGAGTACATTGTGAATTCCTACGCCTCATTGATAAGACCCTTAACTCCTAGAGGTGCACAATACACCCATCTAGATGAAAACCTACTTTATTTTGCATTGATAAAATTCAAATAACAATCACTAAACCTTGCTTCTTACACCTTCTCATTGCATAAGCATGTATCAAAACTGACTTGGATTGTATACTACGCATTCTTAGAGGATATTAGGGCCACTTCTGTATCCGTTTACTGCTCAGATGTGCAATCCTTGCAGCCTCCTTCTCAACCAGTGTGCACTACACACTCAAAGTTCGTAAGCCTATCTCCCTTGTCTCCTAAACATTCCCACTACATAATAGATATACCGGCCTTGTCTTAATTTCGCACTACATAATTTTAGTGATTAGTAGGGCCATCCTTCATCCCTTGCAGTTATCAATTTCCTGATCCCTTGATCCTTCTCCTTAAGCACCTTGAACTACACATTCTTAGTGAGAAAGCATACCATATCTACTTCCACGACTTGTGCAATGCATTAAGCTTGCTCCCTCCTTCCATACTACTATGCACTACAAACTCCTAGTAGCTAATTTCTCACACCTTCCCTCTTAATCTTGCACCTTTCTCCTAAGAAGGCCTCCCTCTCATGCCTTGCACATGGTCCCATCATAGTGAGCATTTTCACAATATAGGGTAGGTGATTTCTAGACATATATTCTCTTGTCATGAGTGAAATTGACTTGCAGGTGAAATAATCCTATCATGGCAAGATGATGATCATTAAGCTCATCAAGAAGATGTTACAACAAGGACACTTATGGAGATGAGACACGAAGATGTGATGATGCAGGAGTAAAGGAACCTTGTATGACGACATGGATATGGAAACTTGGGATGAATTATAAGGTTCCAATACTTGTTTAGACACTTTAGAGGGTGAAGGAAAAATACAGGTCATATCTATCACGAGGAACTAAAAAAATAGAAGCAAAGAGTGGAACTTAGTAATGATGCATTACAATGAAATCTTTTCTCACAGTCCCCAAATTATTGCTTCTCAAAGTGCATCACAAAAGTCTTATGTTTTTGATGTATTTTTCCACAATTTATCGAATGTAATTTTGTATTTCTAAAACTATTATAAAATGTAAAATGTGTGGAAGCCTAAGGGTCACACATGGAATGTGGAAAGTCACTAATAAGTCCTAGAGTCATGTAGGAGTAAAGGAATCTTAGACCACGATAGAGAGATCACAACTTATGATCACTTAGAAGGTTCCTGTACTTATTCAGACATTTTGGAAGGTGAAGATGAAGTACAAGTGAGAAATATCATGAAGAATTGAATACATAGAAATACAAAGAGGAACTTGGCATTACTGCATTACAATGAAATGTGATATCAAAATCCTCAAATTATGGCTTCTCAAAGTCTCATCCCAAAAGTCTTATTTTGTCGACATATTTTTCCATAATTTGTGGATTGTAATTTTGTATTACTAAAAAAATGAGAAAATGTAAAATGTGTGGAAGCCCAAGGGTCACACATGGAATTTGGAAAGTCACTAGGATGTCCTAGGGTCATGTAGGTCCTCAAAAGTCACATAGAAGCTCAAATTTCATACGAGAGCTCAAGAGTCCTGAGAAAGGTGAATAGTCACAAGGGGGGTGGAGAGTCACCTAATTTGTTATAAATACACCCTTATGGCTCAAGAAAAGGACTTTTCAGTTTGGATTCTTTAGCTTAACATACGAGAGAAGATCATCCTTTGGATAATTAAGTGGTGGCTTAATGTCTTACAATTGGGGTTAGTGTTCAATCATTGTAATTATGTATCTTGGATAAATTCCCTTAATAATTGGAAATCTTAGAGTCAGTGCACATTCATGCATGTATTGTGGATGTTGTAAGAGTATTCTTTTAATGTTTATGGTATATGTTTATGTTCATCCATACTAAAGAAATATAACTATTTCTTTGTATTTGGTATGTATCTTATTGAATGTGTGTTGTTACATGGTTTCATGGTCATTGTTACTATGTGAAATATTTCACAGGGTAACTAACAATTCTTTCTATGATCCCATGTGTCTCTACTAGAATAGTACTATTAAATTTCTCTCAAAGGCCCACTCTTTCTACCATGTTGATCGAAGAACCTTATATACATTACAATTGTATTATCCATAGTGTTAGCTTAGTTTCTTATCTCAAAGTTTGTGTATAGTCTCTTATGTTGATCATTGAAACCATGGAAAATGTATAAGAATAATGGTAGCCTTGTTGAATTCCCTAATGGGGCTTCTATCACAAACAATGTGAGGTGTAGGTGTGAGATCATACCAGGGAGACCCCCTACTGTTGGCAGTATCCAACACCGTCAACATATTTGGCGCCACAAGGGGGGAAATATGAAAATTTGAGCCCATTATGTTTGTTTTGAATCTTCATCTTGAAATGGCTCATCCCCAAATCCTAATCCGAGGATTTTTTTCCAAATAAATTGATCTTACTTTCCCTAAAGAAATTATGAATAGCTTGTCCCAATTTAAGATTGATGGCAAGGGTGAACTAATTTTACCTGGACATATGATTCAAACTCTTCATTTTCTTATTTATAATGGTATTAATTGTAAGAGTGTTCAAGGCAAGTTGTTCACCCTCACACTTGAAATTATTGTCAAGCATTGATGTCAAATATTACAAACTACTTCTATTCATTTATTTTAGCAACTTATTAAGGCAATTTGTGAAGATCTTGACAAGTACGATTATTAAGATGTATATAAAAGGATTAATTAGCTTATGATGGAACCTGGTGAATTATTAGAGGATTTTATTAATCAGTTTCTTTCCCTTTGTTATCAATTTTCTGAGGAAGATGTTGTTTGGGATTTCATGAGTGAGAAGTTTCAATGTTTAATTCTATTATACCTGAAACATTTTGAATCTAACTCCCTTCCTGATTTTTTTATTCCAACGTATATTGATCATGAGTCACCTCAAATACCAAAGGAGGAATCTCGTACCCTTTTTTCCCTTCTTGTCCTGCATTTTCATTTTCAAACAAGGTAGTCCCTTGTGTTCTTTTTGAAGTTGTAAAATTCGAAAATCAAATTGTTGACCCACTTATCCCATCTTTACACCCTTCCCATGATCAAGATTTTATTTAGGAAGACTTTGAATTTTCTCATAATCTCATGGATTTTAGTTTTAAGGTTGATCACATGATCTCTCAAGGTGAAATTAACATGAATAATTTAAATATTGAATCTAATTCAATTTAATGTAGGGTTTTTTTGAGGGATACATTTCATCCTCTATAATTTACATCTCATGACCCTTTGTACCTTCATTCGTTTAATCGATCCACTCCACTAGTAATCGCTCCTAGTACTCTTGATTTTCAATATGTCAGTCAAAGTCTTAATCTGGCACAAGGTGGTTACATCTCGTAGGTAGAGGAGAAAAAGAGTGAAGAAACATTTCATATTTATTCCCTCTTTCAAATTCCTTCATTTTAATATGATGTTTATATATTATTTTCTGATCAACGGTCTTTTGATCTTAGTAATCAATTGAATAAAAATGAATCTCTTAACTCAGATGATGTGTTGGAAAACCAGCACCCTAACAACAATGACTATGATGATTTATGTGGAAATGAATGCCCAAATATATTCGACAATATAATTTTTCCCAAGAAAAATTGGATTTGTAAAGTTTTGATATAATGTATGATTTGATCATAAAAGAGTTTCTTAAAGGTGATTCTTCTTCAAATCACCAGCCCCTGTGTTGAGATGTGTGTAATGAATCAACTAATATATCATGTGCTTCCAATCCACATTCTGATGAATTGTACCTCAATTCCACATAAGGAGGTAAGGCCACCCTTGATGAAGAATATGATGTGGTAATCATTGAATCTTTCTTACAATTTGGGTAATCTATTTGGTGATGTTGAAAAACCCGATGAAAGAGTTGATTCCAACATCTATTATTTTATTAACATTGATCGTGCTGAAATAATTGATTATAGTTGTCTACAAACATATCTTGATATGAATATACCATGAAAATTTAATCATTCAACATCTGAAAGTTTAGGGACTCATGAGGAAGTCAAGGCACTTCAGTTCTGACTTATCCTTATGTTAGGTTCTTGCATTCGTGGTGAGGTCCTCAAACTATGTTAGATTCATATCTTCTCACATAATTATTTTATTTACATTGTTTCACTCGATGTACGCTCACTCTTGAAGGATATTTTGAATTTTAAAGTTGATTTTCTTAGTCCTCAAGATAAAGCTTCTAATCGGGTGAAATATTCTTATCTCATTACCTTTTCTTTATGAAAATCCCTTGCACCAATTATAGCATCACAATGAATATCTTCCACAAATGTACATAGTTTTATAGCCCATTATTCTAATTATCAATACAAATATTATCATCAGCTGCAATATATCTTCCTAAAAAATTCTTTCGTGAATGATTAGTTTATTATGTTTCTATTCTATGTTATGAAGTTAATCATTTTTATAGCACAATAAATCCTCTTGCGTGTCATTCAATGCCTGAATCATCTGGTGCAATAAAGGTATTGTGCTGACAAAATAATATCTCACATTGATATGAATACTAGATTTGATTTGACACATGCTTCTAATATTTTGTCAACTTCGAACCCTGATTGTTTTCCCGAATTCACGATATGTGAAATTTCTTCTAATTCCCCAAGATTTCATATTGCTAGTTTTGTATACAATCAGATACAAAGGGAACAAATTGAGAATAAAGAGTATTATATAATAATCCACCAATCTGATCATAACACCGGTTCTAACAAATATCACTGAATTAATAATCTTCCCATTGGTGCATCCGATGATACTTGTTTTACATCGATTGATCTTATCATGACTATTTATATTTATGATTCATCATCTAAATGTCTAGATACCCATCAAGAATTCAAGGCACTTAATCTTTTGTTGATGGTTATGTCAGGACCTCACTATCTTGACAGGTTTCTGAATGAGATTGGGTTATGTATTCTTTGCAAGATTCTCCCCATGACTCGATTGAGCTGATTAAAACTTCAATCTTTGAAGAATTTCAGGTTTTTCAAATTGGTTGTTTCATGTACCATGATAAAATCTATGATTAGCTAGAAGAATCTTACTTGGAAACCTTTGTTGCGAATAATAAGTTCCATTGTTATGTGATGTTTCTTAAGAATGAAAATATAGATGGATGTACATTCATGAGAAACCTTCAAGTTTTAATGATTATTGTTATAATGAACAAGGTAAATTTGCAGACTTGTTAAAGAAATTTGTTATAACACACTTTTCTTGTTTCATATATGTCCTTAGTCTTTATGTGCAAGTGATTCAAGATAGTATTTTTATTATTTCACATTATTTTTTGTTGTTGCTAATCATTTATATAGGAAAAACTCTTATGACCACATTGGAAATTTTATTTCAAATAATTCTAACCTTCTAGTTGAGATAGGTTAATATTTGGTTTTAGTTATGTTGTTCCACTTATTTTCACTATAGTTACTTTTGCATTGCATTACAACACTCTTCCTGCATTCCCCTTTTCATTTGATTTTTTTTCTTTGCTTGCCCTTTACTATTCTTTACTTTTTTTCTTTTTTTCTATCTCTTTTGTTATACCCCTTTATTTTGTTTCTTTTCTTCTATTTTTTTTAATAAGACTACATATGAAAGTCATCTTATTTGGCTCTATGTTACTATGGCAAAAGCCAAAATGGAAACTATGACATCTAACAATGCTTGGTTAAACTTTATTTCTCTTCTTTGTTTGGGCCTACATATCGTTTAAGGTCAATGACGCATGTAGAGAAAATATATTTCATCCTAAGTGAAAGATTTAATAGATATATGATGCCTCTATCTATCATAGGACTTATTTCCTTGAGTAAACAATTTATATTGATTGATTTTAGCGTGTAAGCTCGGTTTAGTAGTGAATGGAAAAGAGAAAAAATAGAAGCAATCATACTAATTTTTGAGTTTTTTGACATGGCGAATGTTCACTATACCAACAAAGGGAACTAACCCGATTGCAGGCCCCAATTAGATCTACTTTCATTTGGAGTGGCTAGTTCCAATGGGTTTTAAAGGATCCCGTAAACTATAAAGGTGTTGAAGGATGGCTTCCGAGAGGAAGACATCAATTAAAGAAACAAAAGGAAACAACTAACCTATATGTACCGAATCCTACCTAAAGTACTTAAGCTAGTACTAACTATCCCAATCTATCATGCAGGAGCATAGCAAAAAGAGGTTAAACATCATATATAAATTCCAAGTCCAAATGAATCAATTACTGGTTGACATAAGAACAAGGCTGCATTAAATCTAAATTGCAATCTGATTACTCATACAAGAATACACATTCCTTTTCATACAAATAACGCTTGCAACTGATGTCTAACATAGTTTCAAATCAAGGACTACTCATGAGTTAACTATGATGAAGAATTATATTCAAACAACCAAGGTTAATCACAAGTTGTATCGTTATCAATATGCACAAAAACAAAACACATTTGTATTTATGCCAGCAACAACACCCTGTTTCAAAACACATAAAAGCAGAGGAAAATGAATCAGAAACCAAAGGCTCCTTCTTCAACCAAATAGTCTTCTTTATTCATAATAAATAAAATTTGTTCAAATCAAACAAAAGGCCCTTCTCTCCTATCCGGAGGTATTACTTATGCAGCTAGAAATGACTCTCGGTCTTCCTTGACCTTTCCCCCTCCCTCCTCTTTTCGATATACAAATAAAAATATACAGGCCTCCAATCGATCAGTGAAATGGCTGACCCGTAAAGGCCACATCTGTTGGAGCATTTCATTTCTTGGGGAAATGAATAGATGTCGATTGAAAGGAGGAGGTATTCGTGTCATTTTTTCATGATAAGGCCCAAGACCGCATAATCTTTGGAGACACAGGTAACATCTAGAAACATGACCAAATCTTTAAATCAAACATATTTGCATGGATAAACTCTTTGGATCCGCTTATGCATCTTTTATCTGGAGCCATACTTGATGCTTATACATCCATTCTTTGACTCACTTGCCTTCTCTTGTTCCTTGCCTGCAGAGATAACAGACATCAGCTATGCCTATGAGAACATGATAGAAATGCTTAAAAAGCATAAGTCTTGCGTTCATTAAATGTGTATAAAATCAGAAGGAACAAATATGAAAGAATCGACATCTGTTTTTTTTTACTCATGCATTGATTAAGTTTGGCAAGCGAAAATCCAATTTACACTGAAAATCATGGCATAACACAGAACCGGATCCAAAATCTGGACTTTAAATATTATGGGTGGGAATCCATACCCTATCGGGTTTGAGGAATGTTATCGCATCGCATCGCGCCGTGTGTTTGAGGTTAAAGCTTTGCCGATTGTGACTCTTGATTGCTCTGACCCGAAACACATATATGTCGTGGTTCATAAACCCCTTCGGGTCCGCCGCATAAAACTTCTCTTTGAAAAACCCAAACCCGAGAGTATTATCAAACAACATGGGACAATACGGGAAAACCCGTGGCCGAGCCATGTGATCGGACTCAAAAAAATATGCACCTGAATTGATAGTTATCCACGGGTCCGGTATATAGTGGTGTGCCTTATATATAAGCCCTAGACCTAGCCGATTGCGATACACGATAGGGCTCCGGACCCGACACATATATATTATGGTTAATAATGTCGTCGGGTCTGGAGGGTTGCGGTGCGCATTATATACCAGCCCTGGGACCCCGTCGATTGCGATATGCGATGGGGAGGCAGACCCGAAAATGTATTTGTTATACTTGATAGTCTTGTCGAGTCCACTATATCACATCGGCCTTGTGGCTCAGCTTTGACTCCCATCGATTGCGATATGCAAAAGGCTCCAAACCCGATATATATATCTGATGCAGTTAATAATGCTGTCAGGTCCGAAAGAAAGTTGCGCCTTATATATACATATAGCCTTGGAATACAGTCGATTGTGATATGCGATGGGGCTCCGGACCAGATAATGTATATAATACAGTTAATAATGTCGTCGGGTCTGGAGTATAGTGGTGAGCATTACACTTTAATATTGATTGCGATAGGCGAAAACAGGTGATTTATGCATGCTTGTGAAGCATTTCCATTGTAAAGAGTTGTAATGGAGGTAAAGGGGCGATAGAAGGTTTTTGAGGGTTGAAAAAGTCCCGATGAGGATATGAATGAAGACCTTAGAAAGGGCTATAGATGATTCATGCAGTAGGGATTTATTAAGGGGGTCTTAACCATTTAAAAATTGAAAATTTGACTTGGAAAAGTGTTAAAATCCCTGGTATAAAACAGATCATTCAGAGGGGTGCAAGATCAACTTCTAGGGGACCCATTCAAAATTTATACCAGGGAAAATTTTAATAGGGTGGTTGTTGTGGCCACAACAAATGGCGAACCATTGGGTGAACCAGTTATCTCTGTTTCCAAATAAACCTTGGATCAATAGAACAATAGGGTGTTAAGATAAACTTGAAACGCAAACTGTATAGATGGATAGGCATGGGTTTCGATTCAACATTAATTTCCTCAGGTTGGAAAAAGAAAAATAGCTTCTACTTACTGATAGGGTTTTGACAGGCATTCTCCAATGGTAGTATTATGGGATTTATTGACCATCCTCTACCTATTTCCTACTTTCAAAATCCTTTCAGGGACATCACTGGTCTGTCAATACATGTTTTAGGTGTGTACATCAGCTCTTTATCGCTCATCAAACTTGATGTAGATATGTTTATCTGCACTTTGTATAAGAATTTCAGTGCTATATTTTCATATGGTTGCATGAGGCGCAGTCATGGATCATGCCATATTTTTAAACCGCTTAAGCACGGTTGGGCTTACTGTGTCAACTGGTACTCTGAGCCCAGCAATAATCCCTACTCTAACCGGCTTCCCAAACAAACTGTCCTTCCAGATTGGCACAAGGACTTGACATTTCATGTTCTTTTAAATAAGTCCTTCTTGTTTCAGGCACAAGGACTAGAGCACAGTTGGATTTGCCACAGGGTGTGTGACAGTGAGCTTAGCCCATGAAAGGAGGTATACTTGTAGATGACAGGTATTGGAGAATTTAGTGTGGTGGATGGGACCAATGGAGAATAACTGTAAACCTTACAGGCAAGCATAGGCTAGGTCTGAGTGGGATTTATTTAAAATGCAACATTCCTCCATTCTAGTCCAATTGTAGTTACACATTTTTGTTTTATAAAGATGCCCCTACATGCTCCAGGTATCCCGGTTATCAACAGATCTTACCTGGTTCCCAACAGATGTTAATGAGTGGCTTTGGTTTGAATTCCACAGCTGATTTCCAAGTTCTCATGGGCTGATTGAAAGTTTGTTTAATTGCAAGGTAATGATGGATTTAGGATCAGCAGACTCATCAGCAGGTTAATGAGGAAGGGAAAGGCTGAAGGTGGTGATTGAGGGAAATCTGAAAAAGGTAAAAACAAGACGAGAGGACCGAAATTAGTTGGTTGAAAAGGGCTAAAATTCAAAACATAAGCAATATAAACTTTGCAGAAAATCAAGAACGGAAAAGACGGAAATGTAACTGAACTAACAACAAAAATAAAATGAATTCTAACCTACTCAGGAGGTAACCACCATGTGGTGGCTATTGGAAGTATCTTTTAAGATGTTGGCCATTAATAGGGAGTTTTTCAGTTTCTCCCTGTAGAGTTTTCAATATGTAAGTTCCCTGACCAATTTTTTCCACAATATGGAATGGGTCCAACCATAAGTGTTGGAATTTCATGTGTTTCCCTTTTGGCTCATTCAACTTATCCCATTTCAGGACTAGCTCTCCTATTTGGTAATATTTATCTCCTGCCAGATGGTGATCAAACCATCTCTTCATAATCATTTGGTGATTTCTGAACTTATTTTTGGCTTTATCTCTCAATTCCTCCAACCTCATCAGTTGGTTGATCCTCTCTTGAAGTAAGTTTGAAGGGGTTCCCCTTAAAGCTTGGGAGAGCTATAGAGAGGGAGTGGTAACATTGGGAGGCAAGATGGCTTCCTGTCTGTAGACGAGGAAGTATGGGGAGTTTCCTAAGGCCACTTTTGGGGCGACCCTATCGGCCCAAAGGGAATTTGTTAAAGCGTTGTGCCAGTTCCTCTCGTTGTCAGCGACAGATTTATGGATTATGCATATGAGGTTCTTATTTGAGGACTCTGCAACTCCATTTCCATGGGGGTAATATTTTGATGCATACCTTATGTGAATTGATTTATCAATAGCAAGGTCAGTCAATTTCAGTGATGAAAAGTAAGAAGCGTCAGGGATGCCAAACTTGTTGATGTTGAATTTCTCAATAAAGGATGTTACCTCATCTTTGTTTACCTTCTGAAGTGGGATGGCTTCGGTCCATTTGGTGAAGTAGTCGGTTGCTCTGAGTATATAATTATGCTGTTGTGAAGAGTTTGGAATGATCTTGCCTATTACATCTAGGCCCCATTGCTGGAATGCTCGATAAATCATAACAGGCCTGAGGGGAACAACTAGCTTTCTTTCTCGTCCTGCGGCGGTTTGACACACCTTGCATTTGTGAGCATAGGCATGTGAGTCTCTGAACACTATGGGCCAATAATATCCGGCTCTTAATATTTTGTGAGCATTGGTCTCTCCACTATAGTGACCACCTCCTGGGCCGTCATGCATTTCTTTTAAGACATGGTCAGCATCATCCTTTTCTAAACACCTCAGCCAAATCCCATCATAATTTTTTCTACATAATGTGTTATTGGCCAAATGATACTGATTAAATTTCAATCTGAGCGCTCTCTGTTGTGATGCATCCATGTGTTCAAGACATGAACCCTGTGTAAGATAAAAGAGGATGTCGTAATACCATGACTCAGGATCCAAAAGGGCTTCCAACGTTTCGTGCTCACACATCAGCGATTCATTAATCCATAGGGGCTCCCCCTTGAATTCCACTTTTGCATTTTGTAGGTTCTAAACTTCTAGTTCTTTGGACGCCCATACCTTCTCTACCAAGGCTTCTACCGCGAGCTCACATAGTCCCTTCCCTCGAACTATCTTCACTGGCTTAATCTCGATGTCATATTCTTGAAGTGTGGTTATCCAATTTCCCCTCCGTTCACCCATTTATTTTTGCAAGAAGAGGGCTCTTACAGCAGGATGGGGAATAATCACTTTAGTCCTGGCCTTTAATAAGTAAGGGTGGAAATGTTTTATGGCCTTAAAAACCACAAAGCCTTGTTTCTCCACGTTCGGGTAGTTCGGTTCTGCTCCTTGAAGGTTAGAGCTCATATAAGAAATAGGGACTTTGTTGCCATCATCATTTCTTTGAGTGATAGTTGTAGCATATGAAACATTAGAAGCAAAAGTGTACAAGAAAAATTCCTTGTCGAAATCAGGACCAATCAACGCAGGGGCTTTTGCGATGGCCTCTTTAATTCGCTGAAATGCTTTCTTGGCTTCATCACTCCACTTATACACAACGTCTTTCTTCATCATTATTTGAATACGATGCACTATTTCTGCGAATCCTAAGACTAATTTCCTAACGAAATTGATCTTCCCGAAGAAAGATTGCATTGCCCTTTTATTTGCAGGGGGTTGTATTCTGATGATGGTCTCTATTCTTTCAGGATCAATAACAATCCCTTCTCTAGAGAGGATATGACCCAATAGTTTCCCTCCTGTGACTACAAAGATGCTCTTCTTGGGATTCAATGATATTCCATACCTTCAGCATCTTTCGAAAATCTATTTCAGGTGATAAATATGATCCCTTCTGTGGTATGAATACACAGTGATGACATCCATGTAAACCACTACTGATCTGTTAATCAACCCTCGGAAAGCTATGTCCATAGCTCTTTGGAATGTGGCTCCCACATTAGTAAGCCCAAAAGGCATTTTGTGATATGTGTAGGTGCCCCATTTAGTGTTGAAGGTTATCTTAATTATAACCTAAAAACCCATCTAATAGGGACAACATTTCAGACCTAGAAATTCACTAAAGAATGTGTTCCATAGAAGGGACAAGATAGTTATCCTTTTGCGATGCTTTGTTCAGGTTTCTGAAATCGATACACAGCCTGATGTCTCCATTTTCTTTCTTACTCGCATGAGATTAGCTACCCAACAGGTGTGTCTGACTGGAAAAATGAATTTAGCATCTAGCATTTTGTTTAATTCTTTTTTCACCAAAGGTTCTCGTCTTGGATGCATTTTACGAAGCTTTTGTTGGTAGGGCTTAGCCTCCCTTTCCAAAGGAATCACATGCTGCATAACGCTGGTATCAAAGGTTTTTAAGTCTCCATATGTCCATGCAAAGACATCCTTGTATTCTTTAAATAGCTTGACAAATGCAACCTTCTCTTGTGGAGATCACCCGAAGCCCAAATTGACATTTTTTGGGTCTTCTTTGGTTCCAAGGTTGATCGATTCATACTTCATGGCTGAGCTATGCATTTTGTAGTTAGTCAGCTTCTTGAACTTATCATGTAGGTCATACAAGTGCTCCATATTGACAACTGACTTGGGAATCATATTAGATTAATATTTTTCCTCATCTTCCCTCTCATTCATAAGCCTGTCATGCTCCTTTTCATCAATGACTGCATTCTTGAATGTCTTCTCACAGTGCAAGAACTCAAGGATTTGCTCGTCATCTTCGAACACCTACCAATTTGAGGTGTTATCAGGCACAGATGGTCTCAAAATCAATTCAACATAGCATTTATTCTTCTTAAATCTAAAATCAGGAAAAAGTTTTGCAGCCATACCAGCCATCAGATTGACATCTTGGTTTTGCCCTTGAGGTATGTATGTGATATTAAAAGAATCAAAACTGTCAACTAAGTTCCATACCTCATGCTGGTACCTTACCAGGTGTGGCGAATTGCAGTGTATCCTCTTCCTTACCTGATCCACAAGTATCTGTGACTCATCAAAAAATTTAAGATTTTTACCTCCATATCGATGGCTTTCTTCAGGCCCTGCAGCAAGCCTTCATATTCTGTCGTATTTTTGGTGCATGCAAACTCCAACCCGTTGGCCATCAGATGTTGGTTCCCTTGTGGGTCAATGACAATACTCCCAGCACTTGCACCTTCAAGGCAGTTAGAGCCATAAAAATAGAATGTCCAAAATATAGAATCTAATGTTACATCAGTTGAACTGCTATCTACAAAATTAGTTCTATCATCTACTATATTACAGGATGGTTCATCAGTTCGACTACAGGGGAGAGCTTCTAACTGTGTGTTTATTGTAGTTTCTTCAATTATTTCTGCATGGAATTCTCCAAAACAGGTTTTTGTGGCACAAACATTGAAGCTATAATTCCCGAGGATAGAGCTGGTAAACATTACACGTTCATTGGGACCATTTAGCTCCGTCGCTACATACTTCATCTATCTTTCTTGATCAACTCTCAACATATCACCTTTTCCCTTCTGAAGCAGCAAGAGAAGGGACCAATCAGTTGAGAAATATCCATTCAGTTTTGCTGACCAGTCCCTACTAAGCAGCGTTCCATAAGCCTCGTGTATATCAACTACCACTATATCAATGACTTGTGTATATTAAGGTTTAGCAGCCATCTGAATCAACATATATTTCAATTCCCCAATTACTTTCACATTTGTCCTGTCTAATTGCATAATTCGAGTCCCATTTTTCTCAGGTATCGCATGTAGTCTTTTAGCAATAGCATAAGGCATCACAGTGGACGAGGCACCGGAATCTACCAAGCAATTGTGTACGTTCATGTTGAGGATTTAAAATGTGATAAGGAAAGGTGGGGTCATGGATTTTCATTTTCTCCCTATCATGGCTGCACTGAAATCTTAGGGTTTTTGATTCATTTTAAACAGAGTGGCTTCCATAGTTGATGGTATTTTGGCTGTAATGAAGGTGTTGACAGGTCTAGATACTAAATTCTTGGTTTGGTTGCTTGGGATGGTGAGGATTTTGTAGTTCTTCTCATTCATAGCTTTCAGGAGAAGATCTCTTTGATGCGTTAATTTTAGCAAATCAAAGTATGTGATCAATGTTATAAATAGGATAGGGCCAAGTAAACATACCAGTTTTTCCATTTTTAGGTGGGAGCTTACTATTTTGAGTCACCTTCGTTGCAGTGGGAGATGTATTATCTTTCTCTAGATGGTTTGAAATTGGGGTATTCTTGGACTGACCACTAGGTCTACCGTCATCAACAGGAAATTTGGGAGCGGGTGTCTCCAAAAGGGGAACATCTTTCTTTGTCTGATCTAGATGCTTCATCAGACCCGCACGTGGCCCTTTACTTCGTGTGTGGATTTCATTAGTGTGGATTTCTACCGTGCTATTGTCTTTGCTGTCATCATTCTCATTTGCATAGAAATCCCGTAGTACATTGATTTGAGATTCTTCGTCCAAGGGTTCTTCAACATTGTATTCTTCCTCATTTTCTTGTTCTGGCGTCAGCTCCACTATGGGTTCTTCTTTATTAAGGAGTGATCCAATAAGAGCCAGCTCTTCCATATTTAGATTCCCTTCATTAGGTGGAGCAGGCAACGCAAGTTGACCTTGACCACCTTCTGTCTTCTTACGATAGAAAGGTTTGAATGGTTTTCTATTGTAATACTCTCCTCCACTCTCTCCTAAATTCCTTTTCATATCGATAACTGGGTTTGTTAGTTTCTTAATGATCCGATGCAAACCTTCCACATCTATGGTGTCCCTTTCTTTGCCCTCAGCCACTTTGTTATCACTCCCATTATTCTTCTTGGATGATTGAGAGGCTTTCTTCCCTTCGGTTGTATGATGACATGTTGTGAGACTGATCATTTCATTCTCGACTTTTATTGCTTCATCGATAGCACCTTGTAAGGTTTGTGCATTACTTCTCTTGACCCACATCGCAGTAGGGACAGGGAGAGCGGTGATATAAAATTCCATGAGCACCTCATCAGTAGGTCTAGCATTAGCCAGGATTCTATTGAACAAAGTGTTGAACCGGATGTTGAAATCCTTGACCTTTTCTTTGGCTTCCATTTTTAAACGGGATAGTTCTAAAACTAAGGCCGCAGGTGTTTTTCCATCGCCAAACTTGTCTAAAAAGGCCTGCTGAAAGGCACCCCATGAGGTGATTGATCCTATCCTCAAGCTAAAGTACCATGTGGAGGCCGCACCAATCAGAGTAAAAGGGAATAAGAGACATACCACATCCTCATTGGCTACCCCCAACATGTGCACGGCTAGGAAGAAAGAGTGAATATGGTTATCAGTAGTGTCTCCCCTCTCAGGGTCGAATTTAGGTAGCACTCTTTCTGCATTCTTCGGTAAAGGATGCTGCTACCTAGGTACCGCTATGGCATCATGTGAAAGCCAGGGAGGGAGTGCTCTTGGAGGAGGTGGTGGAGGTTGATTCCCACCTGGAGGGAGAAGTAGAGGTTGATTCCCACCTGGGGGAGGAATGTTAGCCATGTTGTGGATATGGAGGTTCTGGATGAGGGATTCTTTGTTATTATTTTCCAAATTAGGCCAGGGATTTCTTCCCAGGGAGATTCGATACTTTGCAAAGAATCTAGCATAATATATTGAAGATAAGGGGCTGTAGATGTCTCTTCGTTTAAGTGAAAGACCCTTGGCTTTCTTTTTGCTGTCGAAGGTAAAGACTAAAAGATAGGGAGCTGTGATAGGGTACGAGCATAATCCTGAGTAAGTCTTCTGACGGGTTGCTCTTGAGTGACAGGATACTCCCACAGTCTCTCTTCTTTGGGTGACCCGGACACGGGACTGAGAGGGATCTTTGTTTCTTCAAAATGAGGCTCCTCCCAATGGGCAGAATGGTATTTTCAACCTCTATGATCCATACATTAATATTTTTGAATCCATGCATGGCATTATGGATGAAATCTTGAAAAGCTGTGGACGGAATTTCAGGCCCTCCTTCTAGTGCCAATTTTTTGACATGGCGAATGTTCGCTATACCAACAAAGGGAACTAACCCGATTGTAGGCCCCAATAAGATCTGATTTCGTTTGGAGTGGCTACTTCCAACAGGTTTTAAAGGATCCCGTAAATTGTAAAGGTGTTGAAGGATGGATTATGGGAGGAAGACTTCAATTAAATCAACAAAAGGAAACAACTAACCTATATTTATCAAATCATACCTAAACAACTTATGCTAGTCCTAACTATCCTAATATATCCTGCAGGAGCATAGCAAAAAGAGGTTAAACATCATATATAAATTCCAGGTCCAAATGAATCAATTACTGGTTCACATAAGAACAAGGTTGCATTAAATCTAAATTGCAATTCGATTACTCATACAGGAATACACATTCCTTTTCATACAAATAAAGCTTGCAACTGATATCTAACATAGTTTCAAATCAAGGACTGCTCATGAGTTAACTATGATGAAGAATTACATTCAAACAACACAGGTTAATAACAAGCTATATCGTTATCAATATGCACAAAAACAAAACACATTTTATGCCAGCAACAACACCCTGTTTCAAAACACATAAAAACAAAGGAAAATGAATCAGAAACCAAAGGCTCCTTCTTCAACCAAACAGTCGTCTTTATTCATAATAAATCAAATCTATTCAAACCGAACAAAAAGCCCTTCTCTCCTATCTGGAGGTATTACTTATGCAGCTAGGAATGACTCTCGGTCTTCCCTGACCTGTTCCCCTCCCTCCCCTTTTTGATATACAAATAAAAATATACAGGCCTCCAATAGATCGGTGAAACAGATGACCCGTAAAGGCCACATCTGCTAGAGCATTTCATTTCCTCGGGAAATGAATAGATGTCAATTTAAAGGAGGAGGTATTCGTGTCATTTTTTCATGATAAGGCCTGAGACCGCATAATCTTCGGACACACAGGTAACATCTGGAAACATGACCGCGAGCACCTAAAGCCAAATCTTTGAATAAAACATATCTGCATGGATAAACTCTTCGGATCCACTTATGCATCTTTTATCTGGAGCCATACTTGATGTTTATACATCCATTCTTTGACTCGATTGCCTTCTCTTGGACCTTTCCTACAGAGATAACAAACATCATATTTGCCTATGAAAACATGATAGAAATTCCTAAAAAGTGTAAGTCTTGCCTTCATTAAATGTGTATAACATCCGAAGGAACAAATATGAAAGAATCGACATCTGGTTTTTTTTATTCATGCATTGATTAAGTCTACCAAGCAAAAATTCGATTTACACTAAAAATCGTTGCATAACACAGAACCAGATCCAAAATCTGGACTTGAAATATTATAGGTGGGAATCCATACCCTACCGGGTCCGCGGAATGCTATTGCATCGCATTGCGCTATGTGTTTTAGCTTAAAGCTCTGCCGATTGCGACTTGCGATTGCTCGGACTTGGAACACATATATGTCATGGTTCGTAAATCCCTTCGAGTCTGCTGCATAAAACTTCTCTTTGAAAAACCCGGACCCTAGAGTATTATCGAAAAACATGGGACAATATGGGAAAACCCGTGGCCAAGCCATGTGACCGGACTCGAAAAATTATGCACCTAAATTGATAGTTATCGGCGGGTCCTGTATATAGTGGTGTACCTTATATATAAGCCCCGGACCCTACCGATTGCGATGCGTGATAGGGCTCCGGGCCCGACACATATATATTATGGTTAATAATGCCGTCGGATCTGGAGGGTTGTGGTGCGCATTATATACCAACCCTGGGACCCCACCGATTGCGATATGCAATGTGGAGGCGGGCCTGAAAATGTATTTGTTTTAATTGATAGTACTGTCAAGTCCGCTGTATCGCATCGGCATTGTGGCTTGGCTTTGACTCCCGCCGATTGGGACATGCGAAAGGCTCTGGACCCGATATATATATATCTCTATATATATATATATAGATATGATGCGGTTAATAATGCCGTTAGGTTCGAAAGACGGGTGCACCTTATATATACATATAGCCTTGGAATACCACCGATTGCGATATGCGATGGGGCTCCGGACCCGATAATGTATATAATATGGTTAATAATGTCGTCGGGTCCAGAGTATAATGGTGAGAATTACGGTTTAATATTGATTGCGATAGGCGAAAAATGGTGATTTATGCATGCTTGTGAAGCATTTCCATTGTAAAGAGTTGTAATGGAGGTAAAAGGGCAATAGAAGGTTTTTAAGGGTTGAAAAAGTCCCAATGAGGATATGAATGAATGGCTTAGAAAGGGTTATAGATGAATCACGTGGCAGGGATTTATTAAGGGGGCCTTAACCATTTAAAAATTGAAAATTCGACTTGGCAAAGAGTTAAAATCCCTGGTATAAAACATATCATTCAGAGGGGTGCAATATCAACTTCTAGGGGACCCATTCAAAATTGCTACCAGGGAAAATTTTAATAGTGTGGTTGTTGTGGCCACAACAGAGTTGTATATATAAGAGTCTCTACAAAACAAAGAACAACCTCTATTTCTCATTAAATAATTCAGGACCCCTCTTCAACCCTTAGCGAAATAAACACCTATGAAATGCCAATGAGCATAAAGTAATAAAATAAATAAAGGGTGAAATAAGAGAGAGGCTTCTTGTGAAGAGAGATGAAGAAATAAACTTTGCCAAGGTACTAAACAAGCTCGCTGGCAGTGAAGCAATTCTTGTGATTCCTAGAAGTGACTCGGTCTGGGTACCGAATAAGCCTACTAGCAGTAGACAAACATCAAAGGCAATAATAAAACCTTGAACATATTAAAACTCAGAAAAATTTCATACTCCTACTCCATAATTGAAAGCACTAAGGTTTGGATAGTCTTGTGAAATATATTAAGTTGACAAGGGTAAAATAAGAGACTACATCTATAAGAGGGCTAAGTAAGGAAGATAGGGTGATTAATAGGATGAGAAAATAATTCCAAAATACTATAAATCATTCCTAATGTTAGACGTAAATAGGGAAGTTGGGGTTCTTCCAATATGTCGCTAAGTGTTTTTTCTGCTACTACACCCTCCAAAGTTTTCCTACCTTCAAATTTTGGAGCCTTATGATCCTTCCATCAAGCCATTAGGTTTATGCCCGGTCATGGTTTTTAAGTGTTCAATTATTCCTTTAGGGATCCTATGTGTCGATCAACTGGCTTTCGCATGGCCAAATATTGATTTATTCATAAGATGACACATGCCTTGGTGATTGTAGAGTCTCTAGTAACAATGGTTGTGTAGTCCCTAGAGATAGTGACTGTGCAATCCTTACCAACAATGATTGTGTAGTTTCTTGTTAGGTCCCTATAATACTAGTGTAGCACCCATATTGTTATTGTTAGTGTAGTCCCCTTATTGTTATTTTGTGTCTATGTAGCTCCCATATTCTTATTGTTGTGCCCCATAGAAGCCCACTATTGTTATTGTTGTTCCCTTACATTTTTATCGTTATGAAGGCTTTAATTATATTGTGACCCCTTAGACTCTTATATATACAAAGGATGTCTCGTCATTTATATCATCCAAGAATTTCTTATTTATGTAATGTAAAGGAGATTTCCCCCTCAAAGAGGACAATTTTTAAGTCAGTGATCTATCTATTTGTGATTTCGTTGCATAATATTTGGTATCAAAGCTTTGGATTCTAGGGTTTTGCTTATTCAAATAGGTCATCATGGAATTTTATCTATAACTTATTTTCTAAGAGGCTAAAAACCTAAAACTTTCACCACATAGATCTAAAATCATGGTGAACTTCATGTAAAATTTTGACATCTTGATCCGCCATATTTTTTGAGATATGATCTGGGGAAGTTAGGGTTTTCGCAAGCTCCAAAATTTAGTCTCAAATAGGCAACCTAGGAAAGATCGTCACATCTTTTGTTTCAGGCATCAGATTTGAATTCTGTAAAAACTCACTGAAATTTTCACGGACTGTAATTTTCCCTCTAGTAATTTTAGGGGAAACATTGGAAATAATGACACATGGCATCCCGTTCAACTTTGCTCTACTGAACCAGTCTATAATCAGGCCTTCGAGGGAGATTTGACATAACTCTATATTGAAGAAACTTTCTCTGACTTACGGCATTGGAATGAATATTTAGAGGGATACCACAGGACCAAATTTCATACCTTGGAAGTCCGAAATTATAGAGATACAACAATTGCAATATTGAGCTCCTAAAAATCAAGAAAAAGGTGTCTATTTTTTAAATTTTGTATAACGTTTGTTTTAAAAATCAGTTTGAACTGATTCTAAGGGAATATTGAAGCATATATATCAATATTTGGTTCTAAAATGCCTTAATAACAAAAAAATATCTACACCAATTAAGCCCTCAAAATGTTCTACTATGACTCATGAAGAGGAAGAATTGGAGCATGATATATCAAAATTATGGGGCAAAGTGCAAAAAAATTCCCTCTCAGAAAGAGAAATCAAATATGAGCTAAAAGGGGACATGGATGGTATGAAAGGAAACATGGAGGTTTTTAAGGTAGACATGGATGCGATGAATGTCAAGTTGGAAGGGTTAACAAAGTTGTTGCAAGAAAGGCTTCCCGGTGGTGATAAGGTAATCCATGAAAATAATGATGAGGACAAAAGGAATATGAATTATGATTTTAGAGACTCCAATGTGGGGTTTGAGAACCACCACATTCCAAATATATATATATATATGAGGACATTTGATGGCAAGGATTTGGTAACATGGATACTGCAAATGGAGAAATATTTTGATTTACAGGATGTCCAACCCTCACAAATGATACGCCTTGCATCTTTACGTTTAGAACCCAATCAGTTTGTATGGTATAGATGACTTTGTTCTCCTAAACCACTTGTCACCTCGTCAATTTTTGCAGAGGAAATGATAACACATTATGAAGATATAAAGAGACAAACCTTCTTTATCCAATTTTTAAATCTCAAGCAAAAGGGTTCAATGGCAGAGCACATTGAAGACCTCAAAAAATTGAATATTAGGGTAACTGATATTCCAGAGGACCATAAGATTGATGTCTTCACAGGTATTTCAAAATATAGCATCCAACCTAATATTTGTCTTTGGGAACCTTATTCATTGAAGAAGGAATTTAGGGTGGAAAGAAATGTTGAAAGAAAAATCATGGAAACAAGGAAGTCTACCTCTCACAAGTATAAACATGGAAGTGTTGTTACTCCTAGTCTTCCACAACCTACAAGGTTGGCACTTCAAAAATTGGATGAAAAGGGAGAAAAAGGGCATTGTTACAGTTGTGATGGAAAATACACTAACGGTCATAAGTGTGCTGAGAAGAAATTATTCTACATATATTGTAAAGAGAAGGAAGAAAAGGAACAAGAAACACCAAAAGAGGAGGATATACACTAGGAACCAACCCCCAAGAAAGAAGAAATGGATCCAGCCATATATTTTAATGCATTGGCATGAATTAATACTCTTGAAACTCTCAAGATAGAAGGATATATCAAGAATAAAAATGTAATAGTGTTGATTGATTCGGGTAGTGCTCATAATTTTATTCATTGTAAGATAGCCAAGGAATTGAATTTCTTTGTATATCAAACACTAGAGTTTCAAGTAATGGTTGCAAATGTAGGAACTATAAATTACTCTGGAAAGTGTCATAAAATGAAGCTAACCATGGGGTAATATGTATTGAATAGTTCAATGCTTTCCATTCCAATGGGTGTTGTTGATGTTTTACTAGGAGTCCAATGGTTACAATCTTTGGGGACGATAGCTTTCAATTTTCAAGAAAATTTCTTCAATTTTTTTCTAGGAAGGAGAGGAAGTGGAATTAAGGGGTGTCAAAGTAGAACCACGAAATATAATAAACTCTAATGGCATGAAAATATTATGAACAAATAAAAACAGGGCATAATTGCACAATTATGCTCACTAGAGGTTCAAACATCAAAATCATCTATTTCTCCAGATATGCAAAACGTCTTGGACAATCATTCCAAGGTGTGTCAAACTCCCAAAGGCTACCCACCTATTTGTTATCATGATAATCCTACTCACTTTATTCCAACAAGTGTTCCACCAAACATCAGTCCTTACACATATCCTTATGCTCAAAAGAGTGAAAGTGAACGTATGGTTGCAAAAATGCCAGAGGCTGGTATAATTCAACCTAGTTAAAGTTATTTCTCTACTCCAATAATATTGGTGCACAAGAAGGATGGATCATGGAGAATGTGTCTAGATTATAGGGAGATCAACAAGCTCACTATTAAATATAAATTTCCCTTTCCCGTCATTGATGAATTGCTGGATGAAGTACATGGAAAAATTTACTTCACCAAGCTGGATCATCGTTCAAGGTATAAGAAAATTAGAATGAAGACTAAAAATATTCCAAAAATAGAATTCAGAACTCATGAGGGTCATTATGAATTTTTGGTGATGCCTTTTGGCCTTACTAATGCACCTTCCACATTTCCAGGTTTGATGAATTCCATTTTCAAACCCTTCCTTAGAAACGTTTTGTTAGTATTTTTCGATGATATACTCATCTATATTAAGTCTTGGAAGGATCATGCTGAACATGTTGATAGGGTGCTCAAACTATTTGAGGAGGAACAATTATATGAAAAAAACTACAAATGTTTCTTTGGAGTACAAGAGGTGGAATATTTGGGTCATATTCTATCTCATGAGGGTGTTAAAGTGGACCGTAACAAAATTAAATCCACTAAGGAATGGAAAATACCCACAACCATAAAGCATATTTAAGGATTTCTCAAGTTGACACGGTATTATCGAAACTTTAGTAATAATTATGGGAGAATAGTGGCACCTCTAACATCGTTATTGAAGAAACATGTATTTTCTTGGACTCTAGAAACAACGAAGGCCTTTGAATGTCTTAAAGAGGTAATGTGGCAAACACGTCTTAGCTACACCATATTTCACAAAAACTTTTATTGTGGAATGTGATGCCTCAGGAAATGGAATTGCTGTTTTTTTAATGCAAGAAGCTAGGCCCGTTGCTTTTGAACGTCGTCCAAACAAAGGGAAGTATTTACAAAAACCTATTTATGAGAAGGAAATGTTGGCAATTATACTACATGCACTAAAGAAATGGCGACCTTACCTAATGGTAAGACACTTCAAGGTAAAAACATATCATGATAGCCTTAAATAATTTTTGGAAAAAATATTATCTTCAGAAGAGCAACAAAAATGGGTGACAAAGATGTTGGGTTATGACTTTGAAATAATGGAGAAAAAAGGGAAGAAAATGCAATTACAGATGCACTCTCAAGAAAGTATGAGGATGGGGAATCATTGACTTATGCCATTTCTATTATCCAACTTGAGTGGATAAGCAAAGCAAGGGATGAATGGAACAATGATGAAGAGGCATGGTCACTCATTCAAAAGTTGCATCAAGATAACAGTACATATGATAAATTTAGCTGGAAAAATGATTCATTATGTTACAAAGATTGATTATATCTTTGTAAGAATTCCCAACTCAAACAAAATATTATTTTTGGATTGCACCCCTCTCCATTAGGAGGGTACTCATGATTTTTAAAAACTTACCATAGGGTCAAGAAGGATTTTTTTTGGGATGTACTTAAATATGATATTCAGAATTTTGTGGTAGAATGTTTGGTTTTCCAACAAAATAAAGCTGAGACAATTAAGACTCAAGGTTTCTTATAACCTTTAGCTATTCCAAGTCATCGTTGGGAGGAGGTCTAAATGGATTATACCACAACTTCACCCATGACTAAAGGAAAGAGTGTCATCATGGTGGTAATTGATAGACTTACCAAGTACGCACACATTTGTGCATTATCTCATCCTTTTAAAGCCAGTATAGTTGTGACTGCATTTATGGAAAAAATTCAAAAGCTTCATGGAAACCGAAATATTATAGTAAGTGACAAAGATCCCATTTTCACGGGAATTTTTTGGAAAAAAATATTTTCTTGTCTTGGTACTCAATTAGCTCATAACTCATCTTATAATACTCAATCTGATGGTCAAACTGAGATAATGAACAAAAGTTTGGAAGGATATATTCATTGCTTTGTATATGATAAATAAACGCAATGGGTCAATGGTTACCTCTAAGTGAATGGTGGTATAACACTTTCTTCCATATTGTAGCAAAAATTACCCCATTTGTGGCACTTAATGAATATCATCCACCATCCATCACATCATATTCAAGAGAAAATGGTAATGTTCAAACAATGGAATATTCACATTGAGAATCAATAACAAGTTCTACAACTCTTAAAGAATAACCTCACTCTGGCGTAAAATCGAATGAAGCAACAGGCATATTGGCATCACAATGAAAGAAGTTTTTATGTAGGTGACTGGGTATTTTTATGGATACAACCATATAAAAAAATATCTCTCAAGTAAGCTAAGAAGGATAATAAATTATAACCCAATTACTACGGTCCTTACAAGGTGTTGCAAAATATCGGTACTATGGCATACAAATTAGAGCTACTTACATCTTCCCAAGAACACCCAATTTTCCATGTTTCATGCTTAAGGAAGGTTAATGTTGACAAGATTCCAATTCAGACATTGTTTCCAGAACTTGATGAAGAATGACAAATCATATTTGAGCCTGAAGTGGTCATGGAAAAAAGAACTTGACAGCTACGAAATCGATCAATTTCTGAGTATCTCATTAAGTGGAAGAACTTACATGTTGAAGATTCCACATGGGAGGATGAGATTTTTATACAGAAGCATCCACAACTACTCGAGGGTTGGGGGAAACATTTTTTTCAAGGTGAGGTGCATGTTAGGTCCTTATAATACTAGTCTATCCACCTTATTTTTATTGTTATTGTTATTGTTATGCCCATTCAACCCCCATATTATTATTCTTGTGCCCCATAGAAGCCTATTATTGTTATTGTTGTTCCCTTACATTATTATTGTTAGGTAGGCTCTAATTATATTGTGACCCCTTAGACTCATATATATACAAAGGAGGGCTTGTCCTTTTTATCATCCAAAAATTATTCATTTCTATAATGTATAGGACGTTTCCGCTTTGAAGAGGATATTTTTTAAGTCATTAATCTATCTATTTACCAGTTGGTTGCATAAGATTTCCAGTGATAGTAAATGTGCAAACCTTTCTCATAGTCACTTCACAATCCTTTCTCATGGTGATTGTGCAGTCATTACCATTAGTTGCTACGCATTCCATGCCCATAATGATTGTGCAATTCTCCCAGTTATTATGTAGTTCAGAGTGATAGTGTAACATAATCCTCTGTAGATAGTGATTATGCACTCTTTGTTGATAGTAAGAGTGTACTTCCTCAAATCAGTACTTTCATAACTCTTAGTGGCAATCAATTCACCCTTGATTCCTCGTTTCCTAACATGCACTAAGAACCCTCACAAATGTTAACCCTAATTAATGTATGCTCTGCTTATATAAAGAGTCTAGTCGAGAAATAGTTCTCAAATCCATATCTAGCTTTTGATCTATACACACCTTCAGAGTACAAGGAGCATTATGTTAGTCATAGTTACAAATGCCCCATCTTCCGGGTGAGTTTCTCAACTGTTATTTTTTGTTTTTGCAAGTGTCACTTTTTCTTTCTTTTTCCCTTTCAAATGTCACTTTTTATTATTTCAATTCTTTCATGTGTTTTCTTTGTTTTCACAGATGTCGCTTTCACTCTTGCATGTGTCACTTTCGCTTGTTTGTAGATATCCTAACTACACCATGGCACACCTTTTAGATCTAACTCCAGAAAAATCTCTTGCAATAGTTGATGCTATTTATCATTAGAAGAAGTATTGGACACATTCTTATGGCATAGCACACCATTGGTTGTAGTCGACAATTGTGTCGTAAAGGTATATCCTAAGTGTCATACATGGAGATAAGTATCACTTTACTATTAGTTTGGTGTATGATTGTTAGTTTTAGGTGTTATGCATCTTATTTCTATGTGCATGGGTGCAGATGATTGTTTGATCATGTAATACCCCTCCATTTTCTATGCTCATTATTGTCTATTTTTAGATATGGACTATTTCTAGAATCGATGACTAGGGAAGCCATGTTAGACTTATGCAATGATGTGATTAATAAAACTTGTGTGATGTAATTAATTAATTAATATTAGTAAATAATAATGTTGGAAATTTCTCAAGGAGGATGCACAAGAGGTAGAAGATTCTTTCCAAGTTGGAAACAATTGTTGGTGGTTAAATTCAAGATAAATCCACCCTTAAATATCTCCTAAAGAATCCCTAGGAGGAAATATACAGGATTTGATATGATGGGAGCGAAATATTATGTTAAATTTATTATTTAGAGAAATATACCAAGTTTGTGTAAAACCAAGCACTATGAGAGAAAAAGGTAGGCTTTAAGGAAAAAGGAAAGAAAATTTTTCTTCAAAGAAGAAAAAAATAAAACAAAAAGGCATAGGTAAATGGGTTGGGAGACCCAAAATCGGGACATTCTAAAATCTGCTAGGGAAGGAAAAACCTATAAAATACACCATCTAGGAATCAATGAGGTTATTAATTCCAGTTGAAAGTAGATCTTAGCTCAAGGGGGCACTAGTGGAGGTAGTTCATGGTCAGAGGAACATGCTCCATCCTTGAGTAATTTTCCTATCATGAGTCTAGATGTGACTTTGACTTGTTTCTTAATGTGTGGCGAACACTAATTGTTAGTATGGATTTTTTTACTTTTGTTCAATTTGAATTATGAAGGATTTTTGTTTTACACTGTAGTGATAATAGGAGCCAATTAGCAGTATACTAGTATATAATTCTGTTATGTATTGGTAGTATTTTTCATGTATGTACTAGAATAAAGGCGCTTTTGGATTTTATTGAGTAGACATTAAATCAAAACTATGGTGCAATCGATGGGTGACGAATTTTTAACAAATGAAACAAGTGCAATAGATGTAGTTTACTCTAGTTTAGAACTAAGAAAATGAAGGAACCTTTACCATGCTTATAAGTGAGAAACAATAACACATATTTGGCACATGCAGCAAGGAGTGATGTATAGGTAATCCTAAGAAACATATGGAAAAGAAACTAGGATGGTGGTTGTTGAGCATTGAATTATAACAAGGGAAGGTAGGTTGCATAAATAGCGATGAAACAAATCTAAAGAGACTTATGATGATAACGTAGTATTAATTTTTACAGGACATAAATCATTAGATATTTTATATTATTAGAATCCATAAGTGAAACATTATACGTGCAACAATATGACTTATAGTTCTATACAAACCTATACCTACTATGTCTAGGTAATATTCTCAGAATAAACCGAACTAGAAAGTGACAATCACCTTAATACATAGAATACCCAGTCATACTATGAACGAAGGTCATTAGGGTTCAATCCCCACAAAAAAAAGAAAAAAAAAAGAAACATGTGAATTATAAATGACCAGAAGTGTATAATCCAGTGGAATGTCCAAATCATTCACAAATTAGAAACTACATTGACAAATCATAAATTTCATGTACGCAAGACATATAATACAACCATTGTGTTTTAATTAAAAGTGTAGAGCACCTTTGTAACACAAAATAATTAGAACATAACTTGATATCCCTCCTTAAACTGAGTAATAGAAATTGAAAAACATTATATTTCTTCAATTCCTCCACTAGTTCACCAAACCCTATACTCATACACAATTATTATACAACTGAGCACCATAATCATAATCAGATGATCTGATTGAATAGTATAAAGAAAAAAATATTATACATAAATGAAGTTCCACAATTCTAGTTCTCACCACCACTTGGGTCCTATAATAGAATCACTTTGCATGCAACATTGAAATGACAAGAGACTGTGATATGTCATGCCAACATGGAAATACATACATAGGAGGAATGAATTACTCCAATATTGAAGGGGAAAAGAAAATAATTAGACTTTCCTTTAATCGTTGCTTTTTGTAACCTAGAATTTGTGTACCTATGGGAAGTTACGAGGGAGAAAACGATGGTCATTGATTATGTACTAGAGAAAATAAATATCTTTAAAAGAAGTGTTGAATTAGTGGAAATTATAATGGAATTGCATTAGTTGAGATGCCTAAACCATGGTTTTCTCCACATAACCTGTAGCATATAAAGTATAAGGGTTAGCACAATTAAATCCCCACAAAATTCGCATAAGAATACACATCCTGAATAAGGTAATTTTAACTAGTAGGTTTGAATGGCCAAAATTTGAACAGTAACACTGAGATGTAAAAATACCAGAATAAAAACTAAATAATCATATCATTTTAGGAAAACAAATTAATTGAGAATGTTGGCATACAACCTCATCAATGGAATAATGAGTATTACCCATACTAAAAGCCATTAGGGTGAAATCTACAACATAATGAAAGATACAATACATTTTCAACCCTAACATCTACCAACACTAAGGAAATAAACCCTTATTCCTTCTATGGCTGAAATCAATCTATACATTACCGAGATTATAAGTATGGAAAGAAATAAGGGTTTTCACTTGAAACGAAGGGGAAGAGGCCATACAATGTGATTAGAAAACCATAAGGAGACCAACAAACCTTCCTCCGACAAAGTTGAAACCCCTTGTGGAAGAAAAGAGGAAATGTTATTGAACAATAGAAAAATGAGGTCTATATCATAAGAAAAATGAAATATAAGTTGTAAATGAACAACGATATATGATAAAATATTGGAAATGCAACATGTTCTAAAGAATAACTTTCTAGTTCAGAACAAAAGGAGGGTTTGTTTCCACTAAGAACCCAAAACAAGTCATGGGGAAACACCAAACCCTAGAAGAAGAAAAATAAACCCATCAAGTCTCATCTAGAAGATAAATAATTATGTATTTAGGAATATCCATCCCTTACCTTAGGATGGAGTAATGAGGCACTAGTTCTACAAATTTAAGTTGAAATGAAACCACAATAAACCGGAAAAATAAATAAATAAATAAATAAAATAAAATAAAATAAAATAAAATAAAATAAATAAATAAATAAATAAAATAAATAAATAAATAAATTCTTTAGCCTTACCTTGGTTCAGTGGCACAATGCCTCTAGTGAAAAAAAAACATTTTGATGATATCCCTACAGGTTGTGTGGTAGGTGAGTGTCATTTAAAAGCATCATATATAACCCTAATAACTATAAATAAAACCCTCCGTCTCTATGACAATGCTCTACAATGAAACAAAACAATTGAGGAGGGAAAATGAACCTCATACCATGATATTTGTGGTTAGACGAAAACCAAGGCAACCATAACCATGAGATGGATTTCTAGTCATATCCAATGTTGATAGAATGAGGTACAAAGGCCTATGTAAATCACGTGAAGGTCATAACCGATGAAAGACAAAAATCACTAGGTATATTGTAGTACCATCTTACAACCAATAATAAATGTAAAGAAAATCATAGAAGCAAAATGGTTGCAAGCTCATACAATTGTTTTATATTAACATTATTTTATGGTTACCCTAGATGCCATATGGAATCATAGGTGAAATATAAACTAAGATGCGGAAAAAAACTGCATGATATGAGCTCATTAACTATACATGTTCAGTGATAAGATTAAAATAATGCTCAGGAGGAGTTGAAACCATGGTAGTAACATATATATTAGGAATCCAATGTATATATAAGTTATAAAGAAAACTTAGAATAAGAGAGACATGTATTAAAGTATCTAGGTTAGAGAAAAAAAATAAAATGAATAACTTTCATACATGACCTCATACTCAGTCACTTCTAGAGTCCTTTATTATCCTCACCTCTTGCACAACTCATGAACTCATTGAACTTCTAGCCAATTGATGAGCACATTTCACATTCCTAAGCCTCGGTAATGAGACCCTTATCTCCTATAGATATCCACTTCATCCAAATAGAGGACAACCTCCTTCATTACGCATTGAGAAACTTTAGAGCATAGTCACTCAAACTTACTCCTTACAGCTTCTCAATGGAAATATTGGACAAAAACTTCCTTGGATTGCACACTACACATTCCAAATGGATAGTAGAGTCACTTCTAGATTTTTTTAGTTCTCAACTATGCAATCCTTGGAGCCTCCTTCTCATCCACTACACACTGCATAGTTATAGTGCCCAAGCATGTCTCCCTTCTCTCCTAAGCTTTCCCATTGTGTAATACATAGACCAAAATTTATTTCAGTACCCACTAAATAATTTTAGTGAGTAGTTAGGTCATCCTTAAGCCCTCTTAGTGCTCAACTATGAAATCCCTTGAACATTCTCCTCAAGCATTGTACACTACATGTTCTCAGTGAGCAATCGTGCCACCTCTGCCTCGAGGACCTGCGCAATGTGCTAATACTTCCTCCTCCTTCCATGCCACTATGCATTGTACACTACTAGTGCATAATCCCTTTCTACTTTCATCATGATCATATGCATTGTGCCCAAGAGCCCTACCTCTTCACCCTTCCACATTTTCCCATCACAGTTAGAATTCACACACGATAGAATAGGTGATTTTGGGATTGATATTGTCCTGTGATGAATTAACTTCATTTGCAGGTGCTCTCATCCTATAATGTTAATATGATAATAAAAAAGGTTAGAAATAAGGGGTTACAAGAAGGAAAGTTATGGAGATGCAACACAAAGATGCTATCATGCAGGAGAAAAGGAATCTTGGACCACAACAAAGAGATGACAACTTATGATGACTTAGAAAGTTCCAATACTTATTTAGACCCTTTGGAGGATGAAGATGAAGTACAAGTCAGATCTATCATGAAGATCTGAAGACATATAAAGAAAGAGAGGAACATGGCATTGATGCATTATAGCCAAGTATTATATCACAATCACCAAACTATGGTTTGTCAAAGTGTCATCACAAAAGTCTTATGTTGTTAATGTATTTTGCCACAATTTGTTGATTGTAATTTTTTATTGCTAAAAAATGAGAAAATGTAAAATGTGTGTAGTAGCAAGGGTCACACATGGAACGTGGAAAGTCACTAGGATGTCCTAGAGTCATGTATGTACTCAAAGGTCACATAGAAGCTCCAAAGTCGTATGAGATCTCAAGAGTTCTGAGAAAGGTGAACTGTCACAAGGGAGGAGGAGAGTCACCTCATTTGTGATAAATACACCATCCTAGCTCAAGAAAATGACTTTTCACCTTGGCTTATCTAGCTTAGCATAAGAGAGAATAACATGTTTTTGACAAGTAAGTGGTGGCTTAGTTTTCCACTATTTGGGCTAGTTTTGCATCATTGTAATTATGTGTCCTGGAAAATTCACTTAATATTTGAAGCTCTTATAGTGCACGCACTTTCATGCATGTATTGTGGATCTCGTAATACTATTATTTCAATGTTTGTGGTATATGTTCATGTTCATATATACTAAATAATATGAACTATTTTGTTTTATTTGGTACACATCTTGTTGAATGTTCATTGTTACTTGGTTTCATGGTCTTTGTTACTTTATTTCATGGTCATTGTTAGCATTTGAACTATTTTGCAGGTTAAAAAATGATTCTTTCTATTCTCCCTTCTGTCTCTACAAGAATAATACTATTAATTTTCTCTTAACTGCTGAGTCTTTCTACCATGTTTGTGGAATAACCTTATATAGATTGCAATTTCATGCTTCACAATATCAACTTACTTTCTTATCTCAATGTTTTTGTATAATCTATTATTTTTATATTTGCATCCAAGGAAAATGTATAATAATAATTGTGGTCAAGCGAAATTCCCTGATGGGGCTCCTATTCGAAAAATTGTGAGGTATACTTGGGACTTCATACTAGGGATACCCCCTACTATATGTGGTATCCAACACCATAAAAAATTTCTTGACAAGGAAGCACAATTTTCATCCATGAAAGGGATTCAATTTTATGACCCCAAGTTATAATGTGCGACTAGGTTTTGAGGCAAGGAGGGAACACTAAGAAGGCATATGAACCTATAAGATATAAATCCACAAAAAATATTTGAACAAGTGTACAGATGACAAGATCTTGTGCTATGATAGTAATTGATCACATTTTGAATGAAAATTTTCATGAAAATCACATATATATTGAATTATAGATTTGAAAGAAAAGAATGACATAGAAGTTCTAGAAAACAATACCATAATTTTATTATGAGTGAGACATGAGAATTTTATAAGAAATACAAAAATTATCCTTCTTAATTTAGTTACAAAATATATTGCATAAAATTCAAATATTTTATTATATAAGGAAATGCATTGGAAGTTTCCTTTTTAATAGTTTTAGATGTTTCCTTCCTTTTTAGTATAGATCTTGCCAAGGAAGGAGTGCACTTTTTCTTGCTTTCCTTATGATTTATATGTTTATGATTTATGTTCCTTTCTTGATTTCCCAAAGAGGTTGTGAATTAATCTACCATTCATCTCCATATTCCCATCCATAGTTTGATATGTTTTGATTTCATTAGAATTCGAAAGTGTATCACACCCTCATTCCAACCAAGAAAACCCTACTTATTCTCTTTTCATGTGTATAAAATATGTTCTCCCATGCATTTATGGTTTCACCATGTATGATTGAAACTATGGATGGAAATTCTATTATGTCCATTTTGACTTGGATTTTCTGTTTCTGTGAGAATGTTATGCTCGAATCCTCAGCTTTTAAGCTCTACAAAATTTCTATGTAGCTTTTCTACTCTAATAAATCAAATGATGAATTTTTCTATGTGATCTTCCCAATGACTACATTAACATTGAAACATATCTATATTTTATTCTCTCATTTTTAATTGATTTTCATATGGCTCAACGCCTTCCTGATGGATGTACTTCAGGACTTGTATTGGTATCAATGTCTTTTTTATTTCTAAGATACAAGAATACAAAGTAGGAAGAGGTATGGTTTAAATCAATGATTTGATGATTCATCCACCCATGCCACAAGGTCGTATGTAAGCTCGAAATGATGCAGGCTTACTTGATTGATGGTAGGTCATGAAAACTCTATCATACTTGTAAAAGTGTTGTCTGGACCTACTATGTACCACCGGTTCTAATGTTGTAAATCGTACTAGATTAAACAGAGGCAAATGTAATCCCACCATGTCGATGGCGACTCTTAATGAAACTATGGACCATGCATCATTTATTCATGAGTGCTCGAATTATGTTATTTGGTATTATATTATCACTGATATTGGCATCTCTTCATATTTGTTTCCACTTGATATTTCAAAGATATCACCCACTAATATATAAAGTTTTTATACCACAATTCAATTATTTTTTAGTAATCTCACTGTATATTTGTTTGTTAAATTACTTTTGGCGAAATTTTTTAATGTATCAACTTAGAGAATATTACCAAGGTTAAAAAGGATGTAATATCTCATTTCCATTGTTCAATTACTACTTACTACCAAAGAGAACTACTAATATGAGTCTATAATGATTAGGATCACCCTCATATTCAATGAATTATGGAAATAAATATGTGAAGGAGAAGGTGGTGATGCACCTATCAATATTATGCTACCTAGAAATAAGGATTCACACTAATGTGAAGGTGTAAGAAAAAATAATTGTGTGTACTTGATGATTTGATGAAAGGTATACAATAACTAAATATAAAATCTCCATTATATCAATGGCATTTTCATGTTGAAAATAAGCCTAAAAAAATTCTAAAATCAAAATCAATTTCAAAAGAACTAATAGGAAGAGCGGGAATGGGAGACAACACATGAATGAGGGAGACAAATAAGGAGAAAAGAATGAGGTGGTTGAGGATGTAGTGGTGTGGTGGAATATGGAGAGAGGGGAAGAAATATCCAATTTGAGAGAGACACATAAAAAGACACACACAAACACACTCGTGGGGGGGTGGGAGAGGTAGGTTTGGAGGGACTGGTAGAGATACATATAGGGTGAGAGGATTAAGGCATGATTTTCCTTCCAAATCGATGTTATAGGAAATATGAAACATATACAGTACTCAAAACCTTCTAATGGTGTTGATATTCCAACGAGGAGGGAGATGATATTTTCAATACATTACATGTGGTCGTTAATGGTATTTTTTATGGGTTTGGATGTTTGAAAGATTTCCTTTGTTCCTGAAAATAATAATTTCCTTCCTTAATCATATCTAATTCCCCATTCAAATACATGGTGCTCAAAACCTTCTAATGTTTTTCATATATCAACTTAGGGGAAGAATGTCATAGAGGAATGATTCGTGGTGGTTTGAGGACTCATTGATTTCTTTTGAATTTTGGAAACTAAATTTTAGGATGCATGAGAAAATTTCATGACATGACCTTTGTTGAAGTCTAAATATCAATACCGACTTCACCAAAAACCTAATGGTGCCAATATATGTACAAAGAGGTAAATAGAAAACTTGGTGGGTAATGTGTGTAGTGTCAAGGTATTGTGTGTCATTCAAGTTTTTGTGTGTACTCAACGTGTTGTTCATGGACGTAGTTAATGGGTGTTCAATTTGTTTTTTGTTATCCTAGTCAATGGTTGGGGATGTTAGTGCTGCTAGGATATTTTAAGCAATATGTATATGTCCCAAGGTCCAAAAAATGATAGAAGCTACTAGTGCATCCTAAATGTGCATACTCAATGAACACATGTAAGTTCCTATTAAAATGTACATGCTTAAGGAACATACAGATTTTCCTAAAGCATGCACATCTTTTTTTCATTTACATTTGTTTTCGATTGGAGTGACAAGTATAAATTATGGGTTTGCTAAGTTAGTTTAGTCACATGTAGGTGTGGGGTGATGAACCTAGTGTCTTGAGCTGTAACTATATTAAAACCTCCATTTTCATAAATAACTATTTTATGTATTTTTATATAAGTTACACAAATGCATTGTCAATGAAACTATAGAAACACATAGTGTAAACTATGGAAATTTCAAGAATATAGTTTAAGAAAAAAAAAAATATTGTTTACCTTTTTTAATGTATCCTTGATATATTTAAATATTAAAATACATACATATTTTATTTCATATATAATTACTTTTCCTAATACATTTTTTAATTAAGTTGAATGTTGCAGTAGTATAGACTTGAATTTACAACTTAAAAAGTAATAAATTAATGTGATAATGTTAAGACCTTTGTTACTAACACTAACAAAGTTTCTATAATTCCAAGGAAATAATGACACACACACACACACACACACACACACACACAAAACACACACAATCAATATTAGAATCCTTCAAAAAATTACCATTCATAAAAGCAATGTGTTCTCAACAATTATATAAAGATTTAAAGGGAAAGTACATCACCTAGGTACCCAAATTTACTACTAATGTAAACATATGAATTATATTTTACATGAAAAATAACATATCATTCTTAGGAAATTTTAGGTTTCACATAGTTTCAAATAGTTTCTATAAATAAAAACAGTATCTTTATAAATCTAATTCGTCTTCTCATATTTCATTTGTTTATGCCATATTAAAATTCAATGTGAAATTACCTTGAATTTACCTTCAAAGCCAATTCTTTGGAATGTCACTAATGTGTCATGAGAAATTATTTCTACCTTGCATTATCTCTCATTTAAATGAAAACTAGTTATATAGAAATCAAATGGAGAAATTAATATTAGTTGCATGGTTCTACGGTTGTAATCGCATTGAAAGAAAACCTTGGAAATTAGATCATGCTTAGAACTTGAATTCTACTTCTTGTTTCATCATTTTATTTAATGTGAATTAGGATTGTTCCCTCTATGCTAGTGCCCTTGCAATATTTCTTAAAGATTTCTTCACATCATTCAAATAATTTTAAATTAAGTAAAGTATTTGTTTTTCTTCCATATTGTTATCAACATGAATTAATGGACTTAATTCAAACCTCATCAGATGTCTCTTTTACCAGTTTGATATTCTGTTGAATCGTCTAGTCAAGTTTTAACATGATGTCATTATGCTCATGACAATTTCGCATAAGAAGTTGCAGTTAGAGTGCAACCTCCCTAATCTCTTAATATTCACTTACGCTTTTATGATCAAAATATTAATGGTTGAAAAACACTCTTTCCCTACATGTGTAAACATTTATTGCTACTATTGTTGCTTCCTCCTACTCGTTCTCCTCTACTCATAACTATTTTGTTTTTTCGTTGCTACTGGAAAACCTCTATTATTTTCTATGATATGGTGTAAAATTATGAACACCTTTGTGATGAATATTCTCAATTGTTTCATGATTTCAAAATATTTGAGTGGTTAAGCGAGTACCCCCTGAACACAAATTTGTAGCCTTACTTTTCCCTTCAATATTCATCATGTACCTCTAATTCTCTTTCTCTTCTATCTATTGCCAATTTATTATCTCTATTTAATGTTATGGTAACATGTTTTTAGTTTGTTGTTTCTATCATCCTTCACTCGTAATTGCTTGATTAACTTAGGTTTATAGTTCTTCTCTCCATTATCCTCTCTTCTCCACTTGTTCCTTTAGGTACAAGTTCTAGATCTTGAAGTCATTGACATATTAATATTTGTTACTAAACCCATACTTTGTTCTCTAGGTATAATCATTGTAAAAAGGTAGGGAATGCCTAATTTATGTAATTAATGTCCTATTGTGCTTAGAAAATGTGTCCTCCATGAACATTTTCCATATCAATAGTATTGAGTAGTTTATTGAATGGGTTTTCTCTACTATATCTATGCCGCGGATTCTTCCTATCCATTCTAGAGCCTAAATTCATGATAAAATCTAAAACATTGTGATGTACGAGCATTGACCCATCCTTCGAAAAGCTAGCAAGAACCAGTTTTGGAAGGAAATTGTCAAAAAGGTAGGAAAATATCTATTTATAGAGGATTAAAATCTTGAAAAACACACATTTGTGGCAAATGTGATGAACTAATTGATAGCTTTGTGGAGAAGACCACGTTGAGAGATTTTTGGAGACGATCATGTTAAGAGATTTATCGAGAAGATCATGGATCTTGAAATAATTTACGATATTTTAATTTTCTAATATAAATTGTAAACATGAGTATGGATGAGGGGTGGTAATTGAATGATGAACAGGCCTTCCAAGGTGCCATTAGTTTCTATGTAATATTATAGTATATTTTATTAATGAAATTTGTTCTTGTGAAATTTCTTGTATATAAATCTCATAGTTTATATTTAGTCTTGATCGTGTGAACCCTACCTTATTGTGTGAGCCAACGTGTATATGTTTCTTACACACTGAAGTGAGCACGTGCGAGAAATTAGCCAGGAATGCATGCATGAATCATAGGAACAACAAAATATTTTGGTTGACCCATATCCACAGGTCTAGGATCAAGACCAGTAAAAAGAATGAAGATGAAGAACCCCCAAAATCATTTTCATCAAATTGTAATGCAACCAATTGTTTGTAGATGATAGTGACCTTAGGGTTAGGGAGTGATATAACCAACACTAAATGGATTTCTTCCTTAAAGACCATTATCATGTTGTACATGAGGGTACACCTAAATAATCTCTTGTGTCTTTACCTCCATCAATATATTTATTGATCCAAGATTCTCTTTAAAGGTTATGACGAGGACCCTTTCCAACTTAGGTGTGCGATCCTTTATTCTAACGGCCTTCATCCATGTAGAGGCCAAAATCATTTCTCTCTATTTTGTACATGGTAGTTAAGTATATTCATATAGTCTTCTTCACTGAGTATATCTAAGAGTATGTCTAATCATGTTCTTCTTAGTGGATTTCCTCTCAAAACAAGTTAATGGATGAAGCATCACCTAGTAATTGCACTTGTCCTTGCTTACTCATCTACAATCCGAAGTCAATCTCTTCAATGTTTGATTACTGAACTAGTCTAGAGTTTGGGATTGCTATTGGCATTACTAGTGTAGGCCATGGCATACTCATAAGCAACAACAGTGGTTGTAATCATAACTAAGGAGAAGTTAATGTTTATTGGAGAAAACCCTCCCCCACTAACAATTTTTTATTGGAGCTGTAATGAGAGAAATTTATCATTTTTCCTTAGATTAGGAATATTATATACTTTTAGGAAAAAGTCACAATGTTTTTCTCCTTCCTATGAGAATGAATGGCCACACCTCACTCAACTACAAGATGCTTTCGTAGTAGGAGGAGGAAGAAGTTGTAGAAATATCTTAGAGCTAGGTCAAATTTCTACCCACAAATGAGTATTAACCATAGGAATAGGCTTATGATATTATCCTATCTATCTCCACTTATTGGGAGTATATAAGAGGATGCCAATTTATTCTCTCCTTTATGTTATTTTAGTAATCTTACGAAAAAAAATATTTTTATAAATATCTAGACATCTATTTTTCTATTCTCTAAAATAAAATATAATACGTACATATCCTAACATCCAAAATATAAAAATTATCATTTACTATAAAAAAAAAGTACAATCATCTTTCCTTATTCCTATACTCAAAAATTAAAATTCTTCGAAAAACTATTTTTTATACCCATCACAAATGTTACATTAGCATCATACATACATAAGAATCTAGATAATTGAATAAAGAAGAAAACCCTAAATAACATACCATCACTAAAAATAACTAAGTCACCGTCATCCGTAATGATTATATTTTAATTTTAGTTTTAAAATGTTGTTTATATAGAAAAAAATTCAAATTGAATAAAGCACAAACTGAATACATTTCCTCCTATCTTATAATATTATATTTTTAGATTATTATTATGTATATATTTGGATAGTTATTTTAAATACAATATTTCCACCACCAATTTCTCTCACAACAAAATATTAAGCATTTCTACAGCCAACTTTTCTCCATAACCAAAATATTAAAACCTATTAGTACTCTAATAAATGCAAAAGTTGTTTTAATTCTATACAAACATAGTCGCTAAAATCACATAAAACACTTCAACCATGATCAATACTCATTAAAGAGAAACTTTAGTTTTCCATCGAACTACCGATTAAGTTTAGTTTTCCATCGAACTACCGATTTCACTTCGTAGGCAAGTGGAAAATCTAATAATCAGATCTATTTGCCTTCTATTGTCCGTTTTTACTCGAAAAGATTTAGTTTGGAAACCGATGATCAAACATAGTGTCTCGTTACAAGTTTCAATATTAATGCCAACATTACTTCATTTTATTATTAAAAAATATATATTTCTTAACCATATAACTAGTTATGTTAAGGTTTTCCACATTGCCTTAGAATATGTAAACTGTCAACTTCCATATAATATGCAATTTATTCAAGTCTATCAAGATTTTTACCGATATAAAGTTATTCATGGTGTCTATGATTTTTTTTTGGGAAGAAATTTTAAATTAACTAAAATCCAGATTAAATAAATAAATAAATATATATATATATATATATATTATTTTTAAACTTTTGACTAACGGTAAATTATCAAATAATTAGACTTAAAGTTTCCCATATTGTTTTAGAATATGAAAACTGTTAAAGTTAAGTTTATCATGATTTTTATTTATATGATCCATAATTATTCACCGTGTCTATAAAATATTGTTTTCAAAATTTTCAAAATCTTAAATTAATTAAAATCTAGATAAAAAGGTTGTTTTATTTGGTAGATTCTAAGTTAATATGGATTTAAGTTTATTTTAAAAATAATATAATTATAGATTTTACTTCATGTCTGAAATATATTTATTATTTATTTATTTATTACTTTTTTAAATTATTAGTTTTTAATTTTTGGAATTTAAACTTGTAAATTAATATAAATTAATCATTATCTTAAACTTAATTTGAACTACTCTAATTAATAGAATATGACAATAAAATTTGTACAATGATTGATTGTGATTTCTTGTTATTTAAAATACACTTTTGAATATATGAACGGATTTTGCACACTGAAAAACCCCTAACAGCCTTGATCTTTGCAAATTAAACAATGTAAGCATATGATTTTTTAAAATTTGTACTAGATTTTGAATAAAAATGACCAAAAAAATCCCCCAAAAGAAGCCTTTTGTCTATTAATTAGAGTATCCAAACTTAGTTCATAACCTTAATAAAGAAATCCATATCCTTTAATCCCCGAGGGTTCTCTACAACCCAATACAAGGGAGATGTGTAGGGGTAATGTAATAAGTAAGTATGACAATATTTTTTAAATGTCGGGGAAAATATATATACAAAAAAAATATGGACTCACTATGAGGGTGATGTTGTAGTGTTGTAAATGTTTTTAAACATTTAACATTTATATTGCAAAGTTAAAAACATAAAAAGGTTAAAAGCGATATAGAGCACAATATGGTAGAGATGTTGTAGTGCCCATACATGAGTGCAAACATTTCAATGTTGACTCAATAAATAGTAAAACTTTAAAATAATAAAGATAATAAAATTCAATTTATTGTATTGTAATTTTACTTTTATTGATAAAATGATGAACTTTTAGTTTAGATAAAAGAAAACCATAATATAAATATCACATTAAATTATATAACATGTAAATAGTAGCTATAAATTAAGATCCATTTTACCATATAAATTAAAATAAGTATAGATTTATACATGTATTTACTAAAGGTTCTATAATATATCTATATATATATATATATATATATATATATAACTCGATAACATAATACTCATAATTCACTAATCTCTTATAACATAATACTCATAATTCACTAATCTCATATATATATATATATATATATATATATATATATATATATATATAACTCGATAACATAATACTCCTCATTCACTAATCACTCTAGGGTTGACCATATTACAATTTTTGTTGTTTGACTATTGGTCTATCGTGTTGGATTACAATTTATATATATAACATGTCATAACTTGGTGTATGTTATAAGTCATGAATATATGTTAGTCCTTGAGAACCTCAACCCCTTGGAAATTGTTCTAACATATCACTTTTTATGGTTTGTCTCCTTCTTAAATGGTTTCATTAAGGTCAGATGAAAGCAAAAGGGATTAAACCATGGGGAGAGTGGAGCTCTCTCAAAGGCTCCAATTGTTTCGCATTCATTTATTTCCAATTTAAATTTGTTATTTTCTCCATTGTCGGATCAATATGGTTTTGATAAGACAACTATCACGTGAGCGGGGTGGTTAAGAGGTAACTTCCCCCTCCCCTACCCTTGTCACTGATCATTCTCACTCTACGTTGTTGCCTGTGAGGCTTTGCAACTCTCATATGGTTTCATTCTCCACATCATGGTTTTTTCATTTTCCTACATGTAAGATGAATAATGTAACCTTTTATTATCGCTTTTTTGCAATGGTATATTCTGATTGTTGATAGATTAACATTTTTATTTTGTGATGTTTGTTTCCGCAATACCTAGGATCAACCAGCTGAGCCAAGTTGACTTCATATTTTTTCCTTTGCTCCAGGGCATAGTTTGGAGATATACTTTGGAAAATAATTCCAGGTAACTAATGTAACATCCCTATGGCCTTACTTTTTGAACAATTACTATTCTTAGCCATAGAATACTATTGGACTAAATGGCAATGGAAGTCATGATAGAACAAATGTGATGATGTAATCATTTTATTATTATTTGAGCTAATATATAGATTGCTTGGAAACAATTCAGGAAGTAGCACTAGATACTACAAGACTTCTTGCCAGCTAATAAAAGTTGTTGGTGGTTATGTTAACATGGACCTCCTAAAAATCTCTAGGATAAAATAATTTAAAAATATTAACATCACGGGAGATAAAGATGATCTTAATCACTTAGCCAGAGAGAAATACTAAGTGGGGTGAAATAATGCACAACGAGAGAGAAAGGTGTGCTTTAACGAAAAATAAAATAATCTCCTTTAAAAAAAACTATAAAAAAAAGGCCTAGACAAAAGGGTCGATGACCTTCAAGGAAGGCAATACTAAAAAAATATGTTGGGAAGAAATATATAAAAAACAACACCTAGGAATTCAAGAGGGGCTTGATTCCAGTTCCAAGTAAGTCATAGCTCGAGGGGAACTTATGGAGAGGTTCATGGATGTGAGGATGGTGTGACTTCCTGAGTAAATTTCCAAGTGTTATTCTTCCAAGGTTGAAGTTAGTTTTCTGATTCATTTGAGTATTGGGTTATAGGTTCTGAACTATTTGATTTCCTTGGTTATAGTTTCTGAATTTACTAATTTATTGGAATTAAGTCTTGGGTGATATGTATGGAATTTGGATCGTAATTGGGATATCATGACAGATATATGTATATGCTCCTAACATCTTAATTTCGAAATGAATAGAGAAAAAAATATTATTTTGTATATGAAGAAGTCTTTTAGATAAATCAAGAAAGTAATATATATATATAGTAATATATATATATATATATATATATATATATATAGACACACACACACAACCTTTTCATATATGACAAGATTAATGATATATTTATAGAACATGGCTAAAGTTACAATGCGCTGCTTATAAAAGGATGAAATAATATAGTGATTCTAATGAATGTACAAAGGTGGGTTTATCGTTCAAGATATCAACATATAGTTAAAGGACATTAAAAGAAACCCTATATACGTGAAAATGAACAATGAGTCAAGTGGTAAAACTTGACTATAATGACTAATTGATGATTGATTAGTTAGTGTTGGATGAATAACTATGAACACTTATATGCATGAATTGTTTTTTATTCAAGCTTATTGCAAGTTGTAAATGAGTGATTATGGAAGTTCATGTGTTGTTATGCTGGTAACAATACACCGTGGAAAATTGGAAGTGTTTGGATTGTTACCGGAAATGTTATTGACATTTACACATAAATGAGTATTTGCATATACTTTTATGCATGATAGTTTTTTATGCATGAAACTATAATGATTTAGAAAGTGAATACTTATTTAAACAATGCATATTTATGACTAAAAATTCTTGAAGGTAACAAAAATTTGGATCATGATATAGTAATGACATTCAAGTGATTAATTAGATGGTTCTATCACCTTAATGATAGTAGTAATTAGATCAGGTGTTGATTAGCTTGGTTTTTAAGCTTCACAGTTCTATGAATTGATGATTAGAGGATGATGTTAACTTGTATGCATTAATAGTTGGTTATTAGATGCACGTGCATAAATGAAATGACATGTTGCATGCGTTAAAAAATATGGGCATGTTAATGATTAAAGTACCATCTCATTACTATTGTTTTAAGAAAAACTGACAACTTTATGGAAAACTTCGATTTAAAGTTATTGGATGTAACATCGAGAAGATGCATCCTTACTTGTTATGCTTGATATAATTCCTTAAAGTGGTTTATGAAAAGTAACATGATAAATACATTTCTACCCATTGAATAATTGAGAACATTGATGCATGTGAAATTCATTCTAAATGTATTGATAAAATGTTTTACCTATAGTAGTATTTTGTAGAAGGTATGGTTTTACTAAAAAAATAATTATGACTAATTTTGCTAATGGGATTAAGCTAGGATAGTTTAATGAAACATGACAACCTGTGAAGGTAAAACGTTACAATGAGAATTGCAATCGTAAATGAGAAAGTATAATGTTATCATATTCATGATTGTGTTATTTGAAAACTCACAATGTGTACCATTTAGTCAATCTAGATATTTTGGACCGATGCTAAGAGTGAAGAATGATTTTATGATGTAAATAAATGTTTCTTTCCTCTAAATCATAATTTTCATATGGTTTGTTATGTAAATTACTATGGGAAAGAGTTCTAAAAGAGAATTTCACATACCATACAATTGTGGGCTATTGTGAAAGGACATGAGGCCTTGGGTTGATGGTGGTTGTCCTCTCAGAGTGCTTGATTGTGCTTACCTACTCAGATTTTCTCTCCCTACAGATATATGATCTCACTAAGAGAAATGAGTTTGCGAATATAGCGAGGGGGGGAAATCCTGAGGAATATTTATTGATTTTGTACCATGTTGGAGGAGGCCCAAAATTCCTCATATATTAGACATTGTCAAAGGAATAGGCAGGACACTGCCAAAAGGAATCCTAGTTGTACTTTGTGTGGTTGTTGGAATTCTTGAGTGGGTTAGTGAGTGAAATTCTAGAATGGACCTCGTATGGTATCTATCAGATAACTATCTGTTTGTGAAAATGACTTGATCTAGTTCTGAAAACTAGTATCCATTGGTTGGTATAAGCTTTATTTTTCCATTATGGTTCTCATAGCAGAACAAATTAACTAATCAAATATGTGTTGCGTTAAGCATGAATTTTTTATATGATTGTGTGAGAATTCCATGTACATATTGACATGAAAGGAATTATTGGAAACGAAAATTCCTTTATTGTATTGTGAATCTTTTGAATATCTTTAGAAGGAGGCTAATATAGTATGCACTTGATGCAATTATTGATCATTTTGATGGTCAGAGGGTGGTATGCCCTCTTAGTAGTCATGGAGGTACTATAATTAAAATATCACTTGACATTGTATAAATGAATGATAATTACAAGTATTTCATTTGATTGAAAATGTTGTAACTAATGTGATTATGTTGGATTTGTTGATCATAGATTACAGGGTTCTTGTTGTGGGGATGTTAAACCATTGGAGGGCTTGGGTAATGATCAGGTGCTCAATTTTATGCTAAAAAATCAAAGTGTCAGTATTTTGTAATTTTGTTAAAATCAGCTTCATATCAAAGATATCTTCATTCTAATTCCAACAGTGCAAATGACACTCAAATCCAAGCTAATACATAGAAGTTATAGAACGTCAAAGTTCAGGTTTGACTTGCTCACATCGCAGGGTTGGAAGATGTGGCAGGCTCCAATAGGGAATCATGAGGCGTTAAGTGGTAGGCCTCCATTGGTCCCCACATTACGTAAATCACATATCGGTGAACGGAGGTGTTATAGAATTTGCCCTCGACAAGACCAGGGTTGCAAATTAATAAATCACATATCGCATATCGCAATATGGAAGGGTGTTGGTGTTACAGAATCGACCCTGGTAGGTTTGGGTTGCGACGCGATATGGCAATCAAAAATCATAATAGGGCAAAGTCCCATAGACCTTAAGATGACTAGAACTCTGCCGATTGCGATATCATGGATGTGATTTGTTTATGGATTCCAGTTTATAATTTCGTTGGGTTTGCCACATCGCAGTCGCACAATCGTCATCGCGTTCACAAATATTAAGCCCGCTGGTCCCTACCGATTGTGATTTCCGAACCCGCCAGGAAGTATGGCTTTGGTGGTCGAAATGTGGGAAATTTGGCAGATTTAAGGTCGAATTTGAAGGTTAGTGGCCGAAAAAGGGGAATTTGTTGAGAAAATTATGGGAGAATCGAGAGAGGTCATAACTTCTTTAGTTCTTATCAAAATTAGGTGCAAAAAGATTCAATTCTAGTAGTTTTGCCTATTCTAAACTGATTGAGATAGGTTTTAGAGGAATTTTAGCATTGCAAACACAACGTTTTTGTAGTTTTTAGAATAATAGGGAGGCCCAAGCACTATAAGTTGGACTAAGGAGACATAGCCTAGGATGGGTGAACTCCTCATCCAGTATCTGTGTTGTGTGTTGTATTTTGTTGTTCTTTGTTGTTATTTTGTCGTTGTTCAACATATGTTTTATGTTAAATTATTTATAACATTTACATAAGAAGCTCTCATTGGAATCAATTAATTAAGCAAAAAAATGGCGAATCCTTAAGCACTTGATAAGAAAATGATAAGCATCTTGGCTTTTATTCTGAATGGGGAATTAGCAAAACATTACTAATCTTCTACATTTCAAATCAAGTTGGTATCAGAGTACTGGTTTTTGCTTACTAGATTTTCTTGTGAAAAGGAGTATTGTTTGCTAGTTTTGTGTCATGTTAACAAGGTTAAAACTCAAAAGAGGTGAAGTAAAGGTGGTTGGAAGCCATAATGTTGTGTCAAGGGGAAGAAGAGTAAGGTTTCCAAAATATCCAACACCAATTCAGCCTTAAGTTGTAGTTGAAACTCTAGAGATTATGTCTCATGAAGCAGAACGTACGAACATGACAGAAGATGAGAAGACCTTCAGAAAGGATTTCTTTGATATCACTTAGATGGTGAAGGTCCTCTATGAAGAGAGGAATAGAAGGTTGCAAGGAGAAAGTTCAAACCTCCCAAAGGAGAAGGCTCTTCAAGAGGAGGTAATGGGAATGGAGACAAATCTCCACCCTATCCACCTCTTCTTCATCTTCTTCTTCACAAGCATATTCACACTCTTCCACTATCACAACCCTTACTCATACTCATCATCATTCTTCAAAAGGAGCTGGAAAATCACCTCTACTTAAAATTGATGTTAAATTTGAGTTGCCCATGTATAATGGTGAAGTGAGTGCTAGAAAATATTGATTATTGGATTCGTTAGTTGGAGGTCTATTGCAGGATTCAGAATCTTCAAGAGGATGACATAAAAATTCAGTTCGCTTCATTGAGAATGAAGGGTGCAACACTCATTCAGTGGGAAGCAAGGACTCAAGGCGCGATAAAAAAAATGGTAAGATCTCTATTCGTTGGTTTGATTTCATTTCTGGTATAAAAATACAATTCTACCCTTTAGATCATATGCAAAAAGGTATCATGAATTAGCAAAATTTTAGATAGTTAAAAGGTCAAAATGTGCAAGAGTATACTCTAGAGTCTAGGATAAGAGCTCTTATGCTCAATTAAACTTGCAATCATAAGATACTTTGTTGAAATATATAGGACGTTTGCATAGCTATCTTTACACACCATTCTTATGTTTAATCCCATGAATATTGATGAGGTCTATGTTCAAGGTACAACCTTGAAGCAAGAGGGAAAAGTGTACAAGAAGAAGGTAAGAAGAAGCCATTCCAGAGTGGTGAAAAAGGAAGAAATCTAACGGAAAGTAGAAGAAAAATGCTTATGTTAAGAAATAAGGGGAGAAACCCATGTGCAAGAATTGTTCCAAATAGGGCCATGATGAAGCACATTGCTAGAAGCTTCATCCCGAATTAAGACAAAACAAATTTAACAATAAATGGAAACATAAGACAAATGTTGTTGTACAATAAGACTTGGGTTTCGACTCAAGTAATGAAACAAATATTGCAGCCACAGTCACTAAAGGAAAAGCTGTGGCAAAAACAAGCAAAGTGGAAGTCATGCCAAGTAACAACGCAGAAAATAACTCCAACAATGCTTGAAATGATGAAAAGAGGATTGATATTTTCCATATCAATATTATTTCTAACAACACCAAGATTGATACATTGTTTGAGAGTGGATCCCAGGAAAATTTAATTTCTACAGACTTGGTCAAGAAGTTGAATCTGGAAACCATGCCTCATCATAAACCATATTTGTTGGGTTGGATAACCAAGGATGGAAATCTTCAGGTCACAAGGAAATGTGTTTTCAGGTTTGCTATTACTTCCAATTTCATTGATGAAGTTGAATTAGATGTAGTGTCGTTGAATATTTCTAGAATTGTGTTGGGAAGCCTGTATCTATATGACCGGAAAGCCATTTTCCATAGATTTGAGAACAAATATCATTTTTTTTTAAATGGAGTGGAGTATATTGTGAGATCCCATCGTAGAAAGCTTAATATTTCTTTGGAAAGCACAGGGAAAATGAAGCGACTGGTCAATTCCAACAAGACACGGAGTGTGAATCCTTTGTAGGCTATGACATGAAGCTGAAATCCAAATTGGTTGATGTGGTCAATAAATATGGAGATGTTTTTCAAGAACCAAAGCGATTTCCATGAAAAAGGGGAATTGAGCATGAAATTTAGCTACAACAAGACTGTCCACTCCCAAATATCGGTATGTATCAAATGTCAATTCTAGAAAGCTAGAAATTAAGAAACAAGTCCAGAAATTGTTAGATAAAGGTGTAATGTGTCCCTCTACATTGCCATGTGGTTCACCAATTGGTTTAGTACCCAAGAAATATGGAACGTGACACATTTGTGTAGATTATTGAGATTTGAATCCAATTACGATAAAGAATTGATACCCACTACCCAGAATAGTTGATTTGCTAGATCAATTGAAGAATGAAAAATATTTCACTAAATTAGACTTGAGAAGTGGATATCATCAAGTTAGAATAGTCGAGGAGGATATTTGGAAGACTAATTTTAAAACCAAATAGGGATTTCTTGAGTGTATGGTTATGCCTTTTGGTCTTTGCAATGCCTCAACTACATTCATGAGAGTTATGAATGATGTTTTAAGATCCTTTCTTGACGAGTTTGTAATTTTCTATTTATATGATATTTTGATATTCAACAATTCATGAGAAGAGCATGTCAAGCATGTGAGGAAAGTGTTGGATGTATTAAAAAAATTATTGTTTCTGAAGATGTCTAAATGTGAATTCAGGAAAACTTCCTTAGTGTATTTGGGCCACATAGTTGGAGGAGGTGAGATGAATATTGACCCCTCTAAAGTTTCGGTAATTGTGAATTTTCCAATACCCAAATTAGTCACAGAAGTAAGGAGTTTTCTGGGAGCAGTGCAGTATTGGAGGAAGTTCATTACCAATTTCTCTTCCATAGCATATCCACTACATTATTTGACCAGCGTGAAGGTTATCTTCTAGTGTGGAGGAAACAACAAAAAGAATCCAATGCTTTAAAGCAAAATATTAGTTCAGACCTAGTTTTAGTATTTCCATATTTGAAACAATGATTTGAAATACAAACTGATGCAAGTGACTACCCCATGGGTGCAGTTCTTTTACAGCATGGTAAGTCCATTTTATTTTATTCTGAGATTTTTAATGGTGTTGTTATTAACTATCCTACATATGATAAAGAGCTTTATGCATTGGTGCAAAGTGTGAAGAAATGGAAGCATTACTTAATGGGAAAAGAAACCATTATTCACACCGATCATCAACCTTTACAATATTTGCAATCTCAAACAAAATTGCAGCAATCAAGGCACTTTCATTGGATGGGATTCTTACAGCAATTCCACTTCGTAATCAGGTACAAGAAACGTATTTATAATAGAGTTATTGATATGATTTCTAGACTGATTGTTAATGTAGCTATTTTACTCAAGAATCATTTTGTTTTTGCTAAAAGTTATGTTGGACAATACGGACATGATGCTGACTTTCAAGAGGTATATTCAAACTTGAGTCAATGCCACCAAGTTGAGGAATTAGACTACCATGTATATTGTACTTTGTTGTATCATTTGGGAAAACTTTGTGTTCAACAGGGAGAGAGCGTAAATGTCACAAGTGAAGTGCACACTTTTGTTATTGTTGGACATTTCGGTGTAAGTAAAACAGTGGAAAATCTTAAGAAGTATTTTTACTGGTCTTGTATGCTTGAAATTGTGTCATGTTTTATAAGAGGTTGTTCATTGTGTGCAGTGAGTAAGCCTAGTAATTGGAAACTAGGATTGTACAAACCACTTCAAGTGCCTTCATGTCCATAGGATAGTGTTTCTATGGATTTTGTAGGAGGTCTTCCTTTATCAAGAAAAGGTCATGTTTATTTGTACGTAGTTGTGGATAGGTTCAAGAAGATGTGCATATTAAAAGCCTTCTAAAAAACAAATTACAACTGAACCATCAGCTCAACTTTTCTTTCAAAATATTTGGGTTCATTTTGGATTACCTACATCTATTGTAAGTGATCGTGATTCCCGATTTGTTGGCTATTTTTGTCAAATTTATGGAACTTGATGGACACCAAGTTGAATAAAATTACAGCCTTCCATACACAAACAGATGGTCAAACTGAGGTGGTTAACAAGACACTTATGCATTTGCTAAGAGGATATTGCAACAAACAACCTAAGTTTTGTGATGAACAGTTGCATTATATTCAGCATGCTTACAACATTGAAAAACACTCTTCTACTCTAACTTCGTCTTTTGAGGCATTTCTTGGTTATTTTCCTAAATCACCTTTGGATTTCATCTTTGACAAAGATGTAGCTGTAGATGGACATAACAACATAGATAGTGCAAAGAAATTCATTGAGAAAATTCAGTTGATTCACCAAACAGTTCAAGAACAGCTAGAAAAGAATCAAGGAAGTATAAGGCAAGACATGATAAGGATTGTGTGGATCATCAGTTTCAAGTAGGTGATGATGTTTGGATTTACATTAACAAGGAAAGGCTTCAAGGTGAAGGTAAAAGTTTGAAACCATCCATTATGGACCATTTAAAATTCTAGAAAGGATTTGTAATAATGCTTTCAAACTTGATTTTTGTTCATATATGCAAATTTACTCTGTTGTTAATGTTGAAAATTTGAGATTGTATGAACATCCTTTGATTGAAGAGAAAGGATAAAATGTACATATTCCATCAATTGAATATTTTTCTCCAGTATTTGTTGATGAGCTTCAGCAAGAAACCATACTTGAAAGAAGAACGAGGTCATAAAAGAGGGTAAATGTTGATTATCTTCGAGTGCATCTCAAAGATACAAATCCATCATCGAAAAAATGGATTGATGAGGGAAAAGTTAGGGAACAATACCCTTATCTGTTCAATAATTGAATATAATATTTTGGTGTCCAAAAGCTTCCAGTGGGGAGGAGTGATTAGCTGCTTAGATTTATGCTCAAAAATCAAAGTGTAAGAATTTTTTTAAACTCAAGTTCAGTTTGAAGAGCGCGTCATTCTGATTTCAATAGTGTGAATGACACTCAAATCTAAGGTCGTATGTAGAAGTCATAACAAGTCAAAGTTCAGTTTTGACTTGCTCACATGTCAGGGTTGGATGATGCGGCAAGCTCCAAAAGAGAATTGAGAGGCGCCAAGTGGTAAGCTACAATTGATCCCCACATTTCCCAAATCACATATCGGCAGAGGGAGGTGTCATAGAATCAACCCATGAAAAGACCAGGGTTGTGATGTGATAAATTGCATATCTTATATCGCAATAGGGAATTGGTTCGACATTACAAAATCGACCCCAGTAGGTTTAGGTTGCAATGAGATATCGCAATCACAAATCACAATAGGGAAGAGTCCCACAGACCCTAAGACCACCATATGGATTCCAATTTATAATTTTGTCAGGTTCGTCACATCGTAGTCGCACAATCACCATTGCGTTTACAATATTAAGCTCGTTGGTCCCTACCGATCGCGATTTCTGAACTCGTCAGGAAGCATGGCTTTGGTGGCTAAAATGTGGCAAATTTCGCAGATTTAAGACTGAATTTGATGGTTAGTGGCCAGAAAAAGGGAATTTGTTGAGAAAATTATTGGAGAACTGGGAGAGGTCATAACTTCTTTAGTTCTTATCCAAATTAGGTGCAAAAAGAGTCAATTCTAGCAATTTTGGTTATTCCAAAATCATTGAGACAAGTTCTAGAGGCATTTGAGCATTGTAAACACACTTTTGTTGTAATTTTAAGAATAATAGAGAGGCCCAAGCATTGGAGGATGGACCAAGGAGACGTAGCCTAGGAGGGGTGAACTCCTCATGAAATCTTTGTATTGTGTATTGTATTTTGTTGTTGTTCAACATATGTTTTATGTTAAATTGTTTATAACATTTACATAAGAAACTCTCATGGGAATTAGTTAATTAAGAAAAAAAATGGTGAATCCTTAAGCACTTGATAAGAAAATGATAACCACCTTGGGTTTTATTTTGAATGGGTAATTAGCACAACATTACTAATCTGCTCCATTTCAGATCAAGTAAAAGTTATCATGACGTCCAAGATTTATTGGTAAGTAATCGTAAGTTGGTATAGAAATTTTGTTTTTGTTCTATGAATTTGAGTAATGACTAAGTGATGGAAGGTAGAAATTGCATATTTTGTAGTGGATGCTTATTACCGTTGATAAAACATTACTATTTTATCTTATTGGTATTTCATAGAAACAAAATCCTGTATTTCAAGAGGGGAAGGATTTCCTTTTGGTTGTTTAGATTATTATCTCATGAATAAAATTTAATGATAAACATTGAGTACAATGTTTTCTTTAAGAAGGGAGAGATGTAATATCACTCCCGTGAAAACCATAGTAAATTATATAATTATAAAATATGTATTATAGAAATTTCATATAGTTATTTAAATTGTTCCATCAGTAAGTCAAAAATGTTTTCATTGAAACTTTATTAAACATAAGAAATAATATATACATGGATGTATTCATATTTGGGTGATGCCAAGAATCAATTACCATCGATAGGAAACTAATTTCACAAGGTTCTTTCATATTAGTTCTTTATTGTTAATACAATGGAGGAAGGGTGGAGACTAACTAATTATTGAAGGATCATAGCTGTCATGAGGAGAGTATTGGCTTCTTCCAGTACATTCATTTTCTTTCTACAAACCTCCATTACATTTCCTTCTCTCTAAGTACTGAGTAATTGTGATCAAGGAGAAATAAAGAAGCAACAAACCTTGTCTCAAGAAATTAGAGCATCATTCCATTTTGTTAAAAGTGAAGTGCAACATATCAAAGGAACCAAGAATGTGAGATCTCTGGTCATTTGGTATGAACCGTTAAGACCAGTAATGAATTTGGGAAGGAATCTTGGTGATGCAGCAATTAACCCCATCCCAAAAAATTATTGACACAAGCGAGGCCTGAGCTATCAGAGTTTTATGGTTGACTATGTTGAAAGGTATGGATGATCATGCGAATTCTCTTTAGAATGATTTTGGTGTGAAAAGGTATGGTTACTTGTCTTAATCTCCTGGAAATGTTGCAAAGTTCTTATATGTTACAAGATTCCAAAGATGTATGTGTTTTCTTTTCTTCTAGATGTTTGTGATTATTACTATTATGGCTTGCGTTAGAGTTTGTTATTATTTTTGTTGCTAGCGACTTGCCTAGAAAGAAATCCATGGTCTCTTATGCGCAGTCATGATAACTTGTGGTAGTAATTTTTTTTTGAAGAGGAGGTATAGTTATGTGGAAAAGAATTAACGTACATGTTTTCCTTTTCATATTCATTAATTAGATCTTATTCACAAATATAGTATAAAATTGAGGCCTTCCATTGCAAACAACAAGAAATGTGTTGTGATTATAGGTAATAGTTATACTGATAATTGTTTTGAGGAAAGAATGGGTGCTTACATGCATATACATAATAACTACTTTGTCAAATTTTTCTTAAAAGAGAAAATGTGTTCATATGCACAAGAATATTAGTTATTGTGATTTGATTTATCATAAAGAAGACATATGATTTCATGCACAAAAAAATGAATTTTTAAGTTTGATATTTCTTGAAAAGAAATGAATTAATTGCATGCACAAAAAAATAACTATTAAGTTATATATTGCTTGAAAAGAAATAATTTTTTTTCATGCAAAAAAATAGAATGATAATGTTTATGTTTATTTAAAAGATAAAATTTATTCACATACACAAAAAATAACTATTATATTTGATATTTCTTGAAAAGAAATTAAGATATTATTAGGGATATTCTCATGATGCATATCCATTAGATTTTTAAAGAGAAACATTAGACTCTTAAGGAGAATATGTGTTGATGTGCATAAGAATAATATCTAGTATATTTGATATATTGGAAATGAATATGTGATTTTACATGCATGGGAAGCTTGAGTCATACAAAAAGAGATAAGTAGCTTTTCTGAGAAAGATTTCACATAAAACCTTTGCATAAAAGGCAATTTGTTGTGTTCTTTGAGAAGGATTTGTTATTCATGCTATTTCTTGAGGAAATATTTCATATTGATATGATGTGGGAAATGATAGAAGATGATTTTGTATTGCATACATAATAGCTAGTGAGTGAGCCAACTTTAGAAAAGAAATAATTATTGTGTTACCATCCTTGGAACATACACATCCGTGCACGCACACACACACAAATATATATATATATATATATATATATATATATATATATATATATATATATATATATATATATATATATATATATGCAAGGAAGTAATTTTTGTGTTAGAACTCATAAAAATAAATAAAAGAGAGAAAACATGTCATTGCATGCATTATTGAATTAGATTCTCAGAGATGAAAACTTGTAATCATATGCTTTATTGTGTTAATATTTCTTTTGGGAGAATATTATCTATAGTTATTCATCTATACCTTTTTCTAAGAGGAAAAAAGTCTCTTTGCATGCATGAAAGAATGGGTGTATGCGTTTGATCCTTTCGAAAAATAAAACATAATAGTAGGAAAAAATAAAATTGCTTATTCGGCTAGTTCTATTAAAATATTGTTATACATTTGCATGCATAGGAATAATATATAGTATGTTAGCTTTCCTTCGCAGGGAATATGAAAGTGCATGCAAGATTATGTTAGTGTTTTGTTGGAGAGATGATGCTTGATAGTGATATGCATGTTACTAATGCATGTGCAATCATGTTAAAGAATGTATTTCATGAAATTTGGTTTATGTTTATGTATTCACATGAATAGATGTTAAAATGTCACTATTAAATATTATTTGTTGATTAAGATTTTATCCAATCATGATATCAATTAAGCGTGTTGATGACATCAATGACAAGAAATGATGGTGAATTGTGCAAAGGATATATTATGTTTATCATTTTGGTAGGTAAAAAAATAATGGTCGATGCAGATTGGGTATTGTGAGATGCATGATTGTCCACTGATAAACATCGAGGCCAAAAAGATGTAAAGATTGAATATTTGTGGGTAAATGATATCATGTTGATTGTAATACCTTTTAGTTAGATAGGTTGTATTTAAATGATATTTCTTTGTAAGATTTTATGAAAATGGTGAATGGATGGACTCCCTTACAAGACATTTAATGAGGGATGAACACCCTCACAAGCATTGAGTAATAAAACTAAACGTTTGTTAGCTTTCACCCTGCAGGGTTTCGAGGGTATATCGATGTATAATGATATGGTTACTTTTGTTTGTACTTTTATGATGTGGATTCCTTACATGAGCTGATGTTTATAATATCAAGTATGTGTTTAACTAATCTAGTTAAAGGAATCGTGAAAATTATGCAAGGTTACGTTAGAAAGTTTATGTAAATATGCTACATCAATGGTTGTTAATGTTTCTATAACTTACTATTAATTTAATAAAGATACTCTATGTAATCATGAATATTCTATCTAATGGTTAATGAGGAATATGGAAGAGTAATTCGAAAAGTTACAGGTTGGTAATTTTTATAAACCTTTTCTAACTCCATGCATTTTCATGCGAGGTTTCCAACAGATGTTAAATTTTGACTATGCTTGAATATGGTGTGATTATGGTTTGACTATGATTGACCATGATTGAATATGGTTGGACATGGTTTGACTATGACTCATCATTGTTTAACAATGGTTTGACTAAGTTCAACCATAGTTGACCATGATTGACTATAGTTGACTATGGTTGACCATGTTTTAATGATGGTTTATCTATTGTTGACCATCATTCTACTATCATTACCATTGTGATGGTTTTTGCGAACCATTAACCATGTTTTGGGCATTGTTAACTTAGGCCAACGACTATCAACCACCATGGTCAACCATGGCCATCCATTATGGTTTAATATAGTTCACTATGGTTCAATATAGGTTGTGTATATATAGACATGATGCACATGGTAACTATGGTTCGCCATGAAAATCATGTTCACTATTATTGACTATAATGTCAATGTTGAATATGGTTGACTATGTAAAATATAGTCAACTATAGTTAACATGTATTAATGTATAGATAATATGTTAACAATGTGCAGATTAATATATTATTAGTAGATCATTAACATTATATTAAACTATTATTAATGTGTTAATAATGTTATATAAATATGTTAATTCTTAATTAAATATTATTAATGTATTAATTATTACGTTGTAATATGTTAATTACATATTAAAAAAGCATTAATATCATAAATAATGTAGCAAAAACTTAATATCTTAATTAGCATATAAATGATCATTTCACTCATTTTCTAATATGGTCGAAATATTACTGATTAATTTTTGTTATGTATATTAAAAATGACTATTAAACCGTCACCATCAATCCATTCTATAACAAGAGCCGTAGGAAGTAGGAGTCCCTGTTGAGTCTGAAAATAAATTACAAAACATACCAAATTAGATGTTGATATAATTATATTTGGTGTCAATTCTAATTACAACTTTGGAATTGATGAAACGAGACGTGGTAGCACTAGTAGTGTTACAATAATTTGTACTTGGTCGTGTTGTTTCGAATATGGCTTCACGGACTCATCTAACTCACGAGTGTCCTTACTTTTCTCATAAGGCACACAACAATTCCTCTCAGGTGAGAGTCATTATTGGTTGAACGACCACTATAATTTGAGGGAGGTTGTCGTTATATATGTAGATGCTGAATATGGAAGAAATAGAATGTCATTGTTGGATGATGAACTTAGGAATTTGGGTGCAAGGATTTTAAGTGACATTGGCAGTCGTTGATGAAAACTTATTGTCACGACTCTACATTTTTATTTTATTTTTAGTTTCTTGTATTCCATCTGTTGTATGAGAGTTGTTTCCCTGATATATTCATACATAATGTTACATATGTGATGCAAATTATGTATTTAACAGTCTCAGCTAGGTGATGGGTACCTAGTCACTTCTCTTCCTCATCGTTTGGGAATTAAATTCAATCTCCTTGTTTCTATGTTACGATACCATTGATATTATTAGATCTTGGAGGCTTTTATAATAACTCTCACTTATTTGTTAAGTTGTTGTCGCAGATAATTATATGCTTATACTACTTGGAGTATGAGAGCCGATCTATGGTTTGCACTTTGTATTACGTCATACTTGATGCATGTGGTTTCCCTATAGTTTAGACTTTGCAGTAACTTTTATTAAATCTCTGCCATCCATTAAGTTGGTATATAATAAGGCCAAGATACACCTCGATGGAAACAAATAGTGCCAATTATGCCTTAACATGGCCTCTCTTTTTTATGGTGCATCAGCTATCATCTGTTTGTACATTATTTCCAACGCCTGTACAAGTGATGGAAGATGCTTATTCTAATTGCTTATTTCCACGTCACCTCTGCTCACATGATGGTAGGTGGTCTTCCCTCCTATTCTCATGAATGGTCAAGAGAATGGATTAAGGAATCGACGACTCTAATGCAAAGCACATGAAAAGCCCAAATTTTAAACCCTAACTTCGCACATTCCTTTGGCATTTGTCTCGGTCTCCTCTGTCACCACCAGCTATCTGTATCGAACTGTAATCTCCACTGGTAATTATTCTCTCGGTGCTCTGTGCTGGCTCCAGGATGTAGCGACACGGAAATGACATCCATCGCCATGTATTTCATCCATCCCTAGCTGTCGAGACGCGTTCCAGGAGGCAGTAGTATATTTATTCAACTACATCTACTAGCAATAGTTGTTATGAATTTGGTAAATATTCTTGCTTTATTTTTTTTCCAGGCATATCATCTTCCTGAGGTTTTCTTGTCTAGTTTTATTCTCCAGTTAGCTCGTACATTACCAAGATCTCATCTTGCGTTCCTCCTGGCTACATTTTCGCTCTTCCAAGTTACTTATAGGTAAACTATGGTAATTTTGTTTACCTTATTGTATTGAGGACGTATTGTCTTGTCTAGTTGATTACAACTTTCATTTTCTTCCAGGTACTACGATGTAGACCAACAATCCTGAAGGCCATTATGAACTAGCCCCATTAAGCGATCTAGAACCATGGTTATTTGTTTCCCCCAGAGGTAGATACTCATAACCCAGTCAACTTTGCCCCCGTTGGGTTACTTACCGTGCTAATAATGATCGTCGTTTATTTTGGGAACTCCTATGATGAATATCTCACATGGCCCACGGATGTTCATTTCTTTTATGTCAGGTAAAACCTACTATTCATTTTTTTTTCTTTCTATGTGCTGCTATTATAATTTGCCCAATATCTAGTGCTTGTTCCTCTAATTTCAGTAATGGATTTTTTCTCGCAGGTAAGAGGTTTCCCCTTCCATTGTTTTGGGCAGTTGTGGGTCCACTAAATTTAGGCTAAGTGGAAATGAATTTAATCACTCAATTTTACTGCCCCTTCAAGTCGGTGAATCTTATTCCATGGCTATGTGCACAACAATGCCTCCATTACTAGTTAAATGTTGTTTCTGTAGAGTGGAAAATGTCACGTTTATTTGTTTTATGAGGTGTACGTAATCTCATTCAGGATAATGTCAATTTTTTTCCCTATGTGGATAGGCCGTTGAACGACTCTCGTATATATTACTTATTTCTTGGTTTGCTCCGTCTTTTTTGGAACGCTGGCCTATTTTTTATATTAGTTATTTCTTGTAATTATGCTAAACTTATATTTTTCGAACAATGGTTTCACTTTTCTTCAGTGGGAGATTTCTGAGATGTACATGACCACCATTTTTTCTATAGATGAAATTGGGGGGTATTTCCCTGCTCAGGGACATGACTAAATATATAATTTCTTTTTTTGTTATGATTGTTACAAAGTAAATATGGGTGTCTCTATGAACCACCCTTTTGTATCTTCTGAAAAGTAAATATGGGTGTCTCTATGAACCACCCTTTTGTATCTTCTGAAGGTTTTTATATTGTCTTAATATAATACAATGATGCTATAAATACAATGATGCTTTTTCTCTCCGAAAAAAAAAAAAAAAAAATCTGGTATCATGTAAACTTTTTCTCTATAAAAAATCTGGTATCATGTAAACTTTTTCTATGGATTGTGCAAAGAAATTGCTTGGTAGATGTTTCAATTTATGTGTTTTACCCTTCTCAGTTGTACTTGAGTTTATATGGTGCTTTATACTATGCCTGTCCCCCAAATGGATTTTTGGAAAATCTATGTGAATAATTACAGACGGCACCATTCCATATGTTTTATGTTAATATTTTTTAAACTTTGTTCTAAATGTTTCAATTATCTGTATACCACAAACCACAAAGTTTTTCTTCTGATTACACTTAACTATATTTAATGGTTTTACTTCTTACTTGACCTGGTTGTGAAAACCGGTCGAGAGCACAAATGACATAGTTTCTCCAATCTTAGTTTATGTTATAAATAAACCCATACAACTGAGTCTGACCATACCAAATTTATCGAATAAGTTCATCTCGACAAGCGTACCAAAAATCCTGTTGAAAGAAACTTCTATCTCTTATATGGCTTATTACTGTGGTTTATCTTCAATTTTTTTCTTGCCCGGGTACTTGGCCCTACCTACTACCATATCACAACTAGAATACTAATACTCACACTAACTAAGACTCGAATGATATTTTGATACCCCATCACCAGAATTCAAACCATGGGCCCATGGCTCTTCCCCTATTTTCACCTCTATAGACTGCATCTCATCATCATTACCAATTGAGGTACAATTTCTTACACCAACATGACAGCCACTCTTGAAGAACACCAGAGATTTTTACTTCCATATTTCCAAATCTTTTTGTAACTCAATGGCTAATTTTGGTTTAAATGAATTTGTATTAACTATTTCTCATTTACTTTTACCCATTCCTCCATTTTTAAGCTTTTTTTACAGAACTGTAGTTTCATAACAAGAGGAAAGATCAGTCCCTTAGAAGAAATGTACTTCCTTCTACAATGCTGAGTTATTGTAATTAAAACAGGGGTTAGATTAATCCATAATTCCTTACAAGACTGAGGAGCTGAAACATACATGTAAACATGTATTAATTTATTGTACTTTAAAATAAACTTCTTAGAAATTATTAATCAATTAACTAACCCTCTACAGCATAGGGAAAAATATAACAAGGAATTTATCTAATCAAATATTTGCAGTAATTATTTAATAATAGAGGGTTGTACAAATCAGATACCCATAGAAAATTTTTCCATAAGTGAGAGTTAATCGAATTCGATATCTAGAGAAATTCTTTAATACACAGAGTTATCAAAATCAGATATCTACAACAAATTTTGTAATAATAGAGAGTTAATCAAATCAAATATCCACAACAATTAAGAGTTTTTATAGAATGTTCTAACTAGAACTTGACCAGGAGAACATTTGGGAATGAGTACTTTTCTTCCCAATCTTGAACTGTAACCTCCAGTTCCCCTCGAACTAGATGTGCTTGCAAGTAACCGAGAATCGACAACCACTATTCATCCTTCAATATTTATGTTATACCTTCTCTTCCATAATCAATTTTTCCCTTTAATGGTGTCCCACTTTTGAGGTTTTCATCACCACTACCCTAGGATTTTTCCTCTAAAGCCCACATTTCTCTCCATGCTTTTGAGGTTTTCATCACCACTACCCTAGGATTTTTCCTCTAAGGCCTCATTTCTCTCCCATTGTGCTTTATACTTATCCAAGATTAGCATTTTTCTCAAGCTAAGCGATTTAATAAATTTTCTCTCCTATCCATTAAAACTTATATATAATTTTTATAATGGAATATTTATCTCAATCTCATTCACTAACAAGGTATATATATATATATATATATAGATATTTTGGGAAGAATTTTGTACTCAAATATTCCACTCCCACTCCCAAGTATTTCCAATCCAACTAATAAATTTATTTATTTATTAAGAATTTCAATGTACTTTATGGCTTCCTTTCGTTCACACTAGCATAATTCTACTTGAAAAAGAGAACAAGATTACATCGATAGAGTGGTATTACATTCTTCCACCTTTTTAATTCCCACTGTCATCAGTGTTTATTTTCTAGTTATCTATGTCTGGAATAATGCTAGGTAATTCTTCTGCATTTCATCTCCCCTTCTCATGTGGTCTCTTTGGGAGTAAAATGCTTCCATTGCACTTTAACGTGAATGGCGACTCAATTCCGAAGCCAAATCTCTTTCCAGTCTAGAATACAAATAAGTTCTTCCAAAAAGTCACCTTCGGGTTCCACCTATTGAATTTTCCAATCAATTATGTGAGAGTTATCACGTACATATTTCTTATGTAAAGATACATGAGAAAAAATATGAACTTTAATATTACTGGGTAATGCTAATTGAAAGGCTACTGATCTAATTCTGTCTAGAATTTCAAACGGCCAGCAAAATCGTGGTGCTATTTTTTAACGTGTTCCCTCTCTTAAAGCAATCTTCCTTGGTTTCACCGTAAAGTAAACATGATCCCAAATTTTGAATTACTTGTGTGTTCTTTTTTTGTTTGCATAGCTTTTCATTCTGTCTTGGGCGGTTTTAATGTTCTATTGAATCTTCTATATTATTTGCTCCATTTCTTGCAAGGCATCTGGCCCTTGTATCAGTTTATCTTCTTGTTAACTCCAACTAAGAGGTGTATGGCATCTTCTGCCATTTATGGCCTCAAAAGGGCTCATTTTTATGGACGCTTGATAACTATCGTTGTATGAAAATTCTGTCAAATGCAGAAAAACCTCCCATTTCATAATTCTGTCCATGACATGCACTCTCTGCATGTTCTCCAAAATCTGGTTGGTTCTCTTGGTTTGTCCATCCGTTTGAGGATGATATGTTGTATTGAAAGCTAGTTGAGTTCCCATGCCCCCAAACAATTCCTTCCAACATTTTGATGTTAATTTGGCATCTCTATCCAACACTATGATCTTGGGTACTCCATGCAGTTGAAAATAATCCTTCATGCAGATATTAGAAATCTGCATTGTACCAATATTGGATTTTACTGGTATGAAATCAACTGCCTTACTTAAGGTGTCTACCACTACCATGATGGAGTCGTGATGCGCCTTAGTTCTTGGTAGTCTTCTGATAAAATCTAAATAAATTATTTCCCATTTCCATTCAGAAACCAATACTGATTTAGCAACGCAGCACGATGTTGATGTTCAACCTTTACCCGTCGACACTCTAAACATTTGGATAAATATTCTTCTACCTCTCTATTCATACTTGGCCAAAAGAAATTTTTCCTTAATCCTGTAATCATCTTTTGGTACTCAGGACGACCTGCATATGGTTTCTTCTTATACTCATCTAGGATAATTTGTTTCAAGGCATTTACCTTGGGAATGTACAATTAGTTTCTATAAATCAATGATTTTTTAGAATTGTCTACATAACCAGGAATACTCATATGTTGTAAATTTTCTTGAATTTACAAATATTTGGAGTCACTCGTTATTGAATTTTTTATTTGTTCTATTAAATATGTATTAACATTGCTAACAAACACCTACATTAGAGTGTAGGCATGTCTTCTCAAAGCATTTTCTATCTTGTTTTCTTTCCCTTTTATATGTTTAATGTCAAACTCAAACTCACTAAGGAATGCCATCCACGTAGCTTGCATGACATTAAGATATGGTTGGTTGAAAAGATATTTCAAGATGATATGGTCAGTTATGAAGGTGAATTTATTCCCTAACAAATAATTCCTCCACATATTTAAGGCATGTATTACAACAACTAGCTCTAAATCATATACAACATAATTCCTTTCATGTGTTTTTAACTTTCTAGACTCATAAGCTATCACTAAATTTTCTTGCATTAAAACTCCTCCTAGCCCCTCCATACATGCAGTAATGCAAATTGTAAAATATTTATTTGGAACTGCCAATTTTAAAATGGGGTCCACTGTGAGTAGATGTTTCAGCTTATCAAAGTGATCCTGACATTCAATAGTACATTCAAATTTACTCCTTTTTTCTGTAAATATGTAATAGGATATGCTAGTTTCGAGGATACTTCAATAAATATGTGATAATATCTCGTGATTCCCATGAATGATCGAACAACAAACACATCCTTTCATATGGGCCAATTACCCATATCCCTAACCTTCTATGGATCAACTGTTAGTCCTTCATTTGAAATGATGTAGCCTAGATATTGTATTTGTTTATATAGAACTCACAACTAAATTTGGCATACAACTGATGCTCTCTTAAGGTTTGCAAAACTAATTTTAAGAGTTCATGATGTTCTTCTTCATATTTAGAGTATACCAAAATATTATCTATAAATACCAGCACAAATGTGTATAAGTATTTGTTGAGTATATTGTTCATCAAACACGTAAATATTACTCAGGCATTAGAAAGGGAGAATGGTAACACTACAAACTCGTGGTGAGCATATCTAGTCCTATAGTTTGTGTTATAAATATATTCATCTTTTATTCCCAACTGATGATATCTTGTCGTTAACTAAATTTTATTAAAAATGGTTTCCTCCCTTACTTGGTCAAATAGGTCATCAATGTGGTGCAATGGGTAATTTTTTTTTTTATAGTTACCTTGCTTAGCTTCCAATAATCGATGCACATTCTAAATGTACCATCTTTATTTTTAACAAATAACATAGGTTCCCCCCACGATGACACACTAGGCCTGATATAGCCTTCATCGAGTAGCTCTTGTAATTGCATTTTTAACTCCAATACTTTAGGTTGACTCATTCGGTAAAGGGCTCTAGACACTGGTCTGCAACAGGTACCAAATCAATGGAAAAATATATATGCCCGCAAGGGGGCAAACTTGGAAGTTCCTCCAGAAATACATAAAACTCCTTAATAACTATCAAGGTATCTAGCTTTGATTCTTCTTCTTCCTGTTCACTAACCTCTACATGAACCATAAATAATCGACACCATTTTCGTGCATTCTTTTTCATTTGTAAGGTTGATATTTGTCTAACTGATATAGATTTTGGTATACCTTGGATTATTTGTGTTTGTCCTTGTTGATTCACACAACTTACTGTTTTTTCTAAATAGTTTATAATGACCCCTTGCATTTCCAACCAGTCCATATCGATGAGTACATCATAGGATCATAGGGGAAGTACATTGAGGTTCACTGTTCTAAAGTAAATATTTAAATCAAGATGAAATTGCCTTAATTGGCTGTTTACTTTTCTCTTGGTTCCAGTTGCTAACGGTACAAACTAGACAATGCTATATTTTTCAGTTTTAAGTATACATTTTTCTACCACTTGTGGCCGAATGTAACTTAAACTATCCCCTGGAAATAATACCTTCAATCCCATTCATTGTTGATTCATGTTCTTCTTGTCTATCCTCCAAGGTTGTGATTATTCTGGGAATATTTCTGGCAATATCATTCATTATGGTGTCTTCGTGGAAAACTTTAGTATTCAGAATGGATTTTGGATTATGCCGACAATCCCTCAATAAATGATTTTCATCGCACCCTGAGCACTTCAGTGTTTTTTTTTCTTTACCCCCTCCAATATTTTTGTTATTCAGATCCATCGTTTTTCATATAACTTGAGATTGAGCCAGCTGATTCATGTTCCCCTTACTCAACATTTTCCTTTGATGGTCCTTTCCACATTTTTTTAGATAGCCAGGTTTTTTCATTTTTTTCCAATTAAAGGTTTATCTCTATCTTTATTCTGCCAAACTTGGGGCCTTCACGCATACTCGTAAATTGTTGATAACACAACCTTCCCTTTCTAACGCTTCATCCATTGTATTGGGATTATCAAAATCAATTTGTTCCTTAAACAATTTGACAAGCCACCACACCTTAGCTTTCTGTTCCTTAATGTAGGGCACATACCACAATAAATTAGTAAACTTTGCCACAAATTCCTCCATAGTTAACTATCCCAACCTTAACTCATGGAAATCTGTTGCGCAGTCATCATAATCGCATTCACTTAAGTAGCAATTTTTAAACTGAATCCACAATTCCTCCCATGATACTGTTTTTTCCTCCGACAAATCCACACTCTTGGATTCTTCCCATCAGAGAGAAGATTTTCCTTGCAACTGATAAACATCCAATCTCGCCTTTAAGTTGCTCGCATATTCATATACTTGAAAGAATTTGGTCATATTTAGTAGTCACTCTTTAGCATCCTTCTCCCCTTTCCCATCAAAAGTACGGGGCTTGATTTTCTTGAATTTCCCTTATAGTTATGTTTGATTCTTTCTTATTTGTGTTATAGGGTATTTTCTATCATATTCCCCCCACTTCCAGATTTCTCTGATTATGTGCCCCTTTTGCTTCCTTTAATATTTTATGTTCCATTTTTTTATGGCTAGACTTTTTAGTTAGCCCTCTCATAATTATTTCTTGTTCCTCACTGGCTTTTAATAGATGCTTCTTGTTGCTTCTCAAATATTCCATTTCTTGTTGCAGGTTTCTAATCACATCCATGAACTTCGTAGTCGTTGGGGTCGCCCCATTTCCCAACTCGACATAAAAATCTTCACCTTAAGTGATGGTTGGAGCCTCCTCTGCCTTTTTTCTCTATTGTGGTTGGGTTACTTTCTCAGCTTGCAATTCAAACAAAATCAAAGATCAATTATTCCTTACTTCAAAGTTTCAGACCTATATAATTATGTTGAGTATTTCTATGGTGGTTCTTTAAGGCCCAGTGTTGTACTTAGGCTCTCAAACCATCTATCATGACTCTACAAAATTTTATTATTTTTCTATTTAGTTGCTTGTATTCCAGTTGTTGTATGAGAATCGTTTCCATGATACATTCATAACTAACGTTACATATGTGATGTAAATTATGTATTTAATAATGTCATCTAGGTGAAGGGTACCTAGTCACTTCTCTTCCTCATCATTTAGGCATTAAATTCAATCCCCTTGTTTGTATGTTACGATACCATTGATATTATTAGATCTTGGAGGATTTTATAATAACCCTCACCTAGTTGTTAAGTTGTTGTCGCACATAATTATATGCCCATACTACTTAGTCTATGAGTGTTTGTCTATGGTTTTCACTTTCTAAATTATGTTATACTTGGAGCATGTGGTTTCTTTATAGGTTATACTTTTTAGTAAATTTTATTAAATCCCTACCATCCATTAATTTGGTATATTAATAAGGCGAAGGAACACCTGGGTGGCGCCAATTGTGCCTTAACATGGGCGCTCTTGTTTATCATGCCTGAGTTATCATGTGTTTATAAATTATTGACATGACACACTTGTACAGGTGATGCAAAGTGTATGTTCTTATTGTTTATTTCCACGTTCCCTCTAACCACATGATGGCACGTGGTCTTCCATCCTATTCTCATGAACTATGGTGATAATGGACAAAGGAATTGATGACTCTAATAAAAAGCCCCAATTATAAACCCTAACTTCGCACCTTCCTTTGGCATTTGTCTCGGTCTCCTCTATCACCACCAACTAAGGGGCAGATTGTGTTGATTTCTTTATATGTATATGATCTCATCATGAAAGGAAATGTAGACACAATCATTAAAGAAATAAAGTAGAAATTGTCACAAGTGTTCGAAATGAAAGACCTTGGAGACCTACATTACTATTTGGGTCTAGAAGTCTGGAGGGATTCTGGCCAGACTTTTCTATCCCAAGGTAAGTATGTCAGAAGTTTGTTGAACATGTTTAGAATGGATCAGTGTAAGGCTACATCAGTACCATTACAAAAGAACAACAATTTATAGGTTGATGATGGTTCCAAAGAGGCAGATGCAACATTGTACAGACAACTAGTTGGTAGTCTTATTTATTTGACTACAACTAGGCCTGATCTGGCTTATGCAGTCAGTGTATTAAGCCAGTTTATGTCAAAGCCTCATGAGAACCACTGGGTTGCAGCAAAAGGAGTCCTAAGGTATCTGCAAGGAACCTTAGATTTTGGCATTTTATATTCTGATTCATTTGATGTTAGACTGGCAGGTTTCATAGACTCTGACTAGGCGGGAAATTTAGATGATCGGAGATCCATTACAGGATATGCTTTCAACATTGGATCCAGGGTCATTTCATGGTGCAGTAAGAAGCAGAATATTGTAGCCTTATCCTCAGCAGAAGAAGAATATCAAGCTATGTGTGCAGCAATGTGCGAAGCAGTTTGGTTAAGAAGACTTCTCCAGGATGCAGGAGAAGAGAAAAGAGAGGCCACAGTTATCAGATGTGATAATCAGAGTTCCATCAAACTTGCTTATAATCTGGTGTTCCACAAAAACACCAAGCACATTGACACACAATTCCATTTTGTTAGGGAAAAGGTGCAGACAAAAGAAATATGTGTTGAATATTGTAGTACTTGTGATAATGTAGTTGATATATTTACAAAGCCTCTAGGAAGAATAAAGTTTGAGTCATTTAGGGACATGTTAGGTGTGTTGCAAAATCCTTTCTCCATTAAGGGGGAGTGTTAGAATTAATGGAGAAAGTTCCTTTGTTATTTAGTTACGTGAGTTTCTTTCATTAGGATTTAGATCCTATTTTCTAGGATGATTAGTTTCATGTTCCTAATTACTTGTAAACTATTTATTATTGAGATCAATGTGAATTTGAGTGGAGAGTTCTACAGGAGGTAGTCTCCAGGTGAATCCCTCACCTGTGAGCTCCTCACAATTTCTCAATAATTTGTTTGTCTTCCATTATGTTTAACAAGAAATTCATATCAGGTTTGGTTTAAACATTCTTGAGCCATAGTTGATCATCCAAAACGATTTATTTATCCTCATAGATTAAATGCAACAACGTATAGGGCAATAAATTATTGAGAATGTGCCTGATAACTCCATATTCATGGAGCTCTTGCTTTATCTCATCATTCTTAATCAACTCTTAAGGTTGCCTCATCGTAGCATTCTCCATCATCCCATGGTCCCCACTCCCATTGAAAGTGACAAGTTGATTTGTGTAATTTATGATTTTTTTTAGAGTTATACATAATTATATTTTTTTAGGATGAACATTATATTAATAACTATTTTTTTAAATATATTTATGGTTAAATGTTTACACCAATACAACATCATCCAGATATTCAGTTGTAGAGTGTTGTTTGGAGGATTAATGTGAGTTTAGGAGGATTATATAATACCCATGAAAATACTCAATGCCATTAGAATCTATATGTGTCATGACCTAGTAATATAGAATAATAACATAAATTCAATAGATTATAATAAATATGGCCAAATATAACAATGAAATTTGAAATAAAATACTTACTATTATGTGTGTGCCAAAATGTACGACTTGTGAAAACCTAGGAACATTATCATAGGAAAATAAAACCATACCAAATTAGGTTTGAACTTTGGTGAACTATAATTGATCACCCAAAACAATTTGTTTATCCTCACATATTGAATGCAACAACATTTAAAAAAAAATGATTTTGCATTAAAAATAAAACAGATAGTACATATGACATGCTTCTTGATTACAACCTGCTTCTTCAGCATACATTACCTCCAAAAAGACAGTGAGGTCACTTTCCTGCTAAGATTAACTTCTAGCTCTATAATCCTAACCTCCTTAGTTCACTATCCAACATACTTAGTCCAAATATCTTTTATGATAAAAAAAAACTCAAAATGTATTCATCTTCTTACATTAACAAATTCCATTTTGTCCTTGATTCCCTGGGATTGACTTCTAACTCTTTGATAAGTTGATACTTCCATCGTTTAACTTAAACCCATGTTCAAATGTTGTAAAAAACACTTACCAGTATCTTTCCCAATACCACTTTTGGACGGTAAATCTGTAGTCCATTTCTATTCTCTATCTATGCGATCAGTGTTGATGAGTTAGCATGTGCTCATCATAGCCTTGATGCATTTCATCCAATTATTCAAGATTAGAGGGTTGAAATTATTCAGACCGTTAGGTCAGTCAATAATGTCTTTTTCATCTCCATAGAACTGTCGGTTCTCCAACCCCAACCATTTCCCTGCTATCAACACTCCCCATAGCACCACTATCTCTACCTTACTGTTCATGGCATGTCCCCCTTCCCACCAAAAATGATATTTTTTTCCTGGCTCAGTGACTATGTAAACCCCACATCGACATTTCCTCCCACTACAAGCACCATCGAGGAATCCCACTGGGAATGTATGCCATATGTTTTTCCAAATGATTCTTCTTTGCTTGCTTGGAATTTGAGCTGGTCCTATCTCCAAGAAATAGGTCATTGTTTTCATTACGTCCTCCCTAACTGTCGGATTCCTATTCTCAAAAATGAGTGCATTCATGCTCCTCCAAATTATCCATATGAGATATGGAGGGAGAAAATGAAATTTGTCATGAGTTTTAATCCACTTTCATATGCAACTTCTTAATGTAGTGAATTTCTCCATTAGCCTAATGCTACAAGAGTCCATTACCCATTCCCAAACAACCATCACATATGGGCAATACAGAAATAAATGTGCATTATCCTCACTACTTAGCTTACAGATGAGGCATATCCTAGACCTTATGAATCCTCTCTTAACTAAGGTATTCCATGTCAATACCCTATCGTTTCTAGCCATCTAGCTGAAACACTTGATTTTGTTGGGGATATCCCCTTTCCAAATTTTCTGAATCCAAGAGTCCCATTGTTGTCCCAATGCTTCCCTAGGGATGTCGTTGTATATCTATTTTACGAAAGGATGCCCCTTTTTCAATCCCCCCCCACGACATTTGGTCTTGTTGATCATTTAGTGAGATGCCCATGTTTCTCAGGTTGGTGATATAATCTTCCCATTCGGTAGTTTAATGTCCCTAACACTATTCCATGATTGGCAATCTACGCACAATGCATCAAACTTATCGATTTGGTTTAGGAAGTTCAGCCCTATATTATATAGGAGATTAAGAATTCCATATGACAAAGTGTGATTCCCTCCCATACATTTAATGGAATCCAGTCTGATCTTGATGGTTGTCTCATATCCTACCTCCCATCAAATTGATCCCATCATCCATTGGATGTTTTTCATCATACTCCTCCAAATGTATGAGGAGTTAGTCTTCTTCTTGTCCCCTCCCAAAATCCATGCAGTGAAATACTGTCCATACATGTACCTATTAGTGATGATCTTAGACCAAATGCCTAATCCAGATATTGGCCTCCACATGTTCTTTATGATTAGGGCAATATTGAAGGCAGCTGGATCAATAATGCCCCATCCCCCTTCCTCAATGGGTCTAGCTATTTGTGACCATTTAACAAGATGATACTTCCCTCGCGATAATTTCCCATTCCAAATGAATTGGCCCATAATAGATTGGATATTTTTAATGATCTTTCTTGGGAATTGGAACAGGGGCATCCAGTATACCGCAACATTTTGTAAAACAACTTTTAACATTATCATCCTACCTCCCATAGACAGCCATGGGTTTCTCCATCCATCCAGCTGATTTTGGAAACTTATTACTAACCATTCCCAGTCCATGATGCTATAATGGTTGGGATTCAAGATGAAACCCAAATATGTGCAACCCTCGTCCAAGTGTCTCGCCCCCACATCTATGTACAATCTAATATCCTCTATCTCTGGTTCAACATTCCCATTATGGATGATGAATGCCTTCTAACCATTCATGTATAACCCCGAAGATCTACCAAAAGATGCGATGATGCCATGGATAGAATTCCATTCATCCAAAGTATAAGGGCCTTCGAATATGAGGTCATCTATAAAAATTAAGTGTGTAATGATGATCCTTTTTGACACTTTGATGACTGAGGTTTCCCCCACCGCTTTTTCTCCCCTCACCTTCCTACTTAGGTTGTCAATTACCATAAGGAACAACATAGGTGATAGGGCACACCCCTACCTCAAACCCTTGTAGGTCGAGAAGAAATTGGTTGGGATTCCAATTATAATAACTAAAAAAAAATTGGTCTTGATGCACACAATAATCCACCCAATGATCAACATGGACAGACCCACTTTGACCATTATTAATTTAAGGAAATCCCATTCTACACAGTCATACACATTCGTCAAATCAACCTTTAGCATATAAGACTTTAGGTTCTTGGATTTAATGGCATGCATAACTTCCTGGGAAATACCAATAGCATCATGAATCTGTCTTCCCTCGATGAACCTGAACTTCTCCTCCAAGATGAGTTTTGATAGTATCACCTTTAATCGCATAGTGATGACTTTAAATATCAGTTTGTACATTCTATTGCAAAGTGATATCAGTCGAAAATACTCAAATGTTTGAGGCCTTTTCTTCTTTGGAATAAGAGAGATAAAGATGGCATTTAAAGCCTCGGGAATAAGGTTATTAATCCTTGAATCCTCAATCACTAGCGATAGGTTAGGTATCATCAAATCTACAAAATGGATAAACAACTCCATGCCCCAGCCATCTGGCCCTGGGCTTTTCTCCTTTGTCAATTCTTTCATGGTGTACACCAGTTCCTCCTTCATGACCAACCTACACAATTGATCGTTTTCATCCCTCGAGAACCACTTCAGCATATGGGATATGAAAGTCGACTGTGCGTGGTAGTCCATATCCATTTCCTTGTATTGCTCCTAGAAATGATGCATAGCCTCCTCCTCTAGCGATGCTTGTGATGAGACAATGTTCCCATATTTCTTTCGAATGCTTTTGATAAAGTTATTGTTCTTCCTACATTCCCAGAAGTATTGGTCTCTCCCAGACCGAATGCACTAGTTGCTCAAATTCCTTCATCTGATACCACCTCAGATTAAATTTGAAAGGGTAAGATATGAAATGAAAATTCCCTCTCCAGGGCAACATAATTGGTTTGTGTTCCAATATGTTGTCTGCGAGAATCAAAGATTCCATCTTTGGAAGTAGGAGGGACAATGATTGGCATATTAAGAATCTGTCAATACTTTTTGCAATACCCTCTCCATCTGTACGCCCATTCCTCCATGTCGGTCGTAGTGGTTTTGGAACTATATCGACCATAGTATGATCTCTCATCCATACCTCAAAATATGATGACATTCCGTCAATCCAAGCCTTGTCCCCCCATATCTCTGCCAGCCCCAAGGTGAAGTTCAGATCACCAAAAATAACGTTCAAACTCAGTCTAAATACTCCCAATTTAGTCACTCTGTCCCAAAATTTTTTGCGTCCAGAATATGGGACCTATATGTTTGAGATCCTTATCCATGTGGGCGACCCTTTCTTGTATCCAAACACAATAATACCTGCACATGAATTGTAAGCCACCAAATCATATATGTTGTGATTCCACATAACTCCCAATCCCCCCAACTATCAATTAGCATCAATTGCACATGAAACCCAATGTGGATAGACTACAAGAATCGCTTCCACCGATTTGTCTCACTCAGTCATGGTTTCTTGAAGAAGGATCATTGATGGCCTATGAGTTCTAACTAGTCCCAGGAGAGAGCTAATTTTATGGGGCACTCCCACCCCGCGGATATTAAGGGATAAAATGGTCATGGGGAAACCCCTATGATGGGCGATTCCTTTGTAAGGACCCGTGAACCATGTGCACCAGTGATCGTAATACACCCAAGAGTCAATGATGTATCAATGCCAAAAGGTACCCCTCTTGAATCCATGTCTGAGGTTGGTGATAATGCCATGTGATTGCATTCCGTAATTTTCTTGTAGCAAGTAGCCCTCTTTTTCTAGAGGGTGACATTACGTCAACTAGTCACTCTATAAAAATTCTCTTGGTTATGGAAAAAAGACTACTTCATGGTCAGGGAAACCAGGGAATCATCTGAAACGATGAGAGCTTCCACTTCTCAGTCTGGTGACAAAGAATTTTCAACAGTTCCCATCCATGAGAGGTTGATGAGAATTAACATCCCCCCATCCATTCATGAGTTAACATGCACATGTTTGTCCCCTGTCTTGAGACCCTCCCCCAGGGTTACCCCTGAACCCAAAAATTCAGATGGGTTCATCTTCCCTTCTTGAGTGGGCTCCTTCCCACCTCCCACAGAAAGCCCATGTCCATAAATATCATTCAATTTATATACATGAGCATTCAAAAGGGCATAATTACCTAGATCGATGTCACAAGAGATGGCTTGTGACTCCTTTGATTGTTGACCATTTTCCTATTCTGGTCCATGTGCCTTCGATGCCTAATCTTTCTGACCCGCCCTTCTATACTATGCAATGCTTGGACCCCCCTTATTCCCACTCCTTCTAATCATCCACGGGCAAGAAGCGACCAGGTGACCAGTCTCATGGCAGTGCAGGCAGCGGAACAACGCGCCCCAGTAATCAATGGCGAGGGTGAAGGAAAAGCTACTCCAGCGAATCTTTAGTTCCGCTGTCAAACCCCAACCCATTTCCACCTCTATGAGCACCCATGCCATCCTTTTGTCTAGTTTCTTGAAAGAACCTACATCCCAGTAGTAATAGTTGCCAATCCTATTTTCTATTTCCTTTATAGCTTCCTCATTACAAATATCCAAACAGAACCCTGGAAACTTCTCCCAAATGTATTGCCAACCTAGTCTCTCCACAAATGGATCGAACCCCACCTTCCATCTTTGTAAAATCAAAAATCCCCTACCCTTCACCCATGGCACTTTCAGTATCCACTCCACGTCCTCTGAATTTAGAAAGTGAAATGCCACCCATCCATTGAAGAGAATAGTGATCTTTGGTCTATATTTAATGACTGGTAACCATCGCTCCTCCACTAACTACTTCATTTGTTCCCCCGTCATATGGAAATGGTGCCACCTTCCCACCAAAGTTTTATGCCTCAATCTCTCAATGTTGCCCTAGGATGCCCCAACTCCCAAGTTTAATGGACTCTCCCCGTTCACCGCCTAGAAAGGGTGTTTTTTCAGCTTCGAAGCACATTTTGTTCCAAATTCCCTTCTTCTGAGAACTTTCCCTTTTTCATGCTCTGAAAATTTTGGATATTGTAATAAGTTGCACATGGTCGCCCGCTCTGCCTTGATTGTTGCTCCTATCAACATATACGGCATGAAATCATCAAAAATGACCCAAAACAATTTTTTTATCCTCAAAGATTAAATGCAACAACATACATGGCATCAAATCATCAAAAAAGACCCGAAAACTCCATATTCCTATAGATTGTGGTTTATCTCCTCATTCTTAATAAACACATGATATTGCCTTCTCTCGATATTCTTTGTCATCTTCATGATCTCTTGTTACTCAAACTGAAAATGCCTAATTTATGTGATTTGTGCAATTAGTTTTTATATTTACACATAACTAGGGAAGACATTAAAATTATATATATATATATATATGTTAAATGTTTACAAACATTTACCTCACTATGACATAGCCCCCCATAATAGGTTGTAGAGTACCTCTCAACCTAACCCCCATAGGTCATCAGAATTTCGGATCTATCACTCACACAAATATCTCGAATAAGAAAACCTTCTTTTGAGTGTAAAACTTGAGTAAATGTTTGCACCTCAAGAGATTTGATTCCTCATGTTTTGCACTCAAAAAGACTTATGTGTATTGATAGATTTGTTCCCTCTCCACATTTGGTAGATCTGGAATTAATAAGACCTATGTTGGTTTTGAATAATATTACTTATATTTAATAATATATAGATATCTTGAATCTTTTTATTATTATTATAAATATTAAATTTTTACATGAGTCTTAGAACAACTCAATTGCCATTAGCTGTGAAAATGAAAAGTTAGGTACTATATACTTTTGGCTAGAAGTGATAGTGGTAGCTATTAGAATCAATCTACAACACAGCCCCTCTCTATATATAATGGAGTATTAGAGATATTTATGAATATGAATGATTATTATAATTTATATAGTCAAATAAATTTTAAATTATTATTATTATTATGTTAATTGAATAGACATTTAAACTTTTATAGTCATTTACAACCACTATAACATCTACTCATCCACACTCATTTACAACTATTACAGCTGTCTCCTCATCCATCTACTCATATAGACTCGTCTGCAGTACAACATCTCCTCATCCATCGACTCAAACTCATTTTCAACCGCTGCAACATCTTCTCATCCCTGAAATCACAGTAAGGAGTTAACTTCAACTTTTACTCAAGTGTGTTTATGTCCTATCAAGGTTTTCATGGTCCGGCTGTCCGAGATTGCCAGCAAATTTACAGCGTCAAGTAGCATTGATTTCGCCACTTTCAAATTATAAAATCGGCATGGTCGCATGAGGCTAAAATATTGACACTTACCTAGAATTCTTCACCTAACAGTCCTCCAGAACTATTCAAACTTGCGTCTGTATCATTGAAGGTTTTCCCCGTCCGGTTCTGGGTGAATGCCAGCAAATTTACAGCGGGCAGGAGGATTTATTTCATGACATCGAAGTTATCAAACTTGAAATCGTCGCATGAGGCTAAAGAAATTGACAGTGACATAGAATTCGTTACCTAGCAGTCCTGCAGAAATCAGATTTGAATTATTCAAACCGGCGTATGTATCATCCAAGGTTTTTGGCATAAATAAGTGAATTCATCAGAAATTTACGACGTGAATTCACGTCTAAATTCGACAGACATGCCCAAATCTACGACGCAATCTGTGCTGTCCAATTATCTTATCTCTTCAACCTTCCGTTGATAAATTTTAACGTTTAGAAATGCGTATCTTAACTGCGTAGTATATACCAGTGATTACCATGTGGCACGTTCTTCGCGAATGATTATTTGGTTTGATTTGAACATTATAAACTGCTATAGGTCATGGAGTTAAGTGCAACTATAATGTTATATTCCTTTTACAGCCAGGAGTTCTGCGCGCTAAATCATCTTATCTATTTTAAGTCGTTGAAGGTTTCGCTTTTTCGACTCATGAAACTGGGCAAGTTTAATTACAGTAACTCTTGCTTTCCAGATTATCATCAAACCCAATATATCTAATGATTCTTAACTAGGACGAATAATTGGACAGCTCATTTGTTCGTTTGTTAAATCGTTATCTTCATGCCTTTCTCTCTTTCTTTTTTCTTCTAAATATTTAGTTTCCTTTTCCTTGACTGGTTCAATAGTTATCTTCAGTGCAGTGTTTTTCATTTCTTAAATCATTAACATGTCCAATCAATAACAGTGACTTCTCTGTTGGTAAATTGAGAACTCAAGACTTATTAGAGATTTGCGTTTTTAGTAAAAATATGTGATAATTACATGTGGGAATATTATTGCGTAACGAAATCGGATTGAGAGGATATGGACTGAACACCCGTGATCCTAGTGCTTACTAACAACCCATCTTCGTCGGACCAATCTGTCTTCTCTTAAGAAGAGGAGAAACTCAAAAAATTGACATCATCTGTATACAGAAGTCTTGTATAATATAAGGTTAATGAATACTGTATTGCAAATAAATTAGCGTACAACGGCATGGAATGTGAATATTATTAATTTTTTACAAAGGAAATTAACTTTTGTAAAATTCATATGGAATTCGAATAAATGTGAACACTGTTAATGTAGAAAACGCTACTTCGGCTAACAATCGACCAGAGAATGGAAAAAAATTGACAGAAAATTTTGACGTTATAATATTAATCTTGACGTTATAATATTATTATTTAGTATGTAATAATTTGTAAACTAGCCATTGCCTCAACTCGGTTGAGAATGGAAAAATATTGACAGAAAATCTTGACGTTATAATATTATTATTTAGTATGTAATAATTTCTAAAGCAGCCATTGCCTCAAAAGTATAAGGGAGGCCTATAAGATTTTTAAAATGAAAAAGTTGTATTTCATTTTTATAATAAAAAAAATATTGAATAGAAACAAATAAAAAAAAATATTGAAATAGAAATAACTAAAGAAGAGGTCCAAAATTGAGGAGGAGCCTAGAGTAGAAGATCTAGAAGTCAGACTAAGAGAGCTGCTTGCATAGCAGTCTAGTATTATGATGTAATTGGAGCATCCTGAATGGCCTATTCCTGTTCCAACATCTACTCTCTAGTAAAACAATTTGTTGAAAAAGTTCCATCTCAAATAGAAACTTTACAAGAAAACTACTAATTTGTTGAAAAAAATTCATCTCAAATAGAAGCTCTACAAGGAAAATATCGAAAAATAAGGAAGAGGAGCAGAAGAGCAAGAAAAGATATGACAACTTAATTATGAATACAATCCACTTGGACTTATCAAACCAAGTTGCTCTCAATGATGGATGTGGTAAGAAGTTAGTTGAAATTGTCACTTGTTCCTCATATTACTCATTCTATTCCAACGGGCTTATATTTAAAAGCTATGAATTTTTCCATTAACATAAGTGAAATCCCTCTAACAAATAAAATCAATTTGCATAAACAAACTTGAGAAATGATTTACAATGATGTCAACAAAAGTGCTCTAACTACAACCAAACGAGATAAGTTACTTCAAAAACCTACTAATCAGTCAAAGAAGAGAAATTACTTCAAAAAACTACTCATTAATTAAAACAAGGGAAGACATATTCTAGGGAAAAACAAATCCAGAAAAAGAATAAAAGAAACTAACTGTCAAACTTTGACTTGATCGAGCAGATAGAAAGTCAACCAAAAAATCCAAATTCTAATAATTAAATAAATAAAATAAAACAAAAAATCACTTTATTTATAAATCACTAAAATGTCCATGAACCACATAAAATTACCAAATAATACCTACTAATATGGATCCAGATTCTCCAAAAATATATATTTAAAAAATCACTTTATTTATACATCACTAAAATATCCAAAAACAACATAAAATTAAGAATAATACTAATAATGAAGCTTATAACTTATGCATGATATATTTAATGAAAATGAAGCTTATAACTTATGCATGATATATTTAACGAAAATAAATATATTATGTAAATTACATAAATTATATTTTTAGATAAATATATTTAACAAAGTTTTTATATAAATTTTATTTTTATAAATCAAATTAAATATATTTGATATCAGATGTATAAATTTGTAAATTTGTATATATAGAATTGTGTGGAGAGAATGTTTGCAACTCATATAAAGCATCATGTAAAATAAATTTAATGAAAAACACAATGCTACTCAATGTGATACAAATATAAGTGAGAAATCAAATTAGATGGTGTAGATGGAAAAATAATCTTTAAGAATTCAGGCAAAAAAAAGACTTCATTCAGACATGTTAAAAGCACTTTGAACAAAAGACACTACCAATCAAAGTATTTCATGAATAGTAGTTGTTATGTACCCAATGTGAAGATTGATGCTATCCTTGGAGGTTATGTGAAGGAAATCCTGATGCTATACTTGGAGGTTATGTAAAGGAAATCCTTCCATACATTACCCTGCTAACAAACTCATACTTCAAATTGATTGATCTATGGTATGGGCAGTGTCATATTTTACAAATGCAATCATACAAGTATGTAACAATGCATCATAAACATGTAAAAACTACCCAAAAAATCCAAACCAGTAAAACGTTGCTCATGTGTATGTAGTTATATTAAAAAATCAGTTCTCTAACATAGTTTACAAAACGTTAGTTGAAATATTTTACAAAAACTTCTACTGCTCTTTGGAACAACTTGAAACATTTCTATATAATTCTTGAAGGAAAAAAAAATGATCCTTTTGATATTTTGAAAGAAAAAAATGATTTTATTTTTTTTTAGTGATATTGACACATTTCCCCTAGTTCAGCAATGGCTGCTATGTAAGAACTCATCTCTCAGTATTTATAACCAAACAATATGAAAACCTCCTCTCTATATTATGAAAACAAAGCATGGTGGCTCATGTTTCATTATCTATAACTATTAAATTAGTAGTAGGAAAAAAGTAAAAAGATCATCATCGATGTGGTTGAATGAATAAAATTTAAATTAAACAATAATTAAAAAATAGAGCCCTTAGAGGTAAAAGAATGTGAAATTTTTCTTTTCAGCCGTGTCATCTAGTTTTGCCTTGTAAGCATTTTCTTTACCTTGCTAGGTTTAGAGTTTTACTAATCCCATATTCCATTATTTTCTAGTCATGGAAACTATCAAAGAAATGTCAGCTACGATTTTAGTACCATAGGGAGCCTTTGTATGGGGTTGGTTCATAGTGTAGTAAAGCCTCCATTTCTTATTGGAAATAGTGGAAGAAAGTTAGATTGAACCTTTAACCAAGTTGTTCAAACGTGTCGCAACAAACATGATACTGCAAAATGAAGGTAGGAGGAGTGCTCTATCCTCACATGAAATGGAGGAATTCTTTGTTTGGGTAGAGAAACAACAACAAAGGTTGTTAACATAATTGTATTAATGGATTTTTTTCCATTTTTTTGTTGTCATTTATATACATAACAGGAAACATAGCAGTAAATTGATGACTTACATTTGGGAAAATAAATTCCGAACATTGAATGTGTTCTCTGCCTAACATGCCTTCCATTGACTTGACATTTAATTAATCAAGTCTTGCACATTTCAATTGGTCTACCTTCAAAAATTTGTGCTCTAGCCTCATCTTTCTACAAACCAAATCGAGCAGCATAGGAGTTTGAAAAGAAGAGTCCTGCAGCTGCAGTGTAGTGATTCAAGAAGGGGAGATTTAAGGGAAGCAGAGCAATTAGGCTTTATGGTTGCAGAAGAGTATGAGTCTAGCAAGTATAGCAAGAGCAAGAGCACCGGGAGTGTGAGGACGAGAGTACCCTCAATTGTAGGGCACTGAAGAACTAATTCAAATACATCTCTTTCTCAAGCACATTCAAGAGTGAATACTCACAAGGATGAGAAAAAATAATAAAATTAAAAGGTTTAAAGTTTAATTTCTTAAATCCAAAAAGTGGGAAGTCCATTAATTTTTTCAAAACATTGGGATAATAACTATTTTTTTCAAAACATGGGGAGAATTGTTATTAGCTTTGGATTTTCCATTTTTTCTTTTTTGTGTTTTTTCAAATCAATCATTAGAGATTTTAGTGCGTTAAATATTCTCTCATGTAAGTTAGCATGGATATAAAGAAGTAAATTCATATACTTCATTGGCTTGAATTGATGTATTTAACTAGTAGGCACTCACTTGAAACCATTTCTTTGGTTAGTTTTCGTTTCACTCTATATTGTTAATTATAAGTAAAAATGTTATTTCAAGGTAGTAACATGAGATAGTTCGAAGCCTTTGAGAATAAAACTATCATTCCTATGGAGGGATCATTTGGAGAGAATGTCATTGATCAGGAGGGAAGGGACAAATAGTGTGCTTATTTTAATTTTTTTTATATTGGTTTCTTTTGTTGGTACTCGTGAACTAATTCAACTACATCTCTTTCTAAGGCACATTAGAGAGTGAAAATTGAGAGGGTTAAGAAAAATTAATAAAATTAAAAAGTTTAAAGCTTTAATTGTTTAAATCCAAAATATGGAGAGTTCATATATTTTGTCAAAATGTTGAAAGAATATCAAAAAAATTAAAAAAACACATTTTTAAATTAATATTTAATAAATAGAAACAATAGAGAAAAAGAAATAAAAAGCAAGTAATTTCTCAACAAAAACATTTTTAAATTAATATTTCACTAAATAATTAAATACATGGTGTCTTTTATTGTAGGTTAATTCAAAATAAAATTGCAATATAAACCTAGAAGTGATATCTTATTATATAACTTATATTGTAGGATAATTCCTGAGCACCTTATTATATAAGGTATATTGTAAGATAATTCCTGAGCACGATTATCGTTCATTATCTCTTCTATTGTTTGGAGGCCTTGTTAGTGAGGCTAATGCTCAACAACATTTAGCAAATATTTTTGGGCTTTGAATCCTTTAAAAGATAGGAGTATTAGTTGAAAAAAGTTATTAATTTTACATAGTTGAAGACAAACTAGGTTTGGCTAAATACATAACCAAAACTTCAAATAAAAATCCGAACCCTGCATATCCATAAATATTTTTCAGATAAATAATTTTGACATTATGTATATGGCACATAAATATTATAAACTCATCTGTTAAAGCACATTTATAATGTCTTTCTATAATGAATTTAAATTACGGCCAAACTGACAACTTTACATCGTTCACAAGTTACATACCATGACATCTTTTTTCTACCACAGATATTACCACCATTGACTGTTTACGTGCCTTACATCTCGATATCATTTATTTCACACAACGACCCAGATATTCCCACCATTGACCGTCTACGTGCCTTACATCTCGATATCATTTATTTCAGACAACGACCCCAAAGACAAATCTTCCAAAATTTATTCAACCTGCACATCAATAATGTTCTGGCGTTTAGCTTCCTCAACATTCGGCACGAGAAACTGCAAAACCCCATAATTCATTTATGCCGTCAAATCCTCTAGGGACATTGTCGGGAAAAATGATATGAGTAATGTACTTGCCTCGTCTCCTGGATATCCAATTGTCCTACTGTGACTCCTCACTACGATCTCCTTTGATGACGAGGGTTCCATCCTCGATGCCACCTTGACCTCTTCTTTTCTCAGCCCAGTCATGTCGAACTGCAACTAAGACAGCTTCCCGTCCTCCATGATATGGTAAGGGACTCAAAGTTTGTCCACTAGGTCCCGATCGGTCTAAGACAGGAAAAAATATTCGAAGAAACGGTTGACGCTGGCCATCATCTGCATTAGAGTTTGACTTGCGCGGAATGGATACCACATGTCTATAATCTCAAGAAATGCATAAATTAAGCTACCAAACATTTAAAATTAAGTCGAGTGAGAAAAATCCTAAAGCCATCTTTGCGTAATTATGGTTTGCGTAATTCGACATAAAAATATCAATGCATAGTTGTTAAGTAGAGAGGGTGAGAACAACTACTTCTACAGAAATACACAAATGTAAGTCGGAAAGGAGGAGATTTAGCACAAAGACTTCTGCACATATGTTAGGCAGAGAAGAGAAGGGTAGACAAAAATGGGAGGTGCTCTGATTCAAAACAAAGGTCTATCAACCTAAATATAAGTATATTCAAACTGTTATCAAATTTGAATTAATTTTTTAATGAAATATATAAATTATAATATATTATGATTATGTACGAACAAATATTATAGATGGATTTTAGAAAATTTAGTTATAAGATAATATATAATTAAATAATCAATCTCATCATTCTTAAATTAATGTATAATCAATAATAATTATAAAAAATATATTAATTATGTTTACTTGGGCTAGGTCAATTGGCAATGGTCATTGAAATGAAGTCTCACTGAACCAGAAGTCTCTGGTTCAACTCTTGTGCTATCCCCCGATCGGGTTGAAAAGTTGGACATGACAAAGATGTAGCCTTACCAAGCTTACGAAATATCTATATATATATATATATATATATATATATATATATATTATTTTAATTTATAAACAAATATATTGAATATAATCAAAATTTTGTTGTTATATATATATTTTTAAGTAATTTTGATTTCCAATCCTTTGAAAGCATGGATAGGGTTTCATGCATGGTGGAGTTCACCAGATAAAATGGCCTACCACAATGACACCCTTCATCCACCACTAGAAATAATCCATCTCTACAACAACAACATCATCACAATGTATAAGAATTTGACTGAGTATTCCCTAGACCCATGGCAAAAATATTTTCTAGACTGAGCCTATTGGCTCCTCGCTTCTCTCTCCATCCTATTCAGTTGACCTAGATTAGAGCCATTATTGGGACCCTAGTAGGTTTTGTCCACAACACTAGATACACACTAGACCCTCACGTCAATATGATATCCATCGGGTTTTCCAATGTGCCTCCCAATCATTCTTCCCCGGTCTCCACCTCCCAATCGTTTTTCCCCGGTCTCCTTTTCCTCCCATTTTGTCTCCCTCCATTCTCACCTAAATTTTCCACATCACCTCAACCTACACTGGAATTACCTTGCTTATGGTCATCACCAAGGCTAGTTGGCTTCCCCCCTTAGATTTCCTCAATAGTTTCCTTACACTGGAAATGTGTAGTGGCATAAGGCTTCCTACTTCCTAAGCTAATGGTTGCCCTATTCATGCAGCCATAGAAACATAACCATAAGTGCATTAAAATAAAGTGTAAGGAGTCATGCCTAGTTCTAGCTAAGGAACTCCAACTAAACAACATTCACAAGCTGGAGAAATCGTCACTAGTGGGGAATTTTGCTAGTAAGCACATGTCGATGGTAGCGCTTTGGAAATGGACATAGCATTATTTTTAGAGGCTATTCGGTTACATGCCTATATGTATGATTTTAGTGAAGGGTTGGATGTGTTGAATCATCTCTCCAGAAGAGGACAATGAAAAATTGTTAAATGGGAAATGGTGTTGGGGTTGTGAAGCCTGATTAATGAAAAAATGGCCCATTCATTTGGACACTTGCTTAGAGAAGCTTAACATAGTTCCTATCTTGGTTCAGCTTCCACTATTGCCTCAATTTTTCTACTCGAATGAAATTTTTAAGGATGTAGGTAAAACATTAGAGGAAATTTGAGCCTAAAAGTGGCCTCCTAAGGAAAAATAATAAAATAAGAGTTATGAATTTTGGAGGAAAAAGAAGAAAACTAAAATTTTTAATTGTATTTTTGGATTATCTCCTTACAGGTTTACTCAAATTTTATCTGTAGCCACTAATTGGATGCGAAATTAAATTCTACATCCAACAACTACCCATTATGCATACTTTTGAGAAGACCCACATTGATAAAAAAAAAAAAAAAATTCATTAAAAAGCATGCTAAACACACTCTTTTAATGTATATTCAACTTTTATAGAAGTGGGTCTTCTCAAAAGTATACATAATGGGTACTCATTGGATGTGAAATTTAATTGTTCACCCAACAAGTGTCTAAATTTTAAATTTGAGTAAACCAATGAGGATATAAGCAAAAAATACAATTAAAAAATGTTTTTTTTTTTTTAATTTCTTGCTCCAAAATATTTACATGTACCTCTTTTCAATTTATAGGATTTTGATTGGTTTACATATTATGCACATGAAAATTTGATGGGTAGTTTTAGGCTGAAATTTCCTCTAATGCATTAAGGTTATATTATGATGTAGACTTCTCATTTAAATGAGAAAGTTATATTCCTATTGTGCGCATTCTAGTTGGTCTTAAACTCACCCCAGGGCTTCCACAGTCCATTTCTATTCATGCGTGAGAGATTACACACCACCAAATGATCAACTACAAATGAATCCGTTTTAAATGTGATCACTTAAATGCCCATGGACACCTAAGAAAGGAGTATGAAATTTGGGAAAGCATGGGGAATAAATGAATGTAAAAAGACTCATTGTACTGAATATTTTCACCTTAGCCTCCCCTTCCTCTAGCCTATCTAGGACTCCTCCAAGTAGCTCCTAGTCAATTAAATTAGTATGCTTCTTTAGGCATGACTCAACTAGAAAAAGGAATTTGTGGGGAGTATTATATATCTATATTTTCTTTGCAGATGGAATCAATATTGCTTATAGAGTCCCCACTTGGATATAGTTATTTTGGAGGGTGCCCCATCTTTATGCTCAATGGAACAATTTCCTAAGTTTCTCCCCATTTTTTCTTATTGTTTGAATGATTCTAGACCTATTAACTCTATCCCTTGTACATATTTGTGAATGTCTCTTCTATCATCCTAAAACTTCTTGAACTATTCCCCTTTTTATTCCCCATTCCCAAATTTTCCATCATCCTCCCCCTCCATTCTCTCAGCTTCCACTCTCCTCCTTCCGCTCCTTTCATTCCCTACAATGCCAACTTCCCTAATACATTATAATGTTCAATCATTCACCCATTCCAACACTCTCCCCCTTCCTTTGATTCCTATAACCTTTCAATGTTAGATCTTCGATAGGGCTTGGGGTTTAAAATGGAGCCCTCTCATCCAAATTTTTTTAAAGGATCCAAACCCTTTCCCTCTAAGGAACATATCCAAGCTCCTTTTGAAACTAAATTATACAAATAGTCATTGATTCTAAGGGTGCTTATAGAATTTATACCTCTCTCTATTTTGAAATGAAACTCCTCTCTCTAAAATGTAGGGGTACAACCAACCCATCAAGGAAATGGAAATCAAAAGACTTTTTCACCTACAATCTCCACATGTCCTTCTGCTACATGAAATAATGCATGAAGGAAATAAGGTCATAAGCATTCTCAAATGACTTCTCTTAGATTGTAATTTTAAGGCAATAAATCCTCCTGGAAGATCAAAAGGTCTCATCTTCGGTTGGAATACCCATCATATTCAAATTTTCTCTACCTGATCTATCAGGTTGAGTCTAGTCATGTACCTCCATGTTTATGATTTGGAAATGCCTTTTATTCTTGTCCATTTCTATCGTACATATTACAAGAGGAAATAATTATGGGCTACTTTCACTACTCTTTCTATTTTTAACTCTTGGAAGTTTGTAAGAGGAGGGGATTTAAACTTCAATTTGGGAAATTTTTAACTCTATGGATGCTCTCCTAGACCTAATCCTCTCTCATATTTTCTTATTTCCCTCCTAGATGACCTAAGTCTCTATGGCATACTTCCCCCACTACTTCTTCAGACTTGGATATAAAATAGATATGGATAAACTATAATTTCCAAACATAGGGACCACTACCTTATCTTAGATGCCCTTCATAATACCAATCCCAAGATTACGCATTGGAATTTAGTGGGGATAGACCCAAATCATTCTGAAATCTTTTTTGAATTGGATCCATTTCCAAAAAACCAGATAGTACTATTAAATTAAATCTTTCTTGGATCAATTAAACCTCGCTTGGATATGCAAAAAACCAATTGGTCACAATTCTCCCAATATCTCTAAGATCCCTTACAATTTAGTTCCAATGAAAACCAAGTGTTCCAAGCGTATCATTTTTTAATGGGAAGAACAAAAAGGGAGGTTGATTCTAAATCCCTCACAAAAAAATTATCAAATATTCAATCCTTTTTTGAACTCCAAGACTCTCTAGAAGTTCCTGATATCTTCAAGGATAAAATTTCAGAACTTGAAAAAATAAAAAGAATACCCTTATTGATGGCAACAAGGAATGAAAAATAAAAAATAATGACGAAAACACAAAGTTCTTTGATCATGAGGAAAAGCATAAAAAATCCATCAATTCAATTTGGGGAATCAAAAACTTTGAGGGCGTCTTAGCTACCTACTCCTCATATATTGTTGCAAAGGGCTACTTGTCTTGCAAAGATATATTCCACTAGGAAACCATTGCCACTATTTAATAGATATTGGCTATAGCAAGGTCATGCCCCAAGTTCATTGATCAAGAGGTAAATGATGCCCTAATTCCAAGGGTTTAAATTCAAAATTTTGAAAGAATTATTCATATCTTTGAGAAGGGGAAGAGCTATTGCAAATGGATTCCCAACAAAGTTTTACACTAGTTGTATGGATTTTATTCATGATGATCTCAGCTTTGTTATTGAATACTCAAGGACTACTGGTTAAATTTTCACCCTTATAATCCCACCTTCATATCCCTCATCTGAAATTCTCAATCTATTGATTTATTTGACTTATTTAGACCCACTTACCTTTTCCAATCCATCTATAAATTAATCTCATATATCATTACATTAATACGAAAGGAGGTCCTATGCACAACAATTTCCCTTTAATAATTTGGGTTCTTATTAAATAAGAAAATCCATGATGTTGTTGGAATTTCCTAGGAACATCTACATTCCATAGACACTAAGCATAAAAGAACATTAATATTTAAATTTGAGTTATCAAAAGCCTTTGATAGGGTGAGTTTATTACACCTCAAACTCTCGTTAATACATCTCGGTTCTATGCCTAATTTTACTCCTAGTTATGAATTCTATCAACATATCCTCCTTCACCATCCTAATCAATGTGGAGGCTTCCCACTTATTTCATGGTGAGAGACGGTCAATATAAGGCTATCCATTGTCCAACCTCTACTTCTTATTGGTCGAAGAATGTTGAATAAAAATAATTTCAAAAGAATTTCAAAGAGGTAGGTTTAAGGGGATTTGAATTATCTCCCATTATTCCCTAAAACATTACTTATTTGTGCATGATCCTCATTTTTCTTGATCATATATACTCAAAATTCTATGCATTGAAGGAAATCCTAGACATTTTCAATAGGTGAGAAGAGCACTTTTGAAATATGTATTTTATAATTCATAATAATAATAATAATATAAAATAAAGTTATAATTTTTAGGCCCCCAATGGGGGTGTAATTTTGAATGGAGTGGGGATTGCGGCAAAGTTCCCACCACCCTCAAGCTCGTAATTGTGCATTTATGATGGAAGGATGCAACTAGAGTCCTGCATGCATGAACATGCAATCCTACAGTTGCAGGATGGTTTATGTATTGGTTATGATGGTTGGATATTGATTTTTTGTAGGAAGGGTAAGAGTTGAGGTGAGTTCCTAGGCCTCCTAGAATAAATTGTTCATGAAGGCGGTCTGTGTATAGGTTTTGGTTTTTTGTGTACCAGAGGCCTGTCTTTGTTGAAAGGAATTTCAATGTGGCCATTCATTATAGAGAGTAATAGTGTGGGTCATCTACCTTGTTAGTCTAATTGGATAGTATATATGATCAATTCAGAGTCCCTATTGGTGATTTCAATTTGTACACTTCATTTGATCCTCCTACTTTCATCTTTGTTTTACTTGGTTTCCTTACATAGTCGCATTGGAAGATTTGGTCTCAAAGGTCTAAAGTCTTAGTCTCTATGGATTATTGGTATTTTTTGGTCTAAGGAAATTTTTGGGAACACTGGATAAGTCATTCTATGGGTTTTTATTAGATTCTTTTCTTCGTATGTAAGGAAGTTGTGGTTGGTTATGGATGGAAGTTTATGCGAGGGTCATAATGTGAGGGTTTATTTGTGTTGCTAGGCAATTTATAGTGATGGGAAATAGGTAGTGGATTGCATTCCCTTGTGTGCCAAATTTTCTTTGTCTTGGGGTAACATATTTCTTGCTAAATTGTCAAGAGTGAAGAGTCTCTGTCAACGGAAGTATTATCCTTCATCCTCTATAGTGGATCTGCATCCAAGGTTATGTTTTATGTTTGGTGTTTTTGTGAAGAGATAAATTGTTTGTTTCTTGTTATTGTTGAGTGTTGGTCGAGCAAGTCTCTATTCAATTTTCCAGGTAAACGAAGACCATGTAGTGATATTTATTCTCCACCTAAGACACGATGGTGTTGCGAAGGAAGAGGATGAGGTATAGGAGGGGAGGTGGTGGAAGATCCCAACCTATGAAGTGAGGGGTAAGGCCCTTTTCCCATGATTGAGCGGAAACTTATTTCAATGTAGTTCCACATGAAAAATGACAAGAAATCCTTCAGCTCAAGGCAAAATCAGGAGAGGAAAGGAAGTCCCTTTCAGAATCTGAGCTGTTAGAGGACATGTTAGTACGGGTGTCAGACCCTAGGCACACTAGGGGCAGGCGAAAATAATATTTAAACTTACTATCGCTTCTCTAGAAAGTGTATACTTTGTTGTGCTTGGTACTAAGGAACAAGCGGGGGGATAAATACAATATTTTGTCCTCTCTAGACGATGTTAAGAGGGTGATTAGAAATGAGAGGTTTTGCTTGGATAAAATGGATGCTTGGTTGGTGCATGTATAGAGCCACATTTACTTTGAATAAAATGGCGGTGGGGAGGGCGGGTCTAATGGAGCCACCTAGCTCCAAATCAAGGGTTCCATATAAATTTTCCTCCTTAGATAATCATCAGTGAGAATGAGTGGTAGGTTGTGCAATTTGTTTATTCCCCTTAAGCTTTTAGTTACACTTATGGCTGACTCCTAGATGGGGAGTTTATATTTGTATTATGACTACATAGTATGGTCTTGGTCATGTGCTTCTGCGAGAGGTCTCTAACTCTCTTCTCTTATCTTTGGTGTTTTGATTATTATAATTTGTTATATTATTGTGGTTATATGCTTATGGTTGTATGCAACTTTCATGTTTTTTTTGGAAGGCATGTTTGTATCTGGACTTGCTATGGAGGTGTCTCGTGTTGTTGGTTGGTAGTCCTAGTTGTGACACTCTAAATGTAGCGTTTTTTCCTATTTTGTGTTCTTGTGGAATATCTATGTGGAAAATTTGAGTGATTCATCCCTATATGTATAATTGAATATTTTTTTGTGTTTGAAATGTGTGGGGAGGTATCTAGGCCATGAAATATTTTTATGCTCATTTATTTCTCTCTAAAGCTTAAGTGGGTTAGGCTAGGAAACGTAGGATGAGGGTTGATCCCTTTCACTCCCTATGTATGCTCTTTGATATCTATGTAATCCATATTTTTGAGTAATATAATGCTTATTAATTCACAAAAAATAAAATTTATAATTGTTAGGGTCATTAAATCTAGAGAAGTGGTGGTGTTGCTTGGGATCCTAATGGTCACGAGGACAAATTAAGATGGATTTTTCTCCTATAATTAGGATTCATCATAGATGAATCCCATCAGAAATATCATTGCTTCTCATAAACTAGGAGCTCGAAAAATATCAGTAAATTGGCCAAGTGAAGTTTAGTTAAAATACCCTAACAATCCTCGCATTAAACTTGACTCTAAGAGATTAACACAGACACAATCACTCTTTCTAAGTCCATATAAGAAAGTTACCATCTAGCAGAGAACATAGGTAGCTAGTCGTTGTATGTGTGAATTATCTAGGACACCTTATCACGGACATGATGCATCAACCATCTCACATTCCCACATTAGCCCCCTCAAGCTAAGATACCAGTACACTTTCCACCCTAGTGCCTATATAAGTGGTCCATTCCACAATTTGATAAATCCATGTAACATTGCACTAGATGTATGGCTTATCAAAGGCTTAATTTAAACTTAAGCTATAATATGAATACACTTACCGCCCTCGTACATGTCGAACTGATTTATTCCACAAATTGCGTCATCACGTGCTCCTACACAACATGTATATCTAAAAATAATTCTTACAACTTACTTTAGGAATACACCTCCCAATGGTAGGATTTAATAACTTGGATCAAAATATCTTACTGTTTCTAGTGTTATCACATCGCTAAGGTTTTCATGACACACTCACTCCTTCACTAACTTTCAAAACATTTGCTCCATCTCCATTTTTTCATCCATACAGCCACTCTCTCACTACATCTCTAGCCTTCCTTAGCCATACCTTCATATTTCCTTTCTCACTACTTAACCTCTCTCTCCTTTTGGTATTCACCTATATTCTCGTTATCATTGTGCATCCTCTTCCTATATTTTCTTTCTACTCTCAAAACCACCACGCACTTGCATCCTTACATAGTTATCAGTCATTTCAATCATGGCTCATCTGCCGACCCATTATCTAATGAGTCATCCTTTAATTCCTTAAATAAGTTGTGTCTCTCCAGTTACTTTTCCATTGCAACCTTGGAAACATGATCATCTCTTCCTAAGGTTGACACACTGCAATTTCCATCTATCACGGCCATTTATTGAAAGCTACAATATTCTTAACCATGCCAAAAATCAAAATACAATTGATTTTGTTAAATTATTTCTAGTTACCATAAATTCTATATTCCTTCACGATATAGTTATATGTTCATCCATACTCTCTTCACCAGACAAAGAGACAACTCCTCACAAAATAACTATAGACTAGTGTATCCACTAAAACACCTGCTTTCACACAAAAAAAAATTACCTTCAATATCACCAAATCTTTTTGGAATTTGTTGATCGCAAAACAAAAAACCTTGTTGGGCTTCCGGTAATATTAGATTTTGGTCTCCATATTATTTTAGATAGCCGACATGCTACTCCAATTCATAGCCTCCTACTTAATGTCGCTAGAATTTTATAACTACACACACTAGTTCTTTTATTTGTAACAACACTGGTTCTGGAGCCGCATATGCATACTCGGCGTCTAATTTGTTCTGTTGTGCCAATAACAAAAAATTGTTGTAAAGTGCCTTGGACCTTGACAGGCCTAATTACTACTGTCGACTTTTCTAGATGCACTTCTGGATACATCTATATCTTTCCAAGCCACTTCCACTTTTCATTTGGAAACCATTTTTTTCTCCGTTTTCGATGATTCTCGAAACAAAGATAAAATTCCAACCATTGAGCTATCTATTTTTCTACTTTAATTTATTGTGTTCATTAATTTGTAGGTTTGGGTGTCCTCCGTGTGACCATACATTGCTTCATATCATTCAGAGAAGGACTTTTTTTTTCCAACATTCGATTACAAAGGGACTTGAGAAAATAACCCCACTCTCACATCAATAGTTTGTTGGTTAGTCTTAGACTACCTCCTATGATTAGGTCAGCTCCCTAACTCATGCCTTTCAGTTTTCCATGCCTTTTAGTTTTCCATTTTGTAATAGTTCAACCTGATTTGTTATCCTTGGGAACCATTCTTTCCCTTTTTTTCCGCTAGGTCATTGCCATGCCTCGTCTTAGTTGGAAGTCCCTCTTTGTAACCAGTATATTTTCAGTTGTCTACTCCCATCGAGTTCTTGGACTACCACCCTATTCATTTTATTCATATTCTAATTACTTGAACCATAATATATTCACTACTCTTCGCCATTTTCTTAGTCGACTAATTGGTCTCTATCATTTGCTCCAAATCTTCTCTCTTGCACCTTGCATGACTTTCTACATGCATACTCTACCAGGCCATTTCACATCTGATCAACACAAATTACCTTCGACCAAAATATGATACTAGTTTTTAGGATCATGAAATCGAGAGAAGTGGTGGTTTCTAATGATACCATTCCGTAGGAAACCAATAGTCACGAGGACCAATTAACAAGGATTCTTTCCACCTTTAAATAGGCTACAATAGAGAAAAAAACCATGAGTTCACATAAACTTAAAACTAAAAAATAATCGGTAATCTGACAGATATACCTAAAATACTAAAACTACCAAGCGTCAAATATACCTAAACTACCCTAGAAATAATTTAGTTAATGTTTATGATTTTTTTTTATCTAATCGCTGTGAGATGTATCATTGAATACGTATTTTGATAGTTATCATAAATTTATATCTATTTACTTCTACCAACTATTCAATCTATATAATTACATTAATTTAAATTTAATAAAATTTCCCTGACTGGGGTGGACAATAGTTGTCACTTCTCAGTCATCGATGTATGACTCTTGGCATAAGGAAAAGGTGGTGGAGGGCAGGCTTACTACCTTCCCATAACAAAATGGTCAATTCTCTCGAGTCTACTGATGTGAACTTTAATTCCTCCAATGCGCGAGATGGTTTACGGGGATCCATGGTATCTGTATGATGGTGGTTATTTAGTGTGGGTTACGCCACATTGAGAGTGATGTTTGGATCTCAGTGGGTGAGGAATTGGTTTGTGCCTCTGATTTCCTAGGTCATGTAGGTATGGTGGTGCGCCTAGATTCGATGTTGCTTATTCTACGAGTTCTATAATGTTATAATATCAATCTTGTTGCTTCGGGTGATTACTTCCTTTCCATGGTTTGTTCAACTGGTTGGTCGGGTGGAGATTTGGTTAGATTTCAGATTTTGTTTTTTGGGCCTGGGTAGTTCTATATTTTTGCTTTATGGGTGGTGTTACGTCAACCCTCTATGTGTTGTTGATGGAACTGTGCCCAATGCTACTCGATGTCTTGTAGGTGTTAATGTATCTCAGTGTGGGTTTCTAACGTTGGCCATAATTCAGTCCTTTAGCTTCAATTTTGATTGGTTCGCTTGTTTGGGTCCTGTTAGTCACAAAATTATCATTGTGGAAGTTTGATGGCTCTGGCACCACTTAGGCTTCTAGAAGTCAGAGTGTTGTTTTATTCCTATGGGCAGTTTATTGGTTCTCCTCTGGCTTCTCCTGGTGAAAGGTTTCTAGGAAATTTTCATCGATGGTTGTAGCCACTGTGCAGTGAATTGGGGCAAAGGAGTGTTGAACGATGGTGCAATTCTGCCTCTCCTCGCTAAGGCATGAAGACCTGGATTTTCGGTGGTGGTTGGTTTGATTGTAGCGTTTCTTATTCAAGGGGGAGTGGTGTCGGGGATGCCTCAGTGGGGGTGGAAGTCCGTTGGGCCTTGGTGAGGGTCTTTGGCTCTAAGTAGGGCTAGAAGATGATTTGGCCAACCTGCATGTAGGCTTTCCTATGTCATTCGGTGCTGAGGGCAGAGGAGCGAGAGTTGTTGGTGTTGGCAAGGTTCATGGTGTAACCTCCAAGTGTGGTAAATCCAGCGAGGGTGCTGAAGTTGGCCGGTGGTGAAGATAGTTAGCCTGACCTGTGAGTGGTAGAGGTTGCAGGGCTATGTTGTCGGGCGTCCACTGGGGTGGAATCTAGGGTGGGAGATCAGGTCGTGGTCATGGATTGAGTTCTCATGGCCGAGGTGGTGGGACATGACACATGGTCTCTAAGGTGCGTGCAGTTGTTGATAGCCCTAGGAGCTGTCTGGCGTAGCTTGAGATGATTCACTCCATCTTGGCTACTTTGGAATCTCATGAAAGGGTCCAGAAAGAAGAACATGAGGTCGTTATGGCTAAGCTAGAGCAACTCCAGTACTTTTAGTTCCATGTTCTTGAACGAATTGTGGTTGTCTAGCATGGGCAAAATATTATGACTAGAAAAGTTGAGAAGCTGGAATCCTCGCTTGCTAAGTTTGGATAACATGTCCATTGTCTCTACTTACCACCTTCTCCTCCAAGGACGGGGCCAGATAATCTTGCCTCTATCACTTCAGATGACTAATTATGGCAACTGGTTTCTTGTTAGTTCTTTTTGTTTGTTGGCATGTAAGACTAATATGGTTGTGGGTCTCCCAATTAAATATTTTAATTTTTATCAATAATATAGTTATAACATTAATCAACAAACCTTGTCGAAATAAAACCACATCCTTATATATATTTTTAATTAATAAAAAATCAACTAACTTACAAAAAAATCACAATTTATATTATCTATACATCTTAGAATTAAAAAATTATTTTTTAACTTAAAAAAATAATAAATTTATGCTAATTTATTAACGTATTATCCTTATAAAAATAAAATATAAATTTATTTTATTAACACTGAATAAAGTACGAGTACATCGTGATATATGATTATCGATTTTTAAAACTAAATATATAAGCATTAAACCAAATGCCATTCATGTTTTGCTTTCAACGGAGAAGTAGCCCAGCATAATTTTGCACTTTAACATATGTATATCTATATCTATATATATATATATTAATATGTAGGGTTATATAAATTAAATAGATGGTGAATATTCTTAAACATTCATTTATAATAAACATTAAAATAATTATTTTATAATATATTTTATTTTTTTAAATTAAAAAAATCACATAATATAGTTAATTATAATTTTATTTTAAGTTATTATTAATTATAAAAAGACCGAGTATATAAGTAAAATATATATACATGTTAAAAAAATATAATAATGGAAATTGGATTTGAGTTTATTATCAAGTTTAGCTCTATTTTATAAAGAAGATTTTTAATTTATTAATAGACTTTGTTGCAATACCATGAATCAATACGACACATTATGTGGTTTAAATGAATTTTATAATGAATTTTTTAATTCGTACATAAATTTTATGGCAATACCATGAGCCAATATCATGAATTAGTACCACATAATTGCTCAACCATTAATTTATATATATTACTTTAAATATTTTAAAATATTTTATGGATATTAAATATTTACCATCTATTTAAAAATCTAAAAACCGTATTCTAAGATAAACCTACTTTCAATCCTAAGCATTTAAATATTAGTTTAATAACATAAAAAATAATAAATCTATACCCATTTATTAATTTCATAAACTTATATAATAAATTATAAATTTATGTTATTGCTCCATAATAAAATATGAGTGATATATGATTACCTATTTTAATAGCAAATGTATAAACATTACAGATAATGCCATCCATGCTTTGCTTGCAACGTAAAAGTGGTCATGCACAATTTTGCTGTTTAATCTAGACAAGAGATGGAAATAGAAACCCATATATGATGGCGATTTTTTTTATGATAGCGTGAAAACTACAAATAACATAAATAACTCTAATATTTAGAAGTCACTACAGTTTTGTTTTAATAATTTTAATTAAATAAAAAATAAAAAATATATATATATAAATATATATTATAAATTATGTAATCTATAAATATATAAGTGAATATTTATAATTTTAATTTTATTAAATGAATACAATTATGTCACATTTCCTTATAATAATAAGAAATTTGATAATTAAGCTAAATTTCTTAGATGTCAGGCATGTTTTAATCACATTTAAAGTCTTTGTATATGATATATAACATGGGGGTGCACCTACAAGGGGATTTACCTATAGCATTTCTTTTGGGTGGATTTTGGATTTTAGTTTTACTCATAGAGAGGTAGTTGCATAGTTTTAGTTACCAATTTATGTGTATTTATATTTAGTGTTTTTTATCTTGGATTATTAGATGTAAAATTTATAAAATTACATTTTAGTTTAGTGAACGAGATAATGAGTTATTTTAGATATTTTTTTATTATTGTTTAATGTTTTTAGAATTATAAGTATGAATTATAAGTATGAATATATATATATATATATATATATATATATATATATATATTTAGCATCAATTAAAACATTATTAAAACATATAAATCACATAAAATTTACTTAGTAAAATTTGAATAGCCTAAAATATATAATATTTGATTGATAAAGAAAAATATTAGAATCATGTTTATAACCATTTAAACTATTTTCTTAAAACTATTTAAGCTATTCTCTTAAGAGACAAATATAATTACTTTGACACTATTATATATGCCACATGAATTTTCATCTATTATACAAACTACAAAATATTTATTTAAAATAATTTTGATTTTTAGAAACTTTTTTTTTTAATAATTATCACAATTTCTAGCTAATCTATGTGTATTTCATAACATACCTATACTCCCCTGAAAATAAAAAACCCTTAACTTTATTTATGAACTTTTATATGGGAACATAATATTTTTGATACATCCAATAAATATTACCAGCATAGATCCATCTTAGGGATCTAACATGAGTAGAGAGGGCTCAAATTTCTTCTCATGAAATCCTATTTTAGAGCGCACAAAACATTGTGTAAGTTTTTATTGTTTAACATAACCAACATTACAATTTTTTATTGTTTAGCATAGTCTATATTGCTTTTCTATTTTGAGAAAATTTTATTTTTATTTTAAAAGGGACTAACATATTTAAGCATTGCTTTAACTTTTCTATTTTATAAATATTTTATTTTTATTTTAAAAGGGACGAACATACTTACTCATTATTTTTATAATAAACTGTAAAATAAACCTCTCCACTTAATTAAAAATTCATTTATTCCATATATATATATATTTATTCCATGTATACCATAAATTTGGGAAATGTGAACGAAAAAAAGTCACTACAGTAGCAATAAACCAATCGAGTCACTGTATTTTACGGCACCAATAAATAAATAAATCTAAATAAGATGATTAAATAAAGCCACTGTATTTCAGACCACTAGCAAACCGCAACACCCCAGTGGATGACTCCGGCGTCTCACTATGTGGTTACCGAGTGTGGTTCAGCTGAAAACCATAAACAACAGACTGCAAGATGGTAGACCTTTAAAGAAAAATCGAAGCGTCATTAATAGTGAGGCTGAAGAAAAACCCTAGCCAATGGATCTCCCTGAAAGAGAGAGGTTTAACCGAGAGACAAGAAAAAATATAAAAAACATTTGGAAAGATAAAAATCCAGATTTATTTGGTAGGAAGATAATTTTTTGAATACATAAAAATTGTTATTAAAAACTGAATTTCAAATACCATGCGTGTGCCAAACAACAAAAAATGGTGAGTTGTGGGTTTCCTTTATGTGTTTTTAAGTTTTATTTGAATAAAAAAATATCTCTTTTTCTTTTATTTTTAGTGATACGATCAACTAACTAAGAGTAACCTTAACTGGAGTATGCCGTAAAACTGCTTTTGCTTGGCTAAGAGCTCGTCTTCCTCGGACGTAAGGAAACAGGTTAACGGCCCAGCATCTGGCAGGAGTGAAAGCCTGCTCCCTTACGGACCACCATTATTACAGGTGGTGTGGTTTTCCTTGATAACAGTGGTGAGTCAAATCGACATTCGCGGATAGCAGCCATGGCTGTCCTCACTGTTGGTTTGACACCTGAGTTTGATAGGTTTTGCCACCTTCGGAAAAAAAAAACTAAGAGTAACCTTAAGCTTATTGTTAATAATTCAATTTTATTTATTTTCCTACTGAAAATTTAATTAAAATTTAGATTAATCAAAATTTAGTTATTATATCAAATATTTTATTAAAATATCAAAATATTGTTTTGACATATAATTTTATATTTTATATAAAAAAATATATGATAAAGGTTGTCTCATAGCTAAATAAATTGCTTTGTGAACTAGAGCTTAAAATTGTGATTGATTATTACAAATTTTATTATGGCTAAGTATCTATATTTTTTTCATGACTCAAAATAGATAAGGAATTATTATGAACAAACAAATAGCACACTAGAGAATATAAATATACAAACTATCACAACTCACAAAAGACTCATCTATCTAGAGTTCGAATTATCAGTTTAAAGCTCTATTCACAGTTGAGACCAACAAGTAACATCACCAAATAAATCAAGACCGTCAAACTTTAGCTATAGGAAACAAACACAATATACCTTTTGCCACAACCCAAACAAAACATTAGAGACAAAAAACTGCTTCATCGGACTTTCACAAAAATAAGGGCTACTGCATTTTGACCATAAATCTGTCAACAATTCAAAAAATATTTAGAGTGTTATGCTCCATAGACACGCCAACAGCCCATCCAACACAAAGACAACACCATGATATCCCGAAAACAAAACTACAACCACTATTTCCTAGAAGACAAGAATGCATATAACACGCCAATACCATAGTAGGCCATCCAAAAAATCCCACAACAAAGTCTCGTTGACAAAATGAAAAGTTAAGGTACCTATCATTACCACACTAATAATTATCTATAGAGATCAATGTAGGGGTTTCCACATTATCAGTTGGAGGATGAGTGAGATCTATGGACACATAATCACTCACAAAAAAAGATCTCCAACAATGACAAACGAGAATCAACATTGTCCATATAGAAACATAGATTGTGAAGCATCCTTTTGATCTCTTCCAACAACGCGAAAATATTATAATTTTCCACCTATTTGTGCTTGAAGAGGAGACGACAAAATTTTTTGGTTTGTTAGTTTAAAGCCAACAAACTAATAAAGTGAGACCTTATTTTCTAGAAATATACAAGGATTTGGGATCCATTTACCTTCCTCTCTCACCAATTCAAAGTCAGAACAATAGGTGTGATCCCCTACCTCCACACTTTCTATGGCCAATATCTCTTTCTGCACCTTAAGAGGAACATAATTGGACGATGAATCATATGAAAGGGGGTGCACCCTTTTATGCAAAATTTTCCCTCCTCCACCTCGCCAATTAGTCATCTTCTTCCTTGAAGCCGTGATCATATCTATAGATAAAAAATGAGGACAACCACTGACAAGACCTCTGCTAATAAAATAAGAAGAAGGACAATGAGGAGTGACCTAAATTCTAGTTCTATAAGCAATAAGTTCATCAATTAAAAACCACTCCACAAGACGAATACCTAACAGGTTATCAAGCTCACTACACTTCAATTTCATATCCAACCTCTTACAAACATGACTAGACACTAAGATGATGGAGCCCTAAAACAAAAACATAGACCCCTTTCGTGACCCAAAAATAAAAGAAAACCCATAAAAACTTTCCAATTGCAATTGACTCAATAGAAGAAATGCCTAAATAACAAACTGTAAGACCACCCTACTAAGAAACCAATAGCTAATAGCCTAAATAATTTGAATTAGCCACCACAATATAACGTAGCTCACACAAAACGTGATTTAATAGAGAAATTGGTAGAATACCAGACCAAATAATAGAAATTTAGGATGAAATATAGTTACCAAGAAAGTAAAACTCACCCACGCCAAAGGAAATTTGAGGGATTTGAGCAACCAAGGCCGCCACCAAACTCGAACATCATACTCGCGAGACACCATAGAGTGAATCCCAAGGCATAATAATGGAAGTGTAGGCCTAAAAAATGACCACCATATGCTAGTTATCAATAAGAAGAAACCAGAGATGGGAGTCGAGATGACAATGTTTCCTCCTCATACACAATTCCTTAGATGTCATGTGTCCATCATCTTGAACTTGCATTTAAAACACCAAGCATCACACATACTAACACTATTGCATTAACACCTTCCTTCCACATTGATCTTTGCTTTATTCAAGTGTTATGATCGTGACCTCTCCAAAGCATCCGTAATCACCATATGTACACCCCCATTGAGGTATTTTTTATCTATCTCTATCGAACTAACGATAGGCTATATTTTATCTTCCCATGTAGTTAGAGGCCATCGTACATCCAAATACAATTCTTTGTAATGACATCCTATATTGGCCAAAAAAAAACTACAGCCTTCTTACTTGCTCTTCTAATATGTTAAATAATTACTTAGTCTAGATTACCAAGCAAGCATTTTATATTCACCATAATCCACTGCAATCTCCAACTCTTCATTATTTTCCTCATATGTTGACTATTTAAATAATTTTGAACACATTGTATTGCAGTAAGTGAATCTCCATCAACTTGTAATAGTTAAAACCCCTCATTTAAAAAATTTTGAACACATTGTATTGGAGTAAGTGAATCTCCATCAACTTGTAACAGTTGAAACCCCTCACCCTCACGAATAGCAATTTGAATATGATTACCAGGAAAAGATTTTATATTCACCATGATCCCCTACAATCTCCAACTCTTCATTATTTTCCTCATATGTTGACCATTTAAAAAAATTTGAACACATTGTATTGCAATAAATGGATCTCCATCAACTTGTAACAATTGAAACCCCTCACCCTCACGAATGACAATTTGAATGTGATTCTCCAATGGCATGAACTCTACGAAATTATTACTCACTATTCCACAATTAATAGCAAATACTCTCAAAAGAGAAGAGTTATCACCATGAGAATTCCCTCCAAAACCTATTAATCCACGATTACCCTCAAATGCCCTATCAAGAATCATTAATTAAGATAATTATAATTAATATATAATATTTTAAAAGGTTAAATTTTAAACAAGTAATTATTCAATTTTTGAATAGAAATGGAAGATGTCATTGTAAATTAAAAAAATTTAATTAATCATAAAAACACATAATTATTTGCAATTAAATTAAAAGTTAAAATGAAAAACATCATTAACAATATTCAAATGAGAATTGTTATACTTATTTTTATTTAAATTTGTTACAATTATTTTTATAAGAAATTTTTTTTTTATTATATATTTTATTTTATAATTTATTATTATTATTATTATTATTTATTTTTATTATATAATTGAGTAGATGTGGTTGGATGTCATCAATGAAAAATATTTAATATAAGTGAATATATTTAATTATATAAATTAAATTAAATGGTTGAAAAAATAAGTATTTATCAAAATACCTATTTATTATTTATAAATCTAAAAATGTGTAATTTGAAGAGTGTAAGTAAGAAATAACAGATTTAGAAATTATTGATTTATATATACAACTAAAAAAAATTCTCAAAACTATCCACATTTTTATTTTAGTTTTTTAAATATAAATTTGAAAAAAACTATTATGAAGAAAACATTGTGTAATAAAATAGCTATTATGAAGAAAACATGGTGTAATAAATAATGTAACCTCAAGAATGAAAATAGGAAACAACATATTTAAAAATCCTAAAATATTCCCACATAACTCTAAACAATACATATTTTATTTTCAGTCTTTTTAAATGTAAATTCCGAAAAAAAATATTCTAAAAAATAGATTGCGTATATCACGTGTAATAATAGGGTGAAGCTAGATATTCCATGCAGACTATTAACATGGCCCAACTACGGTGAGGCTATGATAAAAATACAGTGGCCCTGCTTAAACACCGTATCAACGACGTTGATGCAATGATAAAAATATAGTATTTTACATCATTTACATTATATTGTTAATATTTAGGATAAATAGATCTTGAAGAATTCCTTTAGTAAAGAAGACCAAAGCTATTTTGTCTTAAGAAAAAATTATTGTAAGATGATCGTAAGAAAGAGTGTTTTAGGAATAATTATAATTGGTGAAGACAATAATATATCAATATTTTGTAAAACAAAATCAAGCAAAAGTGGGATAAAAATTATGCAAAATGATTGGAATACACATCTAGAATTAAAGAATATGTATGGTTTTTTTTATTATTTAAAAATATATTATATGTAAATATATTATGTGATCATTGGTTTGATCCTCTAAGATATTTTGGATTTTATTGACTGTTCACATTCCACATCTAAAAGTTTTAGCGGTTTAGGTGTCCAACATTCCCCCTTAATCTTAAGGGGTGTATATGAGTCCTAGAAGAGAGATATAATACAAACATACAACAACACATGATAGCATTAGGAGGAATGTGCTATCTAAAATGAGGGTATAAGGTGGGAGAACTCGAGTTCTCGACCGACGATAATTTAAGGTTGACCACCAACACTGGAATGTGTAGCACAGTTCCTTGAACAATTCCAAATCTAGAAAGAAGTTGTTAGTCTTCTGCTAGAGGAAATATCCCTAACTTTCTAAAAAGGGAGACCATCAACCTAGAAAAAGGGAGGTCTCAACCTGTGGAAAAAGGGAGAACCTCAACCTAAAAATGGAGGTCTCAATGTGCGAAAAAAAAAGAAGAGAACCTCAACATGAAAAGGGAGATCTCAACCTACAATGTTTTAATATTGACTTCCAACTCTTGAATGCTTAGTGAAGTTCCCGGAACAGTTCCAAATTTTGCTAGAAGATGAAGTATTGCTATTGTACAAGATTGAGGCTCTGCTATTGGTGTTTCTTGGGATTTGGCTCCGGCTCTTCATTAGGGGGAACATAACATGCCCTTTTCTTTGTTCTCTTCAGCAATTCATACACAATTTTTCTATGTTTGTGTGGGGAATCTAATTTCGTTCTTTAACTTCCCTTACTCCATTCTTAATTCAAAGCCAAATGAATGCCTCCATACCATTTGCGGAGCGAGGGGTTCACTCACATTCCCAGCAAATGAACAAGTAGAAAATAATACAAAAGGGAAATGACACTTAGAGCGTCAAGAGGCCATGAAACTATATGAAGTGTAATTACACACTAAAAATATAGTTCGAAGGGGCTCTAGCATTTTTAAGTAGATTTATTGTGCGCTGACAGTCAAGGATTTCAGGACTTCTAAAAGTTGCCTATTTGACAAACTAAAAGAGGCAGATCTGACAGGTTTCTAAGCAAGACCTACTTTGATGCCACTGTTGGAATTCACAACTCAAATTAAATAATAGGCATGAATTGGTGTATTATTCAGAAAGATATTACATATAAATATAATATGTGACCATTGGATTCATCTTCCAAGGTCTCTTACACTCCATTGATTTTTCATATTCCACGCCTAAAACCCCTAAAAGATTAGGTGCCCAACAAAAATAAATTAATTTGATCCACTTACTCTAAAATATTCTCTTCAAAACATCAAATTCAAGGGAAACAAAAATAATTGTAACTTTGCATTTTTTTTTTTCATTCAAATTTGTTTCAATAAATGAAATTGTATAATATGCAACAAAAATTCTATTACATGCATTTATAGAAACAACATAATGGATTCACCCACTTTATGTTAAGAATCACATAATTTACAAAATTAGTTTAAATAAACGAACAATTCAAGAAATATTTACTTAAAACTACTCTGTCTTTTCAAAACTATTCAAGCAAATTCCTCTTGATATTACAAATTTGTTGATATTAAAACATATTTTATGTACTTTTTGTGAAATAAGCCATAAAATTATTGTTTAAAGACTAACAAAGACTGTAAAATTGTTTGGTAAACTGATTGTCTTCAATTTACTTCATTAAATGTAAACCGAGATTCGTGTACTTGTGAAGTGTATGTGCACTATATATGCTAGGATTTCTTCTGTAAATTAAGTGATCTAAGAATGAAACTAATTTTCAACATGAATGAATTATGTTTTATACAATTTGGAGATAATCAATGCACATGTTCTCTAAATCTAGAGTCCTATCTAAGTTGAGCTTTTAAAAATTAAATATCTTATCTATATTGTAGAAATCCACACTTAATTCTAGCTCCCAAAAGGAAATGCTTGAAAATCGAACAAGAAAGAAATTGATTTAACTCTACTACTACATAACTAAATCCATTCTGCACTAGTTTCTGAAATAAATATTTACACTAACTGACAAATATGAAAACCCTGATAACGAAATTTAGATTGCAAAAGATAAAATGTGAAACTTTAAATCAAGACTGATTACTAATATGAGCATCAACCTCTAAAATGTACTTTGTTTAACATATCATAAGTTAAATGTAAATGAGGAAATAACTCCTAGAAATTGAAATTGAATGCTAAAACAATTAAACAATGATATCAAAAATGTATATCACAAGTAAACCATTTTTGGTATTTTTGGTTTATGAGTACCTTGTAAAAATGAATATAACAAAAACCAAAGCTATAAGTAAACTTTAAAAGAAACGTTAATGGTAAGAATAATGCAAAAATAAAGCAAAACCTCACAGCTCACAGGGGGGCCTCCCATAGTGCAATGTTGATTTAACAATCAATGATTCTTCACACACGCATTTAGAAAGTAACAAGAACTTGTATTAAGAGAAAATGGTATCAATTTTTCCAGAAAATGATTATAAACTTAATAACAATAATCAACACTACTATGTTCTTTGTCTCACTTACTTCTATTTATACAAATGATAAAAACAACTTCAAAAGTGTTTTAAGTTGATAAACTATAAGAAAATATGACACTTATGAGATTGCTACTAAGAGTCCAATCTATTTACGACTTGTTATTTTAAAAGAACGTTATAGGAGATTTCGTGTTTTAACGATTATGTTCCTCACTCGCCTTATTCTTTGCTTCTTGTGTTTAAGTGCAACACACAGTTTCCAAGTTTGACTCAACCTTTAACTTCAATCTCTCTTATTTAACCTAGCTTACCAAGCAATATCAGTAGGTGGTTATCCATCTGGGAGGCAAATTTCATCTTTTGACAATATTCTTTCTTCTTCTTGAATGCTGCAACTTATCTAATAATGGATTCTACTGTGGAAATGGATATTAGTTGCAGAATATATAAAATTCGGTAATTGAAAGATACTTTTGTCATAATTTCACGAAAACCAAATAATTTAAATATGGATGATTAATACCTAGCATGTATTTATCTTGACCTTAATATTTTGTTTATTTTATATAAGAATAACATAAAGGTGAAATGTGATGGAAAAAAGGGATGGTCAAAAAGAGACATTTCTAGACTTCAACATTCCTCCACACCAAAGGTTTTGCATGTCCTCATGCACCCAAAACTTCATAACTGGTTCTTTCTTCCTCCTTTAGTGAATGATCTCTTAGGCTTGTGTAAGTACATCCAAGCTGGTATTCTCTTTCTTCATTTTAATGCAAAACATGGTCCTTGGTTTCTCCATTAGAATTCTGCTTTGTAATCCTCTGAGCCTCCTATTAAGAAACTTACTTTTAACTTTAAGTTTCTTATTCTTTTCATACCAATGACAGAGGTGTACAAGTATGTTGTCATTCTGAGTTCTGAGTATCACATTTTCAACCTTAGCTTATTCCATTTCCTAAATTAGATATTTATTGAGAAGCTCCAATTCATAAATATTTTGCTTCAAATTCTCTTCAATGTTGTGTCCTTGTTTTGTTCTTGATTTTTTTGCTGAGGTCTCACTTGTTTCAAAATGAGATGAATTTTCTTTTTACTGTGTCATTTTCTCTAGAGATTATACATAATCGTAGATCTCTTGTTGAACTAAATTGATTTATGGGGTCCACCTTGTTGGACTGCCTATTGGACTGAATGCATGAGGAGTTGTTTGAAATCCTTCATCTTTAAGATTTATCATTCTCGGTGATTGAGTGTTTGAAAATTTTGAAATTCCTTTACTCCTCCTTAAACTTATTCCTGAGCTTCCAATATTCTGTTTTTCTACTCTATTGTCCTTTGTTTTCTTTTTTGTTTAGGTGTTGGATGACTCGGGCTAGCTTTCTTCCTTTTAGGGTATTGCTTATCTCTTTTTTTTAATACTTTTCAAGGTATTGAAACAGTGGAGTATTGTCCTCAAATGGGGCCTTGGGACTTTCAGTCATATTTGGCTCCTGAATTTCTTCTTCGAGTCTCTCCTTTTAAAGTCTAGGGTTTCTTTTACTTCGTTTCACCCTATTGTTTGGTTCTTTTTCTGGAGCTTCTATAAAATGATTTGTTAGTAAGAAATCCTACCAATTATCCCCTTTTTCTTATAAATGTGCTTCAACAAAAATTTTAAAAAGTCCATGATGGTACAAAGAGTTATCTATGGGCCTAGATTATCTTTGGATATTGAATGCCAAATTATTTAAACTCTGAAGCAGAAAGTAAGGTAGATTGATTTCAATCCCATCAACAAAATGCATCATAAGCCTAGCATGATAGAAAAGCATTGCTTTGAACCTCCCTTCAAATGTTATAATTTTTTTAATTACGAGCAAGATATTTCTCCATTTTCATTTTAATGTTGTCAATGGGATACCTTTTTTGAAACTAGATAAGTCCATACCTGGTTCCCTTAAGAAGTGAACCCACTCATTCTCTTTAATTCTTCTTTTTTCGAACTGGCTTTCTCCATTCCTTGGTAAACCTATTGCTTCGACTACAATTGACTCTGTAAGGATGAGTTTAACATATCCTATTCCGCTTCCACTCCATCAGATGCTCAGGTAAAGGATTTCATAAAATTTGTTTCATGCCCATCAAATTGTTCAAAGAACTGGAGCCAACCCACTTGTTGTAGTTGTTCCTTAACCCTTGGATAAGCATGGAGGAATTTCACACCATTTGGTTCATAACAAACAAGTTTACCCATAGCGTGGAGAAGTTTTCAGCCTAGAATTCTCTTTTCGTTTGAGAAATAGAAGAGAATGAAGAGAATGAAGGGATTTGGAATGAGTACAATGAATATGGAGTGGGTATGAAATGATGGCAAGGTAAGATATTGATGGAGGAATTCGTGTTGCATCCAACTTGTACTTACACAACTTCCCAAATATGATTTCGAAGGATTGGTGTTATGTGCTTGATCTATTGATTGGATGTTGATGTGACAAGTGATATAATGATGACAGATTAAGGTCATAACAATTAAGATATTTATAAGGTGCTCAATCTTTTGATATCACATCAATAATTTAGAATCTAAGTTCTTAAATGAAATATAACTCAAGTATTCTTACATACTTGAATGTTTCTTTAGATATCCTTCTTGCTATTGAATTTGATGTTGATTGCAAAAATGTGAATGATCTGAAATGATCATATGTTAAAACTGAAGTAAAATTGATTATGCTAATAGTGAAATGAATGTTAACTTAAAGTGCTGAAACCGTGAGAACTACTTGAGAAGAAAGACTTTACGATGGATGATAAACATAAGAAATATTCAAAACAAAAGGGAAAGCAACAAATACACAGCGATACCAGACAACAAGATTGATTACGGAGTTCTTCCCTAATGGACTACGTCTCTGGGTCCACTTTCAAGATGGGTGACCGCGTTATTAGGATTCATTTCGAAGAGGTCAATTACACAGCAAATTGACCAAAATGAATGTGCACGTAGGCACTTCTAGTCATTGTCATAAGAAATCTCTCTGAACTAGCCTATATCCTCTAAAACATGCACATAAAACTGAAAAACCACCCCTCCTTCACTTCAACGAGCCAAACTATCTTTGTAGTCCTGCAAATGCACTCTCCTCCTTAGGATGATTTTAGGAGTGAATCAACTCAAAATAGGGTTTAGTTTAGGTTTTTAGGTTGATGAATTAATGTAAATAGGTATTAGTTGTAATTAGTTAACAACATTCGAACCAAAATAACATACAAAACCCATTTTTATACTTTGGATGGGCCGCAGACTATTAGCGGTTAGCTAACCAGGTGGAGGGCCCTGACAGCACATATGAGAAGTTGTTCTAGCCACAGTTAGTGCGCCAGAGGTTCCGCTGATTGCTAACAGTTGATGGTTGGTGAGCTACAATGTTCACATGCCAACGATTTCCCTGATTTATATCCACTGCAGTTAATGCAAACTCCGCTGCGGTTGTGTTCTGCCTTGGTAACCCGATGGCTTATCCCCTTATCCACTCACATGGTTTGACCACAGTTAGACCTCGATGCGGTTAGTGCTACAATTAGGGACTGATATTAAAGTTTTGCAATAGTTTTGTAATGTATTACAAAGGCCGAGGGTTGATAACATAGGGTTAAGGTTGTTAATGTTTATCCAATAGCTGTCTGCAATGTTATCTACAAAGTCATATCCAAAGTCATAGCCTCCCGCCTGAAACCGCTGCTCCCCCTATTAATATCACCAGAACAATCAGGATACGTAGAAGGACGACAAATAATTGACGGCATCATCCTCATACATGAGATAATCCTTTCTTTAAAGCACAGCCAAAAAGCAGGTATGCTTCTTAAAATTGATCTCTCAAAAGCTTTTGACAAATTAGGCTGGACATACATGCAAAGAATGCTAACTACCTTTGGTTTCTCTCCTACCTAGGTCAGATGGGTAATGAATATGATATCCACATATTTTTTCTCCATTTTAGTAAATTGTATTCCCTCTTGTCCTTTCTACCCCTCAAGAGGCATTCAACAAGGAGATCCTCTCTCTCCCTTTCTTTTTGTGATAATGGCTGAAGGGCTAGGACGTCTAATAAAGAATGCTCTTCATACTCAACAGATCAGAGGCATCTCTATCCATGATTCCCCAGCCATCACCCATCAACAGTTTGTAGATGACAACATGCTATTTGGGCATCCTTTAGTTCAAGAAGCTTTTAAATTTAAATCTCTACTTGATGAATACTCGGAAGCTTTTGGAGCCAGCATCAACACAGCAAAATCCCAAATTTTCTTTTTTCACACCCCCCCTTCCACTCAATCCTTTATCTCTCGCATCCTTGGTTTCTCTAAAGCTTCTCTTCCTTCCAAGTATTTAGGCACCCCATTGACTGAATCAACTTTTAAACATGCCTCATGGCATTTTCTCCTCGAAAAGCTAGAAGCCCGCCTTTCTTCTTGGACTTACAGAGACGTTAATATGGCCAACCATATGGTGCTAGTTAAGGCTGTATTACAATCATTGCCTCTTTATCTTTTCTCTCTGCTAGCAACACCAAAATGGGTGCTTAAAATAATCAAAAACTTGCAATGTAACTTTCTATGGGGATCCTCAGGCCAAAATAGAAAATGGGCATTAGTAAAATGGACGACGATTTGCCTTCCTAAAAAATATGGAGGAGCGGGCCTCCAGGACCCTCAACATAGAAATTATGTTATGGGAGCAAGGATATGGTGGAAATGGATATCAACGCCACACACAGCTTGGGCAACACTATGGACTGCCAAATATGCAAATAATAGATCACCAGACGAATTAATCAGACTTCTTCCCACTGAAAAGGGATCCCTAATCCAGAATGCATCAAAACAACATAGCAACATGATACAACAGCACAGTTTCTAGGAAATCAAAGATGGTCGTAAGGCTCGATTCTAGATGGAATCTTGGAATCAAATACCATGGCTCAGCAATGTATTTCAACCTCCACATACAAAGGACTGGGAAACACAACAAGAGGAAACATTCAATCAGCACTGGACTCGAGGCCTTAATCAAGGTTGTAGGAAATGGCTAAATGTCGCACAGATAATCTGACAAGGAACAGAGAAAATTTATAATGATCTGGACACAGAACTCATGAATAGGAAAATCCAATTCTCAGACAATAAGGATATCCTGTGATGTGGATATACACCATGTGGGACTTTCACTACAAAAGAGGCGTACAATATCTGGACTAGCTATCAAGATGAAAAAGGCCCAATATGGGAGAAAATTTGGTCTCTGGTTATTTGGCCCAAGATCTCAACGTTTCTATGGCTGCTTTGTCAAAAAAGGAATTCTCACCTGGGACAATATAAGGAAGAAAAGCTTCCATGGGCCCTCCCATTGCCCCAATTGTGGCCAACAGAAAGAGACAATCTAGCATCTTATGGACACATGCCATCTTGCCAACAAACTATGGGAAAAAATTGAATTCAGATGTCAAAAAAGGGGTAGAGTAACAGAGGATATCACAAACACCATTAGAAATTGGACAATTGATCCTTACAAGAGCATGCTACTAAACTCACTATGGAAAATTAATCCAGGCCTACTTGTATGGACTTTATGGAAAGAAAGAAATAGGCGCATTTTTAGGAATCAATGTACTCCTTTGGATATCCTATGGAATAACCTTTGTAACAATCTATAGGAAACCTTAACTCTTCAAAATTGGCATGAAGAGGACTTACCTACCCTTACTCAGGAGAAGAACATATGGGAGAATTGGCATCTTTGTATTCCCAGACCCACAAGCACTCTAGCAACATCGCTCAAAATTCCAATGCTCCAAATCATTGGCGACCTCCTTCCCAAGGAATGGTACAATTAAATTTTGATGGAGCCTCTAAAGGCAACCCAGGTAAGGCAAGATATGGAGGAATCTCTAGGGATCATGAAGGCATACCTCTGCTTTTTATGGATCAATAGGATGGGATACAAATAACTCAGCAGAATTAGAAGGACTATGGTAGGGACTGTGCTTAGCTCAGAAGCATGGTTTTTCTCCTATAATAATTGAAGGAGACTCACAAATCCTTATCACCATAGTCAAATGAATTCTCCAAGGTACACATGCCCACAAGGTAGCCAGCAACTGGAGATTAGTGGCTCGTTTAGAGCTCATTGAAAAATGGCTCTTAACCAATAGAGCAATAAGCTTGAAACACACCAAAACGGAAGGCAATAAAGTAGTAGATCTCCTAGAAAATCTAGGGGTGAATAGTGATCGAGTTCTAAATGCTGGCTCGCTTGACATTTTAAATGATAGTTCTCATTTACTCGAATGCATCAATTTGGTGCAGAGAGATGCAAAATTCCTGGATACAGGTGATTAATGGGGCGATTAATGGCACTGGTACAGCACAGCTCCTCCGGGCAGGCAAGTGGAGTAGCCACATGGCCACCCACGCTACAACCAAGTCACCCACCGCCATAATTTATGGCGTTTTAATGATTTCTGAAAGCCGAAAAGCTTTAATGATGGGTGAGGGTCGAGGCTACCTAATTCTGATCCTTAAGATGGAGAATGTGGATCGCCTTCCCCCTATTCTGACTCTTCTGGCCTGTAACTGCCACCCCGCTACTGCAGAGCCAAGCTCTCGAATGACCATGGGGAGAAGATGCCAGATCCTCTCTTACAATGAGATGTTCGAAGGAGCCCACTTCTCGCACAACCTGCTTTGCTGCAATAGAGCTGCTGCTTCGGCCCTGAATTCTGCCTTTGGTATCTGAATTCCTCACTCCCCTGCATCCATGAGCCATTCCATCCTTTCTCCTGCTCCTCTAAGCACCTCGCGTTCTGATATTCCCCAAGCAAACATGCCCTGTTTCAGGCAAAGAATGAGAAGTCGAAGGGGTAGAAGTAGAGGCAGAGAAACTCGCCCTCCCTCGCTATCCCCATCGGCCTCAACTCCTACGGATTCCTCCTCGCCCTCGACTGCTGCTCATTGCACAGGTCAGTATCCCAACACCTGCAATAGCAAAGGGCATGCCCAGAGGACTAGCTTTAGGTGTGATGTGGAAGCCCAGCACCCCCTGATGACTTTGTGCCGATGATGAATCCCTGTCATTCAACGCAGTTCTAGTTTAGATGCACTTTGGAACACCCTTGTATTATTGCCACCATTTCTGTCACCTTCAGAGAGGAGCCTCAGAGCACTGTCATCTAGGCTCGAATCATTCAGGACAGGACTAACACTAGTAGATAGAACAATCATGGTAGCAACTTGGGGACTTGTAGATCTCCTGGTGACGCTCTGAACCAGACAGACATAGCACGCTCTGAACTGGACGAATAATACTCCAGAAGGTAATGTGAAGATGTAAGACATGAAGAGCACTCTAGGTGGCAAGTTGCAGATGGAAGGCACAACAATTGGACAATAGCAAGACGTTGAAACAGGTATGCCTACGGGTGTCTCATAGTGGAGGAACCTTTGCCACCTGTGGACACCTAGCAGGCCACGGTTATTTTTACTTAGGTTCATAGACACCCGATCAACATCTTAGGGGTCTTTTGTAGTTTTTGTAGTAATTGTTGTTATTTGGGTTCCTTTTTGTTTTTGTTCTTCTCAAAAAAAAAGAACTCTTATACATGAGAATTTCAGGCTGGTTCCCCTACGTGGGTAGCTCACCCCATGATTTTTGGACTGGCTTCCCCTTGAGGACAGTCTCTTTTTCAGTTATTGTTTGTTAATACTTGGTAAACTCTGAGACAGGGTCTGCAGAGGGTGGTGCCTCCATGTATCATTATCTTTTGTATCTTTAATAGATTTAGTCTTACTTAGAAAATATATATATATATATTTTGTAATGGTTTTATAATATGGTTTTTTTTGTAATATTCCAAGAAGGTTAGGACTTTAGGGTTATGGTTTTTAGACTTAGGTTTGATTTTTTCCACCATAGCTTTTAGGGCTAGGTTTTAGTTATAGGTTTTATCCTTTACATCAAAAACCATTTACAACTAATTGTCACAAAGTGACATCCAAGCCCACACAATGACAAACCCTTGTCGACAATCAAACTCTACAAGGCAGATGACCAACCCATGTCGACAACCATATCTTGGTGGAACTAACGACAACCAACATGTCGACAACCAGATATTAAACCATATCACCATGAAAAACATATACATTACCGGACGACCTTAACCATAACCATCACTGTCGAAGCTGATGACACCAGACACTGAATGCTGATGACGAAACTGAACCTGTGTAACGGATCTGACGAGATCCTCCTGGATCAGTGAATTGGCTGCAAAATTATAAGAATTTTGTTTCTTCTCATTATTCTTGGACTTTATTTATTGATTATAAGAAGGATTCCTTATTGCTGGTGTTGTTGATCATGCTGTCCAATAAAAATATCGATCATGAGTGTAGTTTTGGCATTTGAAGAGAAAGAGAAGGGAAAAAGAAATAGGGATGAGAAAGAGGGGTTTTAAAAATATAAACTACCAAGAAATATTGGTTTTCAATTAAGATTCTCTGCATAAATATGCCAGCATAGTTGTTTTTTATATTTATACTTTATTTATTTATTTATTTATTAATTTAGTTTTTTCCTTTTTCAAAAATTACAATGAATTTGCAGGGTGAGGAGAAGAATCCTCTTCCTTAAATAACTTGAATTCAAAATTCTCTTACAAATATTTGACAAATTCTTCCCTTGTCAATGGTTTATGATACAATATTAATCTATGGCCATTAACAAGGAAAGTAATTTGTTCATCATCAATAGTTTTGATCTTGACTACTCCAATATAAAAAATAGTTTCAATCTCATAAGGACCAATCCAATGAGTTTGAATTTTTCCTTGAAAATATTTGAACTTGGAATCAAAGACAGGATCCCAATCACCTTGTTTGAACTTTTTAGCTTTGATATACATATCATGCCACTTAGATATTTTCTTCTGAACTATGTTGGTTCATTGAATAACATCTTGTCAGATCTAATATATCTCATTCAATTATTCCAACCATTGTTTTTGAGCTTCTTAGAGATCAAGGCCCAATTTGATTGTTGTTCTCAAGGTATCCATTTGGAATTGAATTGGAAGCAAGAATTTCTTCCCATAGACAAGCTCATAAGGAGTATGTTCATTTGTATTCCTCCATGTAGTTCAGTATGCCCATAATACCTCTCGAATATGTTTTGCCCAATCCTTTCTATGCAAATGCAAAATTTTGGTAAGAATTGCTTCAAGAATTTCTTTGGTGGATTCCACTTGCCCATTCGCTTGTGGATGATATGGACTAGACTTCTAATGCTTGAATTTTTATTGCTCCACAATCTTTTGCACCAAATTTGATGTGAATTGAGTACCTTGATCTGTTACAATTTATGTTGGAACACCAAAACAGGTAAATATATCCTCAAAAATAAATGTAGCTACAACATTTTCAGTTGCAAATAAAAGAGGTTTAGCTTCTGCCCATTTTGTAACACAATTTGTGCAAACAAGTATATACATTTGTTGTTACGATTGAGGATTTATTGGTCCAACAAAAATCTAGTGCTCGTTTTTCAAAGGGTTCTAGAAGTACCCGAGGTTGTAGAGGAATATCATCTCATGGAAAGAGCTTTCCCATTTGTTGATAACTATCACATATTTTTAGATATTCCTTGGCATCCTTAAAAATAGATGGCCAATAATATCCAAAAAAAAGGATTTTGTAAGCCGTTCTTTTACTGGAAAAATGTCCCCCCACATGGTTCATCATGACAAGATTTCAGGATTTCAGTTACTTTATCCTATTGAATACATCTTCAGATAATCAAATCAGGTCCGATTTTGTAGAATTCTTCATCTATCTAGGAATAAGTTTCACTGGTTTTGATCACTTTTTGCTTTTCTCTAGCTGATAGTTGCAGAGGTAAGTTTCCTACAGCCAAATAATTAGCAATATCAACAAACCAAGGTGTTCTAGTAGATATTGCAAAAATATATTTTAAGGAAAGTTATCTTTTACGACAACATTCTAATTATGATTTTGCAATCTAGAAAGGAAATCAGAAGATGTATTTTCTTTTCTTAGTCTATCAAGAATGATAATGTTCAATTCTTGTAGTAATAACAACCATATTGTAATTCTACCATTAGTAATTGGTTTTTTCATTAGATATCTAATGGAAGAATGATATGTATGAATAAAAGTTTCATAACCAGTAATGTAATGATGAAATTTATTAATGGCATGAACAACAGCTAAAAACTCATTTTTCCGTTACAATGTAATTTAACTCCTTGGGAGTCAAATTTTTTCCTGTATAGTAGATGTCATAAGGAGTTAAATCGTCTTTTCCAAGACAACCCTTAGAGTTGTATCTGAAGCATCAGTAGAAATATGGAAATGAAGAGCCCAATTAGGTCCTCTTAAAATTGGTGCTTCAATAATCTTTTGTTTCAATGTCTCAAATGCTTTCTGACAGTCAAGATTCCAAGAAATATTACAATCCTTTGTAAGGAGTTAGAAAAGTGGAGAGGCTATTTTTATGAAATTTTCTATGAATCTCCTATAATATCCAGTAAATCATAGAAAATGTCTTACATCCCTTTTGCAAATAGGAATTGATATTTTAGAAATAGCTTCTACTTTAGATGTATCCACTTTAATTCCATCACTTGAAATATGGTGGCCTAAAACAATCCCCTCATTGGATATCATAGCAAAATTCTCATGGCTTGCTGAATGGTTTGCCTCCTTACATCTAACAAGAACTTTTTCCAAATTTTCCTTTGCTTCTTGAAAAGTATCACCATACACAGTAAAATCATCCATGTGCACTTCCACACAATCATGAATTAGATAAAAAAAGATACCTAAAACTTCACTCTGAAATGTGGTAAGTTCATTTCATAATCCAAAGGGAAGAACCCTATAGGCATATGTTCCCCATGGAAATGTAAAATTTGTTTTATATTGATCTTTTGGTGCTAGTCGGATTTGATTATATCCACTAAAACCATCTAACAATGAAAAATACCTTTTTCCTGCCAAGGTATCTAATACTTAATGTATAAAAGTAGTGGAAAATGATCTTTTAAAGTAGCTTTGCTTAATTCCCTGTAATCAATGCACACTGACAATTTTACATTTTTCTTAGGAACAACCACTAAAGGGGACACCCATTGACTATCGATATTGGATAAAGGAAATTCACATTAAGTAATTTTGTAGTTCCTCCTTAACAACTTATCTCAGATTAGGATCTATCATTCTCTGAGGTTGTCTACCTGGTTTGGCATTTTCTTCAATATAAATATGATGCATACAAGTTTTAGGATCAATCCCTCTCATGTCAGTGTAATCCCAGGTATAAGCAAAATAATTTATTTGTAGCATATGAATCAATTTTCTCTTTTGAATTTTTTCCAAATTATTGTTAATATTAAATGTTTTATCTGGAAATATTTATACTTGAGAATTGCCAATTTTTTCCATAGAATGTAAAGCCATTTAGTGAGATGATAAATATTAAACATTGCTTTGTTCTTGAAAAATTTGATCTTGCTCATATTATGAAGAAGAATAATTATCATTCATTAAATTTATCAATTCGTCTTCTTCATCTAATTTTGAAAAGGTATAAATTGGTTTCAAATAATTAAATTCTTCATTATCACCATCTAACCGAATCTCACTTTCCATTTCAGTTATTGTTTTTGCAAGAGGATACAAGGTAAAATTTTTAGTTGGATTTCCATCATAGATATACATATCACCAAATATACAACATATGAATGCATCAGTTGTAGCTAGTCAAGGTCTACCACAGATCAATGGATGGCATCCTAAACAATTCTTGGCAGTTAAAATCATGAAATCTATAGGATATTCCCAAGAATATAGAGAAACAAGCACATATTTTAATACTCCATATGGTTTGATAGAAAATCGATCTACTAATTGTAATGATGTAGGAGTATATTGAATATTAGGAAGCTTAAGTTGCTCCATTGTTTGTTTACTCATGATATTAATGACTTCTCCTATATGAATTAAAGTATTTGGAATCTCAACACCATTGATATAAATTTTCATAATAGGACTACAAGGATCTAGATATTTTTTAAAAACAAGTTTTCCCATCATGATGTCAACATTTTTTCCTACCAGTTGGATCTTTTTGATATCTTTTCTTTTCTTCCTAGTTTTCTAATGCATAGCTCCTTGATAATTTTTGAAAATATTATTATTTCCTTTATAGCCTATAATAAATGAATTTTAATGAAAATATTGTTGAGTTCATCTACAATATCATAATCTGGTAAAATAATTTTCCTCTCTATTCCTTTATCAATTTTAAGTCTTTAAGGAAAAGGTGAATCTTGAAAATAAATAAAAGGTTGTTCTACTATAGGAACTGTAGGAGCTTGATTTCTTTGTTCATCCTTTGATAATATAAGAACATATTCCTTTAGGGGAATGATTTCTTGGTCAAGATTTACGTCTTTCTCAATAACTTAATTCTTTTTAGATTTTTCGATGACAGTTGTTGGTGAATTCTTTGGTAAAACGCTACCAGATCTAAGTTGAACATCATTTAGACCTAATGGGATAAAAATATAAGCTTGCAAATTTTATCCATCAACACATAAATAGCTTGTAGATTCTTATTGTTTTGATTCAGAAGTGGTTGGGGAGTTAGTTGATTGGGGTTTTGAGGAAATGGTAATGAAAGTTTTTGACTTGAATCTTGAAATTGAGGAAGTTGAGTGGGTTGAGGAGGATAATATTATAGTGTGAAAGGAGGATATGGTTGTTGTAACTGAGCATATTGAGGATATTTTCCATAATTATTTTTCCAACCTTTCGCTGACGATGGATTTTAAGATTGTGGGGGCCAAGGCTACCATGGAACAGGTGCAGTTCAATTGTTCTATGGTTGTGCATATGATTGAGTATTGAAACCTTGAGCCTTATTTGATTTTTTATTTTTCCATGGTATTTTAGCAATAAAACAAAGAGATTCAGCTTGGCTTTCCCCAGCTTCATCTTGAAAAACAACTTTAAGACCAGGTATTGAATTACATTCCTTTCTATTATTATTTTTAGCACATATGACACAAAATTCTATACTATCAAGGGATATTCTCTTAGGACATGTTTCTTTCTACACTTGGGACAAAAAATAGATAATGCATCATTCTCTGTTTTTTTCTTATTTTGTATCTTAAGGGTATCTAGTTGTTTGCTAAGGCTCCCTAAGATATCTGTTTTGAAATTGTCAAGAAAATTTCCCATTTCAACTCTACTTACTATTCTAGTTGCAGATTGATTTATTTTGGACATCATAGGATCTCTTGGATTTTTTCCTATCCTAGCTTTACCCCTAGATATATGTTTACATAAATCATAGATTTCTCTAAATGAAAGTTGTGACAGACCTCCCTTGCATAATAAATTCAGAAGATCAATCCATTCATATTTGATTGATTTTAACAAAAGAGATTTTTTTGTTTCATCATCCAAATTATACATCTTAGCTATTTTGATGTTGTAAGCACTTTCAACTAGATCTTCGACGCTCTTGTCCTCTTTTTGCATCATCATAAAGACTTCATCTTTTAGGTTATGGGGCATACAATAATACTTTTATTATTCTAAGAACACGTTTTTCATTTCCTCCCATGTTCTAATTGTATGTGTTCCTAATCCCATAAACCATTTAAGTGCTCAATATTTAAGAGTCCTTGGAAACAATTTCAAATTTTGAGGATAAAGTAAATAATAATAAGTTCTACATAGAACTTCAAACTAAAAATTAAATCCTTCTGATCATCATGTCTTAAACCATAGAAATTAGGGAGAATGGACGGTGAGATGTTATTCCTTGTAGATATGGTATCTTCATTAAAGATGGGAAATCCATAAGGATTTGTTTCTCCCCTAACATCTCTACCAGCACCTTGACCTCCACCTCCTCCTCTATTTCCTCCTCTTCCTCTTCCACCTCCAATCCCAAATTCACAACCATCTACATTATGCAGTTCTCCTTCTCCTTCCCCTGCCATTCTAGATTCTTCAAAACTAATATAAGGTTCTATAATAGGGCTATATAGCTCTTTCTCTGGTTCTTCTACTAATGGTATGTTAAAATAATGTTATTCTTCTTCTTCTTCACTAGGCACCTCTAGTTCTCATTCTAGAAGTTGTTCTCCTATTTAAGAGAGGAAAATTAATAGTTCTTTTGGGTATATGGGTTCATCAACTGCAACTTATGTAGAAGAAGTTGGTTAATCTCTAGATTGGATTTCTAATCTATGCACCTCGGGAAGTCTATGTCTACCTGCCAATTATGGGATGTGAGCATGGTTGGATGGTGTGGAACTATGAGGTCTAGGTGGAGTGATTGGTGATGCTGGAATTGAACTTCTACCTCTACTTAGAAATCTACCCCTAGAATCCCTTTCTCTATGCATAAATGTTTTTCATCATTTTTCAATTTTATCAAATTAAAAACTCCTAAAATAAAATTAAAAAATGGAATCCTATATACACTTCCTCGGAAATTGTGCCAAAATGTTTGGTAAATTAATTGTCTTTAATTTACCTCATTAGATGTCAACCGGGAATCATGTACTTGTGAAGTGTATGTGCACTGTATATGCTAGGATTTCTTCTCTAAATTAAGTGATCCAAGAATGAAACTAATTTTATAAATGAATGAATTCTTTTTATACAATTTGGAGAGAATCAACGCACACATTTTTTCAATCTAGAGTCTTATCTAAGCTGAGCTTTTGAAAATAAAAGATCTTATCTATATTTCAGAAATGCAGACTTAATTCTAAATGTTAAAAGGAAATGCTTGAAAATTTAACGTGAAAGAAAATGATTTAACTCTACTATTGTGGAATTGAACTCATTCTGCACTAGTTTCCAAAAGAAACCTTTAAGCTAATTGACCAATATGAAAAACGTGATAAGGAAATTTATAATGCAAAAGATAAAGTTGCTTCAACAAGAGAATGCCAATGAAACCTAAAATTTGAAAGTTTAAGTCAAGATTGATTACTAATGTGCACATCAAACTCTAATATGTACTCTATTTAGCATATCAAAAGTTCAATGTAAACGAGGAAATGACTTAGAGAAATTGAAATTAAATGCTAAAACAACTAAACAATGATATCAAAAATGCATAGCATAAGTAAACTCTTTCTGCTATTCTTTGGTTTATGAGTACCCTATTAAAATGATTGTAACAAAAACTAGAGCTACAAGTAAAATTTAAAAGAAACGTTAATGCTAACAATAATACAAAACTAAAGAAAAACCTCACAGCTCGCAGGGGACCCTCCTAGAGTGCAGGGTTGATTTAACAATCAACAATTCTTCACACACACATTTAGAAAGTAACAAGAACTTGTATTAAGATAACAGAGTATCGATTTATCCACAAAAGGATTACAAACTTAGAAACAATAATCGCCACTATTCTGTTCTTTGTCTCGCTTACTCATATTTATACAAATGATAAAAACAAATTTGAAAGACTTTTAATACGATAAATTATAAGCAAATTTGACACTTATGAGATTGATAACTAAGAGTCTAATATATTTATGATTTTATATTGGAAAATAAAGTCATAGAATATTTCTTGTTTTAACAACGAGGTGTCTCACTCGCTTAATTCTCTACTCACTGTGTTTAACTGCAACATGTGGTTTCCAAGTTTGATTGAGCCTTTGACATCAAGATCTCTTATTTCAGTTGGCTTGCCAAGCAATATAAGTAGGTGGTTATCCATATGTGAGTGAAATGCCATCTTTTGATAGTGTTCTTTCTTCTTCTTGAATGTTTCAACCTATCTAACAATGGATTCTTCTACGAAAAAGGATATTAGTTGCAAGACAGACCAAATTTGGTAATTGCAAGATACTTTTGTCACAATTTCACTAAAATAGAGAATTTAAATATGAATTATAAATACCAAGTAGGTATTGGTCTTGACTTTAATATTCTGAGGCTTTTGTAGAAGAATTAAAAAAAGGTGAAATGTGATGGCAAAAAAGGATGGTAAAAAAGAAACATTTCTAGACTTCAACAAAAATATCAATCCCACATTGTAAACAAAACCAAGTAAAATTCATACCTATTTTTTCACAAATACTGTCCAAAGAAAATAAATTTAATTCAGTTACTCTAAAGTATCAGCTTTAGAGCTCCAAACTCATGAAGCAACATAATAAATTTAAAATTTCCAGTTTCTTTTTCAGCCAAATTTGTTTTGCAACTAAAAAAAGTATCATATGCCACAAAGTTTATATACTTTACATGAATTTACAGAAGAAACACCATGACTCTACCTAATGTTACAATTTTTTAGATTAAAGCATATATTTTTTATTTTTGCAAAATAAGCCATAGAGTTATGGTGTAAAGACCGATAAAGACTGTAAAATATCAATACAACATTGTAAAACAAAACCAATGCAAATGCATTAGGAATTTTGGATAGATACCATGTGAAACAATTATATCAATCTAGTTACTCTAAAATATTCACTTTAAAACTTTAAATTCTCATGCAACAAAAACAATAAAAAAAGAAGAAGATTTTTTTCATCTAAATTTGTTTTTGCAAATGAGAATGTATCGTATGCAACAACAAAAAAATATACCTTACCTACATTTATAGAAGAAATATAGCAAATTATCACTCATTTATGTTAGGGATCACATAATTTCAAAATTCCTTTAAATAAATGGCAATTCAAGAAATATTTACTTAAATCTAGTCTGCCTTCTTAAAATCCGTCAAAAAAATTCCTCTTCATGTTACAAATTTGTTCAAATTGAACCATATCTTATCTAATTTCATGAAATAAGCCATAAATTTATGATTTAAAGACTAGCAAAGATGGTAAAATATTTGCACTTCATTGCAAAACAAAAGAAGGCACCTTTAGTTAGTGCACTGCCCACCTTAGATTTAGCCTCAAATCATCAGATTAAGGTTGATGCATCCATAATCATGTACAAATGTCATTTCATCGTTGCTACTCTGAATATTTCCTCACTGTTAGTATAATTTATCGGTGACGATAAGACACGGGCAATAAAGCTGAAATAAGACCTTATTTTTTTTGCTACCAAGCATTTACAAATTAAATTGTTAAATTATGATAAAAAACAGAAGTAATTTATTTCTAAAGTTTAACTTTAGGTTTTCCATAATCCAAAGCTAAACTAATAGCAATCAAATTGAAAATCTATTGCTAGGGCCCTACCTAGGAAGAGACTAAAAAGAAAAACAAATATTCACAATTTATAGTTGCCCTATGTCAATTTAACAAAATAATAGTTATCTTCTTTATTAATTTTTTTATCATTAAAAATGGGTAATAAAACATTTTTTTTTGTCTCTTTCTACTATAATTTATTAATACAATTTTTTATGAGATTATGATTTTATATCTTTAAATTATATTTTTGAATACATAAATCAATTTAACACAAAAATTTGTAAATGTATTGAAATTATATGGCTTAAATCTTTTTAACTAAAATAAATCCTTTCCAAATTTCTAACAATTACATTTGGAAAAAAAATATTGAATCAAATGTGATATTTTTTACTATAATGTTGAATTTTTTTCATCATAAATTATTATTATATAATTAAAGAAAAATAACTATTCAAAGCTATATATATATATATATATATATATATATATATAATATAGAGAGAGAGAGAGAGAGAGAGAGAGAGAGAGAGAGAGAGAGAGAGAGAGAGAGAAAAATGAACTATAATTAATAACATTTTATTTGACTACTAAAACATGAACTATGATTTTTTATATATATTTGTTTTTTTTGTAACACCACTAGATGACTTGAACACTTGTCGACTCTACCACAGGGAGCCTGGTCTTGATGGACCCAAGGAGAATTGAACATGCACCTTATCACAGAGAGCCAATGACTTTGCAAGCGGGTTTCAAATAAATAGGCTACCTATCACAGCTATTATTATTACAACATATATATTAATTACTTTAATATAAGTTCATTTACTTTAATTTTAGTTATAATTAATAGAATATATCGTTGTAATTAATTTTTAAATATTAATATTATAATATAATTAATAAATAGTTTAAGAAATTATTTTATTTCAATATTAATTTTTATGATTTTGTAAAACTATAAATTTATTATTGAAGTTTTTTTTAGAGAGATAGTAAATGGATTTTTTCATTAATAAAAAAAAGTTATATAACTTGAATTTCAAATGGAGGACTAAAATATAGAAGATATTAGTTAAGACTAACACGTTTCTAAGAGTTATAGACTAGGGTAATCATAACAACATTGAAAACTCCTCGAGTATTCAAGATTTCAAGGATGAAATGTCTTTGAAATTTGTATGAATTTCCCCGAATTAACTAACTACTCATGATCCTCTTATATCCTTGAGTTGACTAATTATTCATGCTCTTCTTATACCCCTATCCTATTTCTCTTGCAACTAGGTTTTTTTACTTCTTTGGCTTGCTCAGAGACCACCTTTAAATCCATCGTTTGAAACCTAGGACCAAACTTTAAGGAACTCTAAACCAACTAATTTCTTTGATAATAAGCTTTATAGAAAATACTAGACTCATGAACTGACATCTTCGTCATATATTTTCCATGTCATTCTTGAACAAGGAAATTTGGTAGAGGTTCATCCATATCTATGCCTTCCAGGAGGGCTTCCACTTCAGCTTCCTCTGAAGGGAAGCTAATAACTCCTATGGTAATGTATTATGTCAATGCTATTTGAGATAATTTTGCATGGCCTATGTAGGATTATGGGTGTAATACTCTTAGTGTAAGCTACCATAAAAAATCTCGTAAAATGAGTGTTGTTGAATAATTAAATATTATTAATCCTTATATTTATATTACATGAAGAATATTATTCTAATTCTTAATTACAATAATATTACAAGAATTAATTATTAATTCTTTTATTTAGAAGAATTTATATTCTTCTATGTCAATAAGTTGCATTTTCCAAGTTGGTATATTTTATGAGTTTTAGAACTAATGAGTCATAGTTTTAGAAAAGCTATGGATAAGTGATATGTTTTCCATAAGGAAAAAGAAAATCTACCTTGAAAAAAAAGCATGAGAGATTTATGGATGATTTATGGAGTGATTTTAGAATTTAGGAAAAATCTAATTTGTGGAGTAATTTATGGATGATTTATGGAGTGATTTTAGAATATAGGAAAAATCTCATTTATGGAGTGATTTATGAGATGCTTTTAGGATTAAAAAAATTATTGTATTTTCTTAATTATACTTATTGTAATCCTATGGGCAATGACAACTAATGACAAAATACATAACAATCAATACATGAGAGAGGAAGGAGTGTTTTTGAATAAGTAATATATAAAATTGGTTGAATAAAATTCGGCCCATTGGGGAACTCAATGTAGAATTCCTTAGTCTCTTACCTTGCCACTATTGGCTATAATAGTATGGTAGACATTATCGATTCATCATAGAATACTGCATTAGGAGTCTCGTTGTGATGAGGGATTCCAAGCATTAAAAGATAAGTAACTGTGGTCTTTGAAAATTATTGCATTTGCATATGGTGCATGAAGTAGTAAGAATTAAATTTATTTGCATGAAAAATTTCATATGATAAAGAGTCGAGACTGTTTTCTTGGAAAAACTCCATGAAATTTCATGCATAGAGGAATAAGTGTTTTGTGCATTGAATTCTTAAAAGATTTCACAGCTAAATAATTGTGTCAGTTGCATGAGTTATTGAAAATTAGAGTCCAAACATGGATTTCTATCTCATAAACCGTAGTAGATTTGGAAAACCTAAAAGAGGTTTTTTTAAATGAGCGCGTTCTTGGAAAAGGTCTCTTTCATATTTGAAATATTTGCTTTAAACTTCTATGAAACAACACTCAAAGTTAATGACTAAATCAAGGAATATATTTAATATTTAAATCTCAAAAATTGCCTTGAAAACCTTCATTTTAATATTCCAAACCATGACAACTGTGTAAAAACCGAGAGAAGATTTTTTTAATGAACTCGTTACAAACAAAAACATCTTTTTTTTCAAAAATCATTTTCATATGTTCGAAAACCATGCCAAAAGTTGATGACTAAAATAGGAAAAACAAATAAAATAGAGTATTTCCATTTGATTTGTCAGTGCGATAAGAATAGTTGTTTATGTACATATAGAGATAACTATTGTGTTAATGTTCTTGAAAATAAATAAATTAATTGCATGAATGAACAAATAACTATTAAGTTTGATATTTCTTGAAAAGAGATAAGTTATTCGCATGCACAAAATTAGGACAATTATGTTGATATTTCTTATAAAGAAATAAGTTTTTAAGATGCACAAAAATAGAACAATTATGTTGATACTTTTTGAAAAGGAATTAATTGATTTCATTTAAAAGAATACTAGGGATCTTTTCATGATGCATATCCATTAAATTTTTAAAGAGAAATATTGGACTCTTAAAGAGAGTATGTGCTTATGTGCATAGGAATAATATCTAGTATATTTGATATAATGGAAATGAATATATGATTTTACATGCATGCAAAGCTTGAGTCTTGGAGAAAGAGATAAGCAACATTTTTTGAGAAAAAAATAACATAAAACCTTTGCATACAAGATAATTGGTTGTGTTATTTAAGAAGGATTTGTTATTCATGCCATTTCTTGAGGAAATATTACAAATTTTTCTGATGCATGAAATGATAAGCAAATATTGTGTATTGCATACATAATAGCTAGTTAGTTAGCTAACTTTTGGAAAATGAATAATTAGTGTGTTAGATTCCTTAGAAAATAAATATATCTATATTTGTATGCAAGGAAGTATTTTTTGTGCTAGAACTTTTCAAAAAGAAGAGAAGAAAAAAACATTTCCTTGTATGCATTATTGAATTAGATTCTTAGAGAGGAAAACCGGTAATCAAATGCTTTATTGTGTTAAGATTCCTTTGGAATATTCTTCAAAGAAACATATACACTTGCATGCATGGAAAAGTACAGTTTTGGAATTATATTTCTGGAGAAAAGGAATGTGCAATAACATAATATTGATTATGTTAGCCTTCTTTTGGGAAAACCAATATGTATTTGAACACCTAAAGGGATTACCTATGGTATTAGGTTTCTTTTGGGAGAAGATTATATATAGTGGTTGGGCTACATCTTTTGGTAAGAGGCAAATGTCCCTTTGCATGCATGAAAGAATAAAATGTTATGTGTTTGATCCCTTGGAAAAGAAATATGTTTATTTTTCCATACGAGATTTAGTTAGTTTCCTTTTGAAAGAAATATATGTTTTACATGAAAGAAGAATAAGCTATCATGTCATTTTCTATTGGAGAGGATAAGTAGTGGCATGCAAGAAGTTATAACTATGATGTTAACTTTGTTTGGAATAGAGCTTGCATTTTGTTATATAATATTCATTGTGAATAACTCTCATGTGGAAAATATGTTTTTGGAAAAGAACATGAATTCACATACATAAGAATAAAATATATTGCATTAATCCCTTTGGAAAAGAAAACATAATAGTAGGAACAAAGTAAATTTCTTGTTGAGCTAGTTCTCTTGAAATCTTGTTATGCATTTGCATGCACAAGAACAATATCTAATATGTTAGCTTTCCTTTAAATATAACATGAAAGTGCATGCAAGATTATGTTAGCATTTTGATGGAAAGATGACAACCGATAGTGATTTTCTTATTACTAATGCATGTGCAATGATGTTAAAGAGGACATTTCCTCACATTTTGTTTATGTTTTATACATGCACACAAATAGATGTTGACGTGTGATTAGTAGTTTATTAATATTTTATATAATCTTGATATCAAGTGTGCTAACAATAGAAATGATAGGAAATGACGGTGAATTGTGCAAAGGATAGTTAATGTTTAACATTATGGAAGATAAAGATTTGTTTTTCCATACATATTCAGGAATTCCAATTGCAGGAGGATACGCTGATGGAAACAATCAGACCACAAAGACATAAAGATTGAGGATTCATGGGTAAATTATATCATGATGATTGTAATAGCTTATTGTTGGTTATGTTTCATTTAAGATGATTTTTCTACGTAATATTTTATGACAATGTTCAAGGGATGGACTCCCTTATAACCATTGAGTGAGGGATGAACACCCTCATGAGTGTTTGATAATAAAATTAAATGTTTGCTAGTTTTGACCCTATGAGGCTTCTAGGGTATATCAGTGTCTAATGATGTGATTGGTCATTGTGTCATTTTTATGCTATTAATTATGTTCATGATGTCATGTTTACATTATCAAGTATCTGATTTACTAACTCAGTTAAAACAATCATGGAACCAATGTATATTTATAGCAAAAAATTTGAGTTAATATGCTACAACAATGATAGTTAATGTTTGTATAAGTCAATATTCTTTTGATAAATATTTATTTATGTAATGATGATGGTTATTATAATGATCATTGAGGGAATATAAAAGTAATTTAGAAAGTTACACTTTGGTAAGTGCTGAAAATTTTCCTAACTCCATTCATTTTCCGGCGAGATTATCGGGGAATGTTACAAATGGTATCAGAGAAAAAGGTTGCAACACTGACACATTTTAGGAATCATTAAGAAGAAAAGGAGTAAGGGTATGATGCTAGTGGGCATCATCTCAGGTATGATTCTAACTGAACTTGTAGTAGACTGCAATTGACATGAGATTCATGTTGCAAGATTAATGATCTCATTAAAGAATAGAAGGTGATAATGTTTCTTTAATAGTTGTTCTAATGAAATTTGGATTTTGATGCAGATAAAATAAAATAAAACCTTTCTTGCACCTATGAACAATCCTCATAAATCACTAGTTATAGTGAAGATTAATTACAATCCTTTGCATGCATACTATTACAATAATGATTATGGTGCTATTTTTTTTTTATTAAAGTTACAATGCAATTCTTATAAACAATGAATGCATGTATGGTTTGTGTGATAACTAATGAATGTAGAAGTTGGTGTTGTCCCTAATGAGGACAATAAAATGTTTTAAAAAATACGTTGAAGGAACCTCTTTAGATGTTAAAAAGGAACAATGAATCAAGTGGAATTGATATAGTGAACTTAAATTCAATGAAAAACTCATAGTAGCATTGTGTTGGGTTTTTTTTCTTCATCTAGAGTTGTAGATGAAAGTTTGCATTCCATGTGTTTTGAAAAAAGTGGTAAATGAGATCCAAAGTTTTGTTGTTTTAAAGAATTGCATTCCAGGGAGTCTTGGATGCAATTCAACTCAACATTAGGGGGTATTCGTATCATTGACCATGTGACCCCAACTATAATTCCAAAGAAATGATTTTTAGAATTGAATTCCATAATCTGGTCAAGTTTCCCAATTTGTTGTTGCCCTATAGGGATTATCGATTGTGTTTTTTTGTATAAATTTGATGATTGATGATATTAATATTATTCATGCTATTTTTTAAATTCTAGTTTTACTGTCTCTTTGATAGTTTAAACATATTTATGGAAATTCATTCCATGTCCGCTAATTGTTTGATAAAATACTTCAATGGTTGTAGATTGCATTCTTGCAAACTATTTGCCCAAAATTACCCAATGGTTGTAGCTTACATGGTTGCGGCTAATTGTAAAAAGAAAAAAATCCTCTAATTCCTATAGTTTTTCATGCTACTAAAGTGGTTGTAGGAATGCATCAATGAATATGGCTTGTATTTTTACTTATGTGTGAAGTATTGGTATTATTGTGAGACAATGAGGAATGAGGTTGTGTAATAAAATACATGTTTATAATCATTGAAGGCATGTTTAGGAATGTGAGATCATTTTTGGGAACGTCATTAAAAATTAGGGATTAATTATAAAGTTAAATTTTTATAAGATTTATAACGAATTGTTAGGAGTGAAGCAGGGCCATATGTTTTGAGTAAGAGTTTAATTCTGAAATGTTATAGATTGTTTGATAATAAAGTGGAAGTTTGTCACACACCGCATGCATTGGACCACTTCTCAGAGCTGAGGCGATTTTTGAATTGGAGCTCCCGCGCTTGCCTTCTACAACCTTGACAGGCCTCCTGCCTGGTAGCCCTTTTGTGCGTCCCTCTCCCTGCTCCTGCTGGCCTGCTTGGGCTCCTTTCTCATAGCTCCTATTTGCCTCCCATG